>VDFB02000002.1:76631317-76731407 GCA_007258455.2 Sequoia sempervirens | reverse complement strand
GTGGGAGGAAAAATGATTTTAAAAAGCTTCATTAGGTTTCAGATAAGAATTGAAAGCATATATATGGGTTTACATGCAACCAAAAAAAGTGAGAGATGATGCTATGAAAGATTCTTGAACTTAAGAATTTTCCATGGAACAATTATGTACTTATAATTATAATTGACACAAAATGATTTACAAGTATGTACAAGTTACTATAAGTTCTCATTTGAACATGTATAGGGTTACAAGTGAACTTGAAAACTATGGATATGATCTAAGTCAAAGATTCTGGTTCCGCCCGCTCTTCAATAACATGTAGAATTTTTTGATGATCATCACTATCTAGTCTCCATTTTCTTCGTCCATGTGAATGTGGAACTGCATGAAGATGTAGGGCGGTAGCCATTATTAAGTGACTATATTGATATATCTTGTTATCAAGTTGATAGTCAACAAAATGAATCCCATGCTGAACAAATTTGACTTGTTTTAGATATGTCCCTTGCACTTCAACAAAACCTGCATGGTAAACATGAACCTAAGGTAAGACATATGAATGTGTGCAACATTTTCTTGCTAAAGGTTTGTACAATATATATTTAATGTTTATAATGTAATGTGCACATGTGAATACAATATATATAAAATTTTAAATTTAAACTCACCTGTGGGAAATGATATTCCATCACTTGTTTCAGGTTGTGTTAGCTTATTCATCTCTTCTGTGCAACACAATAAATAATAGCTAACACCTTCAATGTTTCCAAGCTCTGCTATGACTACAAGAAACATCTCCTATACACCAAATTTACACAAAAAAAGTCTAAAAAAAATAGAAATGTCTCTAAAGATCATTAACTATATATATAATATTTAAATTATTGAAAAATTACAGATGTACCTTTTCTAACCAATCCTGAAATATGCTCATAATCAATTGAAATCAGAGGAATGTCTTCATATCTTTCTTCCTCGTTTTCATCATATGTTTCTAAAACAACTAGTGGCATCATATCCCATTTACCAATATATCCAAGTTTTTGATTGTTGCATGCATAATTAGAGTTTCCCTCAATGCGTTTAGTTCAGAAACAAGAGTAATCCCTTGTGTCTAATGTCCATCCATGGTGACTATCTGAACTCCTAACACAATGCAAAGATCTTGTTTTTTCTACCCTCTTGCATCCATGCATCGATCTTCTATCCACACCTAGATACATGTACAACAAAAAACTTATGTGAACAAATATGTATATATATATATATATATTAAATTTAAATAAATTCAAATTTTTAATTTAATGTAATTTATATATACCCAATATCTCCCAAAACACTCTATGTGGAATGTGTCAGTTTTTTCTTGAAGATGTGCCGACCATATTTGATGCAAAGTGTTTCTTACACCATTCAACAACATCATGTGCATTGTCTAGACAATATTCTAGATAAATCATTTGATGCTTTCTTGAAGCTCATTTGATGCAAGCTCCTGGTCCATCATGCTCACCCTTTCCATACCCACTCTAAAAAAAACTCTAAACATGTGGTATTTTGTATATTTTATGATATGTACAAAGTGCATAGAATGGTCACGAAGATTTGAATTGTGCCACACATCCATCTGACCATACAAAATGATTTTCAAATTTTACACCCCTACTTCTCAAATTCTAAAAAAATATTATAAAGCAATGTTGGAAAAAAAGTGTGTCATGCTCTTTATCATCACTAATATAAAAGTGATATTCTTTCTTAATGGCTCGTTCTTCATCTGTACTCTCAACACCATCCAATTCTGATTGTGCATGTTGATAAAACACATGAACCATAATAGTGATCTATTTTGAAAAGTAATACTCTGATTGAATCTCCTTTTGATGTACAAAGGAGTAATTTTCTGCAAAGTCAACTATTGATAGAACTGTTCCACGTGGGAAAGTATCTCTCAATGTTTGTAATTGTTGTGCTTGCCACTTAGCAAAAAAGGAATGTTGTATGTATGGTCGTATCAATTTTTGAAAATCTTCCATAAATTTTCCAATGGTAATCTCCTCTTCTACATAGTTCAACCTTGTGGATTCTTTCCCAAAATTTGTTTGCAACTTTACATACTTGTACCTGTGTGAGTAAAATATGTGAATAAGTAATAAACCACACAATCAATGAAACATTACATTAAAGAGAATTCAAATAACAATCTAATCAAATTGAAACAAATAAACTCTCTAAAAACATTACTTATCTCTTGCAATTTACTGTCTTTGTTAGGTCAGTATCCTCAATTCTTGAAGGAAATTTAGCCAAATTTCCACATGTTTCACAAATTCCTTTTATGTAGTTTATTTGAGGTCCATTTTCATGATCACATAATATAGACTTTATGAACAAACTTGCCTATTTTGGAGGTGCATTTTGAAACCCACATCTTTCTTCTCTCATCTTTCGAAACAACTGATAGTAGAGATCAAATTCAATATGATAATGACAACAAAAAGTATCAAAAAACTTGTTTATATTCACATAATATGGCTTTAACCTTTGAAACATTGTTTTCCCAATCTTTATATGAGGATATGCATTAGAAAAGTTCATATAAATCTCAAATTGTGTTATGTATAGCTAATGTTTGATATGATTTTCATAAATACTAGGTCCAATCCTATGTCTCATAACATCTTTAGTATTTGATGATGGATGAGTCTGATCATGCCAAAAACCTGAGACCAAGTTCCTAACAACATCTTCAATCCCGTCAGAATGGGGAGCTCTACACATAATTGCACAATTTCCTTCTAAACTCTTATCTAAAAACTTTCTCTTTTTCTCATATTTTATTAATGTGGTTCTACTATAACCATTTTCAGTTGAAAGTGCAGAAAATTTTCTTTTTCTTGCTATATCTTGATGTACAATAGATGTCAACATCACCCTTCTTGTAGTGGCCTTAGCCTTATCCACTAATTGAGATCCTTTCCCAATGGAATCTAAACCATTTTTAACATTTTGAACAATATCCTTTTGTAATCCCATGTGTTTCTTCTTATTTTATGCTGAGTGTACACCCAACAATTGTAACGACTCTTTGAGCTTGTCACGAAGAAGTAAACGTGATAACAATTGGGTTTTTTCAAGTGTATCAAGATGATTGAAATGATGATTGATTATTCCATTTATAGATTTAGTCATTGACCTCTTTCTCTTATTATAAGGATGGTTGGCATAACATTTTAGTTTCTCCATATCCATTTCAAGTAAATGATCTAAATTTCTATGAGAAATTTGTTTCCTCACCTTTTCAGCTAGTTTTATAAGCTCATCCATACCAGTAGGAGGAAGTGATCTCGACCCCTCTCCAACATGCATTGTTTGAACTTTTTCCTTCTCCTTATCTTCAAGGACCATGTGTTCTTGAGTGGATTCATTTGATCAAATGTCTAGATTTTCCTCAACTTGAGCATGATAACTTCCTGCTTGTTGAGCCCTTCCTACATGTCACAAAATATTTTGGAAACAAAAGTGAGAGATGATGTTATATAAGTGAAGTTTATGTATGTAAGCAAACAAAGTGAGAAGACATGATGCTATAAGTGAGAGATGTTTCTACTAGTTTTATATGCTCATCCATACTAGTAGAAGGAAGTGATCTTGACCCCTCTCCAAAAAGCATTGTTTGAACTTGGGTCTCCTCCCTAACTTCAAGGTCCATGTGTTCTTCAGCCGATTCGTTTGATCCAATATCTAGATTTGGATTTACTCTAGCTTGAGAAATTCCTACTTGTTGTTTGAATTTGTATGCAAGTAAAGAAAGTGAGAGACTATGAGTTATCTAAGTGGAGTTGAAACAAATAAAATCAAAGATTCTTGAACTTAAGAATTTTATGGAAAAAAATAAATTGGAAATAGATGATAAAGAATTTAGGGAATGTCTATGAAAGATGACTATTGGAAATATATTTATAAGAAAAACAAATTGAGGTGTTAATAAAAGTCCTAAACACACACTTGAGAGAGAGAGAGAGAGAGAGAAGAAACAAACGTGTACCTTGTTTCTTTCTATGATAATTTTCCAAGTTTTCTTCACACCTCTTTTGTTCTTCTTTTGACAATTTTTGTTGAGACACATTTTTTCTTTTTCTTTGTTGTCCCATTTTCTTCTTCAACTTAAAGATGAATCAAAAAAATTCCCCTACCAACTTAGTTAAATTCTCCTCCAAATTTTTCCTTGATTGATAAAAATGAAAAGTTGTCTCTCCAATATTTGCCTCCTTGATAAATATGCAAAAACCTCTTCTCCAAAATATGCACTCCAAGTGATATAAATGAGAATTCATCTTGTAATTTGATATCCAGAATAATGAAAAATAATCTTCTATTTATATGCATATGGGATGGGAAAAAAATTGTTCTAGTATACATGGAATAACTAGATCCTAGTTTAAATGAATCAAGTAATAAAAAAACAAGTTATTTCATTATGGAGTTTGTTGTTATTTAATGCATAGGTATGCACAACATATCTAGTAATTTTAGAATTTTGTTAAAGTGTCAAAAATGTATAATAATTGAATTTCCTTAATTATATTTGAATTGAATTTAAAGTTACTTGTGAAAAATGTATAATAGATGTATAATTTGAATTGAATTTTCTTAATTATATTTGAATTGAATCTCAAGTTACTTGTCAAAAATGTATAATAGAGGTATAATTTGAATTGAATTTTGTTAATTATATTTGAATTGAATTTCAAGTTACTTGTCAAAAATGTATAATAGAGGTATAATTTGAATTGGATTTTTTTAATTATATTTGACTTGAATTTTGAGTTACTTGTGAAATAGATTATATTTTGTTCTCAACTCAATGGTTCATGTTGCTTAAGTCATTTAAAAAAAAAAAAAAATTATTGTGATCAACATGAATGAACTTAATTATAAAGTGGCATTGATTTCCTAAAATTCTACTAGAGATCAAATGTATATTGAATATAAGGAAATGTAAGTTGTAAGAGATCATCAAATAAACAAACATGTATGTATATTGAATATTTAAAGCAAATGCATACATATATCATGTGTAAACATGTAACCATAAGCAAACACATGTACATACATGTAAAGAGATTCAATGTATAAACATAACACATGTTATAAGCAAAGAGGAAAATGTATGCATATATCATATAAGAAAATGTATGTATATATCATATAAGCAAATTAATATAAATTAGAGATCATCAAATGTCAAATACTAAAGATCAAAAAATAAGCAAATGTAAGTTAGAGATCATCAAATCTTGAATACTAAAGATCATCATATAAGTAAATACATGTAGTAAAGATCATAAATCTAGTGTGCAGGGTCTAATATGAATGTCAACTCCTAGTCAAATGACCATCTAAATGAGAACGGTCCTGCTCTGATAGATTTGTTGAACCCTGCAAATAAAATTGTGTACAAAATGTGTTAAATACATATAATTTATATTAAATAAATTTTATGAAAGTTATTTTTAAATGACTTGTATTTTTAAATATCTATCTAGATCTATGCATACAGAAATATTGCATGTAGATATATACATGCGTATATATAAAAATTTAAAACTTACATGTCCACTGGTAGAAGATTCATCCACAGAGTCACGTCGATCATGTACATGATCTAGACCGAGGCTAGGAGTGACATGAGATATGTCCACCTATAAAAATATATATACATATATATCAACTTACATGAATATCTAGTTAAAACAAAAATTTAAATAAAATTAAAAAAATTAAAACATGCACATGCACACATAAATGCACATCATCAGATATCAGATGACCTAAGTCCTCTGAAACAGTTGCCTCCACCATATCCACCAAATGGTCAAGTGACAAATCAACATCTCCATCCATCCGATCTATCCCATGTCATGCCAGAAATGATGAATGTAAAAGACTATGAAGGTGAGATGGCATCGACGATGATGAACCAAAACCAATCAACATATCAGTAAAACCCATAGTTTGTGTAGCTACCAAATGAACTGTAGGTGGATCCTGATGTGCACTAGTGCTCGGCTGAGAGTGATGGGATCTTGGAGCTGAACAAAATCTATGAGCCAAACTATCTTTGACATGCTCTATACCAATCCCATTGTCTGATGCAATGTACGAATATGCCTCCAACAGGTCCTCATCCAAACAATGTAGAGTCCTACGTTCCATATCTCCTGTAAGTGCATCAAGTTGTGTAGGAGTAAGGATGTCAGCTGTTGTAGAAGGATCCGTGGTGGTCCAGTGTGCTGAAAATGGCGTGGATTGGGAACATTTGGACATCAAATAATAACCTGCATTATCATCAAATATCCTAGTGGTGGTAGCTGCAATGTCACCTACAGTGTCAATTGCTTCCTTTTGGGAAGCAACGACAACCTAATCTGCTATGGGGGCTAGAGTTGGTGTGAGAGCAGGAGACCTCTCACCAACCAATGCCCTAAACATTGGGGTTGTTCTATCTGCTCGATGATAGGTGGGCCTATCGACAATCCTACCACGCCCCTGACCATCATATGGTGGAATGTCCAGGTAGTTAACTTTGAGGCCCAAATGGACCTCAACATACAACTGCTAAACAAAATATAATAGAATCTAGTCATTGTTTGTGTATTGACCATGTGTTGCAAGAAATCATGGGTAGATCAATTCATCCATAGCACAATCGACACATCTAGTGACCTGGTATCCCCTAACCTTATGTACATTTTGATAAAAAGGAAAACAAGTGCTTTTTATCATTTCTTTGGTCACACTATCCTGTATTTGTTTAAGGGGAACATCACCATGTACTTCTTCCTGCATGTGAGAAAGAATAGCAGCTACTCTATCTGGGGAATATGCACTAGTCCTCTCAAGTTCATCTCTTAGTTTTTCTAAACTATGTAATATTAACATACATGGTTCAAAATATATCCCTGGGTTTGTACCCTGTGCTAATGAGTCTCAATTTTTTAATCTCATTAGTGGTATTTGCAAACAAAGAATCTGGCTTAGGTGGAACATGATCTGCATTTTCCATGTTACATATATATATATATATATATATATATATATATATATATATATATATATATATATATATATAGTACACCTAAAAGAGCAATGAGACCTTGATAAAAAATATATCTAGATAAAGGGAATACAAATCTAAAACAGTTGTAATAATTCATCTACTCATCAATAATATTTTCATAACATTAACAAAAAAACATTCAACATCTATCATAGTTTTTAATAATTTTAAAAAATTCAAATTACTAGATTGCACACAAAACATAATCTAAAACAGTTCTAAAATTTAAATTTAAAACATAATCTAAAATAGTTCTAAAATTTAAATTAATATATTGCACATAAAGCATCATTACTTAACATTGGTGGTCATGTAAAATCAATCTAGTCATTATTGAAAGCACAAATAAGAGAAGAAAATGAGATAGATGAAGATGTCCCTTATAAGGTTCAATGCAATGATGGAAAATAAAGATGACAAGTATTGAGGACCTATATTTTATTTTAATGGCATAATAAGATAGTTCCCTCTACTAGCAAATGAAAAATTGTATGTGCTTTGAATTGCGTAATTATTGAAATTGACACCCTATGATTTGATAGAAATTAGGATATATCAATTGATCTAAATGAAGCTATATCAAGTAATTTTAGATCTATTATAAGTGACATAAAGCCTCATTGTCTCATTTGCATTAAAATATGGGGATGATGTGGCTATTTTAAGGCCCAAAATTTCATGTGTTAATAGCATAAACATATAACATTAATTTTTTTGGGAGTTTGTACCAAATACCTTTTTCCAAACACAACTTTTGCTTAAAATACCTCAATACCTATTAATGAAATTAAAAATTTCCTAACTTAATGACCATCAAGGAAGGTATTAATGCCATATGTGGCTTCCTTTTCCTATTATATAAAATTCAACTAAAATAGTGTTGTGCCCTTAGCACACACGCCCCGTTCGGAATGGGGACCCTCTTTTCTTTTGCCTCATCGGGTCTTTTGGGGCCACCTCATTTTGCGTGCCCCTCTTTTTTGATGTTCTGCATGGTTGATGTTGCTCTAGAGTTCCATCATAAATCGATCATGCCTCCGCTTTTGATTTTTTCCTGCCTTCCAAGGCCTCAGCGAATCCCTCTAGCATTTTGGCCCTGAAACGGCCCTGGGCCCCTCCGGGCCCGGGCGTCCGGGTTTCTCTATTCGGGTTTCCCCTTTGCCTTTGCCGTCCTTTGCGGTGTTTGGCGGGTGTCTACTCACCCTTCGGGGTCCGCCCTGCCGCCCTCCGCGTGAAATTTGTCATAAGTTTTAGGGCGGCGCCTGCCCCTTCTGGCCCCAGGATCTGGAATTCCGCTTCCAAACTTCTGTCCCGAGCTCGCCGTCTGCGGCGGTGAGCCTTCAACGGCCTCCCACCCCTCGGGCCCCGCCTGAGTTTTTTCTGCCGGTGCTTTCGTTTATCCATGTCTGCCGCGGGACCTTTCGGGCCCGGTTGTCCGGAGTTCCATTCCCGGAACTCCGTGACGGTTCTGCCGTCCCCGATGGCGGACCCCTGTCGGTTTCCCGCCCTCCAGGCCTCAGGCATCTCCTCACCGCCGCCGTTCAAAATTGTCGAAAATCATGCGGCGGCCGTCACACCGTGTCGTCCCGGCCACCGGGCCCCGGAATTACCGCCGCCACCACCGACCTAAATTCAAACTCACCAAACTTTTCCCACGGTCGTACGATCATTAAATGCAGGTATTAATGGCGGTTGTGTATAAAATGCCCAACCCACCAAAATCATTTTCATAAGCAGGAATTGGAGTGAATTGGATAGACCATCACCTGGAGCCCACCGCGATCAGCAGCATCATGATCCTTGATGTCAACTTCACTCCATCGACCCCTGGTAGATCCCACATCTCCCCGCTCTACGTATTCGAATTAGGCAATCGGTTGCCCTCCTGTACATGTTTTTTTGTGATTTTCAAGGATTTAAATAAATGAACAAATTCTTGGGAAGGCATAAACAGGTAGAAAATGAAATTGCGCTCATTACCCATCTCTTGAAAATCTGCCAAACCTATTGGAGTAGCCCTCACCGCCGACTCGGGACTATTCTTGGTCGCTGGTGTTCTTCGCGCAGGGCAATCGGGCACCCCGGGCCCGCGATCCGCCTTTGCCATCCACCCTTAAGCTTTCATCATCTGCAGACTGCAAGTCATCCCTCCGGGTCCCGGCGCACGCCTTGCAGTGAAAATTGAAACCAAGTATTCCTCCTTTCGTGCACTCGGACCCCGGGCCTCGAAGCTCCGTCTCTAGGGTTCTGCGGGCAATCTTCTTTCGTCAACGGAGTTCGTCCCCCGGCTTCCCACGATCTGGGCTGCACTCTGGCTCTCATTGTTGAACCTTTGGCATTGCGTTGATGTGGCGTCATTGACACCTTCGAGCCTTGGATGTCAGGGCTCCATGGCTGATTTTCTGCCATTTCCAATGGTGGGACCTTTTCGGCGAAGTCCCATCAAGCGCTTGCTCCCCCGGACCCCAGCCTTGTCACCGCCAATTGGTTAGTTCTCCCGGTCCGGTGGCTTTTGCATCCCTAGTTCCTGGCTCCTGGACTTCCATCCACGGAAGTTTGCGGATCTCCTCCTGGTAGAATCTTCGTCCCGTCCGCCTGGTGGCAGGATCTCGGGCTTCCCTTGGCCGTGTAATCTTGCCAAAACCCCTTGCTGCCGTGGGACCTTCCGGGCCCGGACGTCTGGAGTTTCGTTCTCAGAATTCCATGACGGTTCCGCTGTCCCTGACGACTGACCCCTTCCGGCTTCCCACTCTCCGGGCCCCAGGCCGCTCCTCTCCATTGCCGTTTAAATCAACGAAAATATCGCGGCGGCCATCGCGTGACGTCTTCCCGACCTCCGGACCCCACCACGCCAAAAGCCGCCAAGCCCGAACAATAAGCACACATCAGCTGCCCTTTTGCCCCCCGGGCCTCGGGAATTGGACTTCCATCTCCGGATTTCCAACCGCTATTTGCCGTCGCCAACAACCGTCTCCTGACGGCTTCCCGGCTTGGAACCTCCGGTCCTCTTTAGATCAATCCAAACGATCCTAAAATTAGAATCCGACTTTGACCCACGTCCCAAATTGTGCTCTTCTCCATTATGGGCCTCCTAAAACATTAAAATTTTGCCAAGAAGGGTCTCCAGGAGTTTTTGGCTGCGTTTTCCCTTCCAGACAACATTCCTGCCAGGGAAGTCTGGCCCTCCAGGCCCGGATTGTCCAAATGCCCTGAAATGAAGATCGATAACATCTAGAGATAGATTTATGATATATTTGATTGATTATTTAGATGTTGTTTTCAAAATATGGACTAATGTGAGCACTTTTGATGTTTTATTACGCTGACTTTGCCCTTGCTTATAGAATATATGGAATCGATTGCAGGAACTTTAGGGGCCTCTACCGAAAAGGACAAGGGCAAGAAATTAGGGAGGACCCCTCGGGGAAAAGAAGACAAGGATCAAATGAAGTTTTAGTTCCAGGGTGAGCCGCTCCACTCAAAGGTTTCGATGAACTGGAAGGAGATTTCAGATACAAACATTGGTCAGGTTTGCATAGATGAGTTCACTCAGAGGGTCAGGGTTAAGCCAACAATGAAGAACGCCAGATTAATATGGCAGAGTGGATTAGCTAAGGCTGTCGGTTTCCCTCCCTCGCTTGTGGCGCCCGAATTAGTGATGGCTTGTCGAGAAGCCTATCAGCCCAAGACCAGAACAATTATGGATAAGGAGGGAAACAGCCTTGCAGATATGTCGCTAGAAGGGATCACCAAGACATTCCACATCCCCACGTTCTAACAGATGGAGGTCCCCACATTGGATGAATGCCAAGCAGCATGAGATGCTAATCCATCAGGGTGCAAAAAGTCAATCAACCTCCATTGGCTTAAAGAAAAATGGGGTAGCACTACGAAGGTTCCCCAGGAACTCTTCTGCAGTGATTTTCATGAGGATTACCATGACTTGGTAACCTTGTTGAGCAGGGTCAGAGGTCTCCCAACGATAGCCTATTTCCAAGAGTGGATGGCCTATTTTATTAAGCAGATTCTGCAGGGGAATGAGGACATCATGACCAAGGTCTCCTTCTACTGGGGAGGCATCATTAGTGACTGCTTCCATGAGCATTTCATCAACGTGAAGAAGACTTCCAAATTTTACATGACCTCCTACCTTGTCTACTCCCTCACAGATCATAGATAATACAGCGGGTTGTTTGTAGCACTCGATCAGGGGTAAAAATGAGGGCTTAAGGCCTATGAAAAATACCCGCAGCTCCAATACCATAATTTCAAGGAGTACTGCAGAGTCAATGACACCTTCATAGGCCACATCATCAGATTGATCACTGGGGACTTCGAGAGGAGGGTCTCCCATAATGCCCGGGCGCTCCTAAAGGAATATGTCTTTCTGTTCATCCAATTCCCCAAGTTCACATACATCTGGGCCCAAGGTTTCATAGAAAGGCCGAACAGATTGCCTCAGTACCCAAATGACAGGATCATCCTCTTAGAGCTCTCTCAGCAACTCCAACACATCCAGGGAATCTTCGGCAACAAGAACGTAGCGGGGATCCCCTATCCCATGACTCTTAGCCAGGGCATGTATCGACTACAGACTTCTTAATGCGCTGGTAATTCTGAAAAGGAGCTCAAGGACTACAATTTCAATTAGTACACTGCCCGCCTGCAGATGGATCCACATGGCCATGTGAGGAAGGCACTGGGGCCAGCGTATGCCCACCAATACCACATTGAAGATTTCTGGGCAGACTGCAAAGACGACAAAGAGGTCCGTGCAAGGCACTACATGCGCATGATGGTATTATTCCTAAGAAGAGTGCAACCGTTCCCAGTACTAGACCAAGTCGAGGAGGATGAGTCCACGATCATGCACCCAAGGTACCCGACAGTTGCTAACCTGCCAATATCGTCGATCGACTAGGACGAACAAGAGGTCGATGACCTAGATACCATCACCCAACCAATCATAACTCGTACTAAGGAGTGGGTCGATGGGCAGGTGCACACCTAAAGTGGCAAGGAGTAGTCCTGAAATATGAAGGGCTCAAGAGCGAGCCAGGTACCATGGAGGACGTTGCCACCACCACATCAACTGGTGAGACCTCCAAGTCTCCCCCCATCACCAGATCCCAGAAAAGGAAAGGAACAGAGACTGCGCAATCTGCGGATCCCAAGGAGCAAGCAAAAAAAGAAACGGGAGGTTCATCTCCCAAACGACTTAAGCAGGCAGTAGGTGCAAAAGAAGCCTGGCCTCCATTGGCTCTCCCTGCCCCTCCAGCGGCCCTGCTCACATCTCTAGTCGCTGTCGCCGCTTCCCCACCGGCAGTGAACATTTCTGTCCATCCCACCCCTTCACCTCCGACTGAATCAGTTATAATCATCGACTCCTCTTCTAGCATGACCACTCCCCCCTCTTCTTCTGCTGCTATGTCGCCGATCACACCGCTTCCTTTGGCAACAATAACGTCACCTGTTCCCCTTGCCACTATACCCGAGGCTCTTACACAGCACATGCAGAGTCTTCCCCCTGAGCTCTCACAGATCCTAATGGACCCCACACTCCAAGCAGCCCTCGCCCAAGCCCTCGCAATAGCTCAGCCTTCACAACTGCCAACAGGGCCGCCAGCTATGGAGGCCACAATGCTTATCTCAAAGAAGTTGGAGGAGCGAGAGCAGGAAGCCTCAAAATCCATAGAGGAAGAGGTCGATGAGTATCATGAACACCCCGAGTATGAGCACCAAACCATCGACAGGGTGGTCTATGAGGGAGAAGAGATAGGCTCTTTCGGGAGTGGGGATGAGGAGGACGGTTCAGGTGCTAAGGAAATCATCCAAACTTTCGATGAGGACCTTGAGGAGGAGATGGCGCAACAGCTAAAGAATGTTCGGGAGGAAACAGAAGGGTCACCACATGGTGAAGAAGGGCAGCCACCAGAAGAGTAGCAGATAAAAGATTTGACAGAGGCTGAGACTCATGCTGCCAAGAGCCCTGAGACCGAGACTACTGAAGAGAAGAAAGAAGAAGAGGCAACAAAGGAAGAAAGTCCCACCCGACAGCTGTCCACCAAGTTGCATGTCAAACGCCTCGTTTTCATTCACGACTCCGACGAAGAGAATGATGCTACCAATGAAAAAGGAGAACCCCAAAAGGAGAAAGAGGCAGAAGTGTTGCCTTTGACTGAAAAGGGTGAGGGAAGCCATGATGCACCCAAGGATAAATCTTCTATGCCCGATTGGTTGGAGAAGCAACTTGAAAAGACAACCCCTGTGCTGAAGGACCCAAGGGCCAGATTGGAGGCCATTTTGGCTCGATCCCTGACCACGAAAAAGAAAGAGAAGAAGCCCATGGTCCAGTCCAGAATAACAATGGATGCTTCTGGTTTCCGAGTAGCACAGATTGCAACACCTACAGTTGGCAAAATAGGGGTGAGTTACAATATCTCCACCATTGACTTGGGGACGATAACTAGGGAGCAAAAGGTCGAGCACCTTGAGGAGTCGGTGGCCACGGTGGTGCACCTGATAAAGCAGGACAAGGTCTCCAAGGATGAGCTTAAAGCGCAAGTTGCTGCCCTAAGCGACTACATACAGCAATGTTCCTCAGTGGATGACCTACCCACCACCTCCACAGCTGCACCGTAGTTGCTCTCCAAAGAACAGATAGATAAACTGGAGAGAAGGAAGAACTTGGAGAAAACCACTGAGGATTGGTTCTGGCAGGTCACATACGTCAGAAACATGGGAATCAGCAGGGTTGTGCGGATAGCCAACAAGTTCTTGGACCTGATGCAGTCCCTAGAGAGCACGAGGAGGCTCTGCACCAATTTCCCCACCACCTACGACTCCACCTTCCTAAGAATCAAGGTTATCCTTCAGATGCCTGAGGCCACATGGGAAGAAAAGCTAGAGCTGAAAAAAGAAGATCACTCGCTTGTGGATGTGTGGCGCAGAGACCTCGACAACCGGAAGGAGAGGTTGGAGCAAATCCTGGGTAGAGTGGATCCAGATATTGAGTGGATCAAAGAAATCTGGGTGGAATGCGTCAAATATCTCAAGCTGATGACGGGCTATGATATGCCCACCATGTAAATGGATACAAAGAAGATCAAGCCATACTTCCAGGAGAAGATGAAGGACAGGACAGCCGGAGAAATCACAACGAAGTTCCTAAGTTTTGCTGCCCGCGCCTTCGACCGATCAGAGCTATTCAGAGACCAAGGCTCGAAGTATGACAAAGATTGGAAAAAGCTGGAAGAGAACACTAAGGAATGGAGCTACCAGGCGTTAAGATACGAGATCCTTGAGATAGACAAGCTCCAGGCCATCATCCTCAAGTACATAGAGCACGCAGCTTCCGAGGAGCAAGAGGACAGCCCAACCAAAGATAAAGACCTCCCTGAAGAATAGCTACAACAAAGAAAACGGCAATCAACTACAGGACGGAAGAGCTATAGTGACACCCACTAGAGGACAAAATAGGGAAGGGACAAGAATGTATTTTAAATTGCAAATCTATTTGGGGGTAGGTGAAACCCTGTTTTGTAATGAATCTTGGCCACATAATGAGAATGAATCTTGGCCATTCATTTAACTTTTTGAAAACTATAAATAAAGCACTCCCCTCATTTGCAAAAGAGAGAGTTGAGTTGTTGTAAAGGCATGCTGCAGAAATTTATAAGAAATATCATTGACTTGGTGTATTTTATTGATTTCTCTCATGTTACTTGATTCATTCTCCAATTTCACATGTTTAGCTTAGATCTTATGGCTGTTTAGTTAGCTGTTTACTTTATTTGGATAAATCTTAGGAATGCTGTTGGGTGATTGTGAAAATTCCTTCCTTGTTGATGATCCCTTAGTCCATACTTTTTGCTGTTTGCTGAAGGTAGATAGTTGTGCAAAGTTAGTCTAGACTTGATTGTAAAGCTGCTCTAAATCTTTATCTTTGATTCATGCATGTATGTGGTGGATGAAGGATGAAACATCTTCAGCCCTTAGAAGATAGCACAATTTCCATGATACTGTGAAATCCCATGGTTAAGTGGGACATTGTTTTGAGGAATTGTCCATTGCAGGAACTCCATTGTCACTATTCATAGCAAGCTTCAGACTTAGGAACTTTTCCTCTCCTTTGCTCTTTTCCCTTTTTTTTAGTAACTGGCCTATGCTAAGGTTCATTGCACATTGTAAAGCCAAATCCAACAACTAAATGGAGTCCAAGATTGTTGTTTGAACCTACAGCCAATGCAAAATTGCCTTTATCCTAAGAACTCCATTTCAAAATCCAACTTCATGTTTTGTGTCCACACTTTGTATTTTTGGTAAGACCGCCTTGTGATTCCAGCAAATCATATCAAACTACTGAGGTATCTAAGCACTGTCATGACCTGACATCCGAAAGACCTTGGGATAGTGTTCTGCAATTCGATTGTGGGAGATTGTCTTTCAAGAGAGGTAGTGCGCCTATTCACTGCCTGTGTTGAGAAGTGCATAAAAACACCATCAACAAATAGCTTTTAAGAAATAGTTCCACAAAATTAGAGGGGTCCAACCATGTTTTCAATTAATTTAAAACTATTATTTTAAGAGTTTTTAATTTTTAAATAAATATATATAAATTTCTTACATTATTTTGAATTAAAATGATAATAGTGGACATAAATTACACAAAATTGAATGTTATTAAAATTTTGGTTAAAAAGTAAGAAGGTTAACCTTTAAAGCCATTGAGGAAGGTATTGAGCTACTACAAGTGGTTTATCCATGAAGGGGTTGAAGTCTCATAAAGAAAGTAAATACAAGAGGAAGGAAAATATAGATGATTTCCTCACAAGTATATAAATGTTTCTATTTGATTATTTATTTCATCCTAGAAACAAACTATAAATTTTTTTTATCATATAACTTTTATGTTATTATTAATCTTAGATGCATGTGACTTGTTAGCTTCCCTTTTAATTTAATCATGTAATTTAGGGTTGCACATGAGAAAAAAAATGAGGTCCCCTCCACTAAGGGCTTATTTTTTTCTTATACCAATTTGAGAATTTATTATTTCAATTCTTAATCCTAATCAAAATGTGGTGAAGGGGAAATAATACCCATCCAATAAGTGTTCCCCAATCCCTTGAAAAGGAAAACTTGTGTATTATCCAACTTGGCTATCATTGTTAGGATTCTAGCTTCTAGTTCTATTTTTATAATACTACTAGAGCATAGATTGATGGTTCCCTTCTCTCTCCTATGGATGAGGATCCCTCTAAGATTGGTTGTTCCACCTCTTCGAATGAGATTAGTAACAAAATTTATGAGTGTGTTAAATAGGGGAAGAGGTTTTGTATATAATGTACTTTAGACATGGTTGTTGAATGTAAAATTATTTAGACCATGAGAGGGTTGAACAATTTAAGAAGAATTGGAAGACAACTATAATCTATAACATAGCATCCTTAAATGGTTCAAATTTCAAATGAAACAATGAAAGTAAGAATAAGAAAACAAAGATTAGTGTAAAATTATTTGAAAATAATTGGGGATAAAAATATATAATTTAATAGTTCTTAACATAAATGAACTTTAAAATAGGATTATGTAAGTGAAAAAAAAGTTTTATTGCCTTCATTGAACCTAAATTTATCTAGTTAATATATGTCTAAAATTAAGAATTCACACTAGAATATCAATATTACTTAAGAATCTCATAAAGAGGATGAATTTAATGGAAGAAAATATAAAATCCTCCACATGAGGGTGAATTTTATGATTACATTATGAGTGAATCATATCAATTATATAGCCAAAAACATCAAAAAATTATAAATTGGAAAGCAAAATAATCACACATTTATCATATTTTTATATGTATAAATTTTAGATGCCATCAAACTATTGAAACTTATAGATCAAGTATAAATCTATAAATTGAATCGTTAAAACTAATTTATTAAGAATCAAATATAATAAAGTTTGACTTCATATTGCATGTACTTGTTATAAATATCTCACTAATCCAACCATACATTTCATATATGTTAAAAAATATATAATTTAACAATTTATACTTCTAATTATGATAATAAATCTAGAACAAAACATGACCCAAATGTAGGATAAAGACAAGAATCTTAATCTATACCATTATTTTGAGTTTGGTTTAATAGAGATTGAAAAAAATATAATCATGAAAAAAACAATGAATAAACTAAGGATCATTTTAACAATGGTGAATTAGTGCCTAAATATTGGCCTAAAAAATTATAATATTCAACATTCTCATCACAAATGATATATGAAAACTAAGGATCATTTGGTTATATTTTTTCATAGATTTAGAATTTGAATATTTATTACTATAACATGTTCATTACAATTAGATTTTTAAATAATACTGTAATAATTTATTGTCTTTGAAATTTGTTTTGTGGATTTTTTTATTTTTATTTTTTAATTTAAGTTAGAGTAAGTAGAATATAATGATCGAGACCTTAAAAAGATTCAAGTAATTTATGTTTTCCTTAAAATTATGATTATTGCTCAATTAAATAGATTATTGATTGTATTTAGATTTCAAAATTGGAAATACTTTAAAATTATATAACCATATTATCCTTTCATAAAAAATGCTATGTCAAGGATTATTTGTATCTTCCTCATAATTATGTTTCACATATTGAATATTTCAGGGAGCATTGCGTGGATGATTTGAAAGTTGAAGCAAAGATTGGTTGAGATCGACAAAGGATATTTTGATAAACTCCAAAATCCTAAGAATAGAGAAGATGGTTAGTCATATTTTAATAGACCTTATCTTCACTCCTTCTATTCAAATGCAACCTATCAAACCAATATATTGGATTGCAAAATAAGTAATAGATATATATGAACTTACTCCTAATCCCCCTCAATTTACCCCACCATTAGATATGCATATTGGTATTCACCTACTCAAGTTTTATGAGACCTTAGGTGGCTTTGTGAATACATCAAAATATTATGCATGATATCTAAGAATTTAATTGTGATGGATTGATATATTCCAAGAATTTATAAATGAAGTATATATTCATATATATGTATTTGTTTGAGTGTTTAAGATTAGTTAAAAATTTCTTTGAGGGATTTATGCAAATATGACATCTTAGAAAGATAATTCCATGTCATTTTGGTGAAGTCATAACTTAACCTTTAATTTATCATTTATTGGAATGACATCTTCGAGAAGTTTATAGAAGGCCATAGATGGTGGGCCACTTTTTGAATTAAATTTAGTTATTGAATTTGTATTTTTTGGATGCGCATTTAGATTTAAATTTACATGCCAAAGTCACAATGTCCTACTCTTGATTAAATTCCTACAAGAAATTAAGGAACTTGGGATACCCACCTCCCAATGGTCTTGGAATGGATGCATTTAGATGGAGAAGGATTTCAAAAGGCTCATGATACTTGTGGACCCCTCAAAGGAATGATATATAACACATGAAATTTATTTATGAAATTTGGTCTTTAGTTGTTGGCTTTTAGTATGAATGTTATCTATAAGGTGGAATTCTTAGTTGAGACTCTCAATCTTCCATTGTTGGTTTCTAGTGTGATTATACAATATGAGCCAAGTATAAATTTCTAATGTTAATTATTTAAAGAAGGTATATAAATTATTATCTGAGCATCTTAATTCTCATACAGAGTTGTCTTAGTCAATTTCTCAATGTATGAGTTCCATATATTTGTAAATTTTTCTTAATATAAAAACATATTTTATTCCATTAATTAACCTATCTATTCCATGCTACAAAGGATGCTCTTATTTTAAATTATAAGTATATAATTCAAAATTAATTAGTAATTTTCAAGATAGAGTACACACAATTTCTTTAGTTAAAATAAAATTATATTCTTATTTCCATGAGAGTTATGTAGAATGGTAGCTTGATGTCTCAAAAATATTTCTTTCATACATACTAAATTTTTATCATTACATTATGAGTGAATCATCTCAATTATATAGCCAAACACATCCAAAATTTATAGATTGGAAAGAAAAATAATCACACATTTATCATATTTTTATATGTATAAAGTTTCTACCATCAAACTATTTATACTTATAGATTAAATTATTTTTGAATTTGGTTATTTGGGTTCAACATGTCATGATATAGGATTTTCTTGTGTTTTCGCCATTTTGTCATGTGTAGATAGCTATGTATTTTATAGGTGTAGGAATTTTAGAGGAAGGAAAGGTTGAACAAAATGCATAAGGATGAGATGGAGCCTTGTTTACCTTAGGATTTGGTTGAGGCTCCCTTTGAGCATAATCGAGGGGTGGTTGTTCCTCTTGTAGACATGACTAATTTAGAAGGTCTTGTTAAGATAAATTTAGAGGATTTTGGTAAAGAAAAGAATCATGTTACAAATGGATTAGTTGGAGTTTATTGCCTCTACCATTATCTTGAATTGCAACATTCACCTCTTGGTATTCCTTCTAATAATTTAAAAATATGAAGAAGGTTCAAGTTTAGAAGATTATAGAAACCCTTTATTCCGTTTGGTCTCAAGTTTGGAAACTAAAGATGGAAACTCCATTACAAAGGAACTAGGTTCATTCATGGAAAAGGATAAGGTTGACAATAAGATATAGTTCCTTGAATAATTTTGGATTCAAGTTGTGTTCAATGATAGATCTACTAATTTTTTTGGGAAAACAACCCTCTTTCTTAGATACATTGCCACTATTGGTGGTGTATTTCTAATTGGATACATTATTTTTTTTACTTACAACTATATTTTTCTTGTTGTTGTTCCATGCCAACATGATTGATCATTTTTTGTCTCTTTATTGGTCTTTGTAAAAGGGTGGGGCCTGACCATTTTTTGTCTCTTTATTGGTCTTTGTAAAAGGGTGGGGCCCTTTCAAAATTTATATTTCTAATTCATAAATTCAACCAAAAGTATTTACCCTAAAATTAAAATATAAATTTAAACTTTAAAAAGTATTTTTTGATATTATATAATAGCCTCATGTATTTAATTTATAAATCCTATTATTTTTTATGTTTAATTTCAAAATTTTAATGCTCGAGCAAGTATAGGTTACAAGTGCATTCTTTACATTTTTTCTCTTTCTTTTGTACTATTTTGTATATGGGTGTCTTATATGCATTGCCTCAAACATATAATTTTGATGTCCTATACCTAATTCTAAATGTAGTTTTATGAATGTATTCCTCCTTTATTCTTTGCTAATTGTAATTGAATATTAGACCTATTTTTTAAAATATGGCCACCCCTCTCAATCAGTAAAATAAGTCATCTATTTTAGGTGGTGGATATTAATGTTAATTGTTTATTTATTGAACATGTACATAATCAAGACAACTTGGAAAAGTGTCTTATCTTTATTTTTCATAAAAATAGTTGGAGCATCCCATGACAAGACACTAGAACATATAAATCCTTTCTTTAAAATGTCATTTAGGAAATCCTTTAATTCATGCAAATAAGAAGTGTTTGTTCGATAGGGATCTCTAGATATAGGGGCTAATTCATGCATGAACTCTATTAAAAAATAAAACACCCATTTAGGAGGAAACATGAGGAGTTCATTCTAGGAAAGACATCCTAAGACTTTTGTAATGGAGGTTTATTTTCATTTGAATGGTTCTCATTCACTTTTACTAAATAAAAATTAACAACAAACAAGGCACACCCTTTTCTTTATTCTCTTTTGAGTTGTAAAATAGAAAATTTAATAATACCTTCATTCCTTCTAATCCTAATAGAACTATTTTATTATACATTTCATTCAAACAATCTAGTTTCTTTCCTCTAAATTTATTCTTTGATTCATACATTTAGAACCAACCATTTTTGGAGTAATGTCATAAGACTCAAAGGCAAATATGAAGAATTTTATCCAAGTTTCCATTGTATGCACCCTAAGTTATAATTTTAGAATGGTATCACTTATAAACTATCTTTGTGACATGTACACAACTCAACACTACCTCTTTAAACAAGGATTTAGATTTTAAGTTGAATTTCTAAACTATCTAAGGTGATACTAAATAGTAAGAAGAACCTAATTATATTAAGATTTTAACATATAAAATATATTAATTATATTTCATAGCTCTAGGTACATAACATTTTCACATCATTATCACCATGCTCCCTAGCTTTCTTTGTTGGTGTCATATCCACCATGAATGAGGCCCATTTTTCTAAAGGTCCTATATATAAAAAATAATTAGATAAACCTTCACCAATGTTTGCATTTTAATTCTAATTGATTACCACATTATACCTTTTACCAATTTATAATTTCATATCGATAACTATAACCCTCATTGCAAGGATTTACCAATATAAAAACTTGTAGGGGAATAACTATAATTCCCCATTTTTATAAATAGTCTATATTACCTAAGTTCCAATTGAAGTTTTGTTAGAGTGTAATATAATATGTTTAGCTCTAATCAATTGTTCTAGATTAATTGTTTCAAATCCCTCAAAAAAATTATACTCATTAGAGAGGTTGTGCATTAATAATCTTACCAATTAGGGATCATATTCTTATTTATGCTTTCCTACCACAATCATTAGCATAACTTATCAACCTCAATGAAGGAAATAGTCACTATTATGGTTCACATTTTTAGTTACCAATAATTCATTATTTTCGGTTGAACAAAACAATCCATCTTATACAAAATTATAAAGATATATGGTTATCAACAATAATTTTAATAACAAATATAACCAAAAAAAACTACCATGAACTATTTGATATAATGCCTCAAATAAATATGGTTTATGTTTAGGTAAAAATTTAGAAACATTAAAGAAAATTCAATTGGAGGTGCCCTGGTAGAAATGTATGCAAAACGTGGAAGCATCGACAAGGCATGTTAATTTTTTGACAGAGTTTTGAAATGGTTTTGTAAAATATTTCAAGCAACTGCAACGCCATTTATTCAACACTCCCTACCCATGCCAAAATTGGAGCTTTGGAATAGGGTATGAACATTCATCAAAGGATGATAGAAATAGTGTTTGTTGAAAAGGCTTTAGAAACTTTCAAGAAAATGTAATTTCAAACAAAGAAATGTAGTTTGAAATCTACAAATTTGAAACATTTCACATTTCGCATAATTTAGGGGTTAAAAATTTCTCAAAAAAATGCATTTTGAAATTTACAAAATTCAAATTTAACCAACCTGTGAGCTATGGAGGTCAGGTTGATGCACATTTTTCCCGTCCAGTTCACTACATTCACTTTCGAGTTCGTCGTTCGCTGCATACATAGTTTGAACACAAAAAATGTATAATGCAACAATGATAGTTTCTTTTTATTTTTTATGCCGTATTTGTAGGGGTTCGCTCGAACATCCATTTGAGCAAACCCTATAATTTTTTTTTTATTCATATGCTTGGAGGTTCGATCGAACACCCAATCTGGTTTTCTTGAACCATTGAGTTCAACCGAACCCCTTGACATTGTGGAAACACAAAAAAATAAAATTTCCTTCCTAAAAAAGTTTGTAAACCACTATTGTGGCTTAACCCATTTGATGTGGGTTTTTTGACCATTTGTCATTTACTTGTGATTCTCAAGTGTTTTTGTAACAACTGTTTTAGAGTGTCTCAAATGGAAGATCATGTAAAATAGATTTTATATCCAAGTTTAACATATGGAGAGTAAAATTTGTAGACCATAGATGTAGAGAGTTTCTTATACAGAGCTTCTACTATACAAAATGCATATAGCAGTAAGGATGAACATATATAACAATGAACAATAGGTAGAGGGCACAGAGCATACACGGGCCAAAAAAGAAAGAAACTAGTCAAAAGGTAGAGGTCAATCCTATGTTTGTTGAAGAATAGAAAAAGTATACTACAACGATAAAGACCTTGTTATAGGCAACTTTGAAAGAGATGAGAGAAAGAGAATATCATGAAACATATTAATACAAAACAAGCAATCTATGTAATAGTTGTCATTTACCTATTAGCCATGTGTTTGAAATTTCCACCGGGGTATCATCATAGTAGTTGTGGTTAGAATTTTTGACGCATCGAGATGTTTTTATTGGTTACCTGAAAAGGAAACTATACGAACATGGACAAATGTAACGTGCACAATAGGAAATGTGTATTATACTCAAGTGCATGTAGGAATCCATGCATGAATGTATATTTATAGCAACAAATATATCGAGGCTATCTAACCATGGAGGAAGAAAAGGGTTGAATGCATAGCTCAAAAAAATACAAATCTATAAAACAAACCTTATTTACACTTACAACTATGATCGTCTTTCACATACCAATTGTTCAACACATGGGTTTCATATCTCGTTCTCCATATTTGTTTACATTGAGCCCAACAAGATATTATTGCAAAGCAATGTTTTGTTTGAACATATTAAAATATATGTGTCTGGTTAGATGCATATAGAATGGAAAAAAGGCATTGCAAAATGACTTACAACAACAATTGAAGCCAAAAACACTGCAGACTGTGGGTCGGGATAGTTGGGAAGCTCTCCAATCTAGTATCTAATGGAGGTTCATCGTAGCTTTGTTGAGTAGCCTAGTATGAAACAAAGAGCACGGTGCGTCATTTTAGAATGCAAGAAAAAAAATAGACATCCTTATATTAGAACAAAGATTATTACATGTACTCCCTTGTGTGGCATCGAGCAACAATGTTGGGATTTATCAACCCTAATAGCACCAAAAACCTTCCATTGTGATTCCATTGAACAAGGTGACCAACTCCATGGCCGGAAAACCACACAACCAATAATGTCAATCATCATTGTAAATAGGGCCAAACAACCTATCACAAATAGCATGTAGTTTTATTATAATTGAGGAAAACCAAAAGCAATATAGACAAGACTATATATTTCTAAATGCAATATATAGGAAGAGTGAAACAGTGAAATGATGAAAAATGATAATTTTGTACATAAACATTTGCAACTAATTGAACGAAATAAAGCTAATAGAAATGCTAACAAGAAGAGATAAGAATCTATGGAAGAAAAGCATGAAGCACAAATGTCAAAAGTCAAGGTATATAGGCAGAGAAAATAGAAAACACAACATGGTTGCAAAATTTTAAACTTATTAGTCAAATGGAGCATTATAAATTTTTTTTAGAATGTTTTGTAGAGTATGTGCATATATAGTTTAATATACTGAAATGTTCAAAACATGTTATTTCCTTATAGAATTTTTTTCCTCTACTTATTGAATTATAGAAATTTTGGGCTCTCCTTGAGTTGTTTGTAATTGCATATGTATCAATTTGTAATAGCTGCAACTATATGTTTAGAGTATTGCATGTTAAAATTGGTTGAAAGAGAATTGTAGGTATGTTGATAAAGAATTGACAACATGCAATTTAAAAAAATTTGGACAAACATGGATAGGTGGAGTATACAAAATAATGTATTCTTTTGAATTCCATTTACAAAAAGTATGACACAACAAAATGTTGAAACGAGAAGTCAACAAATTAATATTTGTGGATGCATATAATTTGCATATTGAATTTAAAAAAAATTGTATTGTTGAAGGTAGAGAAGATAGTAAACAAGAACAAAATAATCTCTAATGTGTAAAGCTAAAGAGGATGCAAAGCATTGAATAAATGGGGGAAATTTAATGTGGCAGTCAAACACAGAGTATAAAGGCATAGAAAATGGGAAAGAGGGCATAGGTGCATAATTTAAAACAAATTAGTGAAATACAATAGAATATTCTTGAAATTTTTTGTGGAATAGTTGAATATATACTTTGATAGAATTAAATAATCAAAACATGCCACTGGCTTGTACAAGTATTGTCCTCTGGTTATTCTTTCCTACTTTCTCTATCCATGTTTGGCATTATACCCATTTTGCATAGATTATTACATGGCATGGTTCTGTAAAATTTAGCTTAGAAATCCTTGAAAAGAGGATGGAATATAGTTTGGACCAAATGCAAGAGAAATTGTTCCAGAGCTTTTACTATAACCTGGTTCATGAGCTGGGGGAAAAAGCATTTGGTAGGGGTTAGAGTTGTTCCAACCGCACCTCTTCACTGCGACGTTGAGCAATGTATTTGTTGTTGCTAAGCCTAGAGTATCCTTCAAATGAGAATGTTGGATCAATGTGGAGTCTTTCAATTGATTTAACATGAGTAATAGTTGTAAAATTCAACCCTTGCCTCTCTTTGCTACCTATGTTTATCGTTGCTCTGTCTAATGTTAAGCCTTGTGCTTTATATATTGTGATTCCCCATGCCATGGTGAGTGGGATTTGTGTTCGACTACCATGAGTTATAGCTGGGATGGGGATGTCTCTAGGGTTTTCATTGTCCCATGGTGGGCCAATGTAATTTTGGAAGTAAAAAACAACATAGTTAGGAGGATTTGGTGGTTTACAATGTGCATTGTACACAATAGTTGTAACAAGACCAAGGGATTCATTGACCAGGCTAGCTTGAATCCATAAATTTGTTATGAGAATCACCTATTCACCAACACAAAGTAACAGTTTTAGGAGAAGTTGGTGATCATCTCCATGATCAAATGTTTGTTGCTATGCTACTCGAGCAATACTAATGGCTATGGGTAGGTTTAATTGTTTGATCATTTTTTGTTGTGGAATACGATTAAGTCATTTGTGGCAAACAAATGTGTGGCAACATCAAATTGTTCTCTTTTTGTGGATGAGATCATTTTATTTGTTTGTTTCATAGGCTCTTCCCAGTCATCATGAAGAGCCTCATCATTTCTTATATGGAGAAGGATTTCCTAAAACTTTTGCTGGGAAGGGCTGTCTCCTTTTTGGTGGAAAATAGTGTCCAATGTGACCGAGACTATGAACTATGCCATAAGGCTATTGTCGATGACCATGAAGCATAAATAGGGGTATCCATGACAGGTGGCAACTGGGCAAGATCACCAACAAGGATGATGGAAACTCCACCGAATGGCTCCCTCTGGTTATTAGGGAATGTTTGTCACAATCGACTATCTATTTTTAGCAGCAACTTTGGGCCTAGAAAGCTCATTTCATCTATCAAAATGTATTGAATATATTTAAATTATTCTTGGAATATTGTCAATGCCTAACCTTGCAAAGGATTCATATCCTTTATACAGATTCAAAGAGTTGTATGGATTTGTTATGCCTTGCATAACCACCCAACTTTGATTTGGACCAAAATGGATCCCCCTTCTCTTTTGGTTTCTTTGCCTCTGTTTTTTTTGCTTTGCTTTTGGGGTTCTTCTGTTTCTCTGTGTTTTATCTTTTGTTCTGTCTGATCTAATTTTTTTTTTGCCTTAGTTGGAATTCGGGTTTTCTCCTGAGTTCGGGATTTTCCACCCAATCCGGATTTTCCTAAATCTCACTCGAGCTCCGGCCAAATGCTGTTGTTCGGGGATTTTTGGTCAGCAGAATTTCGCGTGGACCGGATTTTCCCGAAATACCTGAGGCCTCTGAGGAGATGTACCTTCTTCGCGGATTTCCCTAGAATCTGTTGAAATGTGAAGAAGTAGGGAGTAGCAGGACTAGTTAATAAATGATGATACATTTTACGATTAATTGATGTTGTTTTGAGATCTCACATGTTGTTCCTTGATTGATAATGATCCGATTAGCTTTCTATTGGGTGTTTTTGTGTTTCTTCTGTTGGAATCTTCCTGACTCGAAGTTCTCCAAAACTCCTCCTTGGCCTGGATTCCATGGGTTGACTTGAAACCCGAGCTGTTTGTATGATCATTTTGTTTGAAAAATATTCGGCACCTTACTAACATAGGATTCATTTCAAAGATGATTTTGATTAATTAACTTCTGTTTGTGTGATTTTTACTGTAGTTTTATTTGTTGAATGTAGGATTAGATCCTACACGTGATGATATTTGCCAAGGGAGCTCAGTTGGAATGCATTCCTTAGTCCAGTCGGTCACAAAAATCAGCTAAGGAAAAGTCAGCAGGACCCTAGTGAGGTCACATCGATCAGAAATCATATGTAGGCATTAATCGCCGAAGACATCATTCATTGTCTTGGCGACTAAGAGTTTCCTATCAGTATAAGTTTGTCTTCGGGGGACTGTCTTGGTGAAATCTCCACGTCTCGCCAACCGCTGTCAAAAGGATTCACACTTCAGCGGGAGATTTTCTTCGAGGAGAAGTCTCGGCGACTTCTCCAAGTCTCACCGACTACTGCACAATGAGAAAACACTTCAGTGGGAGTCATCTTCTTCGCCAAGAAGTCTCGACAAAATATTCAGGTCACACCGACAAAGCACAAGAGGAGTTCTATCAGGGTGAGGTCTGGCAGTCTTGCTCACCCATAAAGTCTCATCGACATATTGTTTTATCAGTGAAAGAATCAGGTTGTCACGGCGACTGGGAGTTTCCCTTCAGCATGAAATTCATTTTTGGAGAAAGGTCTCGGTGAGACCTAAGTGTTACACCGATCAACAAAAAGAATCCATACCGGCGGGAGATTTTGACTTCGGTGTGAAGTCTCGGTGACTTCACGAAGTCTCATCGACCAACGGAGCTTGGGGTAACACTTCGGTGAGAGCTATCTCTTCGGTGGCAAGTCTCGGCAACTTCTCCATGTCTCACTGATCAGCTCGTGAGGGAACTCTTTGGCCAAACAAATAGTATTTGGTAGGGTGTCTTGGCGAGTACCTTTGGTCTCACCAACCTAGCACAAGAATAATTCATATGGGTAGGACTTCTCTGATGTCATAACGACTGAAGGGTGAATAGGTGGAGGATTCTCAGTGAAACGTAGGGTGTCTATGGGACGTCTCTCCGATGAGAGTCTATTATAGTGACACATTTGGAACAAAAGGAATACATGTCAGTATAACTACAGAATGATCTCTCTGAAGTGCTCTTGGTTCGGCGAAAGGAAATGAATGCGGTGAGAGGTCTCACCGATGATCCAAAGTCATGCTGATGACAAGGATGGGCTCGAGGAGAAAGAGAGGGGTCGTTGTGAGGTCTCCCCGACCTTGAGATCTCTTGCCCACTGGTGAACACTCAGTGAAGGACAAGACCTTGGTGTAAGGTCTTAGCAAAGTTCGAAGGTCAGGCTGAAATGAGAAAATTCGGGGAGACTCTAAGCAGATGGATTGGGTTCGGTAAGATGTCTTGCCAACCTGATGGTGTCTCAGCGACAAGGAGGAAGCTCGGTGAGAGTGAAAGAAATCGGCAAAAGGTCCTGCCAATACAAAAGAGTCTTGGCGACATGCAAGGGATTCACCATAAATCTTAACAACAAAGGTTCACTAGGGGTTTTTGGGGAAGATTTAGACCCTCATCGAGAATTCTCGGTGACTATGAAAGTCACACTGAAACATAAGAGCTCAAGCCTGAAGGGATAGGAATGAACTCGGGGAGAAAAGACAGGGGCGCTATAAAGTCTCACCGACCTGGAAGGGTCTTACGGATTCATTATGAGATTGCCAAATTAAAAGGGGGTTCGTTGGAGGTCTCACTAATCGGATGTGGTCTCAGAGAAAAGGGAAGGCATCGGCGTAGTAGTTGGAGTTCGCTAAGAAGTCTCGGTGACCTCGGAATGTCTTGGTGACAAAATCAAAAAGTCTCAGCGATAGGAGAATGCTATTAGGGGACCCCACTGAAGGTGCAGAATGAGTTTAGCAAGAATAGAGGAGATCAGAAAAAGGTCTTGGCAAACGAAGAAGTCTCACCGAGAGAAGAGGAACTTCGCTATGTGGTCTTAGTGAAAGAACACAATCTTGCTGATAGGTTAAATGAGCTCGATGTGACTTTTGAAGCTCGCCGAATGGTCTCATCAACATGCGATGCATTCGCATGACCTTTGACCTCCCAGAAATCTTGTGTGGCCTTTATTCCACCAATCACAGGGAACTCAAGAATGAATCCATTGGCTCTTTTACCGATTGACCGCCCCTATGTAAGAAGTTTGCCGGGTGCAAATGAAATGGATTCATTCTAAGATCAAAAAGTGAAATAGATCGACTCAGGAAAAATATCCAGATCTACAAGCAGGCCCAATGATACTTCTAGAGAAAGGACAATATGTCGAAGGGGTCCAGAACGCGAAGAAGGCCAGAAGAAGGGCGAAAAAACTATGAGTCACAGGGATAGTTGTAATGACTACTGGCAAGGAGGTAGATCAGCATTAGTGAAGATATTCTAGAGCATTCAAGACTGCTCTATGAAGGAGTTTGAGGGTGGACACGAAGGCTTGGAGTAAATGCTACAGCAGCAAAAGATCTATAGATCTTTTCCAGAACAATCTTTCATCACTATGGACAATGAGGATTCACATTGAATGCACAACCAACTTTCTTTGAAAGATTTGAGAGCTAACCCTCCTAGATGCAGATATTTTTGTAAACCCTAATACACGGGGACAACACATTCTTTCGGTACATTCTATATATAAGGCATTCTTGCCTCTTTGTAAAGGTTGGAACTTCTACAATTATAAATTTAGAGTTAGAATTTTTAGAGAACTTTTAGGGAACTTCTAAGATTAGAGAGAACTTTTAGAACCAGTAGAGTTAGTTAGAAGAAGATAGAGATGTATCCCGATTCTTGGTGATGGGAGCTTCTTTTTTCTTCTTAGTTTAGCAATTAGATTTCAGTACAGACTGTAATGTATTTTCTAAGTTCTCTTAGTGTAGTTGGAAACAATATGGAGAAACAGATTCTCTGTACACTGGTGATTGTGCCAACTTTGTAAATATTGCTTATCTGTTTTATTGACAGTAGAAGCAATGAGAGTTTAATCTACTTCATGTTGTGTTCCTGAATGATATTTGTCTTAATTGAACATTTGATTTGTGAAGCCTTCAAGGAATGAAATGCTATTTGTGTTTTATTTAAATGGTAGCTAAAAATATGTTATTCGAATTAGCACTAAGAATGAAAGAGGTTGTGTGTCAATCACAAACTTATCTTGTTCTGTAGTTTTAGTTTATAATTCCTTGAAGTTAACAAGTATGGTTAAGACTGGATGAACTATTGTTCTTTTTTGTTTCAAAACCTTGATCTATCTTTTGTTGTTTCTTTAAAAACCCCAGTTAAATTAGGTTTTATTTCATGCTTGATCTTAGAACAATCCAGAAGCTCAACACCAGTAGGCCCCTTGAATATTATTGTTGCATTGACCACTGAGTAACATCAGCACAGTTGAGACCTAACTACAAAGACCTTGGGAGTTAAGGCATCCATGTGTTGCCTTTCTCTTTCAGGAGAAGTAGAATAATAATATTCTGCTTGCATTGTTGTGGTGCCAAAATCATCATCAACAGGATTGTGGAGGCGCATATGTTGTACACAACAACACCTATGGGGGCCAATGTGAGCAACGAGCTATTGGATCCAGTAGTAGACATGTTTATTTGTTGTCTAATACAATTTATCAAAAAGGATTTTCTATTGCCAGCTATCCCTTGAATAATCATGCAGAGAGGGTCTTTGGGGAAAGGTTGCATGTGATGGGACTGGATGATTTGAAGAGCCAATTATTTTGGTGAAATTTGATGGGATGATGTATTTATAGGAAAAAACTATATTGTAGCTTACTCATGATGTGCCCTGGCTGATTGGATGAACTGCAAAGCAATATTATAAAGTTTTCTAGGCACATGGTTTGTATTTTATGAATGGAACTCATATCAAAGTCCCACCTACCCAACAGTTGGAGATGATTTATACTGAAGTTAGTAGTTGCACCAAGCCAAGAGAAAAGTTCCCATTCATATTCATCTATAGAATGTTGATGATTCAAATCATTAGTATCACTCCCATGTTCTTCTTCAATTGTGGATGCAACTGGAATTCTATTAACATGCCAAGGATGATAACCAGTTATTTTTAAACCTTTCCAATTTTGTATGATATCTTGTTTGGCAAGACCTATATATGTATGTATGTTTTGAAAAGTTTTGCATAACATAAGTTCAGTCCAACAAAATGTCTCAAATATTTTTGTAACTTCAATGGGAACAGTCTTGAACAATGGGTACACAAGGACAATTATAGACTGGTGTCTCAGTTTTCATTTAGCCTTTTCGTGCTGCTCTAAATGTGTATATAAGCGGACTAAGTCAATTAGGGATACACCAGCTAGCTATAGAGGCCTTTTCATATATCAATGATTATAATTTGTTGGCGGGTCTTCATCAGCATCATCTTTATTTATACAGAACCATGCTTTTTTACCAACATTCAAATGAACATATTGTCAGCTTGAAGTGAGAAGAGCAAATTTCTGCAACATATGGCATGTCTCCTATGCAGATATGTCACACTCCACAAGAATATTCATCATGAATTTTTGATATGCAAGTACTGCTCTATCCTCAACTATATTTGTATTTGGAAGTCTTTTCAACATATCAAGATAATTTTCTAATTTCTTCTCAGATTTAGCTACATATTTAGAAATATAATTTAAAATGATTTTCCTAGAAACAATTGGCTAAAATTTAACATTGGCACGCCAGATTGCAAGCATGGGTGGGCTATGAATATTTAGGTGATCATCATTTCTTGCTAGCTTGTAGGATTTGTTAGTCTCGACATTAGATGTCAATGTAGAGGTAAGTTGTTGCTACCAAGGTGCTTTATATCGACATTGTAATTGCTCTCCTTTTTTCCTTAAACATGTATATTCAAAGCATTTTGTGTGCCTTTGAACTATATTTAGCAGCTCTTCATAATCGATGATAGGATCACTGGAAATAATCTAGCTTGTGGAAAGCAAGCACAAATTTTCTTCAGAACAATGATACATTTTGAGCAATCTCTGTGCAGGGCAACATGGATTCCAAGCTGAAACATATCTATCAAAAAGTATCTTTCCATGGTAACATCATAGTGATTGGACCAATCAAGAGTGTCCATGTTGGGGGCTTCTAGAAGCCATAAAAATCCATGCACATGTGCAAAGACATGATGTTGCCATTCATATCTATACCAATAATCTTTTTCATGCAAAATCTTTTCAATCACTTATTCACAGAGATTTGAGAATCTATGAGATATAAGGACGTGATATGTGAATTTTGAACAACACTATCTGTTAGTGTCTTTGTTGAGAACTCCATTTCCAATCAAGCCACATAAGAGAAAAAATTTTATAGGTCAGCCCATTTTGTGTCTGCATAGCTTAAAGTGAAAAAAAGGTAGGTATGCCAAGTTTTTAAATCATTGCAAAGAGTTGGGCCCGCAAAGAGTTCCAAAAAGAATGGGTCTTGTGTAGTGATGCACCAAAATGCATTAGCTTCCCAGCTATCTGGCCATCGAAAGCAGCTTGATGGCATTCATGCAATGTGGACAATGACCTAGGGATTTTGTCTTCCAGATTTTCTCTAACAAAGAAAGAAATAGTTTGCTTGCTACAATATCTCATTATCAAATTGTAGAGGAAATGCCTAAACTTGACACAGTTTCCAAATTTGTTGTCAAAATATCTCATTAAGTGGAAGGCATATTCATGCAAGTGAATTCAAACATTCCTCAGTTGGAGGGGAAGTGTTGCTCCAGTGGGAAACAATGTTGGAAAGGCCATTGTAAATAAACCTTCAATGTTGTATTCATTAACAAGAGAAGAGCTAATTTTAGGCCAACACAAAATATTCTGGTCTTTTTTTCCAATTTGCAATACCTGTTTGATTGGTTGGAGCTCTCGTTTAGCATTTTACAACCTTGGAGGGGATAAATGATGAAAATTTTGAAGATCCATTTTCATCATGAGCAGGATTTGTTGAGCTAGTTGATGGCATTAGGTCTTCATCAAAAACTTATTCTATTGTATGCAAGAAATTGGACACATCAACAACAACATCAAGTAACATATTAAGAGCATCAACATCAATCTCAACATCATTGTAATATTTTTCATATTGAATTTTTTATTTCAATGCATCCATGACATGATGTTTATTAACATAGAAATCATAATTTCCACCTTCAATAGTGGTTCAACGTACGATGACAACCTCAAGGTCTTGCAAGCAGGGCATAAATAGTTTTGCTATGCTTGAGATATCTTAAGGAAAGCTTATCATTTGACCATTGTATTTAAATTGACCTCCTCTAGCATGGGACACTTGCAAAACTAGAGCCACCATAGCAATAAGCATTTCTTCAACCTATGCTAGTTTTTTTAGCAACAATGGTTGTGGGCCTAGGTCCATGCCATCTACAAAGCTAAAGCAGTGGGTTCCCTTTTCATAATAGCATCTTACACATGTTACTATTGACCTCGACATATGAGTGTGCATCCCTATGTAGATTTCCCTACATATTTGACAAACAAAGAGGTTTGGTAGTGCATCTATGTGGTGCCGAAACCATTTTACTATGGTAAGGTAGCAATCATTGAATATTTCTTTCAAGAATTGTTGTTGTGCTGGTCTAGTAGGTGGATTGCTATGAGATTGTTTATAAGGGGTGGCATCTACTATTGCCAATGGGCACTGTGAGGGAAGATTGGCAGCAAGTAGAGCCACAGTTGTGCATGTTACAGCTATCCTTTGCTCCATGTATTTTGTACGACACTTCGCACAAACTTCCTCTCTGTGTTGGCTATAGTACAAATGGTTTCATTGCTATTTTTAACCCTTTTTAAATTCAGCAAGTGATTGGACTGTGGAACTTGAATTTACTCACAAAACCTAGGAGTATACATACAAGCTCAACCATATTAGCATATATGAATATACATGTTGTAAGACCCCACTTCGATTGTGATTAATAACAAATCTAATTTGTTATGTGTTTTTTCATATATAGATGTTAAGTTGTATTTTGTGCAATAAATAATATAAATTGTCTGACAATATGTTTGTATTTCATTTTGATAATTATTTCATTTGTCACTTCCATGAAAGTATTAAATTCTCATAAAGTGTGGGATTATGAATGGGTATTTTGAATGATATCGTATGCAATAAAATCTTAAAATATTCAACTAGAAAATCTTATGTAATGTACGATTGTTGCTTATGGTTTCATTGGTAATGTGTAGGAGAGGATGTCTGTACAAGAAGGGAAGATCATCGAAAACAAATTGAAAAAGGCACCTTCTTGTGGTTATGAATGTGACCCCTTTTGGGCCTTAGAAAGAAATAAAGTTAATGTGTTGGTAGATTAAAGTTGTTAGGGTTGAGAGCCCTTATCCAAGTGTGAAACTCGGATGGACCCTTAAGTGGGTCTTTAAAGAGGGTTGTTGGTCAATTTCCTTGGTTGGGATGCAAAAAGAAACCCCTTAGGGTCTATACCATAGTGGTAGGGGTCAAGTGGGCATAAAATAGAGCCACAAGGACATGATTTGACCCCTAAAAAGTCCTCATAATGGAGAGTGGCGAGTTTTGAGGAGTAGATGAGATGGAAAGATGGACCTAGGTTGTCCAAGTGCATGTTCCTCTTTGATAAGGAAAAGACTCTCATTGATGGAGGTAGGTATACTTCACACCTCCTCATCCAAAAGCTGCATGTTGAAACTCCTATATATTTTGGAGAGGAAGAATGAGTGGGGTGCTACCCACTTCTCCTCTTGGAGAACTTGAGTGGAGATGGAAGAAAGAATGAGAAGGGGAGATGAGTCCACCTCTTGGAAAAATATAGTGATCAAGATGGCTTGGTTTGGAAAGTAAGGCTAGATACAAGAGTGTCATCCCTTCATAAAAAAAAAAGATAAGTTCTTTCTAATTCCATTTATCCTTGTTTATTGGTGGTAAGAGGGTGACATATTGTATGGATCATGGCTGAAATTAGAAAGTAGAGAGCATAGATGCATGAAACCCATGCTATATCAGTTTAATCCTTTTTGTAAAAATGAGAAGACTCCATTTATCATCATCGAGCTAAAATAATTCCTTGCTTGGGGGTATGGCAAGAGACCATGAGGCTCCATGACGCCATTATGGTAGGGTGGAGAGAAAGACTTAATTAGTTGTATGTCATTCATTGTATTTCTTAAAATTAATTGTAATATGGAAATCTAGTGATTATTCTAACATGAAAGAATAGGAGAAGATTGTGAACTAAGTGAGAATAGAGAAGCAAATTTTTCTTATTGAAATAGCCATTTGTAATGAAAATAACAGATATGTAAGGAACCTTTAATCAACTTTATCATTTATCTCCTCCACCTCTTTTGACTTGCAAATGGGTAATATGGTTTGTCGCAAAGGTGGTGTTCAAGTAAAATAAAAGTTTACACTTCGGCTAAGTGGACTTCATAATAAATCTTTAGGAAATGAATATCTTGTTGATCAATTGTAAATTGAAAACCTAGTATTTCCAATAGGAATTTCATTTCATACCTAGAAACACCCTAATGATATATTAGTATCTGCATTAAAGATATAAATTACACTGGATATAACAGATCCATGTTAAATAATCGTACTTGAATGCATGTGCATTATGGATTTATATACATTAAACTGTAAATATTTTGTAACCAAATATATCCAATATTTATGAAGTAACTCTAAAAGAGAATCATATATGTAAAACAAGCAAATAAAATAAGATAAAAATTTCTTGATGAAAATTAGTCTCTCTGATTTGTAAGGGGAACACTACAAAGCTCCTGGTAAGTAGGTCTCATCTGTGATAATATGATGGAAGGAAGGTTTTTGATAAATCCTAATATGTTGAGGTAAGGGATAATTTTGGTTTTGTTCCAATGCTTACATTCCACAGATAACCTCGATGGAAAGGAAACAGGCTGAGAATAGTTTGAGAAAAGCCTACATTATATTGCAAAATTTATCTACTGTACTTCAGTTGATCAAACAAAAGAAGAAGAAAGAATTATAGGCAAACCCTATGAGAGCGATGGGTTCCACCACTCTTGAAAAAGTAAAATAATATAACCTCAGATAAAATATTGTGAGTATGTCACTTTAAAGAGAAATATTAGTCATTGTTGTCAACCTTTGAAATGTGCGCTTCTGAGATAGTTATCAGTTGTTATCTATTATCCTGCTATGAGCTTTTGGAACATGAGATATCTGCTTGTGGGATATTGGTTAAAAAAAAACATATCTAAATAATGTTATAATAAACCCCTTCTTAAACACCGCATAATTCCCCTTGGCCACTTAAATCAATGGGGAAACAACTATACTCTCTAGGTAATTAAAGGTATTATGCCAGGCGGTCTGTGAATTTGAATATGTAGAACTTCCCTGACCATCATCTCTACAAACCAATACCACAACAAATAATAGGAAGCAAAACCAATGCACAAACTATGCAATATTTATCAATTTAATTGAACTAGCAACAATCAACTTTCACGGTATGGTTAAACTGTAACAGAAGTTATTACCGAACTAAAAATATTTGAAGTTTGAACTGCCTGATGTGTACAGTGCTCAGCCCTGATGTGTGATGCATGAATATTGTATTGTGTAATGGTTTCATTAAAACTTCCCTTGCAGGCTCAATTTGACAGATTAGGAAGCATATGGAAGTGTTAAAGAGCTAGAAATGTTAAATCAAATTAGTGCACCCCCTTACTTGGCTAACATGTTACACAACATCTTGGTCTAAATGTTATAGAGCCTTCAATTTCTTTGACTAAGTCACAGGATGAGTAGCTAGAGTAATCCCCATGCCACCACTTGAGCTTGATTTTTTGCAACGACCACCTTTAGTGTCATTATAAGTTAAGTCAAATTTGTTGGGAGCTGGTAGGTATGCCGTATTTTCATGTTATGAAGTGAACCTGAGGAAAATAGATGTTGCCTATAGCTATGGTAATTTTCCTTATTTTTTGTACGCAAAATAAACAACTGTGGCAGTAGCTGCATCTACTTTTGAGTCTTTCAACAATAGTAATTGTGCCTGCTGCTTTGAGATCATACTTTCGGTCATATTTAAAAATGAATTATCTTTGAAATAAATGGTCATCCCAACTGCCACAATAAGATGATGAACACAATAATAAATAATTTTATCAGTATGCTACAGACCCTCATCCAAGATAAACATTGTGATATCTTCTGCATGGTTCCAAGTAGCCATTTTAATAGATGAATGTGTAGTCATTTAAATTTTTTATGAACCAAGGGAAATATGATGAAATACAAATATTAGTATGAAAGGTTTAAAAATAATAAATCATAATAATTTAGCATATAGTAACTACCGTAAAGAAAGCATATTCCTCCAACTCATACACATTGGGTTTCACTGTTAAAAAAATAAATTGGAGTTTTGACGTTTCCAACAAAGAAATAAATCAAACAAATTTGCAGCAAAGAAAAAAAAATTGAAATAAAGGAATAAAAAAATAGAGTTTTGATGTTTCATCAAGGAAATAAATGAGATAAAGTAATTCCCATGGTAAGTATTATAATTCAATTTCTTTAGTTTCCTTAGTTGGAATATTTAATGGTATTTTAAGGAATGCTTAAACTTTCAACGAGAGTTTATCTACGTGATCAGTATTCATATATATATATATATATATATATATATAAAATAAAATAAATAAATAAATAAAAAATAAGAAGACTATATGTATTTTGGTTTTGGGCACTATGCAGCAATAAAATAATTTAAATGGAAGAGATGTTTAAATAACATCATGAATATCATTCAATGCATTAAATAATAATAATAATAATTAGAAGTTTTCATTCACCCCCTTTTTACCCTTCCCTCACGTGACTTAACATGGTAGTTAGGAAATTAAAAATATATATATATATATATATATATTTATAAATATTCACATTAATATATTTTATTAAAAGAATAAAAGGGTTTAAATAATAGTCATAATTCTCGAGAGATTTATTATTTAACATTAATTTTATTTAATTGAAAATAAAATGTTAATAAAGGATAAGGATTTAGATTTTTTTTTATTTAAATTAAAAGTTATAAATTTAAGTTATGAGTTTTATCAAGGTTAATTTGTTAAGTATATTTTATCTTTAAATTATCAATTTAGGATCACAATGTTATTGAAGGTTATAGAAGTTTGTTATTAATAATTTTAAATTTAAGTTATATTTAATTTTATTTAACTAAAATTCTCATTGAATATATATATCTAATAATAATAGTAACGATAGTCCTAAAATAAATTGTATTGTTAAAGAAGGGACTGGATAAATATATTAACTATATTAGTGTTGATGCGAGCTAATGCCATTTGAAATCCCATAGTAATCGATGCTACCCTAGTTGGAGTATTAGCATAGGAGGGAGAGAGTTGTATTAATAGTATATAAAAGGGGTGAAAATTAACCGATACTCCCTCATTGGTGGTAGTCGGTATTCTCAAGGCGTCAAATAATATCAAATGGGGAAATTATATTTAACTAATATTGTAAACCTATTCCCTATCCAAATAAAAGGAAAGTTTAAGGGAAGATTATAATCAAGTGTGTTTACGCCCCTATGATCCTATAAGGTTGATGTTGACCAAACAAAATGATAGAATCATCTATAAGTATTAGTAATAAAATGTTAAAATGTTATATATAAATATGTATAATAATTGTGAATATTTATGAGGAAAATTATAGTGGGCAAGGGGGTCTTGAGCTCAATGGTAATGAACTTTGGTTATATTATTTCACTAAAAAAATATCAACCTCAAAATATTGATAACCACACATGTTTATTATATCACTTCTCTCAAATTTTAGGGGGATATACCTTTACTTTGTGATCAGATGAAACTTCCTAATGTTAATGTTAACCTTGCATTTCATGTGAATGAAGGGATGTAATGCTCTTGATAGCTAAATTGTGATTAGGATAGTTATAGGAGGAACACTAATAAGGTTTCTTGGCTAAATTTTCTTATGAGTCAATCAAAAAATTTATATTTATATTTTGAGCCTTAATGGTGGTGCTAAATGATTAATGTTGTAGTTAAAACCTAGGATTGTAGGATGTGTTATTGTTCAAGTGAAGCATTAGAGGGACACATTATTGTTGATAACAATATTCTTGGTAACATCTATGTGTAATGTTGAACCATAACTGCTTAGAACTATAATAGGTTGTGTGTTTGTCTTAAAACAAAAAAAAAATGTTGGGTTTTTCTAGCAAAAAAATTGTGGGCATGACACATGTATAACCATAGATATATGTAAAGTAGTAATTACACATAAACATGTAACAAAATATATGTGTATCCATGTGTATATAAATGTATATGTATGGATGATCACAAAATGAATAACATAGTTTGAACATTGCAATATATAAAAACATATACAAAAGGATTTTATAGTTCTTTGCGTTAACCATTTCCAATATTTCACTATTGTTATATCCCCCATTTAAAAGACTACAATAAACAAGGACATTCTAGAACGCCCACATAGAATTCCATGGAATTCCATTACACATCACACAATAAAAAAGTAGTGGAAAATTTGTTGTCTTCATATGTGATCTATTATATTCTACTCTTTTGACAATACAACTTAATCAAAGTATACTTTCCCACACTACAACATTGAATATTGCATTTAATTCAACTGCCACAATCACACAACAGTGATATGATGCATTAACACTCGCACAAGTAAACACTTACCATTTAGCTTCTACATATACATATGCATATACATACACATACATATACATATACATATACATATACATATACATATACATATACATATGCATATGCATATGCATATGGATACACAAACATATACATATACATATACATATGCATATGCATATCCATATGGATACACATGCACATACATATACATATACATATACATACACATATACATATACATATACATATACATATATATACATACATATATATACACATAAATATACATACACATATACATATATATATACATGAAAGGGATGTTTTTATATGCTTAAAAATATCAATGTGTATCTCCCTGCATATCTATATGCTTTGTTAGGTTCACCCATGTGTGCGTACACCTTAAAGCGCGAAGTAAACTGGAAATAATAACACCAAATTTGCAACAGGTATAAAAAAAGGAAATTTATACTTACGAATCAGGATCTGAAGGCCAATGACTCACACCCTTAGAGTCGAACTCCAAAATGGGAATAGTGGTAGATCTCAACAAATCAATATTTGGGGGCTCTAGAGACCCATCCACGAAATCTGATTCCATAGACATAGTTTTGGGAACTTTTTCAAGAGAAAAAATGTTACAACTTGAGCTAACTAATTAGCAGTTGTATTTCACAATAAAAAAAAAAAGATTAATGTATTGCAACATCCCAGCTACAATTGTTAGATAACTTAGAAATATCGATCTATAACCATTCCACTTCTAAAACTGAACAAATGGGATACAAGAACAAGAATAGAAATGCACTTTTAATACTATCAAAACACTAGGGGATACATCAAGAAGAATAAAAATGATAAATGCATATCGATATACCCCTATATGTATATGTTTATCTTTGAGGTTTCTTATATATGTATCCATGTAGTTTTTTATTATTTTACTAAGTTTCTACATATAGCTATACATAAATATTTGTATATATTGCTAGCTGGTCCTTTCAACCTTTCATAACAAAACAATAGGCTATACAACAATAATGTGCCAATTAGATTTGTAGAGATATAAAATAATTTTTCACACATAGCTTTTCTTTAATTGATCTATCCATCTAATTATCCATATAAATATATAAATTGATTTTTCAACATCTTTGTTCATTACAATGTACTCAACAAATTTTGTTCTCATTCACCTCCTAATATAAACTAACCTCGCGTTATTCCATATTCAATTATTAACAAGTACATATATGCATTGAATCTGTCCTTTGTCTCCATATTTAAAAACACACACATATAACCAAATATATATATATATCCATATTTACACATGTGCACACCTATTTATATACACACTACTATATCTAAATAGATTTGTATTCCATACTTTTTCCTCACTATGTAACTCCTCCCCTTGAAATTTATGAAGAGAGAAAACATCGAGATTGAATTTTTCATCAATTTTCTAGTTAAGAAGGGTACAAATTAAAACCTTTTGTTTCCTATAGGATATTGTCCACTCCAAAGTAAGGCTTTACTATAGGGAACAAAAGGTTTGAATTTGTAGCCTTCTCAGCCAGTCGATTGAGGGAATCCGGTCTGGATGTTTGTTGTCTTCATAAATTTCAAGGAGAGGAGTTGTTAATCTGGAATTGCCCCTATGGTAATGGTTACAATGCCAAAGATGCACAGTATCGGCTTCATGTTGGATTTGCATAGCGTGCAAAGTGAAGAGAAAGCAAAGGGAAAAAGTTATGCAAACCAGAAACATTTTTTTTACTTCAGAGCTTATTAAAATGTATATACCACAGGGGGACTCCTGGCCACCTTCAAACCCTAAAGCAGAATGGGATATGATTACTTGTGTTGCTAGACAATGGCAAGCAAGATGGTAGCACCAAGCCAATGCAAGCTACACTATTTTTGGTGCTTTTTGAATGTATTCAATTTCAATAGGGACATTCACTACCAAGGCACAATCAATTTTACATATTTCTTATGAACATCTTACATATATTGCACCATTAAATGCTCTATTATTAACATCTCAATGCTATATCATTTAATGCTATGGTTGTATTGTAGGAATTTTCTCAGAAGCTAAATAATACTTACATATGCTATTTTTAACTCTTTTCAAATCAAATCCTACCTAAATGCAAATAAAGATAGCATAGACAACTATTTAGATATAAATGTGAATATATAAATTGTTGTTGCATCCTCAAATGAGACACAATGGTCTTAGTCTGTATATATCGATATGTATTTCTGCCTATATTTGTTTTTCAAAATATCAAATGGGGAATTCAATACATAGATATAGACATAAATTTGAGCTACATTTCCTACCACTAAATATTATAAACAAACTAAGAAATTGTAAAAGAACTATTAGACGACAAATCCTATTCATGACTTAGCTGATGAAAATCCTAGTGGAAACTTCAAACAAATAGCCTATCAGCTAAAAATATTAAGCTGGACAAATAAAAGAGCTATTAGAATTACACTTAAAAGCCACAAAAATATTTTTTTCTCTGCACTTATACAAATATCTTTTCAACTTTTCAAATCAATTATTTAAACCGAGTTCTTTATCACCATACCTATTTTCTCTAGGCCATGCCAACAATTATATGGTGTAAAAACCTCTAAAAAATGTGTATAACGCCACAGGATTAATTGTAAATTTGAGTTACATTACTTGCCATTAAATATTATAGAGAAATCATTTCTGCAACATACCCATGTAAAATGACTTGTAGCAAATAATTGTCATTCTAACACCTCTTATACAATTTCTCTATTTCTCTTCAATATTTATTAACAAAGAACATAGCTCGAATCTTGTATCAATATGTCTCATGATATTCTTTTTTCCCTAATCTGCTTGAAGCTCCCTGAAACAAACTACCCAGGTTTGTTTATATAAGGGGTGGAGTTTGGTAATTATGTGGGCTAGGAATTTCTTATATCAATATGTTTCATTATATTCTATATTCCTCATCTGTTTCAACTTCCCCACAACAAACTCTTCTTCATCATATTCTTTTTTCCAATTCCCCATAACAAATTGTTCATTATTGTAGTTTGTCTGTTCTATTCTCCATATTCTAAACTTCTATTTAATGTGGGTTCTAGAACATTTTCCATTTTCCTATGATTGTTAAGTGTTTTCCTAATAGCTCTTCTCCAATTCTACTTGTTCTCTTATACCAATATCTTTCATGATATTCCTTTTTTCTCAAATTAAAAATATAAAGTTCAATAGATAAAAGAGCATTTAGAATAACACTTAAAAGCCACCAAACTATTTTTCCATCCTCACTTATACACATATTTTTTCAGCCTGGCAAAACAATTATTTAAATCCAATTCTTTATCATGATACCTATTTTCTTTAGGCTATGACAAAAATTATATGATGCAACAATCTCTAGAAAATGTGTATAGCACCACATACTTATTTTTAAATTTGAGCTACATTGCTTGGCATTAAATACTATAGACAAATAATTTATGCAAAATACCCATGTAAAATGACTTGTAGCAAATAATTGTTATTCTAACACCTCTTATACAATTTCTCAATTTGTCTTCAATATTTATTAACAAAGAACATAGCTTGAATCTTGTATCAATATGTTTCATGATATTCTTTTTTTCCTAATCTGCTTAAAGCTCCCTAGAAAAAATTGCCCAGGTCTATTTATGTAAGGGGTCAAGCTTGCTAATTACGTGGGATGGCAGTGTCTTATATCAATATGTTTCATTATATTATTTCTTCCTCATCTTTTTCAACTTCCCCACAACAAACTATTCTTCATGATATTGTTATTTTTAGTTCCCCATAGTTGTTTTACAATTTCCCTATTTTGTCTATAATATTTAGTGGGGAATGATGTAGCTCGAATATTGGATTCACAATGCAATTGTGATTCTTAAGTGTTTTCCTAATAGCTCTTTTCTAATTTCTCTTTTTGTCATGTACCAATATGTTTTATGATATTCTTTTTTTCTCAACTATTTGAACTTCCCCATAACAAACTATTCTTCATGATATTCTTTTTTCCAGTTCCCCATACCAAACTGTTTATTATCATAGTTTGTCTGTTCTATTCTCCATATTTTAAATTTCAATTTAATGTGGGTTTTCCAGCATTTGTCATTTTCCTATGATTGTTAAGTGTTTTCCTAATAGGTCTTTTGCAATTTCCCTTCACCCAAAAAGTTTAGATATGGACATCTATGTATGTGAAATTACTTACAAAGAATATTCAAACTAAAGAACCCAGTTCAAATCAAATGCATGTGTAGATTTGAGTTTGCAACATATTCCTACTTACCTGAAATTCTATCACTATCTAGAAAAGGTGTAACAACAAATTCTATGTAACAGTTGGCTTCTCAATTCAAAATTCAAGCTACATAATTTTCCACTAAATATTATAGATAAAATAGGAAAATTGTAAAACAACTATTAGAAAAACACTTAGGAATCATGCATAAATCATAGATGATTGAAAGCCCATGGCAAACATATTCATACAAGACAAGCAGTATGTCTAAGAGTTGGATTGTTAATTCAAAAATTGAGCTACGTTCTTTGGCACCAAACCAACATAAAATACAACTCGTAAAAAAATGAGTAGCAATAACCTATACAAAATGCTTATAATGCCACACACACAATCAAAAATTTGAGATACATTGCCTGACACTAAATATACTAGACAAATAGAGAATTTGTGAAAGAGCTATTATAAGACAAATCCTATTCATGGCTCGGCTGACAGAAAATGTTGTAACAAATAAATTGAATAGATAAAAAAGCTATTACAAAGAATAACACTTATCACCCACCAAACTAATTTTATCTCCAACATGTTTCTGCTTTCATACTAACCCTCTACATATATATATATATGCAATCACTCCTATCATAATCTGCAATTGGTCCTATCTTAATGGGTGTAACTACAAAGATGCACAGAGATAACTAAAACAATAAATGGGCAGTGATAAAATCACTTAGCCTAACCATATTTTTTTACCAAAGAAAAAAGATTTAACTATAATTGCTCCTATGGTAATGGGTATAAGGCTATATATTTATGCAATCACTCCTATGTTAATTTTCAATTGGTCCTATGTTAATGGTTGTAATGGAAAAGTTGCACATAGATAACCAAAACCACAAATGAATTTTGATAAAATTACTAACCCTAACCATAATTTTTTACCAAACAAAGGAAAAAAATGCACAAATATAACAACAAAGAATAAAGGAGGGATGAAAAAATTACTAACCCTAACCATATTTTTGACAAAAGAAAGAATATTTAAGTGCACAAAACCATAACGCCAAACATGCATGTAAAACAACTTACAGATTCTAGAAAACAATAGTTTTAACATAAACAATAAATAAATCATTTATGCAAAACACCCATGTAAAACAACTTATAGATTGCGTAGAACAACAATTTTAAAGCCCTTCAATATCCTATAAAATGAATCCAATGCCATCGATTTTTACAATAGTCTCCTATCAAACGAACCACAGAATCGAAGCCGATGATTTTTAGAATAGTCTGCTATCAAACCAACACCACAATGGCTCTTTTGACAATGCAACTTAATCAATATGTTTTCTCACACATTTCAAACTTTACTTTCCCACACTGCAACACCCATGTAAAACAACTTACAAATTTTGGAAAACAATAGTTTTAACATAAACAATCATAATAGAACTTAAAAAAAGTATAATTTCCCAAATTGCAACACTCAATATTGCATTTACTTTGTCTGCCCAAATTTACTTCATCCGCCCCCATCATACAACACTGACAGAATGAATGAACATTCCCATGAAAAAACACTTACGGTTCAACTTCTACATATCAAGGACACCAACTCCACCACCACCAACCCACATAATTCACAAGCTCCACATCGCCACAAAAAGACCCAATGAAGACGCTGCCAATCGGAACATCTCAGATGCCGACAAATCCAATTCATGGCTGGGCTAATGAAAATTCTAATTAAAACTTCAAACAAAATAGCCTATCGGCTAAATATATGCCAATCTAATTCCATGTTTTGTTTACTTAAATTAGAGAATTTTCAAATCTCACATGTTTTACTTTTCATTAAGCTATAGTTAAAATATTATTTGATTTAAGGATGGATTATACTAATCAAAGAATTAATCTTAATTTTACACTTTATTCACACCAAAACTAGTATATAATTTTCTTTTATTTTCATTAGTTAAAATTTTATGGTTGATTCTTATATTGTTTTTATATTGTTGATTGACAATTATTTGACAAAGATGTTTACCCATAATTCTTATAAATCATAGAATAACTTTAATTAATATAAAATGAATCAAATCTATATTCCTAACACATCTTTGCACTATTTAACTGGAGGCATCCATAGTGATGGGTCTTTATCCTTCACCTACAATATATGAATAAAAGTTAGTAAGTTGATTGATAGGTTTTACAACTCATTTAATATAAATTTACTTTAAATTTTTTTCATATTATATTTCTTATTATTTTTGTAAAAGTAATTTTAATTATAAATATTTTGAAAATGAAATATTGCATCTTATAAATATTTTTTGCTTAATATTATAATATTCTAAATTGTTATAAAATTAAAAAATAAATTATATGAAAAATTTGAAAAAATGAAATCATTATAGAAAAAATATGTAAGTGTGAAATTAGAAATACATACTTTTAATGTTTACAAATTCATAATTCCTTCCCAACCAAAATACTTTAAAGTGACTAAAAAAATAACATATTATTTATTTTGAAATGTCATCAATTTTCTATAACCACAAGTTAGTCTTTGCAAAGGAAAGATTCTACAAGTTTCCATATCTTGAGGTTGACATGAATTCAATGTTTTCCTAGGGTTTTAGAAAAGATAATGTAATCTAAACAATTCAAGAACACTCTTCATTTTGTGATTTGAAGTTTTCAAAGTTGTGTCATCGTATGTGGACGATCCACAACTTTCAAGATTTCTTTGATAGCCATAACAATTGTATATAGCTTTTTTGCATCTACCTACTTTATGTAGTATTGCAATGGTGTAAAGAATGTCTATTTTAGATTCATTTTGATCTCTTTTTTTTAATGTAATAATTTAGTAGTTTTTTTAATAGAATTTTTTGATAAATAATTTGTATTTTATAAAACTTTGGGTTTTCTTAGAGTTTTAGTTTTTTTTAGTTTTTATTATTTTATAAAATTGTAAGTGTAATTTTAAATTTAGATTTGGATTTTTAGATTTTATTAATTTTAAGTTAGTTTAATTTTAATTAATCATTATGTATAGGTAAATTATAAAATATTTGATATTTTTTTTATATACAAGCATAAATTTTAATTCATTTTAAATATTTATCAATTAGAAAATACTTATTAATTCACAAGCATTATTGAGCATCTAACATCTAAGAAGACTACATTATTAAGAGAGATAATTAGGGCAATATAGACAAATCTACATTTTGCTTGTTATTCCTTTCAAATTGTTCAAAATTATTCAAGGGTGAAAGCATGTATCAATGTGCTCCATTTTTTCATAAAATTGAATCACTAAAATCAGAACCATTATATTCTATCAATTATTACAAAAAACACCTAGAATATGATAATGAATAAAACTGGTGCTTTTTTACATTTTCTGTGTAGATTATATTAAAAAAAAAATTAAATATCATATTTGAGTTATTTGCTTTAGCTTTTATATATTTTTTATTTTATGCAATTTCTTAAATAGAATTTATTATTATTATTAATGTACATGTGTTGATTATAAAATTAAAAAGAAAATAACTTAGAAAAATATTACATATTACACATTTTCAAAAGTTAACGTTAAATACTATGTACTTATAAAATTTATTCAAATAATTTAGTCAACCCTTATGTGAATAATGTGAAGTAAAATATTTTTTCCTCTAAAATTGCAACAAGTAGATCTAAATAAATAAGTTAAAACAAATGTTGAACATACAAAATTCAATCAAATTCCTTTAGATCTAACTCTTGCATGGGTTAGATCAACTATATAGTGAAATTCTATAAAACAAAAAATAATGCCTCATTTACACTTGCAAGAAAACTTGAATAGCAACTTAGAGAAGAAACGTTAAATTCAAAACACAAATTATGAGACAAAATAAAAAGAGAGAAGAAGACAAAATTAAACCCTGGATTCAAATCCTACCAATTTTTTAAAATAAATATACAAATAAACGTGAGTTATTAGAGTGTAAGACAAAGTACATCTCTAAATTTCTTGTTTGATAGTTACATTATTTTATGTAGTTTAATTTTTATATTTTACGTAATTTTAATTATTTATGAAAATTAGATCAAGTTTTGTATAAATGGTCACATATAATTTTATGTCACAAAATTATTCAAACTTTAATATATAATTATTTTTTTTATATATATTATATATAATTACATTATAAGATACATATAAACATGATATATATTCTTATGGATGGCTGGGCCAAAGCCAACTTTGATGGTGCAGCGAAAGGAAACCCAGGGAAGGCTGGGTGTGGTGAGGTCCTAAGGGATTCGACTGGTAACTTTATGGGAGCTATTGCCACCCCTTTGGGGATCCAAACTAATCATGTGGCAGAAGCGGCGGGTGCTTATTACATAATCAACCTTCCAATGGAAATTAAATGTAAAAATTTATGGCTTGAAGCTAATTCAAAAAATATAATAGACAGCCTTTGTGGTAGGTCCTAGTCCACATGGTCGATTAAAAGCTGGATTGAAGATGCTAAGGTTTTACTTAGTAAGTTCGATAGAATTAAAATCACTCATTCTTACCGCAAGGCGAATGCAGTTGCAGATTTTTTTGCTAATGAGGTAGTTAAGAGTGATAAAATTTTCACATGGCACAAAAGGATTGACCTTCATTCTGATGTTCAAGCTTTAATGGTGCTTGATGTGGTGAATGGAAAAGTGGCGGCTTCTTGTAATAATGATGAAGGTATGAGTCATGACTAACAAAATAAGTAGACTACATGGGGCCGAGAGTATCTTGTAGAGTAATTATTTACCTTGGCACACATTGTGGGTTCTATGAAGCAAAGGAACTATCTGGAACAGGTTCTCCGTTTGCAATAGTATTTGCACCAAGATCTCAAAAATGGGTGGGGAACGGAAGAGGGTCGAACCTACCAGTTTCGAGTCACACACTAAGAACACTAAAGTGTGGAGCAAAATAAGAAGTGGTGGCTTACTTCCGTTCATCGAGAAACTCCATGGCCCTCTAGAGGAGATTACTGATTTCTTTGAGAAAAACTAGAACAATGGGGAGGTTATCCTCTTTGGGAGGAAAGTTCAGATTGATGAAGCTTTGATTGCGAAGGTTACTGGTATCCCGATTGAAGAGAATAGTTTTTTTAAAGACAAGAAATTCTCTGATGAAGCTATGATGAGGTTCCCTAAGACTGAAACAGAGAGGCAAAAACTTGTCAAGATGTCGAACAGTTACTATGAAGTGGACACCATAAAAGCTTTATGGAGAAAAGTGCTAAGGGTTATAATGGAGTACATCACTCTTGACGGCCGCTTCACTAGGGTTTATGGATACCACTTCATGCTGCTCAATCACTTCTGGCATAAGGTGCATGTTTCCATCCCTTTCTTTTTGCTCTATTCCCTGAGCAATAGCTTTACTGACCATAGTAGGAGCCCTAAAAGATACTTGATTCTTCACATGAGTTTTTTAAGGCTCATTTATGAGCACTTTCAGAACATGCCTACCCTCTCAAACCCTTTAGCCCCTTCGGAGCCTGATGAGGACGAAACTGAGCCTAGTATTTCTGGGACTAAAGTTACTTCTGGCCATGTCAAGCTCTCCTCGCTTCCCCTGCTCCCCCCTTCTACCTCTAGCTACTCCCCCTAGCCTTCTGGTGCTTGCTCTGTTCCTGCTCCTGGCCGCACTAACCCAAATGCTATATTGGCAGGCTATAGTTCTCCGGCTAAGAAGTTAGTTTCCTATCCAGAAGACTCTCTTGTTGTTTCTACTAAAGCAACTGAGGTTAGTCTGGAGGATCCCCACTCCCCTCAAAATATTCAAAAGGAGAATCGTAGCCCTCCCAGAGGTGTGGAGTCGGTTAATTATGGTGTCAATTCTGATAGTGACCCCCCTTTTGACTTTGTTGGAACTGCCAAGAGATGCTCTGAGGACGAATTTAATTTTTCCAAATGGTTATTTTATGAAATCAGTGAGGTGAAGACCAAAAATATGTCTCTTCATAGTAAGTTGGGGGAAATTGAAGCCAAAGTTGTTGGGCTAATACAGCTCGAAGTGGAGAAGAATACCTTTGCGAAGGATAGCATGCAAAAGGAGAGTACTGTTGAAAATGATCTTGATAAAATTAAAGGAACCATGAAAAAAATTGTTGATTAGAATTGCAGAATAGCCAAACATAATTCTTTATTCATCAAAGCCATGACCGAAAGAGTGGAGAAAACCCATAACAGAGTGCTGATTGTCGACTTAGATAAGGAGAAAGACCAGGATGAGGACGCGGGGATTTCTAGACGCACTAGATCAAGTATGAAAAGAAAAGCCCTGTCTACCCCAAATATGACTCAGATTTTCATGGAGGGGGTCCAGGACATGGTGGACCTGGAAGAGGTTGCTAACGAGCTTCTGAAGACTATGGATTAGTTGTGGCTGGGCCTCGGTTTGTCTATCTGGTGGCCTTCTCATGGCTTTTTTGCGGCTTTTTGCGGCTATCTATTTTAGCTGGTTTTTATCTCTCTGACAGCCTTTTTGTCTTTCAGACCTTTTTTTTGGTCTTTGTTTGTAATGTTACTTTGTGGTTTCGGGTCCCTGTAAAACCCATTTATCCCTTTTATCAAAAACATGATATATATTGTACATAACATATAGTTGTTAATATTTTTAAAAAATAATTTTATAATATTATACAAATTTCATTAGGATCTATCTACAAAATTCTAAACCTTCTGCTTAGTAACTATCCATTTACATCTTTTCTATAAAGACAAAAGAATTAATTCCTTCATATTATATTTTTATACTTTATCTCAACTCTTGTCTAACTTTATTTGTTGTGGTTACGCCCATTGCAATTACTATTGCAACCTTGTCATTGGGAAGAACTCGTTATAAGAGACTCATCTCTTGTCATCCTTCCTATTGGATGATCTAATAAAGATATTAAATGTAGCAAAATAAAACATATTTATTTTTTCATTTAGGGGAGAGGGCTCAATAGTGGTGCACGTACCAATATTTTTCATAGTACTTGTACATTCAAAGCCCAATATTTAAAACTATGGAACTAGTAGTTGTAAGAGAGGACCCAATAGTTAAACAAAATATGTCAATTACATTCAAAAAGCAACAAATCATATGATGCCACATTGACACACCAAAAAAAATGACTTAATGCACCACTATTGGTCTAACTTTTGGGGGGGGTCTATTATTACCCCTCAACAAAAAGCATGTTGATGACACCTTTCTTCTCGGTCTATGCAGGTGAAACGAAATATTTGAATTTTCCACGTCCCTGTCTACTTGGAGATATAATTTTTTAATGTCAATGTTGTATGTTTATTGCTATGTTGACCCATAAAGTTAGGGCGCACCACTATTGGGCCCTCTCCCCTATATCACATTCCACTTTCAATACATTTTTTTAATTTTAACAATCATGGCAATAGTAGTCCAATTTTTTCATTGAGAATCGCTTGGAACAAAATATTTTTTTAAGATAATATATAACTTGTAGATGTATACAATATATGAGTATCTTATGAAAGACTATTAATTTTACATATTGTTTTGATGGATTTTCATGCGACAACACTAAAATTTTGTATAATGCATTCTTCTTTATACAATAAGACACTACAAACAACATTATGATAAAAATAAGTGTACAAAAAATAATGTGAATCTTAATATAAAAAAAAATATTGATTATGATAAACACATTAGTTCATTAACATTAAAGAAGAAATTTTAAAATAAAAATAGAAGACCAACATCTACATTAATAGATAAAGTATTTAAAAATGTAAATTATGTTAACTAAGAGCTTGACCAAATGTACCTAAACTATCTTTGGTATTTGTTGGTAATCATTAAATTGTTCTACCTCTAAAATCTTGACCAAAATAGAACAAAAACTTGTCTAGATTTTCTTCAAATGGTATTTATTGATATCACTCCACTTCAAGAACAAATAGAAGTCAAGACACAACTAAAACAGTCGTCAATCTACTGTGATTTTAACTATATATCTTGTGTATTTTTGTGTGTCAAATTCACATACACAAAGATTAAATAATTATTCATAACCATAATAATATTATTAATTTTTTATGTGTTGACGAATCAATTTTAAACATCATCTAAAAAATTACCATTTAAATTTTAAATTAAATATTAAATTTAATTTATTTAAATTTCATCAATATAAAATTGAATTTTTTAAATTAAATCAAATTAACTGTGAGAGAGTCGATCTACTAATCTGTTAATCTACTCTGTTTTCTGATAAATTGGTTAGGAGGAAGAAAGAAAAATGGAGACTACAAGACTGCAATATATTAGACACCTTTTTCTTCGGCTTACTTCTATTCTTTCTATCTTAAAAGACAATCTAAAACCATCACCGTCTTCATTTCATTCTGTATTAAACTCAGAAACAAGTAACTGAGAAATATAAAGCTTTCCAAGCCTCTATGGCGTCCGTAGGCGCTCTGAAATGTTACGAAAAAGCTGCAGAGTCATTTCCAGTGGTCACAAGTCATTTTTTTTGCCGGCCATTTGAATAACAAAGTCTGCGCAGGCCATTTCAGTGGCAGAATGCATTATATCGATTTTAACTTTTGTCAATTCTAATCTCTTTATTTCCAAGACACTCTTGACTTAAAGAGAAAATTCTATGACAAAAAAGAAAGTTTGTGGAAAATGGGAGATAAGCTTGCTGAAAAGGAATTCAGCAGGACACTATTGAAAAGACAGTCTCGTGCAAACTTTCTTCTCATTTTCCACAATTCTCTTTGCAACAGTCTATTCCTTTTCTTTCTTTTTTTTGGTGAAATATAATTTTCTTTAAGCCAATAGTCTATTCGGTTTTTCTTGTGAAATGAGATTTACTTTTAAAGTGAATAGCTTCGGTAATAGAAAACAAATTTGACAAAAGCTAAAATGAACGTAATTTAAATATCAATAACTTAACGTCAACAGTCATGCTGGTGGGACCCAACTCCACTAGTTTCCTTCTGCATACGTGTCAATTGATAATACCCATTTCATCACACGAGTAAGTTATCTGTAATTTATCGCTTGTACATGCCACATGGCCGCTTGCCACTCTATTACTGCAGCTGTGTCGAGGGATTAGGGCAATTTCATTTGATAACAAACCAATACATTTACGTTAAATATATAGAGGTTGGCCCTTGGGTTCTTACACCCTCTAAGATTCTAAAATTCTGTTGCTTCAAATTCGAAAAAACATACTGTTACAATTTTCGACGCCACACTGAACTCAGGATACATACTTGTACACTATAATGCATTAACCCTTTCAAACCAATTATAAGGAACTGGAGAAACTGCTAGTGAACGTGAGCGAGAGTTCATCTGGAACTTTATAATACTCTTCCTCAAATGTGAGAGCTTCTTTGATCTCCGCCACAACTTCAGTAATGCTCGGTCTACCGGACGGATCGCTTGCAATACATCTCCACGCTAGATTGGTCAAATGAATAATAGATTTCATATCGTAACGGCTACCCAACCTTTTGTCAACTATTTCTTGAACATTGACGTCATCTTCATCGACTCCCGCATATAATTTTGCAACCTGTTTAGTCAAGCATAGAGCGACTGTTTTAGGTTTTTGCCCTAGAACTACGCCATTAGCAGAATTTTTTCTTGTTTGGAAAATTAGTCGGATTTCTTACCCATTCAGTCAAGAATACTTTCTTGGCAGAAAATTTTAAGTCTATGGGTTTCCTGCCACATATAAGCTCCAACAGTACCACTCCAAAACTATACGCATCACTCTTATCCGTCAACATGTGAGTTTTATAATACCTGCCATTGAAAAAGGGACACATTAAATATTCGAATAAAAAGGACTTGGAATTAGCAGAACATCAAACTTGGAAGACTTACATGGGATCTAAATATCCAGGAGTTCCTTTGATAGTTGTATTGATTTGAGAAGTTTCTCCATTGCCAGTCACTCTTGAAATGCCAAAGTCAGAAAGTTTGCCATTCAAGTCACTATCTAGAAGAATGTTGGAGGTCTTAACATCCCTGTGAATTATTTTTGGAGTGCAACCTACGTGCAGATATTCCAGCCCTGACAAAAAAAATTAATTCAAATTAAGAACTTCACATGTAGCATTTTGAACAAAATGACTTAATGGAGGATTTATTGAGTTGATAATGAAGTCAGATATTGCTTTGAAAAATAACCTTGTGCGGCATCCAAGGCTTTTTTAAGCCTGTTTTTCCAATCTAGTTGGGGATATTTTGGTGCCTTCGCATCTGCAAACAGGAAGTACTGCATGTTTTCATCGTATTTCATTTCTATCGTCTTTTGTCAGAATGAAAGAAATATTTGGATTTGATATTTACCGTAGAGGTTATCACTGAGGGACCCTCCAGACATATACTCGTAGACAAGCATGAGGTCTCTGGATTCATTACAATAACCAAGAAAGGACACCAGCTTCTTATGATTGATTCTTGACAGAATATCAACCTGTTCATAAAGTTGAAAGCATTAAGATTTCTAAAATAAATAAATAAAGAAATGAAGTGCTTTAGAAATCTAGACATTACCTCATTTAAGAACTGTTCAATTACGTGTTTGGAGAAAACGGAGAGTACTTTTACAGCTATTTGCTTCCCGTCCTGCAATTCGCCCAAGAAAACACTTCCAAACGACCCCACTCTAATTTTATGGGCAAAATTATCTGTCGCCGTCGTCATTCCGGCAAGAGTAAAGGCGCGAGATTTTGATGAGTTTGCAACATTAACCATTAAGTAATCTGCATTTTGTTTGTTTGTAAGAGATGGGAATGGTAGTTAACATACATTAAATCTCATTGGAAATGTGAAAAACGTACCAAGAGGGCTCGGCTGAGCACATGAACTTTTTAATTTCATTCGATACACGATAAGACCTAATAAAATGAGAGTTACAATTACGCCTCCTATTACTCCAACCGCAACCATTACCGTTGAGATGGGGTGATCGCGGCACTCATGCTTTGTCCGGCAAAGGTGTATGTTGCCACTGAAATTGCGCCAAAAAGATCAAACTTTGCTATCACATATTTTAAGATATAAACAAGAAAATGGAAACTGCAATAAATATGAAATTACTCGAATGTGAATTTTATTTTTTTGAATTGTTGTTTGTTGAGAAGCTGTTGCGGAATGACACCCTTGAAATTATTGTTCGCTATATTTCTGTCAAAATCCCAAAAGCAAAGAAGGGTGACATAGACGTACAACTTATGCAACTTTAATATTTGTAAGTGATTACCTAATTAGACACTAAAAATTTACATCAAAGAAATATGCGATAGACGTACAATTCTTTGAGGTGAGGGAGTTTAGATAGCCAGTCTGGAATTTTATCACATAAGTAATTATTTTGGAGATGCCTGCACATTCATCAAACTTATTAATTGTAAACTCATATGTTTATGACAATATTATATTTAAATTAAAATTTTAAAAAAAATTGTCAATTTTTATTGACAGTTTAAATATGAATAAATAGTATAATCGTTTATAAAGATTTAAATATCTAAGTAACAAAGAGTATAATAGTTATTTAAGCTTTGCAAATATATTAGATATTTTAAATATATATTTTAAATATGTGATAAAATTCTCTATGCTTTATAATATGTTTTATAAATATCATAAATTTAAAAAAGTTGAAGTCAAATATTTGAAAATTTTATAATCAATTAATATTTTTGATGTACTTACAGTGTCTCTAACTTTGTCAAATTAGACCAATTGGGCAAGCTTCCATTGAAATAGTTGTTGTCCAATATCCTAATAAAAATGTATATTTAAACATAAATTTATTAGAAAAAATATATAATAAGCATCATTCCAAGATTCAAATCATTAAACATCATACAATGAGAAGTGGATATTTATAAATCAATATAATAGTCCAAGAGAATGAAGTTTTTAAAAAAAATCTAACATTTAATTCTAATGAGAAAAAAATTATGTGAACCACAAGATTTCAATGGTTTTTGACTAATCAATTTTTAATTTTCAACATAATCATAATTATTTTAAGTAATTAGAACATTTTCAATAGATATCAAATTACTCAATTTTTAATTGTGTTGTTGAGAATAGAATCACATTGTTAAAACTATGTTATGCATTTTGTGCCACAATTCTAAAAGAAGCATATGACTTTAGTCTTTATACCACATCATTAAGACACGAAAACTTCAACAACAAAGGGGAGAGAGAGAGAGAGAGAGAGAGAGAGAGAGAGAGAGAGAGAGAGAGAGAGAGAGAGATACAACTCTTTAAGGATTGAGAATTTAGATATCAATTTTGGAAGTGGTCCAATTAAATTATTGTGTTGGAGATTCTTGCACTTTCATCCAATTTAGTAATTGCAAATTTATGTTAACTTCTAAATATCTTACATTATTCAATATACTATACTTGTAAACAAAAGCCTTTATTTATAGTGGCAATTATAAGAAATCAATTTTAATGATAAAAATATGTTGATCAAATTCATAACTTATATTCACTTTGACTATTAAAGAACATTATTGTATCTCCAACTATATAAATTATTTGTACATGAGGTGTGTGCATCTCAAACACAATGCTTATGTACATGATAAGATCATGTTCTGTATGCACTATAATGTACATTTATAAATATCATAGATGGATTACTTTTGAATATAAAGAGTCATAATTGAAAGTTCTATTATTTTAAAATTCGATATACTTACAATGTCTCTAACTTGGAGAGATTAGTCAACTTGGGCAATGTTCCATTGAAATAGTTGTTGTTGAGTGACCTGATTAGAATACACATACAAATATAATTATACTAGTTTCACACAAGAGTTTTTATTTTAAAAAAATATTATGAGCATGTTCACAAGCCTCAAATTATGGTAAATCTCACAATTAAAGATCACTATTTGTAATAAACATAATAGCTTAAATAATTTACTAGAAAAGTTATAGAAAGCTTAATTCTAATTGAACTACATCAATCCATGATCTTTAAACAACCAATTTTTATTTCCTACATAAATATAATTATCTTTTACTAATTAGCACTTTCCCAACAAAAGAAATGTAGCACTTCATTTGTGTGAAATTTCAAAAAGAGAATATAAATTACCATTTATTTTTTCTTATGCGAGTCTATTTTCATTAGAATTTCACAAAAATATTTATAATAAATTGAAAATTATAATCTAAAAAAGAGGGAGTCTATCAAGGACCTCTTTAATATCTAATAAAATTGAATTACTTATTATATAGAAGTGAAAAAAATTGACTTTCTAAAAAATTAAAAGAATCTAACCCACCTAAGATCTAACAACAAAAATGCACATAAAGAATTCACAAAAGTATTGTAAGGTGCTATAATATCCTAATAGGAAACTCAAATAGGATTGGAAAGAGTTGAATAGTGCAATGAAAGGATCCTTCTACCCTTATGGGAGGGGAGAGCATCCATATTCCATAAGCAAGCCTCTCCTATTATGTTTAAACCTTCATATTTTTCCCTCCATATTTTATAATTGATCTATAATAATATTTAGTCTTAAATTTTATTTGTGATGTAAGAACTTTTGAAAATTTCAAATTATATAATCCTTTAAAAATGCATCAACTTCTATGCTCTTAATAAATAGATAGATCGCTGACATTCTACAATCTCAAACTTCTTCAAACAATCATCTTTTTTTACTATTGGATGTGATTCATTGATCTTAAATGCTTCTACATTTCTAGCCATAAGAAGGATTGGATATATAGTAGAGTTTTTATAAAAGAAATTAAACCTTCATAAAATCATCTTTTAGATACCCTATTTTGGAATCATTTCCTTGAATAAAAGGTGCATTATCCTAACATAAGCTTCAAAATGTGTTTCACCAATCTATACCACATTTATTTACATCAAATCTAATGAAGCCACCTACCTTTTCAATTAGTTTTCACATAAAGACAATCTTACGTAACTAAGAAAAGATATATAGATGAAGCCAAATTAGAGCCTTTGTAAAAAATGCAATGGCTAGGAAAGAAAAAGGACTCCATGGGTAAACAAGGACCACATTTTCCATAAAACTAATAATTATTTTTCCATACAACATCAAAATTTTCTACATTTTAAGCTAAAACATGAAAAATCCATAATCTAATAGAGGGAGGGAATAAACAACTATGTCACTCCATACCAATTTCATCCATTTTGTTAATTCATCAAAAGAGGGTAGCTTTTTTATTAAAATGGAGTAGGAAGATTAGGTTTCTCAATCTCCTTCTAACAAGATTGAATCTAGTTGTTATATGCTTTTCCTCTAAATGTGTTGTGAAAAGAGTAACCACAACATGTCAATCAATCATCTAGCACATTGCATCAAAATATAGGCTAAATACATACCTTCAAGTATAGCTTTTAAAATCCATTCCTCCTATCTATAAAATCTATCAACTATAAAATATTTCTTTTCAAACCTCAAGTGCTTAGAACTATAAGACATGCATTTCACTTCTAGTGAAATGGTTGCTAATTGAATACTCTTTTTTCAATAAATGGGATCCTACAACTCACTTAGAGAATAAATCACTTATTGCTCTATTTTTTAGATATGTTACTTGGACTTATAGCAAAAGAATTAGGGAAAACTTTAAGAAACCCCCCCCTTGGAGAAGCTATAAAATCCTGGTGAATATTTCATACTTTTTGAAAAAAATATTAATTTTAGAGGAATTTTTTTTCGTTTTTCGTGAAAAAAAAAATCCCCATGGGCGAATCTTTTGTAATCGCTAGAAGTCTATGGAAAATCTTGGTGAATTGCAAATTTTTTAAAACCACTAAAATATTTTCATTGACGATTAAAATCTATTTTCAAACCAATAAAATATTTCCATTGGCAAATTAAACCTGTATTCAAACTAGAAAAAATAATTTTCGTGGCGATTTTTTTTTTCAAACAAAAAAATAAAATTCATTGGCGAATTAAACCTATTTTCAAATGATTAAAAAAAAAACATTGGTGAATTAAACATAATATCAAAATAATAAAAAAATTCATTGGCCAATTAAATTCAATGGCGAATCCACTACCGTTCGATGAATTTTCAATGGACGGTTGTATTTGCAGTCTGGAAGTATATCTCTCAAGCACTAGATTTGTGAATGGAAACCTCTGGAATAACACTAGAACTGTTAGATGTGGACACGTGGTGAGATCAAGGGTCATCACCGTGGTAATTAATCTGACAGGTTAGATTTTGGCGATGAGCGATAGAAGAACTTAAGTGGAAAAATATGCACATGCATTAAGTTTGTTTTAAAAGAGGGATTGCCTAGAAAGAGCGTAGGACCAAGGCTTAAAAACTTAAGAATGTTTTACACAAAGGATGTGGTAGATCAATCTAACCATGACCGTTCAATGAATTTTTAATGGATGACTTTAGTTGCGTTCCGAAAGTATATCTCTCAAGCACTAGATTTGTGAATTGAAACCTCTGGAATAGCACTAGAACTGTTAGATGTGGATGCATGGCGAGATCAAGGGTCATCACCATGGTAATGAACCAGACGGTTTGGATTTTGGCGACAAGTGATAGCATGAAGTTTGTTTTAAAAGAGGGACCGCCTAGGAAGAACGTAGGACCAAGGCTTAAAAATTCAAGAATGTTATTTTTTATAAGTGATACTTTTCTATTTTATTAATTATAAAGCAAAAGATACATATTCTATAAATTTCGCAACATCCAAAAACTACCAAAAATGTTGATCGATGATACTTGTTTATTTTATTAGTTATAAAGAAAAAGATACAGATTCTACAAACTTAGCAACATCCAAAAACTACCAAAAGGGCTAAATAACTAGCTCAAAAACCAGAGTATCAGAACTTCCCTAAACAACTACGCCTTTGTAGCAGAGGCTAAAAAAAAAACAAAAAACTACACTTTATGTTAACCATTATTACTCAATCTTCTTCGAAGACTCGCCCATCTCCAGCGGCAGTATCTCCTAACAGTTTTGGCTTCTTTCGTGGATGCAATCCCTTTTTTCGTGCATCTCCTCTCTGGAAACTTCTTTCAGATTTTCTATTGTTTTGTCTAATGCCATTAGCTCAGCAAAGATATTAAGTGCTTTCCACCCACGCTCGGCTCCTTCCCGCCACTGGTCTTTAGTGCGACCCTCTGGCCATCTGATAAAGAGGTGACTTAAATCTGCAAGCTCCGGGCCCCCACCATCCATTCCTTCTATTTTTACCAACCCTACTCCTGGTATCACTCGTTGCAGAATGCTTTCCATGTCCACTAAAAAACCTTTATGTACCAAAGTTTTCATTACTCTCCTCACCTCGTTCACCAGTTCTCCTAAGTCTAAACCCCAAGCCATGACCAACAAATAGATATCCATATTCATTCTAAATCTATGTGTCAATTTTTTGAATCCATCCACCAACATTATTTGAACTTCCTGAACCACCTACTCTTCCTTGTAGAGAAATAAACCTCGCAACCTCTACACAGATGCTTTACCCACAAAGGGGTCCAGCTTCCTCCATGATGTCATGGTGAAGATGGCCTCCATTGCTTTTCTATTTCACTACCTTCCAACCTATCACCCATTGCCGAAAGTATACAATCCTATTATCCTTACACTTGAACTCGAAGAAGCATCAAGGGTGATAGGTTAAGGTGAATGTCATTATAACACTTCATTTCACCAGCCTTCTCCATAAATGCACCTGCCACCATGCTTGTCACCTTTCCTATCTTAATTCACCAAAGTCAAGGTTTTGGTACTTTTCCTAACCTTACTACCTTAGTAACTTAGTTGCAAGTCTTTCTTGGTCATCTTTGTATTCGGTGGGTCAAAAGTTTCAAAAAAATTGAAACTTCAAACTTTAGTTATAAGGTTACAAATTTTAGCGACCACGCGACATTATGGATTGTCACCTTTCTTATCTTAATTCAGCAAAGTCAAGGTTTTGGTACTTTTACTAACCTTACTACCTTAGTAACTTAAGTCTTAGTTTCAAGTCTTTCTTGGTTGTCTTTGTAGTCAGTGGGTCAGAAGTTTAAAAATATTTGAAACTTCAGACTCTAGTTCTAAGGTTCCAAATTTTAGTGACCACACAACATTATGGACCAATACCGTTCAACGAATTTTTGATGGACGGTTGTAGTTGCATTCCGAAAGTATATTTCTCAAGCACTAAATTTGTGAATGGAAACCTCTAGAATAACACTATAACTGTTAGATGTGGACACGTGGCTAGATCAAGGGTCATCATTGTGGTAATGAATCTGATGGATTGGATTTTGGTGATGAGTGATAGAAGAAATTAAGTGGAAAAAATATGCACACGCATTAACTTTGTTTTAAAAGAGGGGCTGCCTAGGGAGAAAGTAGGACCAATGCTTAAAAACTTAAGAACGTTTTACATAAAGGATGTTGCAAATCAATCTAACCACGACCATTCAATGAAGTTTTGATGGACAGTTGTAGGTGCATTCCACAAGTAAATCTCTAAAGTAGTAGACTTGCGAATTGAAACCTTCAAAATAATACTAGAACCATTAGATGCGGACATGTGGCGAGATCGAGGCTCATTTCTCTCTTTTCAATGACTCAGCTTATTACATTTCATTTAATTGAAATTCTCAATATTTTTGAAGAACATGTGGTAGTCATACTGCTCAGGGCAATTAATGCCATATGAACAACGTGGCGAGATCAAGGCTCATTTCACTCTTTTCAATGACTCGGCATATTACATTTCATTTAATTGAAATTCTCAATATTTTTGAAGAATGTGTGGTAGTTGTACTGATGGAGGTGATTAATGCCATATGAACATCTCAAGCGATTGATTGGACAGCTCATGAGTCATAGCTTTAATGAAACAAGATTTGTAAAGATTTCAAATTTTCATAATTCATATCGTTCAAGTGACACTGGAGTCTGGCGATTTTGACATCTTGTCACTTGTCAGCTTGAGGTACAGTTTTTGAATTTTTGTGCAGCCAGACGTCAATCAAATTAAACATTTTAATTGCACATGTAAGGCTTAAGTTTTAATTGTACATGTAAGGCTTGAGGCACAGTTTGCATGTAGTCAAACATCAATCAAATTAAAAAATTTAATTGTACATGTGAGGCTTAAGTTACTATTACAAAAATTGATTAAGTTGGTTTTTTGGTTTGTGCAAGTTGCGAATCACCATTATGAATCATGATTATACGATATACATGGAGGTGTGAGGTGTACATAGGAACCAAGCTGGTAGTGGCACTACTGGCGGTATAAATAACTAAATAAGGATAGTGACTAGTGAGCAAAACTAAAATCATTTGTTGAAGGCTAAAGGACTTACAATTGAGTGCAATGTTTGAATTGTCATAAGGGTTTTCATTTTGTAGGGTTAACAAGGATTTAGGAAGAATATCATGTGGCATTATTGGGGATACTCTAAATTCTCCTTCTTGCAGTTATGTAGTCATAGAGTCAATGAACAATTTCATTTAGGCTTCAAGTTCAGAATGGGTGGAATTGGAAAGAAGTTAATTTGGTTCACCTGACTTCTCAGACAGGCTTTGAACTAGGATGAGGAGCTCTGATGGACATAAGTGTTCTCCCAGTGCATGGAAGTTGCAAGTAGAAGATGGGAGCAATTTTACTACCCATCATCATCTGCATGATTGCCCAAGCAATTCCCATGCATTTATTTCCAGTGCCCATCTTTTGCATGGGAGCATTTTTACTACCCCTCATTGTCTACATTGTTGGCAAGGAGAGTCTCTTGCATTTATTTTAAGACACCATGGCCTACCAGGCAAGCCCCATGCATTTATTTTTCAGTGCTCATCTTCTACATGGGAGCAATTTTACAACCCCTCATCTTCTGCATGAGTCCAGTTCTGAAAGGGGCTAACTACATTTTGTTTCTTCAAGGCTCCCAGTTCCCCAGCATGATTCCCTAGGCAAGCCCCATGCGTTTATTTTCAGAGTTGATGGGTGACCCGACAAGTCCCATGTGTTTATTTTCAAAGCTCATTGTTGACCTAGCAAGTCCCATAATCCATTTATTTTTAGACACACATGTAATGATGTATCACATTTACGTTTTCACGAGCGGTCCAGTAGAAGCTTGGCGCTTTGCCTACATTTTTATTTGTACTATGTAATTTCCTTCAAGTTTAGAATGGGTGGAATTAGAAAGAATTTGATTTCGTTGACCAAAATTCTCAGACAGGTTTTGAGCCAAGATGGGGAGCTCTAATGGAGATAAGTGCTCTCCAAGTGCATGGAAGTAGCAAGTAGAAGATGGGAGTAGTTTCACAACCCCTCATCCTCTGCATGACTCTAATTTTCAAAGGGGATAAGTACTTTTTGTATCTTTAACAACTCCAATTTCCCCTATTTTATTTTCCCCTCTTTCCCCATGCATATTTTTTAGAAACCATGATTGGCGGTGGCCCCCCTCCATGCATTTATTTTCAGATGAAAGAGAGTCATGACTTAGAGACCATAGCAGAAGCTTGGTGCTTGCGGATACATTTGTATTTGCACTATGTAATAATGTGAAATTGACAATTGTCATTCAGTTGTAATAAAATTAAATGGTTGTGCTATTCATGTGATTATGTGACATTGTAATTCCTTTTATTAAGTCCTTTTCAACATTAAGTGTTACTGTGCTATTAATGGTTGTGCTTTTAATGTAACATTGTAATTCATTTTATAAAGGCATTGATGTAAATGCTAGCGCATTAAAGGTTGAAATTTTTTTTTAAAACAAATGTTTACTATTTATAATATATATCATAAATTACTCAGTCGTTCGATGAACATTTGATGTATGGTTGTAGTTGCATTCCGGAATGAAATGCAGGAACCACTAGGGTTGCAAACCTAAATGTCCAGAATCATCCTATAACCATTATATTTACAAAGATCAATGCTTTAGATTCTTTAGAATTTGTTGTTAATATAGGACTGAAAAAAGCACTTTCAGTTTATATTGCTAAGTGATTTTATTTTTAAGTGAGAGGGTCAGCAGATGGGGAGATTTCAATCTTCAGTTTGCTCATTGCAGTGCACCATGACACCACCCTGTTCTGGGTTCCACAGTTCCATTTCCAACAAAGCCATTCTAGAAACCCAGTTTCCACGACTGTCAGCATTAATCTTTCCAAGAATCAAAAGTCGAGTAAGTGAAAGAATTCATATGGCTATGTTTCATTGTTTGACATTTCTTAAAATCTTATTTTGTCAAACTTTGAAGTTTGGGTTTAGGGCTAAGAGACTTAAGAATTAAGAAAAATTAAGGACTAATAGGGAATTCACAGTTTCACATTGTATAAGCATGTCTACCAGCAGTACCACTAGATCAATGTAAGATAAAAAAAATACATTATGCAAAATTGCTTAAAACCCCAGGTTTCACTGATGAATACCATGATATTTATGATCCTGAAACCTATGGTAGGACTAGGCATACCTCAGAACTTAGGTTTTCATCTGAGAATAAGGCCTCAAATCAAATGCAAGTTAATAGTATCAGTGCATCATGGGTAACTAGATTAGGGTGCATGATGTTACATGAGGTTTTCCCTTTTCTTGAATTTATCATGGTTTGTGCCTAAAATTATGATGATAAAAAAAGAGAAATTGTTAATAAAGATAGCAAAGAAGAATTTTTATCCATTAATGCAGAAGAACTTGGAAACGTGTTGGGGTTTACAATTGAAGAATTTGGAAATGTCCACATTGACCTAGAAAAGCTTGCTAGTGATTATGAAGAAGTGGATGAAATGGAGAAAAAATCTTTCTTAAGCAAAATAGTTCATGATAGAAACAAATTGAAAGGTGATCATAAGCCTCCTTATAATTTGGAAATTTTTAAACCATGGGTTCAAGATACTATTTCCATGCTAGCAATTTTCCTCGAACTAGATAGCAATTTGGAAAATGTGGGTGCATGCCTCCTTGAAATGGTGTATAATATCCATTATGGTGTTCAACATGTCAAATATAAATTTATTGAGCACATTGTAGAATCCATGCATAAACAATTTTTAATGATTAAAGGAGGTTCCACCAAGATATTTAGGTTCACAACCTACTTGTGCTATCTTTTTCTATTGAAATTCAGAGGAATGTTTTAGACTAACAAGCTTCAGATTTGGCCCTATAGTAATCCTGAGGAAAAGAAAATGGCTCCAATATATTAATGGACCACTGTTATAAGGATGCATGATTCTCAAAGGAACTACAATCATTTTGTAGACTACTTTTTGGCTCCATTGCATCAAGCAATTACAAATACTCCAATGCCTAGATTGCCTATGTCATGTAGAAATTGCATTCAACTAGGAAAAGAAATACAATTGGTTGATTGGTACTTAATGGAATAATATACTGTGCTAAGATTTTATGGATTGGGAGTATAGCCATACAAACTTCCAATACATGTGACAAAAAGGGTTTTTCCTTTGGAATATGTAAGGCAGATGCAGAGTACTGATGAACTGCACTTTACGAATAAAAAAAGAAGACCTGATTTCCTTTTACCTTTTTCATGTGGAGGGATCACATTCGAGAGAAAATAATTTAGTGTGGCACATAATCTTTTGAATTGTTTTTATTTTGATGCTATTTGTCACTGGCAGTATGATCCATGTGACACCATTAAATCAATGATTGTGCTCAATAAGAATGCTGCAAGTAGAATTCAACATGAAAGTAAACCCTTGCTCGAAAACTTGAGAAACAAGGATTCTTGGGATGAGGTCAAAATTGCAATGGAGAAAAGTACTACTGAGAATGGTATTTCTTTTGAGAAATTATTAGCAAAAATTATTGCATTGCATCAAAAGACAATCAGGAGGTACAACAATTTTTATCAAAAAAGTGCTAAACCATGTAGTAGAGTAAAAATGCCAGGTTCTCTAGAAAAGGAAATTATAGAAAAAAATTGGTCACGATGAAAAATTACTGACTTTTGGTCTATAAGGAAGGAGCTAGGTGAACCAAGAGCTCTTGCAAAGTATGGAGATAACAAAGAAGATAGTGAGTTTAGAAAATTGTGGAATATAGAGCATTCAGATCAATACGAAGATAAAGAAAGTGATCATGAATCTAATGGTGATAGGGAAGAAGGAATCCATGTTAATTTCAAACTTGGTTTAAGTGAGGCCACAAAAGAAGCATATACTACTAGAGCAGTCTTAGCTGAAAAATGGGTTATGAAGGTGGTCCTTTGGGATCCCAAAGAAAAGGCCCTTGGACAGTAATAGATGTAGAGCATAGAAAAGCAAGTGATTTTTTTGGCCTTGGGATTGGAGGTGAAAAAGTAGAACTAGGGCATACAAGACAATTTGTTAGAGCTTCAAATCCTCATCCTCATGGTCAAACAAAATCACAACTAGGACATGCCTTTGGTGGCAATGGTATGGGTAGTAGTACTAGTAGTGGTCAACATGTTCTACAACAACAAACTACACACAAGAGGACAACAATACAATATACCACAGAAACACCAGGTGATCAAGGCATATAGAAGAAGCAAAGGATTTTGACAGGTCCAAGTCACACTACTAGTGGATCCACCACAAAGGAGTTATTTCTAGGCACCCCCCAGTGCCACTTAGTCTGGCTATGACATCATTAGAAAATTCAACTACTACTCCTATTCCTTCGCCATTCAATCATTCCATTGTTCCTGTGTTCCTAGGTTTTGATTACATTGAAGAGTTTAAAAAGAAATCAGACATGAATAAAAAAGAAAAGAAGCAACTAATGGAGAGTACATCTACCATAAATTTATAGCCTACCACAACCATGGTATTACCCACATTTGACACAAATAAAGAAATCATGGAGTACACATTTCTTGTTCCCACAGTTCAAGACAAACCGGCAAATTAAATGGCTCAATTTGAATTCTAGGTGAACAATATTCAATTGGATTTTTCTAGACTCAAAAATATTGAAAAAAATAATGTATCAAAGAAGAACAATGAATTGGTGTACACATCATTGCTAAAGAAAGATAGAGAGAAAAAAAGGTTGCAGACTCAAATTGAGAAGTTACAGATAGACCTAGAAAATGAGAAAGAAAAGAGGAAAGAAGCAGATAACAAGAGCAATGAGTTTCAAAAAGAATAAAAAAATATTCCTCTGCATCAACAAGCAAAGAGGATAAGCAGAATGAGACTACAATGAATGAACTGAAGAATAGGATAGATGTGAGCAACAAGAAATATGATGAGGAAAAATCCACTTTAGAATAACTAAGAGTAAGCATTGCGAATGGAAATGCATAGTGGGAATAAAAATTGGAGAAGGAGAGAAAAATTAGTGAAAGATTGGGGGTAGAGGTGATGGAAGCAAAAAATGAAATTGAGACTTGTCAAAATAAGTTATCTGCATTTTGTAGAGAGAGAATGAGCCATATGAAACAAAAGATCTAGGATGAAATAATGCAGAGGATTGATCATTTGTGTGACATGTTTCAATTCACTGATGCTATCAGACAACATCATAATAAGCTCATTAAATATTTAGTGGACAACAAAAATGTGTTGGCATTAGAGAAATCTACAAAAGAAATTCAACAAATAGTCTACAAAGCCAGTGACAATGTTTTGAAATCAAAAGGGATTACTAATCAGCTTGCTACATCAATGACGTTGTCATCTATCATTGAAAAGTGTTTGAGAATGCATGAAACAAAGGAATATTTGAATTTGGTTGCAAATAGGATGAAGAAGGTGGATTAAAAGGTAAGGAACTTCACAGAACTTGGTTTTCCAGAGGTTTTTGAGACAAATGAGTGATTCATTGGAAAGAATGATTTCAGAAAGAAGATGGAGGATGCAATGAAGATTGATTTGGGCTAGTTTCCTCAAAAGCCAGATGTGGCAAACTACTTGGATTCTATCAAACCATTGCTAACCATGAATGTAAAATTGAATGAAGAATGCAAGACAGGTTCCAATTTGAATCATGAACTGTTAACAAATATTCAATTCAAACAACATCAATTAGATCAAATGACAATTCCACCACCTGAACAGTGGAAGTTGATAGAAAAGGTGTTGCAGTGATTTTATTTTTGATAATATGGGTTTCCAAGTTCCAACTCAGCTCTGTGTAGAGTTGTCTTTGGTCCAACTTAGACTTAAGTAATGTGTCAATGTTAAATAATAAATTATCTGTATTATTTATTTTTTCATTTGAAGAAAAAGTCTGATAGTGGTTTCAACTACTAGATACACTTCAAATGATTGTTGATGTTCATTGTTGTATATGCTACTAAGACTATTGCTAATATGTTATTAAGCATTGAGTTGAGTAATGAACCGCTTAGTACATGTTCAAGTTTTACTTTAAAAAAATATTAAAATATGAACTATAAGGTGACTTTAATTCCAGCCATCCATAATCTCAATTAAATTGCATTACAATTCACTGATCTATACTCAATCTCCATGAATAGTACTACTTATCAGAATCACTGAACATTTATATGAATTCATGCTTTAATCAAGGTACTTTAACTATTTCATTAAACTAGATCCAGAATCAAAACATACATCAATGCATAATGACAAAGAAGATTAATGACATCTTGTGGTTACTATCACTCAAAGCCGCGGTTTTGGTGCTTTTCCTAACCTTAGTCGCTAGTCCTTAGAGATTTATAATTTATAACCTTATCAATCGCTAGTCATCAGAGTTTTTTAATTTATAACCTTGTCACAGAGTTCTAAATTTTCATAACTTCCCGATTCCCCGAGTTCGTTCACTTTGTTGAGTTGCAAACTTGCAAGTCTTTCTAGTTTCTTGGACCTTGGTCATCTTTGTAGTCGGTGGGTCAGAGGTTTCAAAAACTTCAAAACTTTAGACTTTGGTTCTAAGGTTCCTAGTTTCAGCAACCACTTGACATTATGGACTTATGTACAGACTAAACTAGAGTTGTCTTTTGAGGAATTTCCAAAAGCATGCATGTTTCAAGGCTATCTTTCGAGGAAGGAAATTGAATGCCACATTTAATGCACGTCCTATCAAAAATAATGACATAAGTGCGTGGTAATGTTTTACTCAGACATCTAGCCTACATTCTTGTTCTTTGGCAAGGCCAATACTTCTCAAGTGAAAGCATTCTTTTTACTCAGACATTTATCCTACATTCTCGTTCTTTGCCAAGGCCAGTACTTTTGAGGTGCAAACATTCTTTCTCCATGAATTTGCATTTTGCACTGATGTAGAGTGAATGTACGGTTGGCGTAAGGGATACAGAGCTCGGACCTTTTAAGTTAGAAGAATTTTGGGCATGCCTAGAGAGAGATGACAAGTTTGAGCTAGATATAAAACTCTTAGAAAGTAGGCTAGCTCAAGTTGGAGGGTTTTCAGAAGCTATGTTGAGTGTGGACTTGATAAGTGCATGTGCGAGAAGGTACATTCCATAGACATGGGAAATTAAAGTCACGAACAAGACTGTAATGGCAGAAATTTCTCCTGAAGTTGTTTCCCGAGCACTGGGGATTCTAGAAAGGGAACCTCTAGAAGACATGTCTTTCGCAGTGGCAGGTGAATTTTTCAAAGCGAATAAATACTGGTGTAAGCACTTCGTGGCCAAAACCTGGCTGAAGACTAAAAGGAAAGGTAAGTCGCAACTACCAAATAAACTCAAAAGATTACATTTTAAGGGAGAAATTGCATATGATATTGCTTTATTGCACCACATTGTTGGGAATAAACAAGTTGAGTTATTTGAGGATTGGATGTACCGGTTTATCTTAACAGTTTGTGATGAGAACATTTTCATTGACTGGGCTGAAGTTATTTGCTTCCATTTGAATGAGCAATTAATTAATTTCCATAAGAATCCTACTTTTTGTATGTGTTCTTGACTGACCTACATTGTAGGTAGTCAGAGGTCCTTTTGGCCAGGGTTGGAGGTTCAACGAACCCCAGCTTCTGATATGCCTATGTATAAACGCTTTCCTCAGTTCACTAAAAAATTTGGAATGGATGATTTTTGTCGTGTTAATGATGCATTTTTAATGGAGGTCATGAGGAAGCTGGATGGAAATCCAGAAATGTGCCTTTCTGTTGAATCAATTTCTCTTGTATCAAAATATGGGAGTTTTTATATCCAATTTGATAAGTTTTCCTATCTGAGAATAGGGGGTTTTGAGAAAGCCCCATTGAAATTACTTGGGTGTCCTGAAGATGTAATGATATTTCTGGAAGTTTGTTGACAAATGGAAATGGTTAATATTAAGTATACGAACATGGGGAAACAAGGGTATGCCTTCCCATTGGAGACCCCTTCATTTTTGTGCAAAACAAACCAGATGGCTAGGGGAGCTAAAGGACTTCTCAAGGAATATAACCTCTAGAATTTGTCTATGAGAGCTAATTTTGATAGTAAGGGTTTTGTGAAGTAGAATCTCTATGGAGGGAGCTCATATCGACATCACCCATCTATCAAATATTTCTGGGAAGATTGTGTCAATGAGAATGAAGTTTTGAGAAGAGATTATATGAGGCTAACACTAAAATAGATACAGGCTTTCGGTCTTCAATTTGACATTCCTGAAAAATGTAGCAGAGGATTCAACAATCTTAGATCCTAGATATGAAAAATTTCCTGATAAATCCCACCCTAGGGTTGACTGGAACGAAAGTGAAATTTCAGATATGGGGGTGTGTGTTGCCCCAGTGCTTAAAAGAACCTAGGATTGGTTGGATGGGAAATGGTAGCAAGTTGTTGGTCCTGTTCAGGAGCTGAAGTCATCACAGAAGAATGAACAGGGGTCTATGCAAGCATCTAGTGCAAGTGTATCATCAAGGAAACCCTTTGTTAGGTCGTCTAGTGAAAATTCTCAGTCAGGAGGTGATGGTGATAGGCCACAAGAAACAGTCAAGTTGAAGAGCATCTGTGAACAAGATAGTGTGTGTTCTCCTACTCCTGAGAAGAATACCAATCAAGAAAAACTTCAACTTGTGGTTGTAGATTATGAAGCTATCTTTAAATAGATCATTGAAGATAATATCTTTCCTCCTATGTATGAAGACTCTGAAATGCCCTCTTCTCTGCCTGATAATCCACCTTTCAATCCTACCACTCCTAAAGATACTATTACTGGAAAAGAAGATTCTGTTCTAGTAGTAGCCTCCCCAGGATGGTTGAAAAAAGAGGTGGAGAAGAAGAGAAAGTATAATCCTACAATGACAGTTGGAGTGGATACAGTTGCAAATTTACTTCAAAGCTCTTCAAAACCTAAGAAAGCCAAGAGGATTTCAAGGATGGTGACTGATGCTACTTCTGGAAATCAAATGTTAGAAATTGCTAACCTTGTCAAGGATTTAATTAAAGATGAAATAATAGCAGTGGATTACAAAGTCACACATGTTGATATGCGGCCTCCAACACTAGAAGGTGATATGTACCATGCTAATTATTCAGTCATTACCTTGATTAAAAGAGTGAAAGAACAGAGGAAAGAAAATATAAAACTGCAATCTCAAGTCCTCGCATTGAGTAACTTTATTTCTTCCATGGCCACTCCTACATTTGATGAAGCCTCAAGTTCTCAGCCTTAGGTAGAGGGAATCAATGTGCTCACCATAGAGAAAATTAAAAAGAATTTGAGCTATTCCAGAGCTGCTTGTGAGGGGATCAAAACAATATCTCAAGAGGCTATCTTCTTTCTGAATAAATCTTTATAGTTTTACACTCGATTTCTTGACAAGAGGAAGGAGTTAGTAGGAAAAATTTAGGATGTCAGAAAAGATCAAACTAGTTTGTATGTGCTCTCTTAGGAAATGAAAGAATTGAACTCTATGGATCTGAAGATATTAATTGGTGAGAAAATTTTGAATAATCCTAAGGAGCTAGACCCTTCCTGGTCAGATTCATTAGAATGGAAATTGAATATATATGATAATTTGGTGAATGAAATCAAGAACACACTTGAAAAATAGTATGAAATGTTGGAGGAAATTAAAAAAGATTTTCAAATTCTGGGAGTAGAAATTAGTGATGAGTTTGGTGGAAGGATTCTAGATATAAGAGAGATATCTTTGGAGTTTAGAGAGAAATTCAATAAAGAAATATTTGATCCTACTACAGTGACATGGGAGTCCTTCTTGAAACTCTATGCAATGGAACTCCACCTGAAGGCTTATAATTCTGGAGAAGAGAGAAGATCTCAGATGTTGTTTGATTCTGAAAAGGCTTTCGAAAAATGGAGAACCAGGTTACAGATTACTACAACACCAGGGAGCAAAAACATCGTTGCAACTATCACCAAGTACCGGGAATACAGGAAAAGATTAAAGGCACAGGAGGCATTACTGAAGGAGGAGGCAGAAAATATTGAAAGAGGAGTCGGTGTTGTTTAATTTTTAGTTTTTATGTTCTTTTCTTTAATTTGGCTCTCTTGATACTTCTAAGACTTTTTATTTTAATTTCTAAAACAGTTGTCTTCAAGGAACTATTATCAAGCCAAAAAAAACTCTGCTATTTTGATTGCTTTTCTGTTATTTCAATATAGAAAGACAATGGTGAAGTTCATGCATGCGCAATCTTTGAGTTATGGTGTGTACTATGTGGATTTATTGTGCTTTTGCTGAGTAGTTTTCCAGTGGATTTTCTATTACTGGAATGATAAATTTTTGGCTAATTTCATTGCTGTGGAATGTTTATCTGTGAATAAATATTTTATGGTGATGGATGCGTAAGGAGTTCTCTGAATAATTTAAGTGATTAGGTAGTTTAAGCTTTTATTGTTTAAGTTTTGTGGATGTCTTTATAAGTTATTTATGTTGAACTGTTAGCTTCTGTTAGCTTATAAGTTGTGGATGTTGAACTGTTAACTTCTATTCAAGGAATAGATTAATATTCTTTGAGTTATTTATCAAAGATTTTGTGAATGGAAATGCAATAGGAATTTATGAGTTGAGTGATAAGTGTTGTTCTTTAAAAATGATACAGAAACACATCAAATTCAATACCATAGAATACAATATAAAATATAAAATATCACATTTTCATGGAATACAATATAAAATATCATCAACTAAAGTTCGGAATATGATTCATGAAGTGCAATATAAAATAAAATATCATGAAGTGCAATGATTCACAATTTCAATTTTCATTCAATACAATATAAAATATCAACAACTACAGTTTGGAATAATGGAAACTGATTCATGAATCTTGTAGTGCAATATAAATACCTAAAAGCTGCTAATTCTCTTCCATTTCCCAAATGGATTCAATGTCCTGAAACTGACATTCAACATCAGATAGAGTAAAAGAGTCATCTTGAAGCTCTTGATTTTGAGTCTGCCCTTCGCCTTCTTCGGCCTGTGTCTCAAATTCAACATTCACTGTCATTTTCGTCAATTTCATTTGTCCCAATCTCACTGCCCATGGCAGTGCCACTAGTACCAACCTTTGCAATTGGAGTGTTGCACAGAACGGTCCCTCTTCTTTCACATGTGGACCTCTAGATTACAAGTACCCTATCAAAAGGAAAAAAAATAATATTATACGTAGTTCCTTTCATCCTCAAGCAATTTTCCAAATTCTTGTTTAGTTTGTTTCTTAACTTTGATTACAAAAACCCTAATGTACTGAAAACTCTCGCATCCTCTATTGACCCCAATATCATTGTTTGACATAAATCAGCAAGTTTGAAATATTTTGATATCTTATCACGTAATATTTCACTCTAACCTAAGTTTGTCCAAACCATTTTTATTGATCACGGTTCAAAGGCCTTGTCCTTGCCCATGGATTTATACTGGTCCTTAATAGCTACTGCAAAATCCTTACATTTATTTCTTAGCTTATCTTCATTTAAAATTCCTTCTATTTTCTACTCATTGATTGTTATAGTTTTCAAAAATTGCTTGATCAAGATTTTTACTTGAGCATGAAAAAATCTTGGGTTATCTCAGCTTTCCCAAAATTGAGGATACACAATACTCATGGCTTCAAGTGTTTCATCTCGAGGGAATCTATCATGAATCTTTGAAGGAAATATATTTTTCAATTTCCTTCAAATTATCACCAACAGATTTAATAATGTCTTTAAAATCTTCCTCATTAACAGGTACTTCTCTGCTAGAGCGCCTGGTAGTCTTACATCAGTACATTTGTATCTCATATCCACATACACAGATACATAAGTTCCCACTTCCATTAAACTATAAATAATTATCAAGATCATTCAAATCAATAATTTTCTGCCATAGGTTATAATCTATGCCATCTTGTGTTAAATCTAGATATAGATGATCGAGGGCCAAGCATGTATGTTTATGCAGATTGGCATATTCATTAATATACATAGCTCTATCTTGGACTTTCTTCACAAGACTGTTCATTTCATCCAGCATGGGGAGAAGACTAGCTAAAGTCAAGAGTGTCTCTATATTGCTTAACCTATGTAAGAAGTCAGGAGCTTTGTCTACAGTGCTGCGATTTTCGTACATCACTCCAATTAAGGATTGATATTCTAAAAGAACTTGCTGCACTGGTCAATGCAGGGAGATCCATCTGGTATCGACATCCTTTTGAAGCTTGCTTCCCGGTGTTATTCCCTCAGCAAAATTCTAAAATTATGTGAAACATTTGGGACTTCGGCAGAAGTATGCATGGATCTCATGGACTAGATTTTCAATTTTTGATACTGTAGGAAACTTTCTTACAATTTTGAATGCCAATTTATTCTGTGGGCCATCCAATGAATGCCAAGCATGTATGGTGCACAAGTAGCTTGTAACTTTGTGCAAACACTGGTCCTTTGACCTTGCATCACTGTAGCTCTATTAGTTCCTACACACACCAACTTTTTTGCAATTTTCAACTCATCCATACCTACAATTGTCCTTCATTTTATGAACACAAAGAAGATGATCTTGGCGAACATGTTGTTGTACAGTATAAAAATGTATACAGACCCAAGAAGTATTGTCTACCACAGTAACTTCATCTAGAGATAATGCAATGAAGTTTGACTCTTTTACTTTCTCCTTTAAATATTCCTTTTCCACTGCAGTAAGACACTTTACCCATTCCCATCTAGTGTTTACTGACCAATGTGTGTGGGGATAGTGAGGAACATTCAAAAAAGATAATAAAATAGAATATTCTGGGTAGTCTGTCATAGGACGCCCTCTAGAAAAAATATGGAAAACAACACTCATCTGAACAGTTTTTGACATGTTTTCTCCTTCCATTGCTTTTCCAAATTGAGCCTCAAGTGTACCTTTACATGCAGCAAGCTTTGACATGCTTTGTTGATGCTCTTCATAATCCGTAGCATACCTAACATGAAGACATTCTTCCTTTGATTTCCATCATAAGACTGATTGTTCCTTTTTGTCTATGATTTGTTTTTCATAAACTTTACCGATATGTTTTTCTATAGTGTCAATCTTTAGCTGCAACATCTTGGGTTTTCCTAATTTCCAAGTACAAATTATACATTTAGCATGTGTTGCTTTTTCAATATCCACTACTACAATGAATGGGTACTTTGACAACCAACCAAGTTGAAAATTCCTTGTCATTTCCCACTCATGCCCCCTTTTTGGTTTGTTTTTCCTTTTCTTGCTACCAACAACATCCTCATCCAATTCAATTATCTCATTCTAGCTAACCAGGGTATCCCTTGGAGCATCTTTTATGGTATTTACATCCCCATTTGAATTTGATACATTTTGATTTAAATAAATGACAATCTCAACTTGACCTTCTACTGGCGCTGAGGTATTGTGAATACTACCAATATTTGGTGGAAGAGTTGATGATGTAGCTCCATCTTGACCTGATCGATCAAAAGCTTTGGAAATTCCAAAGTAAGACTGTGTGGTACATCTAAGTTTTGGGAATTTTGATGGCCTTTGAGTCTCTTGATCTCCACCACACTGAGGGGCGGCAGGAGTATTTTCAATACCCTAAGGAGCAAATGGAGTATTTTCACCACCCTAACCCTAAGGAGCAACAGGAGTATTTTCACCACCCTAACCCTAAGGAGCAACAGGAGTATTTTCAACACCCTGAGGAGCAGCAGGAATATTTTCACCACCCTAAGCCTAAGGAGCAGCAGGACTATTTTCAACACCCTGAGGAGCGGTAGGAGCCTTACCGTTGATGCTCGAGTCGCTCGACATATTCATCTCTCACTTCGAATAAAAAATTGGGAAAAAATGCCTTCTTGTTTAAGAAGGACAAAGAATAATAATATAGATCCCATTCCCTACTCAATATCATCTTTAAGACTGAAGCAAGAATGGAAAAGAGATAAATAAAACTTATTATTATAACTAATAACACTATGAAGAAATGATCAGTGATCACTCACCTTTAAGTCTACGTTTTCAGCTTTCGCTGACTTTTGAATCGAGAAGTAGAACCTCAAAACTGAAAAAAATATGTAAGAATAAATGACATTTTTGATTGTATTTATATCAATCCATGATTCCATATTTAGTGAATTCCATGAGATTTTTAAATGGTATATTAAAAATTTGGCAAATACATTGTAATTTTCAAGGTAAAATGTGTCCTCAAATTTAATTATTTTTTAATATTATTGGCGAAATAGGTCCTCATACGCAACTATTTATAAATTTTGATTAGTGAAATGAGTCTTCACAAGCAACTATTTGTAAATTTTAATTGGCAAAATGGGTCCTGATACAATGTCGTTTTAATAGTATTGGCAAATATGTAGGTGTTTTTTATTAAATGCTTCTAGGGATCAGGCGAAAATATTAGTCAGTCTATTTGAAACGCGTAGTTTGACAATGGCGAATTTGTTACTTAAATATGCCTCAAAAAAAAAATTATTGGAGAATTGACATGCATTGGACCTATGTTTCGTAAATTTTGGGCAATTTGGGTACCCTATGGGTGCGAGAAATTTGCCAATTTCGAGTAGACCGATTCCTAGAATTCGCCAATTGGTGAAGATTCGCCACTAAATTTTTCCTTGAAAAGAATTTTTATATGGATAAAATGGAATACAACTCTCGATAAGAAAAAAGAGAAACATACATATTCCCAAAGCATGAAAGAAAGAAACAAAGAAGACCAAAATGAGGTCCAAGGTAGATAAATGATGCAAACTTGTCTTGCACACTTGATGGAGGGGAAGAAACCTATAGCTAGGCAACTATGCACTTACAACATCCACATAATAATCAAATACTTATTCACAATTTCATAAGCGTCTGCAATATTCTCATAAAACTAATTTGGCTACCATTTAACACACACATGTTGCTAAAACTAGGAAAATAATGTTACAAAAAACCCTATACGCTATATATACTCTAATATGCACTTCTATTAAAATATGGTGGGCCCAAAATGTGCCTTTCTTCATGTCACTTCTATCAATATTTTGTTGCTATGTAAAAATATCTAAAATAGAGATGCTATATTTACTTTAAAATGTTTTGGGCTCTTGCAAACACCATTATGCAATGCTAAGGAAGCTAGGAAAAACACAAGTAAAGCTTTATGCTACTAAAACAATATGTTGACAAGACAAACATGACCAAAGGATAGGTAAGGGACATGGTGCAAGGTAGATAAGATAAAATTAGGATTCATCAAAAAAATATTACGACATAAAACATATACCACATCTTAAACCATATGAAACTCTAATTAGTTTATGTCCTCCTATTTTTAAATATAATGTTATCCAAACATTAAATGAGGAAATTGGTCAAAATTGACAACCAGCCAACAAATCCTATCCTTCAAATAAATTTATTATTACTAGAAAGTAAAATGAATAGTCATATAAACTAATCAAGACAAAATTCAATTGAATTCCCGATAAATTATAAATGAACACCTTGGTTTTTTTCCAAATAATGAAAGCAAAAATTAAGTGGCAGGAAGAATACCCAAATTAAGAAATCCACCTTCTACAGTCGTATTTGGTAACATATTTTACTACGATGCACCGAGTTAAACGCCGGAGCAGTAATTGCTTGATTTATTACTTTAGTAAAATGAAAAACTTCAGAGGTTTACATTGAAACGAGTTCTGTTAACTGTGCAAAACTTGGAGGTATGGGTCCTCGCAGCTGCCTTCCCGACAAGTTACTGTTTATCAGAAATAGAGAACCAAATTCAAAATTCCTCCGAATGTCAGATATAAATGGAAAAGAATAAAATATTGGAAACTAAACTTACATTTGGGAAATCCTTATAGTGTTCGAGACGTTTTTACAGATGACTCCTTCCCACGGTAAACCAAAGCAAGGATCCGAAGTGCACTTGTTCAGGGAAAATGCTTTTGCCAACTCTCTAAGAGCCTTAACTGCAGCTTCGCCGGTTAAGAGATTTTAATAGGAAGTATAGTCCAATATTTCAAGTTCTAGATCTAAATTTTAAAAGGAATAAAAAGAAGAAAATTAGACCCTGACCGTCATCCCGAGAGGTTGCAGGCTTGGTAGATACGAGACTGTACATCTCAATAGCATTGATTATAGGACTGTGATTGGGGATATTGGATTGTAGACTCACAATTGCACCTCTTGGTCCATTATATTGGAAGGCTACCTCTATGGCACAAAAATCTTCCACCAGATTAATTGGTGACTTTCGGATGACGTTATTAATTCCAACTGAGAAGTATGTGCTTTCCGATGAATTAAGCCTTGCAAAAAACAATAGCACGACTGCTTTTCCAGTCGTGGATTTTCCGAGACTCAAATATACGCCTTCAGAGTCGCTTGTGTTGCTGACGACGCCCGTCTGCATTACATGAGTTGGAGGAAAGTTTGTTGTGTTGCTTACTGAAACTGACTTGGAAACATTCACCAAATCAGTTCCCGTAGGCAACCAGGGATACCACTTGCGGTCGAATTGGTTTTGAGGATACCTCAAAAATTGATATAAAACCGTCAAGTTAAAAGAGAATTCCGGAGCTGTAAGGAGATTGAAGGCCAACATTAACGTTGTAAAAGAATGGATGTTTACCTGGTCAAGTTGTCAGCAACTCCCATATCATCTCTTTCTATCAAAGTCAACATGGTTCCTGGTTTAGCCATAGCATACATGCCCGGTAAAAGGCGTCTCAACTCGATGGTCGAGATAACTGGATCATCATATTCTGAGGTTCGGATCAAGCAAATATGCACCACGTTATCTGCACTCACAAAAATGTTCTCACTGTAGAATTGTATGTAATAGTAAAGTATCACGTTTTCCATGTATAGCATATCGGTGGTCTCGACAGAGTAATTGATGTCTCCAGATCCAATGAAATTAGCATCGACAAACGATACTCTCAAAAGGTGGGGCACATTCGGAGTGAGAGGCAATTCAAAGCAAGACTTATTAAGAGGCTTGCGAAACACTCGGAGGCTATCCCCAAAAACATCGACTGCTTTCTCACCTAGGTTGTTTATGAAGTCGTCATCAGGAACCCATGTAATATTGGTTTCAGTATCAGTACGATTTCTTTTTCCACCACACTCTATACTTAAAAATCCTGTCATTGCATATGCATATAAAACATCAAACCCCAAACCAAAGAAACCAAAGTAAAAAACGCTTCCAAAGAAATATCGGAGGAATAGAGTACCTGGTTGAGCATTAGCAAAAATTGTGCACACAACAGGAACAGAATCACGGCGCCAACGTATTTACCGCAACCAATAACTTCCATTGTCTGCTTATTTCCCAAGCAGTGCTTAAAATATATGCTACTGAAATTCTACATTCATTTTACATATATTATGGATTTTTCAAAATCTCTCACATGTTACACTTTAACTCTCTTTAATTAAAATATGGATTACACTGCTCAAAAATTTAATAGTAATTTTACACTTTATTCATGTCAAAAATTAATATATAATTTAATTTACTTTTGTTAATTAAAATTTACCTTGATTGTTATATTGTTTCTATATTATTGATTGACACTGATTTGACAAAGATGTATAACAATAATTTTTGTTAATGGCAGATTAATTTCAATTAATATAAAATGAATCAGATTTATATTCTTAATATGCCTTTACACTATTTAAATAGACACATCCATATTGACAAGTGTCTTTTTTCTTCAGCTATGATATATAAGTAAAAGTTGACAAGTTGATGGTTAAGTTCAACTCATTCAATGTGAATTTACTTTAATTTATCTTTCATATTATTTTTTATATATTTTTAATTACAAATATTTCAAAAATAAAATGAAATATTTCATAAATTAAAATTTTGTAATATTATAAAACAAAAAATTGTAATATTTATAATTTTTTTGACAAAATCAATTATTATATTGTAAGTTTGAAATTGAAAAATAATATTTTAATCTGAATTAAATAAAAATATTTTACAAAACTATAAATTAATTCAAATGAAATAAAAAATTCATATACCATATAATAATTCCTTCCCAACAAAAATTACTCCAAAGAAAATATTTTTTTTTTACATATTATTGATTTAGAAATGCTATCGATCATCTATAATCACAAGTTAATCTTTGCAAAGGAAAGATTCTATAAGTTTCCTTGTCTTGACATGGACGTGAATTGAATTTTTTTAGGGTCTTAGAAAAGAAAATGTAATCCAAAAAATTCAAGACCAGTCATCATTTTATGTTTTGAAGTTTTCAAAGTCATGTTTTCATGTGTGGAGGGTCCACAACTTTTGAGATTTTTTTGATAGTCATAACAATTGTATATAGGTTTTGTGTATCTACCTACTTTATGTAGTATTGTAATGGGGTAATAACTTGATGATGATAGCGATTATTATAGCTTTTGAGGTTTATTATGAATTTTAGTTTTTATTTTTATTGTTCTACAAGATTGAATTTGTAAATGTAATTTTAAATTTAGTCCTACATAAAAATAACTGTATAAAATAATGAGAATCTTAATATGAAAAATATTGATTATGATAAACACTTAAAGATGACATTTTGAAATAAAAATAAAGAACCAATATCTATATTAATAGATGATCTATTTGAAAAAATAAATTACTTTAATTAGGAGCTTGATTAAATGTACATGAACTATCTTTGATATTTGTAGAACATCATTAAATTGTTCAATTTCTAGAAGTTTGACAAAAAGAGAACAAAAGCTTGTTTGGATTTTTTCAAATGATATTTATCAACATCACCCCATTTCAAGCACAAGTAGAAGTCAAGACACAACAAAAATAGTCTTCAGCGAATTAAACTATATATGTTGTGTATTTTTATGAGTCAAATTCACATACATAGAAATGAAATCATTATTCATAACAATCATTCTAATCCAAACAACAAAGAATAATCAATTTATAAGTTCTAAAATATATTTAATGATATTTTTTAATTCTCAACACATTGATGAATCAATTATTTACATGATGTAAAAAAAAATCTCATTTAAATTTAATTTAATTAAATTTTAGTGTGTCAATCTACTCATCTGTTAATCTAATTTGCTTTCTGATTAATTTGGTTAGGAGGAAGAAAGAAAACTATAAAGCTTTCCAAGCCTCTATGTTGTGCGTAAGCTCTCAGAAATAAAAAGATGCAAAGCCATGTCAAATGGTCAAAAGTCCTTTTTGTTGCCGGCCACTTGAATAACAAAGTCTATGCATGTCACTTCACTTGCAGAATGCATTGTATCGATTTTAACTTTGTCAATTTTGGTTTTGTTTATTTCCAAGAGACTCTTCTGAAAAGACAGTTCCGTGCAAACTTTCCTCCACGACTTATTCACGATTCTACTCTCGATAGTCTCTTTGTAATAGAAAAAACAAAATTAAGAAAATCTAAAATGAATGTAAATTAAATATCGATGCCTTAACGTCAACAGTGATGCTGGTGGGACCCAACTCCACAAGTTTCCTTCTGCATACGTGTCTATTGATAATATCCATTTTGTCAACACGAATAAATTGTCTGTAATTTATCGCATGTACATACTACGTGGTTGTTTGCCACTGTGTTGCTGTAGCTGCATCTAGTGATTGGGGTAATTTGATTTGATTTCATATTTTTCATCCTCACAAAACCATACTTGATTTCTAGTAGGTAAAATGCCTCTGAATTAAATTCAAGAAAACATGTGTATTATATCGATTTATAGATAATGATATTAATGTTTATTTGTGGAAATTTAATGTCAATATATTTGTGTTATTAAATGTTAATTCTTTGCCGGTATTGGCATGGTGTGATGGTTTATAGGTGGCATTGTTGTTCTTGCCACCAAGGTTCAAACCCCATTGGGGTGGTATTGTTGAATAAAATAAATGTTAATTCTTAGAAAAATAAATATATGTTTTAAAAAGTTAATTAGTAAAGGTTGTTTTGTAGTTAAAAATCTTGTTAAATGTAATTAAATTTTTCTGTAAAAAAAAATGTTTGAATAATTTATAGTTTATAATTTTTAAATGTATAATGTGTAGTCTTTTATTTACTTTGTACTAGTTGACACCTCATACCACAATGAAATATATTATATAAGAAATTTGAATTTTTCCAAAAATAAGAAAGAAAGTCTTTCCATGAAGAGGTCAACTAAATTTATGGGCATAGTCATTGATTGTTCATATTGATCCAAATGCTTTTGAATAATAATGAAGAAGAGCATACTGATCCATGAATATTTAAATACATTTTCCCAAAACACTACTGAAAAAGGTGACATGACTTACATTTTCCTATAGGAATTCACTTAAAATTAACAAAACTCTTTCAAAAAAGGAAGAGTTTTCAACATCTATATTGCATTTGCTATCCAAATAAACAAAATATCAAAAGAAAACAATCAATAGTACTTCATATTAGAATTTAAAAAAAAATTAATCAACCAACATGTATATACCTATAACAACTTAAAATAAATGACACAAACTATTTAATATTTGTTCTCTCAAGACTAATATATAGTGTAGGGTCGATGCAAGAAGTTGGGTACACAAATAGTTCAAAAAGTGGAAGTGTTTTTGTTGTTTTTCAGAATTTGTCACACTTGGACTGAAAATTTGAGGCACTTACACAATGAATCTTAAAAAAAGTCAGTAATATGAAATTTAACATTTTGAATCTAGTTTCCAAATATATAAATTATTCAAATACCTAGATTATAGAAATTAAATTTTGATAGGGATCTATAAAAGCCACTTTTTAAAAGTCATTTTTTTACCATACCAAGCACATGTACGAACACCACTTTTTGACCCAAATAAAAAGTATTTTACTAATTTCTTTAGGGAAAAGAGAGCTAACAACATGAAGATTGATGTGGATTTTTTTTTTGTAATTTTTTGTTGAATTTTTTTTATTGAATTTTTATTGGCCTTAATTGTTGTTTTTAAAAATCGTGTACCGACATCATAATTGGACCTAAACTAAACATTCTTTTTTCTTTCATTGTGTAGAGAATTGTTAGAAGTTTGATGCCATATAATTTTTTTAACAAGAAACTTAACCAAAAAAAGTTATTAAAAAACAAAAAATCCTAATATTTCAAGTTTAAGGACTAGTTTGCTTAGAAATTAATTAAAAAATAGCAAACATAATCCAATATTAATAAAAATTATATATTTGGAAAGTAGACATCATGTTTTCTAATAGGCTTTAATTTTATAGATTAATTGAGAAAAAAATCCATCAACCATATTGAGAAAGTTGGACATTCTTCTTTAATCTGCCTTAGTTTTTTAGTTGCAGATCAAAGGCTAAGGCTCATATTGCCAAGCCTTTCCCAAGCCTAAAACCAAGGTTGCATGTGGGCTGGGAATTCAATTTTTAAATAACGCATACATGTTACTAAAACGCGTACGTATTATTTAAATGAAATGTGTATGCATTATCTATTTACCCGTTGGGTAAAGGTAATGCATACACGTTACTAGAATATAATGCGTATGTGCTTCATAACGCATACGCATTTCTAATATAATTATTCTTTCCTAATTTGGTAAATACTAATAAAACATGTTTTTCTACAACATTCCTTTTCTACAGTACAGATTAAAAGTGCCATTTTGTGCATTTTTTATTGTAAATTTATCTTGTGCAGGGCATATTCTATTCAAATTGTTGGAAGAGACAAAGTGCATGTTGAATTTTATAAAGTGTAATCAAGTACAAGAAATTTTTACAAGAAGTTTTGGAAAAAGAGAAATTTTGGATGCATTCATGTGTTTTTGTACTTTGGAGTTTAAAGGAAAAAGGATCTTCATACTACATAGTTTTATTTGAATGTTTGAAGGAGATAGCAATTTGAAAATATGTTGTATTTGAATCATTTTTTTTGTGATCAAAGAGGGTTTGGTAACCATGGGTCATAAGGAAAGACAAAGAAAAAGATGTAGAAAGTTAATGACACTTGAATAAATTCAAGCAAATAGAGATATGAAGGGAAAAAGACAAAGAGATAGAAGAGAAAGGATTTGTCAAATGAAAAATTTGCAAACATCTAGTTCCAAGAATGTTGAAGAGGAAGCCATGAATGATGAAATGAATGTAGATGATGCAAATGTGGAGATGGTGAATATGGAAGAAAATGAAATTATGGAGACAAACCCAACTATGCCTTCAACTGCAACTTTGAATGATATGGAAATAGTACCTATGCAAACAACTTCAGGTTTGTCTTCAAATCCACCTCCCAATGATATGGAAAATGCACCTATGCATATAATCTATCCAAGTATGTGTTCAAACCCAAGTTTTGGTAATATTGATATTGCTTGTTTAGATGAAGTTGGATACACCATTGATGATATCAATAATTCTAGGGTTGAAACAATGCAAAAACAAAAAAAAATGATGAAATTATATCTTATGAGAATGCAAATGAGAATGAAATCCATCATACTGATGAAAATGTGAATGAAATCCCTTTTACATTTGAAAATTAAAATGAAACCCTTTGTATAGATGAACCTAAAAATGTTTTTTTTACAATTGAAAGAGATGTGCTAGATAAAATTCTTGGTAACTTTTCTTGGAGACAAATTAGAACTTATAGAAATAGTATGTTTTTTATAAAGGAAAAAATGGATTTTACGGGGACCTAAAATCATAGAGTTTACAAGCAAGAGAAAAATAAACCATTAGAGAACCCAACAAAAGGAAGGCTACAACAAAGAAAAAAGCAGAAAGGATAGTAGCCACGAACCAAGAACCAACAAAAATCCAAAAAGAAGCCATCACCCAACATAGCCTAAACTACCCTAAAGGCTTTAAAGTTTCAACAACCTCAGCTTCAAGGTTGTACATCTCCCGAGTTACCTTCTTTAGTTCCTAGATCTCTTGAGGTGAAGAATCCACTTTTCTTTTCAGGTTGGCTCTAGTCCTTTTCGAGGGGCCAGAATCCTCCTTTTTATCTTTATCCTTATCAGCTTCCAAGTCCACAAACAACGACCCTTGATGAGTATTTTCCATCTTCTCCACCATTGTGTTCAAGATAGTAGCATTTTATTTTACAACTTTGTGGCTGTGCTCCATGACAGTTTTCAGAGTATCCATGATTTTTCCAATTTCCCCTTACAGATGCTTGACCTTATTCTCATTATCCTTCTTCATCTTGTCCATAAGCTTAGCATTTCTTTGAAGGTGCTCAGCCAATGACCTCTTCTCTTCCACAGTTCACAAAACAACAGCAATATTCTTGGAAATTCCTTTAGCTTCCAACTCATCCATCTTGCTAGTGACAACCCTATTTTTTAAATTTAAATGAGTATTCATTGGAAATAGTATGTTTTTTATAGAAAGAAATTAGGATTTCAATGTCAACTCAAGGTGCAATTGATGATAATGTCAAAAATGAGAATAGTGATGAAAAAATTAGGTGTTTTTGTAAAACCAAAAAAGAAAGATGATTCAGTAGAACAAGTCATATCTAGTGTTGCTAATGCTATTGATTTTATAGGTAAGAAAATTCAATCAAAAGATAAGAATGTGGCTCATCGTGCAATAACAACTACTCTAGTTGATAAACCAGCTTCAAATAAAAGAATGTTAAGTAAGATTAGTAAATGTATAAAGGTAAATCTTGGAACTTTGATAAGAGTTGCTAAAAGAAGAGAAAGTATTGAAAAGGATCAAATTAATCAATGTTTGAGTTTTAGTGGTAGATTCCCAAGATCAGACATGAAATTAACTAATGAAATTAATTTTTTAATCAAATTTTTTTGGTATGATAATACAAGAGTATCACCTAACATTAGAGATGTCTTAAAACTAAGAGTTGTTTCCAAAAGTGGTGAACCTCATCCAAAGCATCTATTAGATATGACAAACTAAATTATATAAAAAAATAGATGCTTCAATCTTACCATTGAATATTAATATAAGTCAAAGATCATTCGAAAGTGTAAACCTTGGTATGTTAGAATTGATAAGCAATGAATCTCTTATTGTTGTAAGACCCATGTACAATTTCATTATTATTATGATAGTTTTCAATATATATGATGCACTTTCATGCTAAACAAATTATTTAGGACATTTGTGGTATTAATAAGCCACCTGAAAGAATCAAAGATTTTATTGCAAGTTTGTTTTGTGAACCCTCTAATGGAAGCTTATTTTATTTAAAAGCATGTATTTTGGGAGAATGTGATATATGTGGTAACTTTTCATTATTAGGAGAATGTATGCATGAAATTAGTTTAGATGAATTTTGACAATAATTAGTGGATATAAAAAAATTAAAAATGTTGAGTATTCTTTAAAAGATGGAAAAGCTAGAAAACGTTGTGAGCTAATTGTGGAAAACTTTAGTGTGCATGCATTTATTAATGAATTTAAAGATAATATTGTACCTAAATATGTTCAACACTCTCAATATGCTCATTGGCTTGATAATCAATTTCATTTATGTAAAAACACATTCCCAAGTGGAACTCTATTGTCAATTGTTGATTTTGCTGAAAATTATACTCTTGCTCCACAAGAAAAAATTCAATCATAGTATTATAATTTAATGCAATTAGCTATATTTGTTCACATTGTTTATAGACATGTAGATGATAGTACAAAAGATAATATACTTTTTTTAGAGAGTACCATTTTTTATGTAAGTGATAATCAATTAAATTCATTTAAGTTTGTTCAATATTGTTTTGATATATTTTATAAAAAATTAAAAGAGAGAGGAATTCAAATGCTATAACATCTCATATGGGCGGATAATTGCACAAGTCAATTAAAAAATGCTAGAATGTTTTATTGTTTATGTAGACTTCATAAAGAAAATGATATCCAACACATATGGACTTTTCTCTGAAGCTGGTCATGGTAAGGGAGAACACGATGGAGTAGGTGCATGTGTGAAAAGAGCTCTTGCTAGAGAGCAACTAAAATATGAGGATGCTACAAAATTTAGAGATGCACGTGCAATTATAGTTTGGTGCAATACCAAATTATCTACAAGAACAAATGAGAGCTCAATAATTCAATGCTTCTTTTGATTAGTTGAAGAAAATGTTATTTTTTCTTGACAAGATTGTGAAACAATTAATGGATCTGCAAAATGGCATTCATTTAAGAGTTCAAATGCAAACACATGGACAATATGGATAAGGGAGTTAGCATGCTTTTTTCAATCTTGTATTGTAGGTGATTGGGAGGCATGTGAAAATATGAAATGGGTCAAACAATGGCAAAAAAGAGCCTTAACACCTACATCGACACATGTTCAACATGGAATGACAATTGAAGATAATCAAGTGTCCGCATCAGATGATTATGATCGTGTTTTAGATCTTGTACAAGAAGATACATTATTTATTGAGTTGAATTTTATATGTATGCATGTTTAATATATGTGAATTAAATATAAGTCACTCTTTATTGATTTTTTTATGTATTTTTAGAGGACATGTCTATGTTGTTGCACCTGAGGAGAATGAAGAGGAGATAGAGTACTGGTTGGCTAGATGTGTTGAGAGAAAACATAAGTTGGTACATCCTAGAGTAGATGATGACAACTTTGAGTATCCATTTGGTTCAGTGGTTGTTGTTGGCACCTGGCTTTGAAAATATTTGATGAGAAATAATGTCTTGCTTGCATTTGAAGATTATGAAAGACATAAGAAGATTATACACTATTCTGTTTTGACTGTTGCTGCTGAGGCTGCTGCTACTGATGACCCCCTTTCGAGGGTTGAAACCTGTTTCTGGAAGATCCTGCTCCCTGAGACTGACCCCCATGAGTGCTATAACCCTGAGTAGGTGCATTGCCAATCTGCACTCCAATGTGACCACCCAAGGCCATGGCCAAATTCTCCTCCACCAATCGAGCCTTCTCAACTGCCATTTCCATTGTCTTTGGCTCGAAGACTCGCACTCCACCACTGATACGGGCATTAAGACCCTGAACAAAGTGTTGAACCAACATGCCCTCATCGTGGCTAATCCCTGCATACTGCTTCAACTCATAGAAGCACCGCTCATACTGCTCCACTAACATAGACAACTGCAAGAGATCATGAAACTCGTCAGCCCTGCACTGCCTCCAATGGTCTGAGAGAAAACGAGCCCTGAACCTGTCCAAGAAAAATTCCTAGGTGACCATACTGATATCAAGGTGCAATTTTTGTTCCTCAAGATGCCACCAAGTAGATGCGAAGCCTCGCAAATGCATAACCGCGCACCTAGCCTTGGTATTGCTACCATAAGGGTGCATGGCGAAGCAACGATCTAAGTCAATTAGCCAAGTTTTAGCCTCTAGACCACCTCCTGAACCATCAAATGTTGGTGGGTGAGCTCTCAACAAATACCTCATATGGCCTGCTAAAACTGCATCCTGATCAGAAGTTATTTCCCTCCGCCTCGGTGACCTTTCTCTTTCTCTTTCAATCTGTGGCTCCTCCTCTAGCCTGGGTCCCAAACGAGCCAGAATTTCTCCAAGGATATGCTGTAAGGAACCATCTAATCCAGGCTGCCCTGGGTTCTGACCACCTAACAGATTATTGTGAAGATTTAGCTGTTCCTCATGCTCAGAACCATGAGAACTGGGAACTGAGGGACTTCGCCAGTTTGCTCCACGACCAGCACCGCGGCCTCTTGCTTGGCCACGTCCTCTACCTCGAGGCATACTTCTGCACAACAAGATAAAGGTACAAATAAGCTCCAGAGTTCAAACGAGAGGTTACTTAATGGACCTAACTACCCAGAGACCCTAGCATTTGCAAACCTGGCTCTGATACCAAGTTGTAACACCCGTCGTGCAAACCCCAGAGAACTCAAAAAGGCAAATATTTTTTTTTTAAAAAGCAATTAAATTAAACTTACAATACGTTAATCATAATCTCACAACATATTGCATCACATTAACTCACTTAGTTCTCTGGGGCACGCGAGGTTACATTGCAACCACAAAACGGAAATGAAAGATAATGATAAACCATGTAACCAATTATAAAATAATAACCATGAATAAATGTGTTTCCATAAACCAAGAGCAATTATATTAAGATACCACATATTACAATCATATGAGTCTCATCAAATAAAATTACATTGAGTCCTAACTATTACATCATTGCTATAATGTTACATTACAATCTTTTGATATAATAAATACAATGAAATTCCCAAACAATTGGAATGATACAATTTACAATGAATGCTGAATAACAAGGTGAACACTGGTGCAACTCCAACTGTGGAAAAGATGCGAACCAAGGATGTTGATGGGGAACCCAACGGGTGTGGAGCACGTTCCACCCAACCATGTGACTTAAAGATAACTCACCCCTCGTGCTCAGAGGTGACAATGAAGTTAACTCGACCATGATTGCCAAACTGACTCCATGACAACAAGGTATAAACTCAAATACAAATTCAGAGAGTACAAGTACACCAAGCAATGACAATATCAAATCGCCAAAGTATACTCATAATCACTAGCACAAGAATCCGAATCAACAATGAGAGTACAAAGCTAAGAAAACTGATACAACATCCAAGTCCATAATACATTTCCAGAGGCAAAACAACAAGGCAAACATGAAGTCTAGTGGAGAGTGTCATCGCACAGCTCTCATGGGATCTTCTGGCTCTTCCTCCAACTTGAGGCACCGGCACCCATCTATGGATCTCCTGGCTCTTCCTCCTACTTGAGGTGCCGGCACCATAGGGTAGCTCGTGCGGAGTCAATAACCTCTCATGAAGATGAGATTATGACTTTGCTGACCACGGCCTTCTCGATCTATCATTAGTCTATGATAGCCCTAATGCATAGATGAGGAATCCAATTTTCTTTTATCTTGAGTGGTTTACTACCCATCCCCCTAATTCTATTTTAAGTTTTCACTTGTTTAACTACTCTTCGTGGGTTCTCCTGTGCACTTCCTCTTAACCGAGGCGCCGGCCCCCACAAAGAGCCACTCTCCCTAAGACTCTTAATAGAAAAAAAATTGAAACAAGACAAGGGTTGAACCTCAACAAATAAGCATGATACCCAAAACAAGTACAATCGAGGCATTAACCTTCTCGCAACAACTCGAAACCAAAAGGTCTCAACAACGTTCAACCCCTCCAAACAAGAACTATAAGTTTTCAACTCCAAAGATAAAATTCAAAACGAGAATAACATCCAAGATTAAACCAGCCTCTGGAACAAAGGTTTCAAGCCAACAACCGGGTTCCCACATTGACATTAAAACCAACACAAAAGCAGAGTGAAACTACGCATAATAGATGAACTCAAAACACTATGCCATCTTTACTCAAGCAGAAACGACAAAGAGCATTACGATTTTCTCATGATCAATTATTAATTTCGTAAAAATCAAAGATCAGTTATTATATGCAAATAATATATTAAATTCTTATTATAATAAAATTATTAGCATTTTATTTTCAAAAACACTTACATTACTATTCAGAAAAAAAAACATATTACTTCGCAATCTGTCAATTGCATATATAATAAAATACATTATACTATCATATATATATATAAAATTAAACATTCCTAAATATATATATATATTTATTTATTTATTTTAATATTTTCATAAATTGAAATATAAACTAAATTTAATAAATGAAAAACAACTTATATAATTTTTGAATTTTATAGATATAAATTTTAAAGTAAAAATAATTAAAAAAAAAAACAAAACAAATAAAAGTTGTAAGGACTGTCGTCGCAGTCCTTGCATGGACTGCGCACAATCCATGTAAGGGTATATACTCTACTGCTGCCGCAGAGAACAGCAAACAATAACCGCCATACGGGGGGAAATGACGGCCCTCCTCCCCTTTTTAAATTTTTGTATAATAAAATTTTTTTATATATATTTTTAATACATGTAATCTTTTTTTTAAAGTTTTCATTTTGTTTTAAAATAACAATTTAGATCTTTAAAAGGGACAAAAGACAGTTCGCTCTAAATAAAATTAAAAGGGAAATAACAGTTTCCAGAAAACAATTCAATTGGAAATAAAAGACAATTTCATATATATATATACCTAAACAGATTTTAAATAAACTAATTTTCACAGAGAGGGGTAGGGTTTTCTTTAGTAAATTTATACAGAGGAATACAAATTTTCAGAGAAGAAATAAGAATTTTTCAGGACAATAAAATTTGAAGCAAAAACAAATATTTTTCCCATCCTTTCTACACAGATTTTTTTAAATTTTTTTTTTGAAATATCTTTGAATGAACAGATTTCTCCTAATTGTTTGAAACCCCCAGAATTTAAAGGAAAACCAGTTTTTTTTTCCAATCTATTTGAAAACCAAATTTACCCTGGTTTGTATGAAAACCCAATTTTTCTTTCTAATCTATTTGAAACCAATTTTTTTTCTAACTTGTTGAAAACCCAGATTTTCTTTTTCCTATTTAATTTGAAACCCATATTTTCCATATTTTGTTGATGCCCAGATTTTTCCTAATTTGTCTAAAAATGCAGATTTTTCCAAAATGATTGATAACCAGATTTTTTTTTCTATTTTATTTGAACCCAAAATTTCAAAAGAAAACAGTTTTATTTCAAATCTATTGAAAACTCAAAACAGTATGATTTTTAATTGAAATTTTAAGCAAGAAAAGAGAAGAAAAGAATTTTAGAACTTGGACTCCTGCCAATTGTAATGTGACGAAGATCTTGCTCCAATTAGCCCTACGAATAGCTTTTCACCCCTTCCTCCTTTCCTCTGCTTTTTGACAGATTCTCCACCCAAAACCTTCCAACACTCTTCCCTATTTTTCAAATTAAAATTCTAAAAATGCTGCCATCCCGTTTTTCGAGCAAAAGAAATTCCCCTTTTTCATTTTTTTTCCGAAAACCCACTATATTTTTTCCTCCCTTACATGCACCCAACAACCATTTTCTAAAAACAATATTCCAATTTCTGCCCACACCAGATTTCTCTATTTGTCCCTATTATTCTTTATTATTACTATTTTAAAACACCATTTTGACAGCCTTGTTCATGCACCAAATTTGACTTTATTTATTTATTTTATTATTAATTTTCCACCTGGCAAATTTATTTACATTTGACCAATCACCATTTGATATTTAATAAAATACATGGATTTTCACCAAATAAACATGTAAATATTTTAAATACAAATTAATCTAATTTTTTAATCAACAATTTCAAAATTGAAACACCACAACATATAAACATACCAACAGAAATTATATACAACATAACGCAACTACAACCACAAAACATGACAACTACAGAACATGCAATACCATACAACAAGGCGGTCTGACATCATGGAATGGGCAAACTTCATTGTCACCTCTGTATCAACTTTATACCGTTGGGTTATTTGTGCTCGCCCTGTCCTGCCGAAGCAGGTGGAATCGAGACTATGTACCTGCAATTCCTGCATACAAACGAAGTTGTGTACATGTGCATATATATATAAATCAAAGCATTGTGTTGTGAGAAGGAATCACAGCATAACAGAGAACTCGCAATGAGTGATGCTACACTATCCTTCATCACGTCTACCCTAACAATTATAATATGATTGATAAAAATAACATTTCTAATACTAACAATTCATCTCATGGCATAATCTATTAAATCATCACACCATAACATAAATATGAAAATTAACTAAAATCTCCAACCATAATGTCATATGAAATAATCATGTCCACAAAAGGAGTAACAGAATCATCAAATGTCTAACTAACCAATCACACCAAACAGTATCACCCTAGTATCAATGTATCAAAGTATCAAATCAAAGCATAAAACTAATGAGTCCAACTAACAACTAGGAGGGTTATTACATCCTCCCCCCCTTAAATTCGGCTTACTCCTGTAAGCCAGAAAACAAGTAAGGGTAGGATTCTCTGATACAGGAAGCATCCTCCCATGTCGCTGAAGTCTCATCATTGGGGTCCCACTGGACCCTCACCTGCTCAATATCCTTGCCTCTGAGAACGAGTCTCCTGTGCTGCACCACGGCCACGGGCTCTAGAGCTAGCTGCCCGTCCTTGACCTGTAGAGCATTCCAATCAAGTACATGAGTAACATCAAGAAAATAAGGCCTAAGAACAGAAACATGAAACACACCGTGAATCCGCGACAGACTGGGTGGCAAGGCCAGGCGATAGGCAACAGGACCAATACGCTCTAACACCTCGAACGGAACCACAAAACGGGGTGCAAGCTTAGAACCCTTTCCATAACGAATAGGGCTCTTCCGAGGATGAACTCGAAGAAACACTCGATCACCTACGGCAAACTGCCGATCAACTCTATGTGCATCAGCAAACTTCTTCTGCCTGTCCTAAGCTACTACAAGATGCTCTCGGATGAGAGCTACCTGCTGCTCCATATCAAAAAGCATCTCAGGTCCAAGAAGAACCCTGTCCTCCAATCGATCCCAGCTCAAAGGGGTACGATAAGGACGACCATATAAAGCCTGGAAAGGAGCCATGCCAATCAAACTATGATAACCATTGTTATAGGCAAACTCAACCAAATGCAGATAGTCTTCCCAATGAGATTGTTGGTCCATGACATACATGCGAAGCATATCCTCAAGCACCTGATTAACTCTCTCAGTCTGACCATCTGTCTCAGGATGGTAGGTAGAACTAAAATTCAACTTAGTCCCTAAGGACCGCTGCAAGGATGTCCATAAAGTAGATGTGAATACCGGATCTCTATCAGAAATAATCCTACACGGTATCCCATGCAATCAAACAATGTCTTCCATGAACACCCTAGCCACCACTGAAGCAGTATAGGAAGATCGAATGGGAGAGAAATGGGCTGCCTTGGTCAACCTGTCAACAGTGACCATGATAGCATCGTGTCGCCTGGAAGACATAGGCAACCCGACAATGAAATCCATAGAAATAATGTCCCACTTCCACTCTGGAACAAGATGAGGCTACAACAAACCTGCCGGATGATGATGCTCGGCCTTAACTCTCTGACATTCCAGACACCTAGCCACAAAATCAGCAATATCACGCTTCATCCCAGCCCAAAAATATAGTGAGCGAAGATTAGTGTACATTTTCTTAACTCCTGGGTGTGCTGAATAAGGAGCTCTATGAGCTTCGGTCAGGATTAGGGTACGAAGACCCTCTGCAGGAGGTACATACATTTGGCCTCCATAAAGCAAAACACCATCAGAATCCAAAGAGTAACCGAAAAATTTGCCTTCCAAAGCTCTGCCTGACTCAATCTCCAATTTCACTGCTTGATACCAACCATCTGAAGAAAGAGCTGCAAGGATCTGACTCTTCAAATCAACCTCAAGAGCCAAAGCAAAAATCTCATGCTTGCGTCTACTCAACGCATCTGCCACCACATTCTCTTTGCCCTGAATATACTTCACCTCAAAATCATATTCGCACAAGAATTCCATCCACCTTCTCTGCCTTGCATTTAGGTTCGGCTGCGTAAAGATGTACTACATACTACGATGATCTGTATGCAACTCGAACTGATGACCAAGGAGAAATTGTCGCCACCTTACTAAGGTATGCACAACTGCAGCTAACTCCAAGTCATGAGTGGGGTAATTGAGTTCATGATCCTTAAGCTTTTGTGATTCATAAGCAATCACTCGCCCTTCCTGCATCAACATAGCCCCTAAGCCTTCCAATAAAGCATCAGTACACACAACAAAATCACCTGATGGATCAGGAACTGCTAAGATTGGAGCACTAGTTAGCTTGTCCTTCAAAGTCTGGAAAGCCAACTGACACTGCTCGGACCAAAGAAACTTCTTTCCCTTCCTCTGCAAGGAAGTGATAGGATGAGCCAACTTAGAAAACCCTTGGACAAAACGCCTATAGTATCATGCAAGTCCCATGAAGCTGCGAATTTCTGAGACATTTGTGGGTGCAGGCCAATCCACAATAGCTTGGATCTTTGCAGGATCAACCGAAATTCCCTCACCAGAAATCACATGGCCCAAATACTGAACTTCAGTTTTATAGAATTCACATTTCTTGAGATTGGAAAACAGCTGATTATTCCTTAAGCACTGCAACACCTGCCTTAAATGCTCCTCATGTTCCTCCATAGACCTAGAATAAATCAGAATGTCGTCGAGAAACACAAGGACGAATCTATCCAAGAATGTTCTGAACACTCCATTCATTAGGCTCATAAAGACTGAAGGTGCATTCGTCAACCCGAACGACACCACGGTGAACTCGTAATGTCTGTATCGAGTACGAAATGCTGTCTTATGAATGTATGGATCAGCAATCCTCAACTGATGATATCCTGACTTGAGATCAATCTTAGAGAACACCTTTGCCCCTTTTATCTGATCGAAAAGATCATCAATTCTGGGTAACGGATATCGGTTCTTCACTATTACCTTGTTCAACTGCCTGTAGTCAATACACAAGCGAAGAGAACCATCCTTCTTTTTCATGAAAATCATAGGTGCTCCCCAAGGAAAAACACTTGGGCGGATAAAGCCCTTAGCCAACAACTCTTCCAGCTGCAAACGGAGTTCCTGAAGTTCCTGCGTTGTCATCTGATATGGAGCTCAAGATATTGGCTCAGCTCCAGGTACCAGATCAATCCTGAAGTCTATATCTCACTTAGCTGGCATGCCAGGTATCTCTTCTGGAAACACATCAGAAAACTCCTTAAGGAGAGGGTATTGTTCCAGTGACACCCCTTGACTATCCTCTGACTCCAAATCACTCAAAGATATAGCAAAGAGCTGACAACCCTGTCGAAAGTACCTTTTGAGCTGCATGGCAAAGATCATTCGTAAAGAAACAGGTTTTTGGACACCCACGATTTCCACCTCCTTTCCAGAATCATCAAAGCACTGCACCGCTTTACAGCGGCAATCAATTATAGCACGGTGTGCACTCAACCAGTCCATGCCCAAGACAACATCATATGAGCCAAGTGGTAGGATTCTGAGATTTACTTTAGTTGACAAAGCTCCTATACTCAAGCTACAATCCTGCACAAGCTTCTCTACAACAAGCTTTGACCCTGAAGCCAATTCAACTTGCCATCTCTCACCTTGACTAGTTGCCACCAGTCCACATCGCTTAACCACAAGAGGAGATATAAAGGAATCAGATGCACCGGAATCAAAAAGTATAGAAATGCTAGTATCATGTAACACACCTGAAGTCTCAATGACGGTGCTCTGGTGGTCTGCCTGTCGATTATCCACTACGGAAAATACATGATGAGACCTCCCTGCATCACCTACTATCGGCTCTGAACCAACTGGCCTCTGATTAAAACCTGAAGTGCTCTTCTGAGGACACAATCTGGCAATGTGCCCCTGCTACCCACAAGAGTAACACCCAGTACCCCTACCAAAACCTCTGCCCCCTGATGGAGCATTTGACTACTGAAAGCTCCCTCGACTCGGTGCTGACTGGATACTAGGTGTAGGCTTTGCAAAACATTCCTATCGAACTTGGTTTCTATTCCTGTTCTGATCCTTGCGAAACTGTGAATTGCCACTCTGAGGAGATTGGAAGTTCTTCTGTTTTGACTGTTGCTGCTGAGGCTGCTGCTGCTGATGACCCCCTTTCGAGGGTTGAAACCTGTTTCTAGAAGATCCTACTCCCTGAGACTGACCCCCATGAGTGCTATAACCCTGAGTAGGTGCACTACCAATTTGCACTCCAATGTGACCACCCAAGGCCATGGCCAAATTCTCCTCCACCAATCGAGCCTTCTCAACTACCATTTCCATTGTCTTCGGCTCGAAGACTCGCACTCCACCATTGATACGGGCATTAAGACCCCGAACAAAGTGCTAAACCAACATGCCCTCATCGTGGCTAATCCCTGCATACTGCTTCAACTCATAGAAGCGCCGCTCATACTGCTCCACTAACATAGACAATTGCTTGAGATCATGAAACTCGTTAGCCCTGCGCTGCCTCCAATGGTCTGAGAGAAAACGAGCCCTGAACCTATCCAAGAACAATTCCCAGGTGACCATACTGATATCAAGGTGTAATTTCTATTCCTCAAGACGCCACCAAGTAGATGCAAAGCCTCGCAAATGCATAACCGCGCACCTAACCTTGGTTTTGCTACCATAAGGGTGCATGGCGAAGCAACGATCTAAGTCAATTAGCCAAGTTTCAGCCTCTAGACCACCTCCTGAACCATCAAATGTCGGTGGGTGAGCTCTCAACAAATCCCTCATATGGCCTGCTAAAACTGCATCCTGATTAGAAGTTATTTCCCTCCGCCTCAGTGACCTTTCTCTTTCTCTTTCAATCTGTGGCTCCTCCTCTGGCCTGGGTCCCAAACGAGCCAGAATTTCTCGAAGGATATGCTATAAGGAACCATCTAATCCAGGCTTCCCTGCGTTCTGACCACCTGACGGATTATTGTGAAGATTTGGCTGTTCCTCATGCTCAGAACCATGAGAACTGGGAACTGAGGGACTTCGTCGGTTTGCTCCATGACTAGCACCGCGGCCTCTTGCTTGGCCACGTCCTCTACCTCGAGGCATACTTCTGCACAACAAGATAAAGGTACAAATAAGCTCCAGAGTTCAAACGAGAGGTTACTTAATGGACATAACTACCCAGAGACCCTAGTGTTTGCAAACCTGGCTCTGATACCAAGTTGTAACGCCTGCCGTGCAAACCCCAGAGAACTCAAAAAGGCAAATAATTTTATTTTTTAAAAGCAATTAAATTAAACTTATAATACATTAATCATAATCTCACAACATATTGCATCAAATTAACTCACTTAGTTCTCTGGGGCACGCGAGGTTACATTGCAACCACAAAACGGAAATGAAAGATAATGATAAACCATGTAACCAATTATAAAATAATAACCATGAATAAATGTGTTTCCATAAACCAAGAGCAATTATATTAAGATACCACATATTACAATCATATGAGTCTCATCAAATAAAATTACATTGAGTCCTAACTATTACATCATTGCTATAATGTTACATTACAATCTTTTGATATAATAAATACAATGAAATTCCCAAACAATTGGAATGATACAATTTACAATGAATGCTGAATAACAAGGTGAACACTGGTGCAACTCCAACTACGAAAAAGCTGCGAACCAAGGATGCTGATGGGGAACCCAACGGGTGCGGAGCACGTTCCACCCAACCATGTGAATTAAAGATAACTCACCCCTCGTGCTCAGAGGTGACAATGAAGTTAACTCGACCATGATTGCCAAACCGACTCCATGACAACAAGGTACAAACTCAAATACAAATTCAAAGAGTACAATTACACCAAGCAATGACAATATCAAATCGCCAAAGTATACTCATAATCACTAGCAAAAGAATCCGAATCAACAATGAGAGTACAAAGCTAAGGAAACTGATACAACATCCAAGTCCATAATACATTTCCAGAGGCAAAACAACAAGGCAAACAAGAAGTCTAGTGGAGAGTGTCATCGCACAGCTCTCATGGGATCTCCTGGCTCTTCCTCCAACTTGAGGCGCCAGCACCCATCTATGGATCTCCTGGCTCTTCCTCCTACTTGAGGCGCCGACACCATAGGGTAGCTCGTGCGGAGTCAATAACCTCTCATGAAGACGAGATTATGACTTTGCTGACCACAGCCTTCTCGATCTATCGTTAGTCTATGATAGCCCTAATGCATAGATGAGGAATCCAATTTTCTTTTATCTTGAGTGGTTTACTACCCATCCCCCTAATTCTATTTTAAGTTTTCACTTGTTTAACTACTCTTCGTGGGTTCTCCTGTGCACTTCCTCTTAACCGAGGCGCCGGCCCCCACAAAGAGCCACTCTCCCTAAGACTCTTAACAAAAAAAAAATTTAAACAAGACAAGGGTTGAACCTCAACAAATAAGCATGATACCCAAAACAAGTACAATCGAGGCATTAACCCTCTCGCAACAACTCGAAACCAAAAGGTCTCAACAACGTTCAACCCCTCCAAACAAGAACTATAAGTTTTCAACTCCAAAGATAAAATTCAAAATGAGAATAACATCCAAGATTAAACCAGCCTCTAGAACAAAAGTTTCAAGCCAACAACCGGGTTCCCACATCAACATTAAAACCAACACAAAAGCAGAGTGAAACTACGCATAATAGATGAACTCAAAACACTATGCCATCTTTACTCAAGCAGAAATGACAAAGAGCATTATGATTTACTCATGATCAATTATTAATTTTGTAAAAATCAAAGATCAGTTATTATATGAAAATAATATATTAAATTCTTATCATAATAAAATTATTAGCATTTTATTTTAGAAAACACTTACATTACTATTCAAAAAAAAAACATATTACTTAACAATCTGTCAATTGCATATATAATAAAATACATTATAGTCTATCATATATATATATATAAAATTAAACATTCCTAAATATATATATATATATATATATATTTATTTTTAGTATTTTCATAAATTGAAATATAAACTAAATTTAATAAATAAAAAACAACTTATATAATTTTTGAATTTTATAGATTTAAATTTTAAAGTAAAAATAATTTAAAAAAAAAACAAA
>VDFB02000002.1:76534408-76631217 GCA_007258455.2 Sequoia sempervirens | reverse complement strand
TTTTTTTGTGTTTTCCTTTTTGGAATGACGCAAAGTGTAGAGATGCCCTATGTCTCTTCCATGTTGGCCCAAATAATCTTCATATTTTTTTCCTTTTGTTTTGTATTTTCCTTTTGGGGATGACGCAAAGCGTAGAGACGCCCTATGTCTCTTCCATGTTGACCCAAATGGTCTTTTTCTTTTTTGCCTTTTGTTTTGTGTTCTCCTTTTGGGGATGAGGGAAAGCATTGAGACCGAAATGTCTCCTTCATATTGACCCAAAAGCTTTTTCATTTTCTTTCACCCTTTTTTTTTTGTTCTTCTTGTGTTTTCCTTTTAGAGATGATGCAAAGCGTCAAGATCATAATGTCTCTTCCATGTTGACCCAAAATGGACTTCTTATTTTCCTTGTTTCTCACTTCCCTCTCTTAGTGCCAGTCTTTCTGCTCCTATGTGATTTATGGAATGATGATAGTTTTTGTGCTCTTCATAAAACAAATCTGCAACAATGAACATATCGACCCTAAAATCCATAGACCCCTTTTGATTTGTTTAGTGTGTTCCTTTTGGGGAAACTCCCCTTTCTTTTTTCCATTTTTCTTGACATGACGTAGCCTAACTTTGAAACATATGACTTGGCATAGGGCTTTCCAAGTTAGCTCTCATGTCTTGTTTTATTTTTGCATTTTCTTTTCTTCTCTACTTTAAAGTAATTTCTCATACAACAATGTGTAGCAATTCCCTCAAAGTGGGGGGCATACATTACCATTATTTCATTTGCATTCTTGGTTCCTAGTGCATCTTTGTCATTCACATGATGTGTTCATCACTTTTTGGATGAAATTGGGTATGATGTCCTTCATAAGTGTGATCTTTCTAAGCATATTGCATTCCTCTTGGTGGCCTGATGAGACACACTACATCCCCTAAGTTGCAAATATACTATTATTTGATGGGTCCTCTCTTGGAGACATTAGATACAATTTTCCTTAAGTGACTGACCTTGCATGAACTAAACAAGACTCCTTTGAACTTCCTTTACATTTTTTCACTTTACACTTTTTCCATCTTGCATAACACAACTTGCATGATTGTGGTAGTTTGTCTTTTTGTTCATAACATATGTTTCCTTGTGGCACCTTGTTAAAGTTATCAATGGGTATAACTTTCGCATGGTTGAGTGGGAAGCCCACCTAGCAGCATGACTTTTCCCCATAGCCACTTTTGTGTTTGTGAGTGCATACCAGCTAGCATATGCATCTTACCTTTTTGGGATTTCTCACCTTGCAGACAACTAGTTCTGCGGAACCAAAGTGAGTACATCTGGGTCTTCTCACCTGGTAGATTGTCATGTGTTTTGTCACCCCAAAGTGAGTACACATTCTCTTCTTCATCCGATTCATCTCAACACTTGTGTGTTCCTTTTTTCTTATGTCTAGTTTTCCATGGGATCTTTATCCTCGGGGCTTGATCATCCCTCTTGACTATTGCATTCCATATTGCTAACATAAGTGCATTTAAACCCTCATTTCGATGTTCATGGCTACTTTAGTGTGAGTTTGAAAAAAATTCATCCTCTCACTAAAGTGGGGGCTAAATGTGTCATAGAAAAATGGGCCCTTGTCATTTTCATGGCATTTTGGGTCTTGTTTCATGGTGTTGGAACTATGTTGCTTTGATTTTATGTTGTGACCTAGCTTGAACGTGCTTATTTAGGTACTAAAATTCAAAGAATGATGTCTTGTGAAGGTGTTGTGAAGTGTTGTAAGACATTTATACATTCTTATAGACTCTATTAATTACAATTCACATAAAAATCACCTTTTCATTCATTAACAAGCCCCATTTTGAAGTGTTGTAAAGTCTTGTAACAAGAATTCATGCTTTTCTAGGAACATCTTCACTATTTATCCCTTCTTCATGCTTTATTTGACCCCTTATGATCTCATATGCTTAATTAAGTGTATTTATTAATATTATCCTAGCAAAGAACATTAAATACAACATATTTCTTGACAATTTTTTTTAGGTCCTAGGTGGGACCCATTCACCATGGGTGGCAAATGAGTCCCCCTTGGCCCCAAATTCAAAATATTTTAAATTTCTTTTTGGGATTTTATTCAAAACACTTAACGTCAGCTTTTGATGAGGTATGAATGGGTAACTAAGGCACACGTGTTTATAAATAAGTGATTTTCATCTCATTCTAACCCCAATTTATCAAGTTCACTTATCCACCTATTCACTCAAGTATTCAAGCATTTTACAACATCCTTTCAAGCACTATTCAAGAACTTTGAAGCAGCCATTAACAATACTTCAAAATTGCATCATCAAGGGTTTGGTAAGCTAATAGCAATTGCATGTTGTTAGTTTATCATTCCTTTGCATTTCATTATTGAAGGTTTGATTACCAAAATGGGGTTTGACCAAGGAAAACCCCTATTCACTAACCTTAAACCATTTTCCCTATTGCATGTTTGTTTCCAAACCTAGGTATGCAGATTTGACAAGATTTTTGATGTTGAAGATTAGTTTATAAGTCAACTAGGTGCTTCAAGTCAACTTAAGTCTATTTCAAGCTTGGAGAAGGTTTTCTATCCATTTTCTACAGAATTGACTTCGACAACCCGACAAGTAGACTTTTCTAGATTTGGTGTTGCAAAGTTGTCTCCTGATTTTGCAGAAATTTGGGAGAGGACTGATTCACCATCTATGGTGAATGAGTCCCACCTTAGGATTGAAAATCTGAATTTTGTCAAATTCTGGATCCTGATAGACAAAAACTTTTTTCTGATAGTTTTTCACCAGGAGGAAGACTAATTCACTAGCTTGGGAAAATGAGTCCCACTATGAAAAATCAATAATTTCCATCAGCATCCAAAACACACCAAAATCATCACATTTCATCCAAGTGAACTCAGATTCATCCCTTTCCTTTCTGTTTTGCATAATTTCTTCATTTACTTAGTTGTTTGCATATCATAGTCTTTTTTCAAACATAGCTTTAATTGCACTTTTGCATTTGTTTTCATTCATTTAAATCAGTCAATTGCATTTAGTTAGCTTCATTTGGTTTAGAAAAAATCACACATAACATTAAATTGAATGAACCATTAACATTTTTGGCCTACTTCTCTCCATTTAGGTGAAAAACCCTAGAAGAATTGGAGAAGCCCTAGCAACCAAAAATCAATGGTTCAACTTTATTAGTTGAGTTAATATTAGATCTATAGACACATAAAATATACTGATTGGCATCATGCATCGGATCCTGACTTACTAACATCGTTTCTTCCTGAATCACCCCTCGGTCTAACCATTTAATCAAATTCCCCTATTTGATTAAATTCATCAATATTTGTCTCTTAATTAAATAAATTGTTTTATCTAATTAAGTCATCTCTCTTGTTAATTAAATCAATCCACCTGATCTAATTCTCCCTATTTAATTAAATAATCAATTTATTTGATTAATTCTCTAAAGTCTATCCATCAAATTAAATGAATTAAAACCCTATTTAATTTAATCTAACACCATTCCTTTTAATTAAATAAATCAAAATCCTTATTTAATTAATCTCTTGTCATATTCCTCTCTTATCTGATTTAAATAAATCCATAAATCTAAGTCAAATAAGTCACATCATCTAATCTCCTGTTAAATTAATTAACCCTTGATTAATTTAACCTCATCTCATGTCACATCCTCTAGATAATGCAAGTTGCACATGAAAATAGATTTAATTCATTTATTAAATCTCTATTTTCCTCACAAGGCATCTTTTGGAATATTCTCTCAATTTGAATTCAAAAATTCCAAGTCAACATGTACATCCAACAAGGCATTTAACATCTCTTACATGTCCTTTGCCTTGAGCCAAGTGGCATTTATTGCATTTTCCCTTCCCTCTTACATGTCATTTCAACAAATTTTAAATTCAAATATTGGCATTTATTGGCACAAACCCCAAATCTTGCACATCCATCATCCATTCATAGCTTGACAAGTGGCACCATATCATTGGATGAATGTTAGTCCCACATTGCTCAATTTTGGACATTCATCCATCCTGAAGTTCTATAAATGAAACACTCATATCCTCATTTGATCATCCACAATCCAAGAAAAGTTACCATGCTAAAATACTTAGCCATTTCCATTCATCCATCTTGAATTCTTAGCTAGTTTATTGCAGATTTTAGCTTGGAGCACTCACCATTCATCATCAAAAGTGGATCAAATCTCTTCATCAAGTCAACATATCAAAGCTTGCAATCATAGGAATTGGGAAAGGACCAATTTTCACATCAAATTGGCACCAATTCCCCCATGAGATCAAGAGTTTGCTTTTCTAATTAGGATTTAATCTTCATTTTATCATTTGCTTTGTGTTCTTCCATATTTCTTCCTAATTTGAATATTGCAAATGGATTTCATGGGGAATCCTTGTTTTAGCTTTCATTTCATTGTTTAACTTGTTTAATCATGTTCTTTTGCAGGTACTAAGGCTTGGGTTCACACATTTGGTGCTAGAATGAGGGCTGGATATCATTAATTCAAACTTTTACTTGAATTTTTTTGTGTTTTTCTTCACCTATAGGAAATTCCAACGTGGGCTCGTCAGCATCGCTATTTTAGTGCCATAGGCTCGTCAACGTCGCTATATAGTGCCACTTGAAACAGAAATTGCACCGTTGGGCTTGTCCCACCAAAAAAATTCAAATTTTAAACTCCACCGCTGGAATCATTGACTTGCAAGATTTTTGAAAGTTTTGAAATTAGCGACGATGGGAAAAATTGTGATGCTGGGCATAAAGAGTGATGCAATCAAGCTGTCTGCCCCGACACAAAGTGCTACTGACTAGTAAGTGGTGCTGTAAGAGCACCGCTGAGAAGACAAACAACGATGCCTTCACGAGTTGTGACACTGGGAGATAGAAAAAGGGAGAATTTAATTTTTTAGCATGTGCTTCTAATTTATGATTGATTTATTCTCTATTTTCTGCTTTTTCATTTCTGTGTTTTTCTAGAATCTGATTTTTTTCCCCTTTTGTAGGTTGAAATTTGAAAGCAAAGGAAGAAGGAGCATGGCGATGATATCTTGTCCAATCAAAGTGTTTGTTTAACACTTCTTTAGGAATTTTTTTATCTTTCCATTCTTAGAACACTAGTTTTCATTTGGGCTTAAAAAGAACCTTTCAATTTCTTCTTGCAAAAGGTTAAAACGAACAATAGGATCAACAACTTACTAGATTTTGTTTATGGGATTAACAAATTGAACAAATGTCTTTCACATGTGATTTGGTGCTCTAAAAGGAACTCACATATTGCTTTGAGGATTTAAAAAGAGCAAGTGTAGCTTCATTTTTGTGAGGGCTTACTTAGACTAAAGCCATTGAAAAAAGATGTATGCACTTCTCTCATGCTTTATAGTGATCTTGAGAATCAAAAGGCCTTCTCATGACTTTGGGATAAGACAAAGCAATGACCTCCACACTTTGATTTGGGCTTAAAATTGAACAACATATTGTGTGAGTGTGAGTGGGGGCATTGTTATGTATGTTCTCTCTCCTTGTTGCCTACACGGATTGATTGAGTTAAGAATAGTGTTCTTCATTCAATTTTGTTTATCTTAGAGGGCCCGCCTTGGGGAAAAATTACTCACCCAAGGGAATAGCTCAACTGGTAACACTCTGAACTTGAGAGTATTTCTAGCTGGGATATAAATGTGGATATTGGAAGAAACGCCAATATCACGCAGTTGACTCTGACAAGATGGATCTGAAATGGGACTCTTGCCATTTTGGGTCAAATCCTATGAATGGAAAGTCCTTACTAAAACCCATGTGCTAGAATTTTTCAAAATCCTTAATCTATTTGTTTGTGCAAGAACAGTCGTTCTGAAGCCGCCCCACACTTTTACAGTCTTCTAGTAGAGATGGAAAGCATTCCATAGGAGTTTCATGGGTGTTGATGCTTGGCTGCCCCAATTGACGTTAATGAGCCATGGAGGGGAGCCAGTGGGGTCAAGCATCTAACCATCTGCTAGAGATAAGCATAGCTAGACTTGTCCAAGTGGGAATCCAACAAATATTGTCTTACACATCCATAGGATTGTACTTATTATTGGGTTACAAAATGCATTGCTTGATCGAAAACATCTCAGAAACAAACACTTAACATTATCCAAATTTCAAACTCTTTCGAGGACAAATACCATTGACTCAATCCATATGTTATTGTTTTCCCTTGGGATTCACAATCCTTAGAGGTTTCTAAACATTGTATTATATCTCAATTTATCTTCTTAAGTAAACAATAGGAAACCATTTTCCTTAAGTTCATTAAATTTCCACATAAGATATCATGTGGGGTTTAAGGAAATTAAGACGACGGACATCTTAGTTTGAAAAACCTAATCAAAGAAAGTGTTTTTGGTAAAATAAAGATATTAAGAAAAGCTAAGCAAAATGAATTTTCATGTGTGATTGAAGACTCCCAAATCCCAAAGCAAAAATTCACTAGAAATCTGAAACTGAATGTGCAAATGAAATCATTTCTTGGTTACAAAAGTATTTAGGAAGCATTTGCATGCTCTTCAATACCTAGGTCTAGGCAAACAAAGTATCTTTTTAGGTTCATCTTAGCATAAAAAACAAATCAAAATATTTTTCATCCATCCTTCAAGTATCAAAACCAACATCATTTTCACCATCACCTTTTGGAAAACCTTGAAAACATCCTAGATACTAAGCTTTGTTGCAAAATCAAAACTATCAAATCATTGAAACTAAGTCCTTGAAAACATTATCAAAATCACCTTTGGCTAGGTATGTGTAAATGCATCCTTTTGCATATACTTAGTCAGAGTTATCAAAATAATCTTGTCTAGCTTTTTGTATGTAGATGAATCCTTCTTCATATGCTTAGCAAAACAATCATCTTGTTTGAATAGGTGTGGGTAGATGCATCCTTCTCCTCACACATATACAAATCATTATCCTTTGAACAAAACTATCCCTCAAATCATCATCCAACATCTTAGGGTCTTTCTGTTCAAAAAAATCCAAATCAAAATCAAAAATAAAAAATCAAGGACAAAATTTCAAAATCCCAAATCCAAAATTAAATCAAATCAAATCAAAAAATCTGCAAGTCCTAAAAGCCTAGTATCTCATTCAAGATTTACCAAAAGATCATAACATTCATATCATCCATACCTAAATATCATCATATCATCATCACCTTTGATCCTCAAGGCATCCTAAAAACTTTCTTCTTTGGGGCATAAAATTAAGATCAATCCAAAGAATCAAGAGATTCATCTCCCATATTCTCAAAAATTGATCCTTGTTTTATGGTTCTAACTAGATCTCAATACAAGAAGAGTATGGAAGCCAACAAAGAAACACCCGCTTCAAGTGATCTTAGCCAAACCAACACAAAAATGAATCCCACCAAATCAAGTAATCCATTGACCCTCTCATCGTCTCAAAATCCACAAGACAAAAATCAAGGAGAGGATCTCACCTTTGGAATGTCTCATGAAAAAATGGTTGAAATGCTCCAAAATCTAGAGAACCATAAAATCCTCAACATCATGATGAGACTCAACTCTTCGTTATACATGCTTGAATTAACAAAACAAGGAGCCAAGTTACCTTCGGATTTTGACGTGAGTACCATAGTGGAGACATCATTTCCTCCAATCTCATCCACCATCCCCATCTCATCTACACCCCCATCCCAAAACATCATGCAAAACATTCTGCAAATCACTGCATCTTTTGCTCCAAGCCAACCCAATGTTAGCAAGGGAAATGCATTCCTTAATGCTCTTCAAGAACATCCCCTTGTTAATAATCAAAACTTGGATGCAAATACCACATGGGAACAAAGCATGCCACAAAATCCATTACAAAAAAATGTTCCTCTCACATTCCATCACGATCCATCATCATCATTTTTTCACACAACACCTCAAACACCCCTCCTCACAAATTCACAAGGAGAGGGGTATATGTTTGGACCAGGGGGCATATTTGACACCATACAACAAATAACATTTCCACCTCTCCCACCATTGCAATTATCATCCACACCACTCCTTGGTTTAGGGCTTCCCCCTCTACCAAGTACCAATCAAATCAATATCCTATTCATTAATCAAAACATGATGCCAAATGCTCAAAACTTGTCGTTGACATTACAACAACAGACGACAAATGCGCTAGCAATCACAACATCATCAAACACCCCCATAACATCACAAAGCATGGTTTCTCAAGGGCCAATCACATCAATAGTACCACTGATCACTCAAACCACCACACCAATGACACCATCCACCAATCAAAATACCAACACAACATTACCACTCACCACAAACACCATTCCAAATCTACTAGCACCCCCATCACCACCAACTTTCACTACATAAAATCAATACAATGCGGCATTACAAGTTGCTTTTCAAAGAAGATACCAACTAGTACATAAATAAAAAGCTTAACACTTAGCTACCCAAGCAGCACAAGCTGCCCAAGTTTCCCAAGCCAAACAAGTTGCCCAAGCTGCACAAGCCGCCCTACAAGCACAACAAGCCCAAGCGTTACTGCAACAACAACAACAACAACAACAAGCCACCCAAGTTGCACAAGCACAAAAGGCCACTCAAGCATAACTTCTATTACAACAACAAGCTACCCAAGCACAAGCCCAAGCACAAGTAGTACAAGCTCAACCGTAAGCTCAATATCAGGCACGACAAGCCCAATATCAAGTACAACTTCTTGCACAACAACAAGTAGCGCAATTGTAAGCATTAAAGCAATACCAAGAGCAGCAAGAGCAATAGAATTAGTAGCCCAACAACAAGCGTTGTTGGAACAATAGCAAGCACAATAACAAGAATTGTTGGAACAACAACAAGCGTTGTTGGAACAACAACAAGCACAACAACAAGCAAAAATCTTAGCGCAACAAAAGCAAGATCAACAATAAGCATTATTCATACAAAAGTAGGTGGAAGCCTTCCTTGCTCGCCAAAACATGCAAATACCATTGAACAATGCATCGACCAACCCACCCATCCAACCCACCATTGCAATACCCCAAAACACCTTCATCCCACCCCCTGATCCACAAAATGATGTCATGACACAAATGAGGTTGCTCTCGCAACAAGTGTTGGACCTTCAATCAGGGCAAACAACCAAAACACCAAGCAACTTGTCTCCCTATCCATTTGATAGGATCCTAGAAATGAAATCATTCCCCAAGGGATTTGAAATCCCCAAATTTGAAAAATATCGAGGGATGGGAAAACCTGAAGATCACATCAGGGAATTCCAGGTTCATTGCATGGAAGTCGCATATGATGATACATATCTAATGCGGCTATTTCCTAGAAGCTTGGCAGGCCCCGTTATAGAATGGTTCTCTCGCTTACCTATAGGCATTTGAACATTACAAGAAATTAGGGATGCATTCATTAGGAACTACGCATGTAACATTGCAATGGATTTTAGTCTCGAAGAACTATATGCTCTAAAACAAGGAAAGAATGAATCTTTCACTTTGTTCCTTCAATGATGGCAATCCAAGGCCAGTTGGAGCAAGTGGACCATGCCAGAAGAACAACAAGTTTGCACCATCATAGCCAACCTTGAAGGATACTTAGCATTTCATCTCAAGGTTCAAGGCATCACCACATATGATCAATTGATATCCAAGGTGCTCAGCATCGAAAGGGCCCTTATGACTCAACCCATGGAATCAACATCATACCATGAACAACAAAACAACTGCCCACCATCCAATTACAGTGATAAACCTCATATGTGGGAAAGAAATAAAAACGTTACTAACGATGGTGTCGTAGATGCCAAGGTGGTCATTAGTGGTCCCCACCAAAACATACCAACACAACATCAAAACACTCATCACACAACATATCAACCCAACAACAATCCAACCATCAATAATCTCAATGACCAAAGGGGACCACCCCAACGCAAGAATTATCCCAAATAGAAATACACTGCTTGGGGGGAACCATTGGAAACCATAATGAAAAGGTTGATAGATGAAAAACTCATTCAAGCTCCTACACTTGAAAATTACCAAGAACTGGATGTGAAACCTCCTTGGTATAATGAGAATCAATTTTGTGAGTTCCATAAAATCAAAGGCCACACAACAAACAGTTGCATGAGACTCAAGAACATCATCCAAGATCTCATCAATAAACGAATCATAAACGTGGAACCACCTACAGGAAATCAGGATCTTAAAATATAAACGAATCCAATGCTAAATCATGGCAACGAAGGGAATAATAAAGAAAAAGGGAAGGGAAATGAAAATCATGTTTATGAATCAGTTGTTGCCTCCCTAAATGAAGATTGCATGGTCATCACTATCAAGGGCGCCCATGCCGAAGAATGTGGAGTCACCACAAGAGGCGACAAAGTCACCATTGCAAGATCATCCCAACCAAATAGAGTCCATACATCTAGATCCGTTCCTAATGGCTATAATGTCCTAGATCAACTCAAGAGAATGCCGACACACATATCCATCATGGAGTTGCTAAAAATTTCATCTACCCATAGGAAAATCCTTGAGGAAGCATTAGCCTCATCCACTATCCCCGTAGATCTCGATGCAGAGCAATTCCAAGCTATGGTCAGAAATATCTTAATGCCTAATCTCCTTACATTTTATGACCAAGATTTCCCCACCCAACCATCTCACAACCGTGCACTTCACTTGGAAGCCATTGTTAACAAAAGAAAAATCAAAAAGGGTCTTGGTGGATTGAGGTGTGGGTTTGAACATCTGTTCTCTTAGCCTCATCAAATAGTTGAAAATATTAGAAGATTTCATTGACAAAGGAAAGGGTATCACAATAAGAGCATACGATGACCAAGAAAGAGTGTCTCAGGGCATAATCAAACTCCCTATTCAAGTAGGGCCAACTCTCATGGAAACCACTTGTCAGGTCTTGGATCTTGACTTGCCATATAATATCCTCTTGGGATGCCCATGGATCCATGCGATGAAAGCAGTAGCATCAACCTTCCACCAAAGTGTGAAATTTACACATAATGGACAAGAGGTTACCATCCATGGAGATCTCGAACCGTTCTCATATTGCAAAAATCTTGAGGAAAAGTATTAAAAAATCCCCCAAGCACCCAAGAATGATGAGGGCTCATCCACACAATACATCGATCCCACCACCCTCGCATTCACTTCTGTGACAAAGACACCCGCCACTCCCCCCATTGCCTCCATCTCCAATATCAAGCTCATCATCCAAGAAGACGGTTGTGGAAGCTACAAACTCCCTAATAATGCTTTTGTGATAAGAGAGTTACCACAATCTCCTTGATCACGCGGACATACACAAGAAAATCAAGCTTCCACATCACAAACGTCTCCTGAAAACTATCTCAAATTTACAAGTTGGGGAGACCTTTGCAAAGAAGTCATTGAAGCCGATCCATCTCACATGTTATATCAAGATGAAAGATAGACACTGGAATTACCAATAGATGAGACAAGCAAGGGCCTAGAAATGATGCTCGCAATGGGTTATGATAGAAATCATAGACTGGGACAAAATGGGTAATGATACTGTCAGAGTATGACATTGAGTATGTTGAGCAGAAAGCCATTAAAGGTCAAGTTATTGCAGATCAACTGACAGAGGCACCAATTTCTATGGAGAATTCTCCTTTATCTGAATTTCCAGACGAATCCATCTTTAACCTCAATGTAGCAGACCACTGGAAACTATACTTAGATCTAGTGCCAAATGTGCGAACCCAAGCCTTAGTACCTACAAAACAACATGATTAAAGAAGTTAAACAATGAAATGCAAGCTAAAACAAGGATTCCCCATGAAATCCATTTGCAATATTCAAATTAGGAAGAAATATGGAAGAACACAAAGCAAATGATAAAATGAAGATTAAATCCTAATTAGAAAAGAAAACTCTTGATCCCATGGGGGAATTGGTGCCAATTTGATGTGAAAATTGGCCTTTTCCCAATTCCTATGATTGCAAGCTTTGATATGTCGACTTGATGAAGAGATTTGATCCACTTTTTGATGATGAATGGTAAGTGCTCCAAGCTAAAATCTGCAATAAACTAGCTAAGAATTCAAGATGGATGAATGGAAATGGCCAAGTATTTTAGCATGGTAACTTTGCTTGGATTGTGGATGATGAAATGAGGATATGAGTGTTTCATTTATAGAACTTCAAGATGGATGAATGTCCAAATTTGAGCAATGTGGGACTAACATTCATCCAATGATATGGTGCCACTTGTCAAGCTATGAATGGATAATGGATGTGCAACATTTGGGGTTTGTGCCAATAAATGCCAATATTTGAATTTAAAATTTGTTGAAATGACATGTAAGAGGGAAGGGAAAATGCAATAAATGCCACTTGGCTCAAGGCAAAGGACATGTAAGAGATGTTAAATGCCTTGTTGGATGTACATGTTGACTTGGAATTTTTGAATTCAAATTGAGAGAATATTCCAAAAGATGCCTTGTGAGGAAAATAGAGATTTAATAAATGAATTAAATCTATTTTCATGCAACTTGCATTATCTAGAGGATGACATGAGATGATTAAATTAAAGGGTTAATTAATTTAACAGATATTAGATGATGTGACTTATTTTGACTTAGATTTATGGATTTATTTAAATATGAGAGGAATATGACGAGATTAATTAAATAAGGATTTTGATTTATTTAATTAAAAGAGATGGTGTTAGATAAATTAAATAAGGTTTTAATTTATTTAATTTAATGGAAAGAATTTAGAGATTTAATCAAATAAATTTATTATTTCATTAAATAGGGATAATTAGATCAGATGGATTGATTTAATTAACAAGAGAGATGACTCAATTAGATAAAAAAAAATTATTTAATTAAGAGACGGATATTAATGAATTTCATCAGGTAGGGGAATTTTATTAAAAGGTTAGATCGAGGGGTGATTCAGGAAGAAATGATGTTAGTAAGTCAGGATCAGATGCATGATGTCAATCAGTATATTTTATGTCTACAAGATTATTATGTCACATCTCATGTGGTGTTAACACTTGTCATGATCCGATCCCTTTCTCATTTAGGGATTTTCTCTTATAAGCATTCAACCCTCTTTGTAATTACTCTTGGATATTCATAGAGAATATTTGAAGCTTTCATATATTCTTGAAAGCTTCTTCTGTAACTTTCCTTGATGAATATAGCAATTATTGTTTGCAAATCTCTTGTGTGGAAGGTTTCTTTGTTTGTTGTTTGATCCTGTGGCTCGTGGTTTTGTGCTTGTTTCAGAATTCTAACAGTTAGATGGCGTAGTTACAAATCTAAATTTAAAAATATTAGAATTTTATCTTTCATAGAAATTTTTTTATGTGTTATTAGATGAACAACACTCTTTAAAAATGATGTTTATAGTTAAAAACTAGATTTCAAAGGAGATAGGAAAAGAAATGTAATTTGATTCCAAAATTTTAAAAAAATATATATATTTGGCATCTACAAAAAAAGAAAGTCACAAATCATTAGTTTGCATCATCTTCAAACTTCTCATGGTTTAGTAGTTATAGGTGTCTGAAAGTGAAGATTTGGCTAAAAAAATTCAGTTCAATGTCAAGTTTGGCCAAAAAGTGTAACCCATTATTGTGGGATCACCCTTAGGTGAGTCAGTCAGACTTGGGTCTACATCTTTTAAGCCTTAGGAATGAATTAGAAATGATTAGAAGTAATTTACCTAATTAAACTATATGACCTAATATGATAAATGCAATTTCCTGAAAGTAAACAAATTGAAACAGTAATTTTCAAGTAGATATGGAGAATGCAAACTAATGTGTATCTGCCTAGAAAAATTGGTCTAACTATGCCTACAAGGATGGGGTCACCCAATAGATACAAAGTCTTTGTTAAGGCATCTTGCTCAAATTTTTGGGATCTTTGGTGTTGGATCTAAGCTTCTATTTTTCAGTTGTAAACTTTTCAGAATCTCATAAGTAAATTTTGTAGGTGAGTTTCTATGTGTTGTAAAAGGTTGACTACAAATGTAGTAACGCAAAATGGATCTTCAAACTCTCTCCAATCCTCTTCAAACCTATAACCTATGCATTCACAAAGAGGGAAAAGTTTGTGCCATATAGGGTCTTGCCTCAATTAAACCTCGTGTAAGTGTTCCCACTTCCACAATGGCAATGCCAATGATAAACTAATAATGGAAAGGAAGGAAATGATGAATGAACACAATGTTGCAACTCATCACCCTTCAATGGATTCCTTGAAGGACTGAATTCATGCACATAACTTCAAGGATTTGGATCTATTTGATAGATTTTCTTAAATGCTTGAATGTTTGGAGACCTACAACAATGTTAGCCCTCACAAAACATGAACATGAACACACATAGAATTTGACATGATGTTGGATCTTGAATTGTTGCAATAAACTTTGATAATTTTGCTCTTGACTTGCTCTTGACAATAGTATTTCTCAATATATGTTCACTTAGTGCTTGTTCATAATCCTTAGATTTCAAATGATAAAATGATTAGGTATTTATAGGTGTTTATCCAATTTCCTAAAAATTAGCTTCCAAAAGCTGACACTTCATATTTGAATTTTGGATGTTAAAATACTATCAATAAAATATTTGAATTTGGTTTTCTAAGAATATGTTCCATGTTGGTTTGTTGTTTGCCAACTGTTATTTTGAGGTAAACTAGTGCGTTGAGTTGTAGAGCAATCTGCACCAATGTGTTTTGGATTCTAGCAAAAGTATTTTTGGGTTTTATTTGTCACTTCATCCCCTTTTCATAGCATATTAAGTTTTAAAAATTGGAAAACAAATGGAGAGGTATGTGTGTTTTAATTTTTCCATGTTTCATTGAGAATCAACATGTGTATATGAATATAGTGAGGTAATCATTTCTCCAAGGTTAGTCAAATTAGTGTTAGTTTAGGTTGAATAGTCTAATTTTAGAGTAATTTACTATATACATATAAAAATAATATAATTCTCATTTATCTTCCATCGTAAGAAGTGCAATAATGAAACTAAATCCACCAAACAGATAATAAATATTACAACATTAAATGTAGGAACTAGACATAAGGCCCACAAGAAAAGTATGGTCAACAAGATAAGCATGGCATATAGAAATAAATTTAAGCACAAAAATCTATCATAGAAATAATATTAAATCACTATAAATAAAAATATTGATGGGAATTAACATATAAAAAAAATCAAAGCATAAGGCCATTGTATTGAAACCTTTAAGCAAGATTTCTTAAATTGATTATCAATACTAAGGGCACCGAAAGACTATAGAAAACCATTAAAAAGATAATTTAAAATTGGGAATCAATACTACACTCCTCCACATGGACCATATAATATTTCATCGTAACCCCACACCTTGTAAGATGGAGACACCACACATCACTCAGAAAAAATGCCTTTTTTTTCTATTTACAACTTATCTAAAAAAAATTAGACCAAGGCCATATATCTTAGCTTGATTTTGACCAAAACCTTGGATCACACCAATACTTAGTGCCTTTAACCTTGAACCTATACAGTTTAATTATATTCATGCAATGAATTTCATAGATAGTTCTAATAACTTAGTTAACTCTTCACAACTATGTGATGACTAGATATGAAGACTTGTCAACATATATTATACATAAATTGTTTGATTTAGGCAGTTACTGCGCAGTTGATCATTACAACTACATACCGTAATTCTCCTTTCTTTATATTCGTCACTGTTCGTGATTGAAATTATCAAGCATTCACCCTCATTTGGTATCAAAGCATGTAAATTCTCTGGGTTTGTGATAGTCTTGCGATGGACAGTGGTATCCACAGGTGACGTTATCAGAGTGTCGATGAGAAAGGCGGATGAATCTGTGTCGGTCAAGATTTTCTATTTTGAGAACAATAATATCAACAATCATTTCTATAGCTCTGGAGAGTATTACAAGCGGTTACAGATTTCAACATATCTGTGTGAGGTATAGAAGAGAAAAAGCACATGGCCAACATTGGGTTTTATGCGGTAAATGGGTGAATTTCAGAGTTATGTATCTATTTTCTTATTTTTGGGACTAGCTTTATAGTTCATAAAATGTGAAGAAAAGAAGATTTTGATGTTGCGTAGAGCACATTTGAAGAGTGTTTGATGACCTGGAATTTATTCACGTAGAGGATTTTGAAGAACTGTGAATAAATTTAAGGGTTTGGAAATTTTAAACAAAGATGAATAGATTTTGATAGACATGCCTGAAATTGAAGAGTTCTTCAGCTCTATGGAGATCCTTGAATGAGAGTGGATGGCACTAAATATATGAGAGATTAATTGCTATGGCATTGAAAAATGAATGAGAGATTAATTGTTTGTATATATGTTTTGTGCAAGATTCTATCATTTTCTTCCGAGGAGTTTCCAAACATATTTAATGTTGATTCCTTTGTTCCCATTTTGGTGGGGTCTTTTAATCAGGAGAGTAATCCCGATGTCATGCTTTTGGCAGCCATGGCTTTGACGTATATTTGCGGTATTTTCCCTTCCTCCTGCCCTGGTGTTGTGCGTCATGGTGCTATTCCCTATTTCTGTACACACTTGCCTACCATTGATTCTACAATGGAAGCAATTCCAACATTGACGAGTCTTTTATCAGACCACGGTGCTAAGGTGGTGAAGCATGCATCAGTCGGTTTAGCTCACATTGCAGGAACTGCTGCAGTATCTCTTGAAAAACTAGAGAATATGTCTAGCTGTGGTCTGGTTTCACAAGTTGCAAGTTTGATTTATGTTACTAACTCAGGTAATGGACGGGCATCACTTAGTTTGCCAACCTACTCGGCTATCATTGGTCTTCTTCCTATCTGTGCAAGGGACTCTGTTGTATTTACAAGGGAGTTGCTTAAAATTGGCATTTTTGGCATCTTGAGAGACATTCTAATTGGTTCTAGCTTTGTTCCACAGATTCCTACTCCTCATTCTGAAAATGGTCCAACAGACTAGTTGTGTAAAATTGTCTCCTTGGTGAATGAGTGCCTTCCATCCATGCTTCATTATTTTTAAGATACTAAGAATGGATGTTCAAACAGTTATACAATAAAGAAGAAAGATGAAATTGAGCATGTTGTCAATCAAAATCATTGATTAGTTAGTTGCATGTTATTGGAGGTTGGCGGCATTAAGGGTTGGAGGTTCTTCCATCATTTCAAGTTAGTTTCTTACTTAAAGATGATGTTTCGCATGATAAAAAAAAATTAAAAAAAAATATTTTTTTGATGTTGATGGATTTGAAGAATGCATATATTGTGAAGTTTATTTTTTGAAGATAAGTATGGAATTTAGTGAAATCAATATGAATTGATGTCCAATGATTTCATGAGGTTGTGATCAAGAATTATACCCTTTTGAGGGTTATGAGATAGACAACTTGATGGAGCTCTATGAAAGCAACTTAGTATGGATTGTTGTCCAATAATTCAAGAATATGATTTAGGAGTTTGAGGACATGGTAGTTTAGGAACTCAAGAATTTTGTTCAAAGCTACACATTTCTGAGGGAAATGAGGCAGCTTGATGGAGTTCCACCTAATTCAAAATTTGATTCTTCAAATAAAGATCTTCTCAAGGATGTGTATTTATTTTATTTTGTAATCACCATGTTTTGGTATGTTGAATGTAAACCTTAAGGGGGGTCCCTTGACAAGGTGAAATTTGAGTTGTTTCATTGGTACATTTGAAAGAACAATGTAATAAAGGTGGAATGTTACCATAGATTATTACATTTTTTTATTTGAGTAGCTATTGTGCAATCAATTATTACAATTTCATATTGTATTTCTCTTCTATTTATATTCATCACTATTCATCAATGAAATTATTAAGCATTTAGCCTCAAGACTTTCATTATATTGACTATAAGTGGATGCATGTTTTTTATACCCTTCTATAAAATGGTAAAAGAAAGAACATGCAAATCAAGCTATGGAAATTTTCTTGGGGATTTCTTATTAATCTATAAGATAATTAGTGTACTTGATGGTCATAACAAAGATGAGGTGGTTAGTAAATGCATATGAGGCCAAATACATAAATTCCCCAATTGTTGGTGATGGCCCCATGGTATTGTTATGCCTTGCATAACCACCCCATTTTGATTTGGAACAAAATGGGTCCCCCCCCCCTTCTCTCTTGGTGTTTTTTCCTATGGTTATTTTCTTTGCTTTTGGGGGATTCTTTTGTTTCTTCGTGTTTTATATTTTTGTTTTGTCTGATCTGAATTTTGGTTATGTCCTAGCTTGAGTTGGTTTTCTTCTTGCTGAGGATTCAATGAAATAATCACAAGCAATAATGGATTTCATTATGACATATTTTGTGTTTTATTTTCCCCTGAGTACTAATGCAGACCTTTCTTTTGTAGGATTAAATCGCACACATGATATTAGCCAAGGGTGCTCAGTTGTAATGCATTCCTCAATCCAGTTGGTCACTCTTTTTCCTCTAAGAAGAAAGTAGGCAAGGCCTTGCAAATGTCTTGCCGACTACCAGTACATTCTATCGATAGGCGTTTGTGTTGCCTATCAGCAAGACCCCAGAGATGCCACACCGAGTGGAGTTCACATGTAAACACATGTCGACAGGACATCGGTCATAATCTCGACGACTAGGAGTTTCCCATTGGCAGGAGATGTTTCCTTCAGAGAAAGGTCTCGGCGAGGGCTTTATGTCTCACCTAGTGACAGGGAGAAGGAATATTGGTGGGAGATTTTGACTTCGGGGTAAAGTTTCGGTGAAAGCCTTATGTCTCACTGACTAGCAAGAACTAGGCTAACACTTCGGCGAGAGTTGTGTCTTCAACATATGGTCCTGCCGAAATCTTCAGGTCACACCGATACAGTGCAAGGGGATTCTATTGGCAGTCTTCGATGGAAGAATCAATATGTCTCAATGACCAGAAGGGTGGACTTAGGGAGATTTTCGATAAGACACAAGGTGACTGATATGATGTCTCCCCAATTCTTATAAGTCTCAGCGACATGGAGGAATCTCGTTGGGAGAAAAGTGGCTTCGGCGAAACTCTCATCGACCATGGAAGGTCATGATGACATGAAGGGAGGCCCCACCGAAACATATTGTGCTCGGCGAGAGTGAAAGAAATTGGCAAAAGGTCCTGTCGATACAAAAGAGTCTCAGCGACAGCAGCGCAATGTCGCCATGAGGTCTCACTGAAGGGGTTTGTCTTTGAGATGACATAAAGGGCTCGAAGAAAGGTCTCCCCGATAGTCGTTCAAAATAGGCTCTCACCAAAAGATGATGCCCTCGGTGTAATCTCTCACCAACTTAAAGAAGTCTTGCCGATAAAAAAGTGGGATCGGTAAGAGAAGAGGAGTTCGAGGTAAGGTCTTCCCAAAACAAGATTGTCTTCCCAACATAAAAATGAGCTTGTTGTGACTTCTGAAGCTCGACGAAGGATCTCATCGACTGGTCTACTCTATGCCGATAATTTTTTGGAGACGAAATCGCATCGGGGAGACACGATAAGTGTCTCACAGACATGCGATTTAAGGTGGACCGCTCTTGAATGCTTGGGAATATAGCATGGCATATGATCATCCAATCAGAAGGAGCTGGGATGGGCCATTGACCGATTGACCATCATCTTGAAGGAGAGCAATGGAATGCAAATGATAGACTCCTTCTGAGGTCCAAGCGATGGATCGGCTCGGGTGATGCAAAGATCTACAGGGACGCCCAATGATGTTTCCAGCAATGTGGTCAAACGTGCAAAGAGGTCTGGAGCAGAAGGAGGCCGAAGGAGAGAAGAAACTATGACTCATCCAGACAGCTATATTTACCACTAGTGAGGGTAGATCAATATTAATGGTGATATTCTGCAATGTTCAAGGAAGCCTCGATGTAGTTGAAAGGTGGACATGAGGACAAGAGAGTAAAGGCTGTAGCTGCAAAAGATCTAAGGTCATCCCCGAAACTATCTTTCAATATGGACAGCAAAGCCTCACATTGAATACAACATTGACTCTCTTCAGAAAGATCTGAGGGTTGAATCTCCTGGAAGCAGATATTTTGTAAACCCTAGCGTAGGGGACAGCGCATTCTTTTGGTACACACTCTATATAAATAGCATTCTTCCCTCTTTGTAAAGGTTAGAATTTTTAGACAGAGAAATTTTTAGAGTTAGAACTGTTAGAATAGATAGTTAGAAGAAAAATCTAGGAGTTAGTTAGTTAACAGAAGGAGATAGAATTGCATCTTGATTCTGAATAATGAGAGCTTCTTTTGTCTTCTTGTCTAGTAGTAAGATTTAGTACAGACTGTAATGTATTTTCCCAAGTTCTCTTAGTGTAGTTGGAAACAATCTAGAGACATAGATTCTTTGTACATTGGTGATTGTGCTAGCTTTGTAAATATTGCTTATCTATTTCAGTAATAGTAGAAGCAATCAAAGTTTAATCTACTTCATATTGTGTTCCTAAATGATATTTGTTGTAAGTTAATCATTTGATTTGAGAATCTTTCAAGGATTTAAGTCTTATTTTATGTTTTGTTTAAATGGTAACTTAAAATCTGTTATTTGAATTAGCACTATGAATGAAAGAGGTTGTGTGTCAATCACAATTTTACTTTTGTTATACAATTTTAGTTAACAAACCCCTTGAAAGGTAGCAAGTCTGGTTAAGTTAGAAGAATTTTCATTCTTTTTTGTTCTAAAGCTCTAACCTATCTTTTTATATTTCTCTAAAACCCCTAGTTAGAGTAGGTTTAAATTCATGCTTGATCTTAGAACAATCCAGAAGCTCACACCAGCAGGCCCCTTGAATATTACTATCACATCAACCAATTCAGCAACATCAGCACAGTTGAGAACCAACTACAAAGACCTTGGGAGCTGAGACATCCATGTGGTGTCTTTCTCTTTCAGGAGAAACAAAATAGCAATATTTTTTCTGCATGTTGATGTGCCAAAACACACGTCAATAGGAACTAGCGCTAGGAGGGCCTAGAAGTGAAAACTGGATAAAACTGGGTTTTCCTCCCTAGAAAGGCCCCACCAAGTTCTTCGATCAATTGGGAATCCATCACCTTTCATAGAACTCAAGACCCCAACAAGACACAAGAATCATAAGGCTGGGGCAACCATTATTCCACCCTTATCAGCTCCACTCACTCCACCAGGATTTTTAGCAATACCCCAGTGGATACCCATCAATCCACCATCCAATTCATCCCAATTTTCATCACTGCTGATTCAACCCATACAACAACTGGCTCAACCACCACCACCCCCACCAATGGCGTTCTTTCAAAATAATCCCTCTCCATTGGGGACTATTGTTGGAGGTTTCCACCACATGCCTAAGAACCCTAAAATATTTTTCCCCAAGTACATCCATGGTGAATCATGGAGTGCTGAAGAGCACATACAAGCTTTCAAGGATGCTTGTATCAGGGCCCAGATAGCTCATCGTAATGTAGTTTGCAGGTTGTTCACTTACTCCTTAGGGGATATGACATACAATTAGTACCTTAATCTTCCTCAAGGTTCCATTCTAACCTGAACACATTTGGAAAATGCTTTCATCAATCAGTTCAGAGTTTATGTGGATCTGGCTCTTCTATACCACCAATTTGCTACCATCAGGAAAGATCCATGTGAATCCTTGCCTTTATTCAACACCAGGTTCTAGCGAATGTATAGGAGATTACAATATCCCTATCTAGTTATTGAGAACAGCACCATTCAAGCATATTTTAGGGTTATATACCCCTTGCTAGGTTTGTTCCTACAAAGGACTTATCAACGAGCTGATATTGATTCCCTATCTAAAGTCTATCACTTAGCTATCAAGTTGCAGCAACAAATCTGCTCTCAACAAGGAAGACTAGGAGGAGGTTTCCCTTCAATAGGATATCAAATGCATAGCCCAACTCCTCTATACAACACTGTCCTTGGGATGTCTCCTTCCCATTATGGACCTATGTCTGAATTGAAAACCCAACCACTTGTTCCATTCTTTACTACTGGAACTTCTAATCTCTTTCAACAATCACAGCTTCCTCAAAGTTCCCATGGTCATCCTAACCAAATTGGAACATCAAATCATGGTGGTCAGCCACCTATTGCCAGGAGTGTGGAAAGTGAGAAGACAGTTCAACTTACAAATGAGGTAGAAACCTTGAAGAAAACGTTGTCCCAAGTCACAAATGACATGGATCAGCTTCGATTGAATCCCTCCCAAAATAGCAACAATCAAGGTAACTATCAGAACCATAACAATTACAACCAAAGGGGTTATCAAGGCCAAAACTCCTCTAGTCAAGGGTGTCAAAATTAGAATAGAGAGTATAACCAAAGGCCAAATAATACTAGACGTGGAATACTGGGCCCAATAATGGTGGAGTTTTGCACAACTATCAGGCAAATGAAGAGAGGTCACACACTGCAAATGTGGCCAACCTCAATCTTATGATTAATTGGTGCAGGCTGCATGATACTGTAGCCCATTTTGAGGTGAACTACCCTGAAGTAGAGAAGATGGTTAGGCAGATGCCCAAACTTTCCAAGGGAATTCCAACAAAGGAGGTGACTCAGTGGAAACAACAATGACTTATGACCTTTTTGAAGAGGAACCTTCATTCCCAAGGCAAGAAGAGAATGAACCAGAGGAGGATTCATATGATGCCCAAGCTTTTCAGACTAATGGAGGACACTTCCTGAGAAATCAAAGTAAGGGGCCATTCACTACGTCAGCACCTCCTAACCACATGGTGCCTCCAAATCAAAGTGCTGATAATAATCCTCCTCCACCACAAGGCCCGCCTAACTCCCATAACAAGGGTAATTCCTTTGGTGTTTTCAAAGGTAGTGCGAGTTGTAATATAGAATTTGACATTATTTTTGTGATGCAGAAACAAAAAACTTCTTTGTCATATTTTGACATTCTAAAGTGGTGCCCTTCCCAAAGGGAAATAGTGCTAAAAGCTTTGGAGCAAGCTGACAAGCCAAAAGGAAAGAACAAGGTGGCACCTTTTGGGGACGTGAATGCAACCTTGTACAGAAACAAGGTAGGTACTCCACCATTTCTTTTAAGTTTAAGAATTTATGGGAAGAACCTTCACAATTGTCTATTAGATTTAGGGGCTTCAGGCAATGTCATGCCATTTTCCATATGCAACAAGTTGGGATTGAACCCTGTACAAATAAATAAGAAGGTCATTCAACTTGAAAAAATAGAGGTTAATGTGGTGGAGAAATTAAGAAACATACATGTTCAAGTAGGTTCTGACCCTGGGATCCTAACCAACATAGATATCCAAGTAGCAGACATTCCCGAGACCTATGGTATGCTGCTGAGTAGATATTTGATGAAAAGTCTAGGGGGATATCTTTCCCTTGAATTTTCACATATGTGGCTACCATGGAGAGGGATTCCTACTCAAATTAGGATTGAAAGTGAGCCTCGCCTCAAGCATATCATCACTGAATATGACTGTCCCAATGAGGTAGAATATTTCAAAACTGGGATGGGTGTTTATAAGAGAGATGAAATTTTAACCTTTTATGTCCTAGACCCTAAAAAACTACCAATACCTAAATTCCCTGATTCTGTGATTAATGAAAACCAACAAGCATTGATCAATAAGCTACAACAGGATCAACTACTCTTAGGGGAAGGTACAGATTTGCAGAATCTCCTACTCCCTAATTGGTGTAGGGTACACTATCAAAATCATTCTGAGTTAACGTGCCAACCCTGCATTGACATTTTAAAACATGTTGCCCATGCTAAGGATGCTAGCACAAATCACCATGAGACCATTGCAAACCGCTTCTCATTTGAAGCCAACAAAGCAATAATGTTAACTAGAGATAGGATGCTTCCAAAGGAGATTCTTTCTCAAATTGAACCTGCCCCAGACCCATGTCCAAATCAGCATATTGATGAGGGGCAACCCCAAGGTTTGTTTGACACCCCTGCACTCATAAATATAACAAAACCCAAGGGGTTAACCAAAGAAACAAGGGACTGTCAGAAGGATAGCCACAGGTCAGATGATATGACTGAGCCAGAATCAAAAAGTATACCTAAAGAAAATACATAACGCCTTTTCCTTATATCTGATATGGAAGATCAAGGAGCCCCACCTCTGGCTAATCCTATCCAAATGCCTACAACAACCCCCAAAAGAGTAACCCCAACTTATGATTAGCTATGGACCCTCACCTTTGATGGATCTAAATCTAAAACAGGTCATGGTGTTGGAATTATACTAACCAGACCGAAACGAAAAACCTTCTTTGCTTCTTACAGGCTGTAGTTTGAGTGCATTAACAACATAGTGGAATATGAATCTCTGGCAAGGGGACTGATGTTTGCACACAAGAAGAAGATCATTGCCTTGGTGGTCAAAGGAGATTCAAAAATAGTGGTCAAGCAAGTGCACAACCAGTATACATGTCACAACAAAAGGCTGGAAGCTTATTGAAATCAGGTATGGAACCTGATTGAAGATTTTGATGCGTTTGGGATTAGCTTGATTCCTAGGGAAGAGAATCAAGTAGCTGATTCATTGGTTGTTGCTGCAAGCACCCTAGAACCTATGCAAGGTTCCAAACTCAGAAGATTATCAGTAGAACTGATGTCCACTCCAGTTGTTCTTGATAATATCAAGAAATTTCAAGTCTTTGAGGATGATAAACATATTCTTGCTTTCTTAGCAAGCTCAAACATTTTTGAGGGGAAAATTATTGATGAGTCCAATAGGGACCAAGGAGATTGGAGCCCTGAAGATTGCGATACAGAAGGGGTCCTTAATTTAAAGAGCAATAGCATTCCTAAGGGGATGGTGGCCTTGGAAAGAATTTTTGACTCAGACCCAAGGGCTTGAGAGAAGATATCAGTTGAAGACAAAGGAGGCGAATATGAAATAGTTAACCTGGCTAATTCTGGCCCTGAAAGGATATCTATATAGGGAAAGCCTACCCTAAGGCAATTAGAGAAGACATAATGAGGGTGCTTAAAAAGGATATTGTTGCTATAGCCTGGAGGTATGAAGACCTATAGACATTCGATGCTACTATAATGACTCATACTATCCCTCTGAAGCCCGAAGCTAAACCCTTCCGATGGAAGCAGCGCCCTGTTAACACCTTGATTGAGCCACTAATCCTTAAAGAAGTCCAAAAATTGCTTTCTTCCAAGATAATCTTCCATCTGTGCCATTCAACCTGGGTAGCCAACTTAGTTCCAGTCCATAAGAAAAATAGGGAGATTAGGCTATGTTTCGACTTCATAAATTTGAATAGGGCTTCAGAAAAGGATAATTACCCACTTCCTTCTCTAGATGAAGTCTTGCAGATGGTCAATGGATCTCAGATGATATCATTCCTGGACGGCTACTCTGGATACAATCAGGTAATGGTCAAATGTGAAGTTAGGATGAATACAACCTTCACTACAAAGTGGGGTATGTTTACATATAAAAGAATGCCATTCAGTCTGATAAACATTGGGGCAACTTTTTAGTGTGCCATGGACATAGTGTTCAAGGATCTAATTGGAAAATGCATTATTGTTTACATGGACGCCTGACTGGCAGTAGAGCAATGCTGTGAGAAAACTAGAGATATCTCCATCAGGGCTATGGACACCTAACTGGCAGTGGAGCAATGCCTAGGATATCATTACACAAAAGGAAATCAACTCAGGTAGCTTAAGCCTTGCACACTATTGTTCAAAAGATGAGGAAAACTTTATGAAAGGATGATGCACAATCAGGCACACACATAGATTCAAGGCTAGTTACTGTTGGCTTACATTTGAGATTCTAGCTCAACCTTGCTTGTTAAAACTGACCCAACTGGAGTTGTGATGTTCATAAACCAGGAGTTCTGGGTAGTTGAATCCTTCAGCTTCTTGAAAATGGTTAAACCATTTCCCCAGTCAATTTTCCATTTCTTATGCCTTGCATAACCACCCCATTTTGATTTGGAACAAAATGCCCCCCTTCTCTCTTGGTTTTGTTGCCTTTGGTTATTTGCTTTGCTTTTGGGGGATTCTTCTATTTCTCCATGTTTTATCTTTTGTTCTGTCTAATCTGAATTTTGGTTTTGTCCCAGCTTGAGTTGGTTTTCTTCTTGCTAAGGATTCAATGAAATAATCACAAGCAATAATGGATTTCATTATGACATATTTTGTGTTTTATTTTCTCCTAAGTGCTAATGCAAACCTTTCTTTTGTAGGATTAAATCACACACATGATGATATTTGCCAAGGGAGCTCAGTTGCAATGCATTCCTCAATCTAGTTGGTCACTCCTTTTCCTCTAAGAATAAATTCAACAAGACCTTGCAAATGTCTTGCTGACTACCAGTGCATTTTGTCGATAGGCATTTTTGTTGCCTCTCGACAAGACCCTAGAGATGTCACACCGAGTGGAGTTCACATGTAAACACATGTCAAGGGACATCAGTCATCGTCTCGATGACTAGGAGTTTCCCATTGGAAAGAGATGTTTCCTTCGGAGAAAGGTCTCAATGAGGGCTTTATGTCTCATTGACTGGCGATAGGGAGAAGGCATATTGGCGGGAGATTTTGACTTCGGGGTAAAGTTTCGGCAAAAGCCTTATGTCTCACCGACTAGCAAGATCTGGGCTAACACTTCGACAAGAGTTATGTCTTCGGCATATGGTCCTGCTGAAATCTTCAGGTCACACCGATACAGTACAAGGGGATTCTATCAGCGATCTTCAGTGGGAGAATCAATATGTCTCGATGATCGGAAGGGTGGAATTATGGAGATTTTTGATAAGACACAAGGTGACCGATATGAAGTCTCCATGATTTTGATAAGTCTCAACGACACAGAGGAAGCTTGCTAGGAGAAAAGTGGATTCAGTGAAACTCTCACTAACCACAGAAGGTCATGACGACATGAAGGGAGGCCCCATCGAAACATATTGAGCTCGATGAGAGTGAAAGAAATCGGCGAAAGGTCCTACTGATACAAAAGAGTCTCGGCAATAGCAGGGCAATGTCGCCATAAGGTCTCATTGAAGGGGTTGGTCTTCGAGATGACATAAAGGGCTCAGAGAAAGGTCTCCCTAATAGTCATTCAAAATGGGCTCTCGCCAAACGATGATGCCCTCAGTGTAATCTCTCACTAACTTAAAGAAGTCTTACTAATAACAAAGTGGGATCGGTAAGAAAAGAGGAGTTCGGGGTAAGGTCTTCCTGAAACGGGATTGTCTTCCTGATATAAAAATGACCTTGATGTGACTTCTGAAGCTCGACGAAGGGTCTCATCGACTGGTCTGTGCTATGCCGATAACTGTTATGAGACAAAATCGCATCGGGGAGACACGATAAGTGTCTCACTGACATGCAATTTAAGGTGGACCACTCTTGAATACTCAAGAATATGGCATGGCATATGATTGTCCAATCAGAAGGAGTTAGGATGGGCCATTGACCGATTGACCTTCATCTTGAAGGAGACTAATGGAAGGAAAACGATAGACTCCTTCTAAGGTCCAAGCGATGGATAGGCTCGGGTGATGCAAAGATCTACAAGGATGCCCAATGATGTTTCTAGCAGTGTGGTCAAACGTGCGAAGAGGTTTGGAGCAGAAGGAGGCTAGAGGAGTGAAGAAACTATGACTCATCTAGACAGTTATATTTACTAGTGGCAAGGGTAGATCAATATTAATGGTGATATTCTGCAGCATTCAAGGTAGCCTCGATGCAGTTCAAAGGTGGACATGAGGATAAGAGAGTAAAGGCTATAGTTGCAAAAGATCTAAGGTCATCCCCGGAACTATCTTTCAATATGGATAGTAGACCCTCACATTGAATACAACTTTGACTCTCTTCAGAAAGATCTGAGCGCCGACTCTCTTGGAAGCATATATTTTGTAAACCCTAGCGCAGGGGATAGCGCATTCTTTTGGTACACACTTTGTATAAATGGCATTCTTGCCTCTTTGTAAACCTTAGAATTTTTAGATAGAGAAATTTTTAGAGTTAGAAGTGTTAGAATAGATAGTTAGAAGAAAAATCTAGGAGTTAGTCAGTTAATAGAAGGAGATAGAGTTGCATCTTGATTCTGAGTAATGAGAGCTTCTTTTGTCTTCTTGTCTAGTAGTAAGATTCAGTACATACTGTAATGTATTTTCCCAAGTTCTCTTAGTGTAGTTGGAAACAATATGGAGACAGAAATTCTCTGTACACTGATGATTGTGCCAGCTTTGTAAATATTTTTTATATGTTTCACTAATAATAGAAGCAATCAGAGTTTAATCTACTTCATATTGTGTTCTTGAATGATGTTTGTTTTAAGTTAATCATTTGATTTGAGAATCTTTCAAGGATTTAAGTCTTATTTTATGTTTTTTTTAAATGGTAACTTAAAATATGTTATTTGAATTAGCACTATGAATGAAAGAGGTTGTGTGTCAATCACAAGTTTACTTTTGTTCTGCAGTTTTAGTTAACAAACCCCTTGAAAGGTAGCAAGTTTGGTTAAGTTAGAAGAATTGTCATTCTTTTCTATTCCAAAGCTCTGACCTATCTTTTTATATTTCTTTAAAACCCCTGGTTAGAGTAGGTTTAAATTCATGCTTGATCTTAGAACAATCTAGAAGCTCACACCAGTAGGCCCCTTGAATATTACTATCACATCGACCAATTGAGCAACATCAGCACAATTAAGAACCAACTACAAAGACCTTGGGAGCTGAGACATCCATGTGTTGTCTTTCTCTTTCAGGAGAAAGAAAATAGCAATATTTTGTTTGCATTTTTTGTGCCAAGACACACATCAACATGTATTAATACAATAAAAGAATGATCACTGTGCCTCACAAATAGAGTGAAAAATAAAATAGGTAAAGATGTGCATGTTCACCACCTTGTTTGATTCTTAGTCATCAATACCTTAATGAACAAGATGATTCATTTATCCCAAAAGGATTTGAATGACTAAGACAATAAGAAAATAAAATCTTTACTCAAAATTCTTTGAATTGAAATTTAATTAAGCTAAGCCTAAACAATTTTTGAATCCGTGAGACTCTTTGGTGGTATTTTTTAACTACATGCAAAATCAAGAGTAATAAATTAAGTCTAAGAAATTCTTCATGTTTGATCAATTCACACCTTAAAAATTTGCATTACATTAGTATAATGGTATGTGTTGTTTTCTAATGTTGAACAAGTAAATGTAAAAAAATGGTATATTTTTTGGAAAAGCATAGTAAGGTATTACAAGGTGGGTAGGCCAAGATCATACAACCCTTTCCCCCATATATTTTTAAATATCTAAATGTACACAAAATAAATTTTCAATATGTATCAAGGGCCTTCCACTAATCATGACATAAGTATCAAAGATTAAGATAAAATATCATGGTCTAAACAAGGGACACCAAATGAAACACATTCTATGTGTACATAAATTTAAAATGAAATCAAAACTCCATACTCATAGTGCAACATCATAAAATCATTATGATGAATAAACTGAGTAGCATCAATGGTTTCAATGCAAGTATCCATATAGTTTATAAATGATGCTAACAAAACTGAAATATAAATGAATTTAACAAGAAACAACCAAATGTTAGTAAATCACATTGATTGGAAATGACTAAATTATTCTAGATGATACCAATGGAACTAAACAAATGAATTCAAAAGATATTGATAGGAAATAATGAAACAATAATAAAGAACATTGACATGCAACCACCATATTGAGAATGATCACCTAGCAGAGATATACTAATTAATGAGTTTCAACCAACAAAACTGAAGAGTTCAACTATGAATTAGACTTAGAACAATAATACCAAAATAACTATCTACACATTCATCATTCCTCTTTTCTTATTGTTAATATTGTTGTGATAATATCCTCCCCATAATGCTCACCCTCACTAGAAACAAAACCTTAAACAAAATAAGTGATCAAACATATATACAAGTTAACATGATGCATATATAAAATTAGAAACATATGCAACCTATAAACATTAGAGAATTAATATCAAATATTTCTATCAACTTTCTAATGTCAATCAAATATTTATCATATCTAGCTATCATAAAATTTTAGATAGGTGCAATAATAATTCATAATAAATGTAGAATATAACTCAATATCATAATGCATCCAATATGAATAGTTATCCATTACTTATGAAAATTATTACAATCCAAATTAATTATTATTTTTAGTAGTCTAAAATGGAGTATTACATCAAATTATCAAATTTTGGTTTCAAGTATAAAAGTTCATCACCCTTAAACCATTTGATTATCTAGTATCCACGAATCATCCATCACTCAGAACTCATGATTAATTGCTTCTATCATTGTGCCTCTTTAGAATTATTCTTTCCTTTATTGTGGCTTCACATTACCTTATGTACTTTGATTGCATTACCTTATATTTTGAAACCCTAGTTCTTGCACTAGGCCTTTTCATCAACCTTTTGTAATCTTGTTCCAAGTTTGAAGTACCAAGTTTATTTAGGACAGTGTCTAATACGTTTATTTGCATGATATATTTCACTTTTATCAACAATTTTTGTATCAAATCTTGGGGCTTGTCACAATGAGGGGACCTTCATTCAATAAGCCCCTAAAGGTGTTTATCAATACCTCCAATTTTTTATTGCAATTCCAAAAACTCAAGGTGAAAATTTATACATAGGTTTAAAGGGGTCACATATCTCAACTTTATTTATGTGGTCAAGGTTCATTTACATGTGCTATGTTTAAATTTGTGGGTGCAAAGATCACTAGAGTACTCATATACTTTTGGGATTTTCAAATCTTAGTAGTCTTAATTATTTCATCTTAGATTTAGTTCTAAAAACTTGGTATGTCATATGTTATCAAAGGAAAATATAAAATAGTGTCTATTGACAACAATTAGTTTTAAACATGGATTATAGGCATGAAGATGAATGAATGGGTTCTAGATGTTGAAATCAAGTAAATGCACATCCACACATAGGGCTCAGTCAATAATTGTGAATTTCAGCTCTATAGTTGTAAAAGTGAAACAAAATAGAAAAACACAATTTTTTTAGTCCCAAGACATTCATTTGACAAACTCAAATTTTTTAAACTATTGATATATTATTTAACATATACCAAATCAACATCAACATCAAACTTAAGACCAAATACCATTATTTTGTATATTTGAATTATGTATATGTATTTTAATATTATAATCGAACTTTACACTTTTTCTTATATTAAAATGTTTAAAATAATAATTTAATCAATTTACTTAATTTACTTAAAATATTTATATTGAATATGTTATATTCCTTATATAAAATATTGATGTTTAAACATTGCAAATAAATTCAAAACAAATAGACATCTGATTAGGTTACAAAGCAATGCATTTACGTTAAATATATAAAGATTGAGTTCTTACACCGTCTAAGATTTTAAAAAACAGTTACTTCAAATTCGAATAAATACACTGTTACAATTTTCAGCACTACACTGAACTTAGGATACTTACTCATACACTATTATAGACCATCTCTTTCAAGCCAATTAGAGGAACTGGAAAAACTGCTAGTGAACGTGAGCGAGAGTTCATCTGGAACTTTATTTATATACTCTTCCTGAAATGTGAGAGCTTCTTTGATCTCCACCACAACCTCACTAATGGTGGGTCTACCGGACGGATCGCTTGCAATGCATCTCAACGCTAGATTGGTCAAATGAATGATAGATTTCATATCGTACCGGCTACCCAACCTTTTGTCAACTATTTCTTGAACGTTGACGTCATCTTCATCTACTTCTGCATATAATTTTGCGACCTGTTCAATCAAGCATAGAGTGACTGTTTTAAGTAGTTTCCCTGAAAGGATTTTTTCTTGTTTCGAAAATTTATCCGATTTCTTACCCATTCAGTCAAGAATACTTTCTCGGCAGAAAATTTTAAGTCTATCGGTTTCCTGCCACATATAAGCTCCAACAAAACCACTCCAAAACTATACACATCACTCTTATCCGTCAACATGTGAGTTTTAAAATACCTGCCATTGAAAAAGGGACAGATTAAATATTCGAATAAATAGGACTGAGAATTAGAAGAATATCAAACTTGTAGTAATTACATCGGATCCAAATATCCAGGAGTTCCTTTTATAGCTGTATTGATTTGAGAAGTTTCTCCATTGCCAGTCACTCTTGAAATGCCAAAGTCAGACAGTTTGCCATTCAAGTCACTATCTAGAAGAATGTTAGAGGTCTTAACATCCCTGTGAATTATTTTTGGACTGCAACCTACGTGCAGATATTCCAGCCCTGACAAAAAACAATATATGAAAAAATAAAAATAAAAAATTAATTCAAATTAGGAATTCGCGCGTAGCATTTTGAACAAATGACTTAATCAAGGATCTATTGAGTTGATAATGAGTCATAAATTGCTTTGCAAAATAACCTTGTGCAGCATCCAAGGCTATTTTAAGCCTGGTTCTCCAATCTAGTTGGGGATATTTTGGTGCCTCCGGATCTGCAAATAGAAAGTACTACATGTTTTCGTCATATTTCACTTCTATCGTCTTTTGTTAGAATGAAAGAAGTATTTGGAATTGATGGTTACCGTAGAGGTTATCACTGAGGGACCCTCCAGACATGTACTCGTAGACAAGCATGAGGTCTCTGGATTCATTACAATAACCAAGAAAGGACACCAGCTTCTTATGATTGATTTTTGACAGAAGATCAACCTGTTCATATTGTTGAAAGCGCTAAGATTTCTAAAATAAATAGAAAAGGAAATGAAGTGCTTTAGAAATTTAAGCATTACCTCATTTAAGAACTGTTCGATTCCGTATTTGGAGAAAACAGAGAGTACTTTTACAGCTATTTGCTTCCCTTCCTGCAATTTGCCCAAGAAAACACTTCCAAACGACCCCACTCCAATTTTATGGATAAAATTATCTGTCGCCTTCGTCATTTCCTCGAGAGTGAAGGCGCGAGATTTTGATGACTTTGCTACATTAACCATTACATAATCTGCATTTTGTTTGTTTGTAAGAGATGAGAATGGTAGAGTCTAATATTTAAATTCATTAGTGAATATGGGGTATTGTAAATGTGAAAAACGTACCAAGAGGGCTCGGCTGAGCACATGAACTCTTCAATTTCATTCGATACATGATCATACCCAATAAAATGAGTGTTACAATTACGCCACCTGTTACTCCAAGCGCGACCACTACCGTTGAGAGGGAGTGATCACGGCACTCGTTCTCTGTCCGGCAAAGGTGTATGTTGCCGCTGAAATTGGGCGAAAAAAATAAATCAAATTTTGCTGTCAAATATGTTAAGATAAAAACAAGAAAATGGAAATTGTAATAAATATGAAATTACTCGAATATGAAATTTATTTTTTTGTAGAGTAAGTTGTTGAGAAGCTGTGGCGGAATGACACCCTCGAAACTATTGTTCGCTATATTTCTGCGAAAATCCCAAAAACCAAAGAAGGGTGAGATAGACGTACACATTATGCAATTTTAATATTTGTAAGTAATTACCTAATTAGACACTAACAAATATGCGATAGACGTACAAATCTTTGAGTGTAGGGAGTTGAGATAACCAGTCTGGAAGTGTACCATTTAAATCATTGTTTTGGAGATGCCTGCACATTTATCAAACTTAGTAGTCATAAATTTAAGAAGATAGACGTGATATATTTAAAATATTTGTAATTAATTAATTTTTTAATGTACTTACAGTATCTCTAACATTTTCAAATTAGACATATTGGGCAATCCTCCACGGAAAGAATTACTGTCCAGTATCCTAAAAAAAAAAATACATTTTTAAATATAAATATATTAGAGAAATATATAATAAGTAGCATTTCAACATTCAAGTTATTGAAAAATTTTACAATGGTTTTTGACTAATCAATTTTTTATTTTCAACATAATTATAATTATTTTTAAATAATCAAAATATTTTCAAAAATTATAAAATTATTCTATTTTTAATTGTTTGTTCTTGAGAACAAAATCATATCATTAAAATTATTGATATACATTTTGCTGTAATAATTCTAAAACGAACATATAACTTTAATGAATGATTTTAGGGTTTGTACCACATCAATAAGACACGTAGAAACTTCAATAATGATGGAAAGGGATAGAGAGACATACAACTCTTTAAGGCTTGAGAGTTTGGATATCCATTCTGGAAGTTGTCCAGTTAAATTATTGTGTTGAAGATTCCTGCATTTTCATCCAAATTAATAATTGCAAAATTATTTTAACCTCTAAATATATTATGTTATTCAATATACTATACTTGTAAACAAAAACCTTTATTTATGGAGGCAATTATAAGAAATAAATTTTGATGATAAAGTTATACCGATCAAATTCATAACATATATTCACTTTGAGTATGAAAGTACATTATAGTGTCTCTAATTATGTGCATTGTTCATACATGAGCTCGGTGCACCTCGAGCCCAACCTTTATGTACATGATAAGATCATGTTTTATATGCACTATAATGTACACTTTATAAATCTGATAGATGGAATATTCGTGAATATAAAGAGCCATAATTTAAAGTTCTATTAGTTGAAAGTTTGATGTACTTACAATTTCTCTAACTTGGAGAGATTAGTCAAATTGGGCAATGTTCCACTAAAATTGTTGTTGTCGAGTGACCTAAAAAATTGCATATACAAATATAAGTATATTAATATAACACAAGAGTTTTTATTTTTGAAAATATATGATGAGCATGATCACAAGGTTCACATTATGGGAGATCTCACAACTAAATTTCAATATTTACAACAAATATGATAGTAGAAAGAATTTTAGAAACATTGTAGAAAATTTAAATCTAATTTAACTACATTAATGTATTGATCTTTAACCAACCAATTTTTATTTTCTGTATAAATCTTTTTTTTTAATTAATTATAACTTTCCCAATAAAATTAATGAAACATTTCAATTTTTGAAATTTTAAAAAGAGAATATGTTAATATATATATTTTTTCTTTTGCAAGTCTATTTTCATTAGAATTTTCGAAAGATATTTGTATGAAATTGAATATATTAAAAATTTCCAAAGATATTTGTATGAAATTGAATATATCATAACCCAAAAATGAGGGAGTCTATTAAGGCCCTTTTCCATGCCCAATAAAAATGAAGTAGAAAAATAGTTAAATTTCTAGAAATTCGAAAGAATCTAACCCACAGAAAAACTAATAAAAAAAAACACATAAAGAGTTCACAAAAGTATTCCAAGATGCTATAATATTTTTATAAAAAACTCTAAGAGGATTGACAATTGTTCAATAGTGTAATAAAAACATGCTTATACCCTTACAGAAGAGGAGAGAATCCAAAGTCCGCGAGGAAGCCTCTCCAACTATTTTTAAAGCTAAGAAATTTTCCGTCTACATTTTTTAATGTATTCCACAATTTAAGCCTCGGTGTTATTGGATTTTATTTGTGACATGGCAAAGATATTTTAGGATGTCAAATTATCTAATTATTTAAAAGAGCATCGAATTCTATGCTTTTAATAAATAGATAGATCCTTCATGTGTCATAATCTCAAAATTCTTACAAAAATCTTCTCTATCTATTATCTATTCCTTGATCTCATTTGCTTTCACCTTGTTAGCCAAATGAATTTTGTAAGATAAAAATTATTGAAAATTTTCAAATGGACTTTTATTTGAGGATAAAATTCTTGTTGCATGTAAAGATCTTTAAGTCATATTTAAATTATTAATGGTTTTCTTGTCTATGAGTCAAAGAATTATTTCATTGTCTCATTTATGTTAAAAATCGGAACAAATTCTAATATGCACTTGTATGAACATGAAGTGCTATAAATGGGTGCAAAATTTGTCTTTCCTCATTTGACATTCGTAAATTCTTTATTGCTATGTAAAAATTTTTAAAAGAGAAATTTTATATTAATTCAAAATCCTTTGAGCACTTGCAAAAACCATTGTGCAGTGTTAATGAAGCCAAGAAAAACATAAGTAAATATTCACTCTACTAAAACAATATGTCAACAAGACAAACATGGCCAAAAGATAGCTAGGACTAGACACGGTGTAAGGAACTAAAATAAAACTTGTGGTCATCAAAACACTACTATGACATAAAAATTATATGGTATAAACAACCTAATCACAAAGCACACACATACTATGATTGGAGCCATAAACATTTGTAAGAGAATCTTGATGAAAAATGACCCATGCACATGAGCACATTCGAGACCATATAAAACTCTAATAAGGTTATTTCCCATTAGTTTTAAATATAATGTTGGCTAAACTTTAAATGGAGAAATTTCCCAAAATTGACAACCATCCCACAAATCTTATCTTTCAAATGAATTTATTATTATTAGAAAATAAAATGAATAGTCATTTAAACTAATTAAGAAAACAAAATTAAATTAAAAAAAAACAAAAATAAAACAAACCTCAATTTCCAATAAATTATAAACTCATAAGCTATAATACCAATAAAATAGAATTTAAATATGAAAAAATATCTAATAAAAATATAATAAATTATATATCTGAAAATATATTTTTATTTAATTTTGTTTAAAACTAAAAGAATATTGTAATTTTCTCTAATTTGGATGGCTCTAGGAAAATTCACCACCAACAATTCACTGACGAAAATTCACCACCAACAATTCATTATGGGAAAATTCACTCTCATGACAAATTCACCGCCAAGTAAAATTCGGTTAATACGGTTAATTTTCGGTCACAGTGAATTGCTGACAGTGAATTTTACTTGAAAGTGAATTTGTCATGACTGTAAATTCTCCGCCATAAATTACTGACCATGAATTTTCCATTGAAAAATTACTAAGGTGAATTTTCCTTATGCCAATTTCAATAAATAAATGAACACGTAATTTTTTCCCCCAAATCCTGAAAACAAAAATGAAGCAGTGGGAAGAATATCCAAATTAAAAAATTGACCGTCGACGGTCGTATTTGGTAACATACTTTAGTACGATGCAACGAGTGAAATGCCGGAGCAGTAATTTCTTGATTTCCTACTCTAGTAAAATCGACCCACTTACTTGATTTCCTATTTATGCTAAAATTAAAAACGTCAGAGGCTTACATTGAAACGAGTTCAGTTAACTGTCCAAAACTTGGAGGTATGGATCCTTGCAGCCGCCTTCCCGACAAGTTTCTGTTTATTAGAGATATACAACCAAATTCATAATTCCTTCGAATGTCAGATATAAATGGAAAAATGGAGAAGAACAAAGTATTAGAAACTAAACTTACATTTTGGAAATCCTTATAGCGTTCGAGACGTTTTCACAGATGATTCCATCCCACGGTAAACCAAAGCAAGGATCTGAAGCCCACTTGTTCAGCAATAATGTTTTCCCCGCCTCTCTAAGAGCATTAGCTGCAGCTTCACCAGTTGGAAATTCTTATAAGAGCTATAATTCAATATTTCAAGTTCTATATCTAAATTTAAAAAGGAATAAAAAGAAGGAAATTGTAGCCTGACCGTCATCCCCAGAAGTTGCATTCTGGGTGGAAACGAGACTATACGTCTCAACAGCGTTGATTATAAGCAACGGAGTGCTAGTGGATTCTAGACTCAGTATTCCATATCTCGTTGCATTATATTCGAAGGCTAGCTCTAAGGCAGAAAAAGTTTTGTTCAGGACAACTGGTGAATTTTGGATGACGTTATTAATTCTAACAGAGAACTTTCCGGTTTCCGATAAATTAAGTGCTGCAAAATACAATAGCACTACGGCTTTTCCACTTGTGGATTCTCCGAGGATGAGATCTATGCTGTCGCTTGCGACGATGGCCGTCTGCATTACATTAGATGGAGGAAAGTGTTTGGTGTTGCTTATTGATGTTTTCTCGGAAACATTCACCCAATAAGTTCCCGATGAGTAATAAGGAACCCACACGCGGTCGAATTTATCTTGAGGATACCTGGACAGTATCATAAAGCCATCAAATTAAAAAAGAATTAATGAGCCGTAAGGAGTTTGAAGCCCAACATTAAAGGGGTAAGTGTGACAAAATTTACCTGGTTTCACTCTCGCCATAATATCCCATATCATCTCTTTCTATTAAGCTCAACATGGTTCCTGGTTTAGCCCTTTCATACATGCCTGCATTAAGACGTCTCAACTCGATAGCCGAGATAAATGGATCATCGCATTCTGAGGTTCGGATCAAGCAAATATGCACCAAACTATCCGCACTGAACAAAATGTTCTCACTGCTAAACGCCTTGTAATAGTTAAATAGCACTTTTTCCATGTATAGCATATCTTGGGTCTCGACAGAGTAATTAAAGCCTCGAGATCCAGTGTCATTAGCATCGGCAAACGATAGTCTCAAAAGGTGGGGCACATTCGGGGTGAGAGGCAATTCATAGCAAGACTTATTAAGAGGCTTCGGGAACACTCGGAGGCTTCCCCAATAAGAATCTAAATCGTATGCGTCTGAGTAGTCTGATTCTGCTTTCTCACCGAGGTCTATGTAGTAGTCATCAGTAACCCATGTAATACTGGTGTTATGATCAGTGTAATTTCTTTCACCACCACAATCAATACTCAAAAATCCCTCTGTCATTGCAAGCGCATATAAATCATTAGACCCCAAAACAAAGAAACCGAAGAAACAACAATTGAAAGAAATATTGGAGGAATAGAGTACCTGGTTGAGCATTAGCAAAAAATGTGCACCACAACAGGAATAGACTCACGACGCCAACGTATTTGCTGCAACCAATAACTTCCATCGTTTGTTTATTTTCCAAGCACTGCTTACAATACTGTGCCATTTTTAAAACCCAATAAAATATATGCCACTCAGAATCCACATTCATTTTACATAAATTATAAATTTCTCAAAATCTATCTCACATGTTACACCTCAAAAAAATATTTGATTAAAATATAAAAGATTATACTAGTCAAACAATTAATAGTACTTTTACATTTTATTCAGGTGAAAAATGGTATACAATTTTTTTTACTTTCATTAGTTAAAAGTTGTCTTCCACTGTTATATTGTTTCTATATTATTGGTTAACAGTCACTTGACAAAGATGTTTACCAATATAATATGCTTTGCACTATTTGAATAGACATATCCATAATGACAAGTGTTTTTTTCCTTCACCTACAATATATGGGTCAAAGTTTGACAAATTGGTGGCTAAATTTTTTTAACTCATTCAATGTGAATTTAATTTAATTTATCTTCGTATTATATTTCTTATTAATTTTTTTAGAATATTTTCAATTACAAATATTTTGAAAATAAAATGAAATATCTCATGAAAATTTTGTAAATTATAGAACAAAAAATTGTAATATTATATAATTTTTTTCTAAAAATAATTATTATTAAATAAAAAATTGTAAGTTTAAAATTGAAAAAATATATTTTAATATAAAATAAATAAATATATTTTACAAAACCATAACTTAATCTAAATAAAATAAAAATATTTACATATTATTTATTTAGGAATGTCATCAATCTTTTATAATCACAAGTTAATCTTTGCAAGGGAAAGATTCTACAAATTTCCATGTCTTGAGATGGACATGAATTAAATGTTTTTTGGGTCTTTTAGAAAAGAAAAATAATATATTATTTATTTAGAAATGTCATCAATCTTCTATAACCACAAGTTAGTCTTTACAAATGAAAGATTCTACAAGTTTCCATGTCTTGACATGGACATGAATTGAATTTTTTTGGGGGTTTTAGAAAATACAATTTGTGATCCAAACAATTCAAGACCATTCTTCATTTTGTGTTTTGAATTTTTCAAAGTTCTATTTTCATGTACGGAGGGTCCACAACTTTTGAGTTTTTGTTTGATAGCTATAACAATTATATAGCTTTTGTGTGTCTACCTACTTTTATGTAGTATTCCAATGGTTGAAAGAATGTTTGTTTCAAATTCATTTGAACCATTTGTTTTCAATGTAATAATTTAGTGGTATTTTTTTTATTAAAGTTAATAAACAATTTTTGTTTTTCAAAATTTTGAGGTTTTTATGATTTTTTTTTTATTTTTTTATTATTTTATAAGATAGAATTTGCAAATGTAATTTTAAATTTAGTTTTTAAAAATAATATTATGATAAAATTAAGTGTACAAAATAATGAGAATCCTAATACTGGAAAATGTTGATTATGATAAAAATTTAACTCTATTTTAAATATAACATTAAAGATAGCATTTTGAAATTAAAATAAAGGACCAATATCTATACTAATGGATGAGCTATTTGAAAATTTAAATTACCTTAATTAGAAGCTTGACTAAATGCGTGTGAACAATATGTGATGAATTGTTCAACTTCTAGAAGTTTGATAAAAAAAGAACAAAAACTTGCTTAGATTTTTTCAATGATATTTATCAACATCACCCCATTTCTCCCATTTCTAACTATATATGTCGTGTATTTTTGTGAGTCAAATTCACATACATAGAGATGAAATCATTATTCATGGTCATATTTCTAAACCAAACAACAAAGAATAGTCAATTTATAAATTTTGAAGTGTGTCTAATAATGTTTTTAATTTTCAACACATTGGTGGATCATTTATTAACATCATGTAAAAAAATTACCATTTAAATTTTAAATTAAATATTACATTTAATTTATTTAAAATTTAAAATTTATCAACATAAAATTGAATTAACTAGTACTTGCACCTAAAGGAGGTTCAAGGATTAGCCCATAGAAAACTATATGTAGTTAATATGTTAGAAAGTACGTGTTTGTGCATGGGTGCGCGTGAATGTCATGTGCTGCAAATTTTAGTTGTATATGGTTGGATTAAACAATTAACAATAAGTGCTAAATAATGAAATAAAAGAAACTTAGACAAATCTAGATTTTTTCTTAAAAAATTAAGTATTATCTGATTTTGAAATATTTGCATAAGATTTAAAACATAAAACAATGCAAATGAAAACAAAGTTGCCATCAAATTGATAAAAAAACATTGCAAATGGAATCAAAATGTTCCATCTAATTGGAAAATCAATATTTATCTACTTTTACATGATAAGTGAGATTTTGGAGGCTTTCACCTGATATTTTTGAGGCTTTTACCATTAAATGACAGCTAGTTTACAATTAAACGGTAGCTAAAACTTGTTTTCCGATGATTCAAGATTGGTTTGCAAGCGTGAGACTTGTCTCAACCTCAAATCTCACACTATATGTAACCTATCGACTAATTAAGAAAAATAGAGACCTAAAGACTGCAATCTATTAGACACCAATTTTTCAGGTTCCTGCTATTCTTTCTACTTTAGGAGACAAACTAAAACCACCACCATCTTCATTTTCATCTGTATTGAACTCAGAAGCAAGTAACTGAGAAATATAAAGCTTTCCAAACCCCTATGTTGTCCGTAGGCTCTCTGAACTGTTATTAAAAAGCTGCAAAGCCATGTCCGGTCAAAAGTCCTTTTCGTTGCCGGCCACTTGCATAACAAAGTCTACGCAGGTCACTTCACTGGCAGAATACATTATATCGATTTTAATTTCCGTCAATTTTGATTTTGTTTATTTCCAGGAGACTCTTGACTTTCAGAAAATTGTATACGTTTTCTCATCTTACATTGCTGAAATGAGACACTACCGAAAAGACAGTCCCGCGCAAACTTTCCTCTCATTTTCCGCAACTTATTGACGATTCTCTTTAAGTCAAGAGTCTATTCCGTTTTTTCTTGTGAAACACGATTTATGGTGATAGACGAAAACAAAATTGACCAAAGCTAAAATGAATGTAAATTAAATATCGATGCCTTAAACGTCAACAGTCATGCTGGTGGGACCCAACTCCAAAAGTTTCCTTCTGCATACGTGTCAATTCATAACATCCATTTCGTCCACACGAATAAATTGTTCGCATGTAAATGCCACGTGTCCGTTTGCCACTGTGTTGCTGCAGCTGTGTCTAATGATTGGGATAATTTGACTTGATTTCATATTTTTCATCCTCACAAAACCATACTTTATGGTGGCTAAAATGTCTGTCATTCAAATTCAAGAAAACATGTGTATTATTATATCTATATAGATAATGGTATTAATGTTTATATGTGGAAATTTAATGTTAATATATTTGTGTGATTAAAGAAAGTTCTTAGAAAAATAAATATATATTTTTTAAAAATAATTAATAAAGACTGTCTTTTAGTTAAAGATCTTGTTAAATGTTATTAAAGTAATTTGTAAAAAATAAGCTAGAAAAATTTATAGTTTATAAATTTTGAATAAATAATGTAGTCTTTGATCTAGCTTAAAAAAAAAATCTTCTAAGTAGATAGTTAATCATGATGAAAGAGTGAATAGCTTTAATTTACTACCTACATACACTACAATAATATAATAGTTGACACCTCATGCCACTATGAAATATATTAGACAAGAAAATTGAAAATAATTTTCTCCAAAAATCAATAAGAAAGCATTCCCATGAAGAGGTCAATTGAATTCATTGACATAGTCATTGATTGCTCATATCGATCCAAATGCTTACAAACATATTTGAATAATAATGAGGAGGAGCATGATGATCCATGAAAATTAAAATACATTTTCCCAAAACACTGGCAAAAAAAATGACAATTACATTTTCCTATAAGAATTCATTGAAAACTAACAAAATATTCTTCAAAAAAAGGAAGAGTTTTAAACATATATATTGCATTTGCTAGCCATATATATAAAATATCAAAAGAGAACGACCAATAGTACCCCATGATAAATCTTAAAAATCTCTTAATCAATTAGCATGTATACATGTCTGTAATTTCATTGAATAACAACATAAAATAAATGACTATACATATGTAAACTATTTAACCTTAATTCTCTTAAGACCAATATATAGTACACATTCTTGCTATTGATAAATAAATAATGCTAAAGGAAAATAAGTCACCTAGTGAATCTCTAAAATATCAAATATAAGTACATACTTCATCATCTTAGAATAATATTATTTTAATAGTACATTATGCACTCTAGACCTATAGGTAGTGTGTTGTGCAACATTTTAAAACCTAAATATGGTTGGAAAATTTTGATGTTGTCAACTCAGTGAGTGGCTATAAACTAACATCAATACAATGTTTTGCCTCTCAACAAGAAGTTCATGAATATGAATTTTAGAAAAAATGTCATTTGAATCTACATATTTCTCCATGTTTGTCAAGATGAGAGGTCCATATCTTGACAGATCCATATTTAAAGACATATTTCTTATAGTATTAAGAATAAAAAAATGTCAAATTATGTTAATTGCAACACACTATATTATATCAAAATGTGAAAAATATAAAAGGGAATTGTTCACAACTATGTAGCTGTCAACATTTTTTGTGTCAAAGGATATTTGAAATTTTGGAAAAGGTTTCTATAAAGTTAAATGTAGCCAAATAAAAAGAATGATAAAATGTAAGATGAAAACTATAAAGATGTTGGTCACATTTAAGTGCTAATAATGGAGAAAGCGGACAAGGTCAAAGATTTATCACTTTTTCAGTGCTAAAGTGAGAAGTGGGAGGGAAAACAAATAAGTTTGTTTTCCATTTACTCTTTCACCCATGTCTAGGGAGAAATTTAGTGTTTTTAAGTTTTTCCTTTTGAAGGAGTTCCCCATGAAATGGTATGAAATCAACACCTGGTGACCCATTTTGAAAGAGTCTAGAAGAGGGAGAGCACATTGCAATACCAGGGAGAGATCTTAGGGGCTAGAAACAACTAGTTTTCTACATGTTCAAACAACTAGAACGAAGCCCCTCCATTGTATGTAATCTACACTTCATCATGTTTGGATTGCTAAATGATATATAAAATAAAAGGTCCAACATACAAAGTGCATTTCATTTCGAAATCTTCCATCATAAATAATCATTATTATTACCTTTGTTCAAAATGAAAAAAAAACTATGAACACATGCTCAAGGAACTTTTATTTCATTTGTGAAGTATTTGAATGTGAAGGAAAAGATTCAAGGCTTCATCCTTCTAAGTCTCCATGTTCATGTTGCCAGAGGTTAGATTGTTGGCCTTGAGGTAAAAGAAGGTAATGATCGGGTGAGAGGTATCGATAGATGTTTAGTAGTGAAAGATGGAAAATTGTCATTGCTTATGGTTTAGGACATAGAATAACAATCTTCATCACTATCATTCAAGTATGCCCTAGATACCTCAATCCAATGTAGAAAGGGGAAAGAGATCTTGCAATAGGGTGTCCTAGAGTCTGATTAGAAACTAAAGAGTGGTTCACCACCAAGCTAGGGCTTGGAAAGACAAATGACATGCAAGACATGTGGATGCTAAAATGTGCAAATGCTCAAAACAAACAACTATTAACATTGTTAGTTAAATTAAGCAAATCAAATAGAACATCCCTATGAAATATTTAATCATGTCAAAATATGCAAACAAAATAAGTAGAACCAAAACAACTAAATGAAAGCACATAAAAACATGATCAAACCCTATCCCATAGTGGATTGGTGCTACTTTGATGTGGAAAGTAGCCCTTTCCCAATCCTTGTTAAGCTCTTGGATGATGGATGAAATGCCTTGAACATGCTATGTGATATGATGAACAAGATGCAAATGCTTGAGATTGTGTATCAAGTTGTTCCCCCAAAATCAATAGAAAAATTCTCCATTTATAGGAAAGAGGGATTGAGGAATGAGAAACATGAAGGATGTGGGACAAAAGAAAAACCAATGACAAGATACCACTTGTCAAGATGTGAATGGAGGAAGCTTGAGCACATTTTGATGAATGTGCACAATAAATGATATTAGGTGGATTTTGAAATTTAAAAGTTGGCTTTTTGGAGGGAGAAGAAAGAGCCTTAAATGCTAAGTGGGAGACATGTAAGAGACAATGAATGCCTTGTTAGAAGGACAAATCCATTTGGAGGGATTTTCAAACTTGGAGGAATATTCTCTTTTGATGCCATTTTGAATGAAAATAGAAGAAATAATAAATCAAATAAATTGATTTATTGTGCAAGTTGCAAAAGCTAGATAAAAGAGGATTAGGATTAGCATTAATCATGATTTGATTAATTTTAATGCAGGTTAGTTGATTGTGACATTCAACTTAAATATTTGGATTTATTTAAATTAAATGAGAAGATAAAGATCTTTAGAGATTTAATTAAATATTTGGATTTATTTAATTAAATGGAGAACTTTAGAAGATTAATTAAATAAAATTGATTTATTTAATTTAAGAAGGATGACTTAGGATTTAATTAAACAAAAGAATATTTATTTAATTAAAGAGGGAAAATGACGATTTAACTAAATAAAGTTAATTTATTTAATTAAAAGAGGACATTAGGATTTAATAAAGATTGATTTATTTAACTAAAAGAGGACATATGATGAATTTTAATCAAATAAAGATTATTTGATTAAAATGGTTAGTAGAGGGATGATTAAGGACAAAGTGAAATTATTGATTCCATATTAGATGCATGTATATTTTACATGTCTACATTTTTCCCCTCTTTGAAGCAATGTACCTACTACGTTGGTTCAAAGAATAAATTGCCAAGATCAAAATTAAAAAAAAAAATCATTTTTTTTTATGCCCTAGTGGAAAGAAGTATACTGATACATTGCCCCCTCGAGAGATCGAGTGAAAAAATGAATTTGAGGGTTGATCTCGCGACAAAGAGGTTCAAGATGTATGTATGGATGGTTATGATGATGATGCAAATGAGATGGTTTTAAGATGCTTAGAATGACGAATCTATATTATCCTCAAAAATTTAAAATGATGATGCACTGCAATTGAGATGGATGAGATGGATGATGCCTATATGATTATGCAATGGATGTTTTATGTAAATGTATGGTTTATGAGATGCTTAGACTAACTGATCTATATTATGATGATGAACATGAATGTGAGATGATCAGTGTTTCTTATATGATATGATATGATGTGCAATATGTTGATGGTTTTAATATGCTTAGAATAACCAATCTCATAAACAATGTTAATGCAATGCATGTGAGATGGATGAGATGGATGATGTGATATATTATGATTATGAGATTTATGTATGCTAATGGTTTATGGATGTAGGATGGATGCATTAGTGATGATGTGTGATTAACTGTCATGGTATGATGTTAGCGCAGAAAAGAAGAAATGAGATGATGACAAGAGGATTCAACAATCCAACTTTATTAGAGATGATGATGAGAGATGGATGATTTTCTTATTAGGAATTGGGACTTTTAAAAGGAACGATGCATCAAGGTATAAAGAACTAGGATGGCCTTGCACCTAGTCTGATGGACTTTAACTCAACAATCAAATAGGGAGTACTCTTGTTCACACCTAACACAAGAAACCTTGTTCAAAATGTAGTTCAGATATTTCAAAAATCTCAAACCAAAACATAGAGAGGCAATCCTTCCTATGTGGTCAAAAAGATACCCAAAACATCCTCCCTCCACCCAAACAAAGCATGTATGACCAAGGTTATATTACAAGAGTATCCAACAAGCACAACAAATAAAAAGATAATGATCGTTGCCCCATTTATTTCTCTCTAGATCCCTTCATTTGGGAAATCATTAAGAGGTCATCAAAATGAGTGCAAAAAGATAAGTCAAAAGACAAAGATCAATTAAACAAACAAGTTAATGTTCTTTAATACCACTAGCCAAGACCAAACTATAGTGATGCTTGGTGTTGATGTTCATTGTAGGAAGGATGCATCCTAGGACATGATGTTATCAGATGATTGATTTTGGATTGATTAGATGATAGGCTATTGACATAAAGAGTTGACCAACTTGTTTACGTACTAACCTAAACTTGAGACCTTGATGTTTGAGTTTTCACTTTTAACCCGCTAGACTTGTTTCCAACTGTTTCACCAAAGATTGAGGGTGATGATGATTTATTACGAGTGATGTTTATTGTGGGTGAAAGCAAGATGAGACAGATGAATTTTTTTATTTTTTTTCAAATATTTGGATGTTTTTAACGTTTTTGAAATGTTTTGAGCCTATTTTTGGTATTTTCAAGATTTTGCAAATGTTTCTAGATTTTGTGTTTTTTGAATTTTTTTGGATTTTGATATGATTTTGGATGTTTTTGGATTTTTTGCACGATTTTGACGTTTTGGATATGGACATGTTGTGATGATATCAGTGCTCTATTTTTGGATATTTTTGAAAACTAGGCTAAGGTTGATTCATCGGATCAATGGATTGATGATGATAACATTGTTGAGGATACACAACAATGCAAGGATAGTGTTAACCAACACAAGGATTGGGAAGGATATCCCAAGATGATGATGGATTGATGATGATAACATTGTTGAGGATACACGACAATGCAATGATAGTGTTAAGCAACACAAGGATTGGGAATGATATCCCGAGATGATGATTTTTTTATTAGATTTGATTGATCAGGATTTTAAAGCTTGGTTTTGGAACAAAAATCATTTTGAATGATTTGATGTGATGTTTGAAGTGAAAATTAGATGTGACTAATATTGATTGTTTGGATTGATGTTCGATGAAAGATGAATCTTGATAAGGAATGTCTTCTCGTCAAAATGTTCCATGCGCTAATGATTTGGATTCTTGCTCACAAGTGCTTTGACCAATTTGATTTCAAGTTTTCCAATGTTCGGATCACCATATAAGTTGGAGGATATAGATCAAGATTTATTCCTGAGGCAAGATGCAAATATCTACCCGTAGTTTCTAGCAATGTATGGAATGTCATGGATGGATGCTTGGATGGGTGTGGATGGATGTATATGGATTATCTTGTGCTTAAGATAAGGTGTTTGAATGAAGAAATGCTTCATGGCTCAGATAATGTTGGGTAGGATGAAAATGACTCATGTTAAGATGTTTACCATAAGAAAGTGTAAAGTGTGTACCAAATTTTTTTAAGATCAAGATAACTCGGACGATGGATGCAGATGGATGAAAATGGATTGGATAAAGGGTTCATAGATGAAATGGATTTATTATGGATAAGATGGATGGAATGCTAGATTTATTATCGATGAGATGAGATGCTTTCACCTGAACTAGTGCACATAGATGCTCAATTCTACACATGACGCCTTTTTGCCAGGTTTTCATCATGGTACTTGTCCAAAGTGCTACCATAGTGGTTTTCACTAGAGGACAACTTTTTCTTTACTGTTTTCAATCCTTTTTTTGATTTTTTGAATTTTCATATTTTTGATTTTTTTGGTTTTTTGAAAGATTTTAAGCTCATGTTGAACCACCTGGTGGTGCTGAAATAGATGCTTCTATCATAATGTGCCATTGATATCCTTCGTGAAGAAGTTATTTTTCCAAGATACATGCACTTGAATACAACTTTTGAGATTTTGATCTGCTTTGTTGATATTGGATTTAACTTTGTCTTTGTGTGCACATCACAATAGAGTGCCTTCTGAATCCTTATGATGAAGGGTCGGTACCAATACATGGTCAATGTGAGAATTGGATATCATGTGTGGAGGAGTGGATGGTGTTATGTGTTTAGGAATAGATGGATTGGTTGATAGTTTGGAACCTTTGATTCTCCAAACTTGGGAAGATGAGCAATGATGGGTGGATATGGAAGTGTGCATGGAATTAGGACCAACTGATTGATATACTTTGTACGTTGCTTGAGAAGCCTGATTTTTCCTTTGTGGAAATCTTTAATGGATACTTTTCCCTTTTTTATTTTTCCCTATAGTTTCTTTGACTAATGGAGTTTGATAGGGATAATCTTTCTTTGTATTATTTGGTATCCATGTGTATTTGATAACATTCTTTGTGCTTTGATTGAAATATTTCTTTTGATTTTGGTCCCAATTTGTGGATGGGGTGATGGGTGGATGAAGATTCATGACATGGCTGGTTGTAGTATTGGCATCAGTTTCATCATAAGGATTCTTCATGCCCCCTATGTTGACATTTTATTGAGACGTAGTTTCCCCCAATATGGTGGTAGTAGCACCTTTGTTCCTTGATTCTACTTGTTTTGAGATGTCTTGTTCAGTAAGCCTTCTCTGATAAATGTCTACTGTAGGTGATGTTATTTCAATTTGTTGCTTTGCTGACTCTGGAATATCATGTTATGTCTGACCTGTTTCCTTGAGTGGATAATGTTGGATATCTTCAAACATGATGTCCTTAGTCTGAATTTGGGATATATCTAATCCCAATGTTGACAACTCAATTTGACTGTAGGAATCAATAACCTACTCTTTTTGTGTAATAATATCAAGAGTAAAGGAATCCTATTCTAAATGAAGATCGTCTATGTGTCCATCCACATAAAGCATCTCATGGGTAGATGGAGGAGTATGTGCTATGTGGATATGATCATCTTGTATAGATAGGAGAGTGTCCATTAGATTATTATAGTAGCTTGGGGATACAAATTCTTGATCTTGAATGATTTCAGAATTCCTTTCAACATGCTTTGGATCAAGTTCTTGACATGGGTCCATTTCAAGGGTGGATTGCTTATAAAGGGTTCTTGGATATCTTCATTAGGCATGGGAAGTGGCTCAATATCCTCTTGATTTTTGAGTGGACTTGGATCAAATGTTGAGTTGAGGATTCCTTTAGTTTCTGTAACCATGAGGTCAAAGGATGTCAATATGCATTGGGAAGGACCATTGCTAGACTTTGGTAAAAGATGTTGATAATGCTTTGGAATAAATTCTTGAGATATGTCCTCAAACTCTTGATGTATTGTGAGTTGATCATCAGATGGGGTAGAAAAATCTTCAATGTGCTCATTAATGGAGAGATCTTGAACATTTTTTTCAACAATTGTGGTGGAGAGATTGTGAATGTCTTCAACCATAGGGTCAAGCGATGTTGACATTTCTTGAATTGGATCATTGTTGGGTAAGGTATTGTTGGTGGATTTTTATCATGATTGAAAAGTGACTCTTGATATATGTTGATTTGATCTTTGGATGAGGTAGAAACATCTTCAAGGTTCTCATTGATGGATAGATCTCGATCATTGTTTTCAACAATTATGGTGGGGAGATTGTCAATGCTATTACAAGTGGTTGAATCTTCACCATTTTCCCCAATAGTTATTATTTTTTGATCAATAAGGTCCTGGATGAGATTTTTGAGTAAAATGCAATTTGTTGTTGTGTGTCCTTTTATTTTGTGAAAATCACAAAGGTTATTTTCATTGTACCAAGGTGGTTCTACCAGGGGTTCTTGATAGTTCTCATATATAGGAATTGTGATGAGTTTTTCCTGCACCAACTGTTGCATGACTAATTCGATTGGATTCCCAAGTGGTGTGTATTTTTGTTTGTTACCCCATGAGATTTGTACTTTAAATTGACCTTACATGGTGATTGATTTTTGAGATGTGGTGATTGATCTTCGAGATATGGGGGTTGGATTTGTTGATGTGGTTGATCTTGATATCTAACTTCTTGACATTGGAGATATTGTTCTTGATGTGGTTTTGGACAGAACTCAATGCTTTGATGACATGGTTTAACCAATGGAAGAGTGTATTGATTTTGGGGTGGAGATGTCTCTTGGCACAATGATTTAATTATTTTGGCAAGTGAAGAAATTTGATCTCACAAAATTTGATCATGATTTTGATCTTGACATCCTTGATATAGTTGATTTGGTTTTTGTTCAAGTAGGTTTGGAATGCATACTTGTGGTGTTTGCATGGGATCATGGAAAAATTGATTTTGGACAATGTTCTGATTTGGATGATGTTCAGATTTGGCATTATAGGTTGAAATTGAACATTGTTGTGTTTGGAAATCACATTGCCTTGATTTAGGTAGCTTTGATTTTTCATGGTGTTACCTTGAATTGGATCAATACATGGAGTTTTTATCATATTGTTTGGTCTTTGAACAACATTTGGATGATTCACAAACATATCTATCCCAAAGTTTACCAAGGGTGGATTTGAAATTCTCATGCTTGGTAAACTTGTACTTGGTATATTCACATTTGGCATGTATGGATTTGGTGGGATAATGTTGTTCGTTTGAAGACTCATGCATTGATTATTTGATTGATAGATTTGTAGGTTTGGACTTGGAATTTAAATCTACCATCAAGAAAGGTGTTCCAAAATTTTGACTGGGTATACTCACATTTGTTGTACCATTGAGGTTTTAGGAGATAATGATCCCATGTATGGATTGTATAAATGTGAGTTTTGATAATCAATTTGCGTTGTAAGGCTTTGATAGTTTGGTTGACTTAGATCACTCATGATGTATGGAGCAAGTGTATATTCCATGTTCTTCTTGTGCTTTGACCTTGTCACAAAAGTGAAGCTCTAAGGTGTTTAGGACCAATGATGAGATGAAAGATGAAAAGGGTGAATGATATGGGTGTTAAACTATTAAGACCCTTGGAGGAATACTAGACTTTAGGAATCTTTGGATTCTTTGATTCAAATTGGATTTGATTTGATTTGGATAATGGACTTATAAACCCCAAGATGTTGGATGTTATCTTGGAATAAACTTGTCCACAAGGATGATAATTTGACTAGATGTATGAGGAAGGATTAATCCACACACACTTAGCCAATCAAGGTGATTTTGATGTTGATTTGAAGGATTTTACCAAAAGTCTAGTATGAATGATATTTCCAATGGTTCAAAAAAAATTTGTGAGATGGGATTTGATTGATGTTTGAGATGGATGAAATGATTGGTTGTTTGATTTGATCCTAAATGAATCTAAGAGGGACCTTGTTTACAAGACCAAGATATTGAAGAACATGCTTTTCCCAAAAAGTAGTTCAAACCAAAAGATTAATGTTTTCTCAAAAGACCATAAGACAAAAGATTAACAAGAACATGTGTGGGGTTCAATTAATTCTTATCTTTGCTTAATGAGTCCCTTTTACCAAAAACACTCTCTTGATTATCTTTTCAAACTAGGTGTCTAATGTCCTAATTCTCTTTCATCCTACAAAGTCCATTATGTGGAAATTGAGAAAATCAAGATGATAGCTCCCTAATGTTGACTCTAGAGAGAAAATTGTGATATAAATATAAATTCTTAGAAACCTCTAAGGGTAGAATCCCTAGGGCAAGCAAGAGCACTTGGATTTTGTTAATGGTATTTTCTCCTCCTAAAGGGTTTGAAATTTGATGTTCATGTTGAATGTTTTTTTTCCAAATGTTTTAGATCAAGCAAAGTGTTTTGTTTCCAAAGTCATGCACAACCCTATGGATGAAATACAACATTTGTTGAGTCCCCACTTGGATAAATCCAACTGCGCTTATTCAAAGCGGATGACTAGATGCTTGACCACAAAGGCTCCCCCTTATAGTGCACTCTCTTCTTAGGTCATCCAAGCATCGGTATCCATGAAACTCCCATGACATACTTCTCATCTCTACTAGGAACCACAAAAAATGGGGTGGCTTTAGAGGTCTAACCTCTTGCACCAACAAATAGATAAGGGATTTTGTCCTTTATACAAAGATTCTAGTAGGGGCATTCCATTCGTGGGGGATCATCCATGTGGCAAGAGACCATTGTTTCCCTTCTTGTCAGAACAATCCTCGTGATACTTGAACTTTCCTCAAGTACCCACACTTATATCCCAGGTGGAAGTCGCTTGGCTTTAGTGTGTTCATAGTTGTGTCATTCCCTTGGGTTATTACTTTTTCCCACAAGTAAGGCCCTCTAAGGTTAAACAAAAGTGAGAAAACACATCTGTAGTTCGATCAATCTTCATTTATAAATGTAAAGAGAGAACACACACGATATATTCCACTCACACTAGCATTATTTGTTCAATTTTAAGAATCCAAATTGAAGTGTGGAGGTAATATTTTATGCAACTTAATTTCACCAAAAAGAATTTTGATTCTCAAGATTGTCGTGAAGCACGAGAGAAGTGCATACGTGTTTTAAATGATATTACTTTGTAAAAATGATTTACAAAACACAAAAAAACACATGTTCTCTTTAGACCTCAAGGTAGTAATGGATTCTTCTTAAGCATGAAGATGAAGTGTGAATTTTTCTTGTTCAATTTTTAACCGAATCCAAAAGCTAGTGAGTTTCTAGGGTCCAATTTTTAGCCCAACTTTGAAAAAAAATCAATGATCTAGTTGGCCTAAAATAGAAAATAAAAGCAGCCACAGATGCTCTAGACTATTACAATAAGCATTTAAGAATGCTTTTTACAATTCAAGTTCAATGTCCAATGCCTACTTTTTGAACTTAAATCTACTTGATATTTTTTTGGATTTTCTCTGCTTTGCTTCTATGTTATCTTAGTGATCCCAATGTGAGAGAGGTTGCCACTAATTCTTTATGTGAACTTTGAAGTTTCAGTCATATGTCATCCTACAATATAAATCAATTTGCATTCAAAAAGTAAGGAATAGGTGGTGTTCTTTCTAAGTAATTTTCCAATCAAAACCAAAAATCAGATCTGCTTAGCAAAAGCACAAGTATCAATATTGAATCTCTAATAGGTGTGTAATCTGTAAAAACCTAAATAGTAGTAATTAAATTCTGCAAAGATCATGTCAAAGTTTCTTCATATGCAGATATAAGTCAGATTGCATAAAGTAGAAATCATAAAGATTTGGCAAAATGTTGAGCTTAAGATTCTAAAAGACATCACTTTGAGGAGGCTATTCAATTTTAAGATTTTGAATGAATTAACTTTGTAGGCCTATTGAATGCATTAATTTTCACTTGTTCCACACTGTAAAAAAATGTCAAGGATTTATTTCAAAAAAAGATACGTTCTACTAGATCAACTCTTGGTGTATTTAATCAGTAATCAAATCCACACACATTTCTTGCAATGGCATTTCGAATCAAAGATATTAAAAAAGAATCTCACTTCAGGAATGATGACACACCTACAAAGATTTTAAGTCACTGTCAAAAGTCAAATCTGATCACATGGTAGACAATTCCCCATTATCAATACTTTAAACATGAAGGGAATAAGTTCTTGAAAAACTGAGTTGCTTTCTATTTTAGTTGACACTAACTCTCCTATAAGCCGATCTGAAGATGGTGGGATTCAAAGCCCATATCTTCTTCAATAACATCATGAAATTGATTAAATACACCTGATGAGTATACCTATGATACTCTTATTGGTGCATGTCACAGATATTGTTTTTGTGAAGGAAATCAATATATTTCATGAGATGAAGGCGGTTGGATGTAAGCTAGGTAGAGTTTCCTACAATTCTCTACTAGATTTGTATGGAAAAAATTGATACCATGATGAGTCATTGAACAGCTTGCAAGAAACGAAGAAGAATGGGTGCCCTCCTAATATTGTTGCTTTTAATACACTAATATTTATGACCTGGCTACAGTTTGTTGGGCATGGCTCTATTCTTAGCATTTCACAACATCATCTGTGATAATCATATGCTATCACAAAAAGAAGAAAAAAAGGTAGACCATCAAGGATATGTGCAATTTCAATAGACTATGAACAAATTTAAACATAGTATAAAACTAGTCTACAACTACTAGTCAACATCACCATCCCCCAAGACTAATGAACAACTAGTAAATAGAGGTGATGTGAAGCCTTTTGGTCAGATCCTTCAGTCTCATTTATCAAACCTATCATAGCTACCACCAAATGTACCAACATATTGAAGCACAATCAACCAATATCATTGTCAAAATATCTGTATCTAAATCTCCATCCAAAATATAGAAACATAGCCAATATTAAGATATTTGTGTACCAGTGGTTTTTACTCCTTCCACCTGCTTGTCAGTTAACAAAATATTCTCAAACAGGCATATATATTTTAGAAACAACAGAGATAATCTAATCTAAAAATCAAATTGATATCCCGTCAATCCACTATTGGAGGAATAGATTCACATACTGAATCATCATGATCTAATAATAAATGATTAGTATAGAGATACAAAGAATTAGCCATGATAGAAACTCAACATTTATGGCAGGCGTGGAATTTTCTCAATTTTCAGTGCATCCTAGTAATTGATAAGAATATGGTGAGAGGTTGTTATTCATCACAGTCACTAAGTTAAAGATTCACTTTAACACCCAAAAAGTCTGCCAACTACATACCCATCAAAATATATGTTTTTTTTAATCTTCGAATAACTTATTGCTCACATGGTTTTCATAGAAAACTCAACGTATTCTCCATATAGCAATGCATAACCAATATCAGAGCATTCAAATAGAAAGAAAGAATCAAAAACTATATCATGGGGATACTCTTCTTGAAGATTTGATTTGGTGCAAAATATGATCTCAAATGCACATGTCTAGGAAGTCAGGGAATAGTTTGTGACTTCAAAAACAAGTTTCAATGAAGACAATGGTGTGGGTAGGACAATGGACAACAACACCAAAAAAGACACAAATTCAATATGCCCTCAATGTGTAGATGATCTATTATGAATTAGCTTCCCTAACTTTGAATGCAATTTCCTCTCTATAATAAAAGCCTATGGCAAGAAAAGCTAAAGAGTAAAATATGTTAAGAAAACATAAGCACAAAATAACGTATTTAGACCGCCTACAACAAATAAGTCAATATTTAGAGGTAGTAAAGACACATCATTTACTCAATTTGAAAAGCTCATCATTTACTCAATTTTGAAGCATTCAAACATTCCCTGTGGGCCACTAAAGATGCATCATTATGTGCATTTCCTAATCCTAGATCTGTGCATTTCCACATGAATTGCGTAGCCTATCATATGAAATTTAAACACTATGCAAAGCTAAGGAAGAAGATAGAGATATTCTATGGGGAAAATTCAATTTGATGATGAAATAAAGCGTGAAAGCCCTTGGCTAAAATTTGTCAGTCAAACAAGAAAATTGTGTCATATAAGTTGTTGAAAATGGTGGTCATGGGCTTTGGCCCTCCTTCTAGCTCCATAATGAGGATGCTAAAATGTGCAAATGCTCAAAACAAACAACTATTAACATTGTTAGTTAAATTAAGCAAATCAAATAGAACATCCCTATGAAATATTTAATCATGTCAAAATATGCAAACAAAATAAGTAGAACCAAAACAACTAAATGAAAGCACATAAAAACATGATCAAACCCTATCCCATAGTGGATTGGTGCTACTTTGATGGGGAAAGTAGCCCTTTCCCAATCCTTGTTAAGCTCTTGGATGATGGATGAAATGCCTTGAACATGCTATGTGATATGATGAACAAGATGCAAATGCTTGAGATTGTGTATCAAGTTGTGTCCCCCAAAATCAATAGAAGAGCTCTCCATTTATAGGAAAGAGGGATGGAGGAATGAGAAACATGAAGGATGTGGGACAAAAGACAAACCTGCAATGACAAGATGCCACTTGTCAAGATGTGAATGGGGGAATCTTAAGCACATTTTGATGAATGTGCACAATAAATGATATTAGGTGGATTTTGAAATTTAAAAGTTGGCTTGTTGGAGGGAGAAGAAAGAGCCTTAAATGCCAAGTGGGAGATATATCAGAGATAATGAATGCCTTGTTGGAAGGACAAATCCATTTGGAGGGATTTTAAAACTGGGAGGAATATTCTCTTTTGATGCCATTTTGAATGAAAATAGAAGAAATAATAAATCAAATAAATTGATTTATTGTGCAAGTTGCAGAAGCTAGAGAAAAGAGGATTATGATTAGCATTAATCATGATTTGATTAATTTTAATGCAGGTTAGTTGATTGTGACATTCAACTTAAATATTTGGATTTATTTAAATTAAATGAGAAGATAAAGATCTTTAGAGATTTAATTAAATATTTGGATTTATTTAATTAAATGGAGAACTTTAGAAGATTAATTAAATAAAATTGATTTATTTAATTTAAGAAGGATGACTTAGGATTTAATTAAACAAAAGATTATTTATTTAATTAAAGATGGAAAATTATGATTTAACTAAATATAGTTAATTTATTTAATTAAAAGAGGACTTTAGGATTTAATAAAGATTGATTTATTTAACTAAAAGAGGACATATGATGAATTTTAATCAAATAAAGATTATTTGATTAAAATGGTTAGTAGAGGGATGATTAAGGATGAAATGAAATTACTAATTCTAGATTGGATTCATGTATATTTTACGTGTCTACAAGACCTAATTATGAAACCTAATGATATGCAAAATTTGAAGAAAAGCCTAGAAATGACTATAAATCAGAACAAAAAGTAGAGAAACCAAAAGTGTGCACCTGGAAATTTGTAGATGCAAGAAAGAAGATATAAAATGTTGAAAAATATGGATTTAGGGAGCACTAGGACTCATATGCCACTTCTGGTAGATTAGTCCCAATCTATGGTTTCTAGACTAAAACAAGAATCTAGTAGTGTAGACTTAGGATCTTCAAAAATATTGAAAATTGCTTGTAGTGGGACTCATACGCCACTTTTGGCATATCATTCCCTTTCTGCTTTTTCAAAAATTCAAAGTCCATATTTTCTCTCCAACCTTTACTCTTCCTTCCCAATCTAATTTTTGGACCTGAACATATGAAAAGACTTGTAAAACAGAATATAGAATTAATTTTCTTATGGCGGTTTTCCTTTATCAAACCCCTAGTTCGGTAATTAAACCTTGATAAAAATAATGGATCTTTAATGCAAATGTAAATGAAAACCCTAATCTTAAGTGTATCAAAGATTAGGAAATGTGAAATGCAATGCAACCCTGCTCTATTGTGCTAGAATGAGATGCATGAATGAAAAATGAAGATGAATGACTCACTTGGAGAGATCCCTAATCACCCAAATGAGCCCTAGTAATGCATGTACCTTCCTTAAACTAAATGTAGAATGAGAATGGTGGATGAAATCACTTAAGAAACAAGTCATTAGGCCTGACTTGATGGCTAGTTGCATCTCCCCAACCTAGAATCCATAATGACTCACCATAGGCAACCATAATCAATCTTTGATAATGCTAGATCTTGAATGAAAGTGAGCTTGAACACCTGAAAAAACACAATAATGCTACTCCAAGACTTCTACTTTACTTGCTACTTGCTCTTGAATGCTCTTATGAGGGAATGCTTGAATGCTTTGAATGCTTAGATCTTGAAATTTCTCTTCTAGATTATTGCTTAGATGAAATAATGACTTAGAAGCCTGTTTATATAGGAAACACACCTAATTTACCATTTTTAGATCTCAAAAGCTGACATTAACCAAAAATTTGAATTAAAATCTTGAATTTCTCACTCAAACAGTAATACGCCAAATGGGACTCATACACCACTTTTGGCACATGGGTCCCACCTAGGGGGACTCATACGCCCAAAGTGGCAAATGAGTCCCACCCTAGTTTTTTGACAGGGGTTGTTAGAAATTTTAATTTTTTTGATGATTTTGTCGGGTTTCCAGTTGAAATTTGCCTTGAGATCCAAAATAAAGGGTCTTAGGGGCCTATTAATGATTATTTAAAAGGGGATTTAATGCAAGGGTGCTAAAATAGGTCCAAATTAAGTGTGAAATTGTACCATTTTCAATAGCGTACAATTTTCTACACTACATTTAGCCCCCACTTTAGCGCCCATATGACTCTACATGCATATGCAGCTAAAGGACTATGAATAGTAAATTTTATTTCATAAAAACTCATATAGATTCATTTGTGAGCATGGGAGAATAAAGTTTGGGTATGTGCAAGATCAACATTAAAAAAAAAGGCCCTTAAGTGGCAAAAAATTCAAAAAAAATAGAGTTAGGCAACTTGACATAAAAAATTGAATAAATTATCTATATTATTTCAAAAATATGTAGTAGATTGAAGGTAGTTTAAACTAGGTTTATTTAAAAAAATCTATTTGGTGAAAATTTAAAATTTCCAATGCAGTTTTAAATTTTAAGGAAAAAAATAAGAAGGTGTCTATCTAACCACCCTAACCACAATAAAATGATAATATTTTTATAATATTTTAGATATAAGTAGGACTCTATGTCCCGATGTGATGCATATTTTTTTGTAATTTTTTTCCAAGTAAATAATTAATTATAATTTTTTTATTACAAATTTTAAAAAATAATAAAACTCGTATGTCTGACCACCTTAACTTGGTCAAAAAATCATGAAATTCAAATTTTCTTTTTAATCCTATAGTATGCGAAGCATAGAATGTGATGCATATTTTGGATTCAAAAAATGTGATACTATTTGAAAGCTTTAGATGTTTTTCAATCAGCCTATCAATCAGGACTTTAGTCGTAATTCAAATAGAAAATGAATAAAAATTATTTATTAAATTCAAAGTAAAGCATAATTTATATTGGTGAAAATATGAGAATCTCCTTTAAAAACCCTTTTCATTTCATCAATTTTGGGTAGAAAAAAAGTCGTCAGCCACATACGCTACACATACCCATCATATCGCCACTTTTTGGCCCATCATGATCCTACACATACCTGCCCCCACTATAGCTATCTACAAAACCACAACGTTAGGAACAACATCCTACAATACATGTTAGTCATTCAAAAATCCTGCTATCTAACATCTAAAACTTAAATTTGAGGGTAAATGTATACCCCCCCTTGATTTTTCTTGCTTTATGGACATAGGATCAAGGTAGTAGTCTAACTGCATCAAATTGGATAATTCATATCATAGGGTATTTCTAAGTACCATACCACATAATGATAGATATTTGATGAGAATGGGAGTGGAATCATGAATCCAATGCAACAAATGGTGTCGAAAGCCAAATTCACTAGCTCCTGATATGCTAGTTTGAATGAAAGAATGCACTTTTAACCCTAATATAGTAAAACCTAATTTTAACATATATATGAGCAAAAAGTGAAGTAACTTGAAATAATTTTATCTTTTACCTTCTTGTAGCTTGACTTTGTTGAGGAGTGAGTGAGAATGCCAGGCCGATGAGAGTACACGCCTCTGAGACTCGAGGTCCTATAGGAGGAGGTAGCCTAAGGTGAGTTGCATTATCAAGTGAGTTGATTTTTTCATGCCTTATATTTGTCCTTATGCATTTATTTTATGTTTTTATGTATTTATAGGTTGATTTAGAACCCTAGAAGAAATTTTTTCAAAGCATCCATTTTTTTTTGCGAAGTGTCCCCTTTTGTTGCAAAGTGTCCCAAAAGGTCTGGCAAGGTGATCCCACAATACTGGTTTACAATTTTTGGCCAAACTGGACACTGAACTAACTAAATCTTCACTTTCGAACACCTATAGTGGCTAAACCATGAGGAATTTGAAGATGAGGCAAACTAGTGATTTGTGACATTTTTTCTATAGATTCTAAATATATTTTTTTCAAAAATGTGGGAATCATATTGCACTTCTTTTTCCATCTCCTTTGAAAACTATTTTTTTTTTCAATAAACACCATTTTTAAGGAGTGATGCTCATCGAATAACACATAACTCTTCTTCCATGGAGGATAAAATTCTTTTTTTTCTTTTTAATTTAGATTTGTAACTATGATATCTAGTGCTTCCAATTGGTTTCATAGTGTTTTGTTGATTTTTTTTTCCTTAATCAAGTTTCAAAGTCAAACCAATTACAATTCAAACATAGGCAGACCATATAACAAAAAAGAAATTATATGTATCAAATTTTTTTTTTTTTTTTTGGGATTAATGACTTAAATAACTGGTGCACTCATATTTTTCAAATTTTTTTTGATAATCTTCTATTTTTCCACATGTGTAGAACTAAGACCTTGATTTTCAATGAAAAATCTACATTCACAAGAAATAAAAAATAATTATAATAATTTAATTTAATTTAATTTAATTAAAATTATACTTTTTTGGAAACTTACAATAAGGACTACATACTTTCAAAAAATAAATTATAAATGAATACATTTGATCCCCCAAAAGGTAAATCAAAAGTGGTTTTTTATCAACATTTTGATAGGTGTAAAGGAGACTCCATTATAGGTATGGTTTAAAACTAGCGGTGTTCTATCCAAGGGGGCTTGGTCTAAGGTGGTTTGATCAAACCCTCTTCAACTGGAATCCGTTAAATGAAACCTTTCAAGGCTTAAATCATTATATTTTGTGAAAATATGTGATTTCAACAAAAATCAGGATCTCCCAGAAAGTGTAAACCACTATTGTTCTGTCGGTTGGGAACTAAAGTGTCTAGGACCCTTAGTACACTAGAACAACTTCAATATACTTTTATAATTGTTGATATGTAGATTTGATATTTTAGAATGCTTATAGGACATATTTTTTCTTTTTTTTAGATTCTTCCCTAGTCGCGACAACATCTCAATAATAGATAGTTGTCACCTACGAGACCTAGTATCGACATTATCAAAGGAAACATAGATATTATAGAGCACTGGATTATATTGGGCATACCTCATGCCTCCCATGAGGTACCATGATGCTATGTTGATGGCATTGGTTGAGAGGTGGGATTCAGACACCTATATGTTTCATCTTCCTACAGGAAAGATGACTATCACCCTAGAGGATGTCCATCACATTCTTTGAGTTTTGATTCAAGGTGAGAGAGTCTATTTTGTAGGGGAACAATCATTTTGTGAGATGAAATATGATATATAGTTCTTCCTTGGAGGTCCGATCTAGAATGACATTGTGGAGTCACACATTGATTTATCATGGCTACTCTAGTCGCGAGCACCAGTTTTGGTATGAATCATGGTTTTCACAGTGGTACTAGTACTCATCCATAATGGCCAGGGAGCACATCTAGGTGGAGGACTAGTTCACATGATATGATGGATGGCATAACAGAGGACCGTATATGCCTAGGGTCACAACATCCTTGCATACTTGTATTATGATCTAGGGTGGTTTGCATACCACAGGGTCAATAATATGGTGCAGTGTACACTACTGAAGGTGTGGTTCCTGGAGCATATCACATGCACTAAGCCGATAGGATTTCCATCTATATCAGCCCAAGGATATCCATGTGTATTCAATTATCCATTGAGGCAATTATGGCAGTATGAGGATTTACACTTTTTGAGGGTTAGATTCAATCGACTAGATCAGGAGGAGATCATGTGGAGACCATACTAGCTGATACCACAGTGGTCAAATGAGATCCGATAGTTGAGGAGGATGCAAATAGATAGATTTGTACTAGGAAGACATGACTATGTATTATGACAATTCTACTATGATCGTGTCACGTGACAGTTTGAGCAGATACAAGTACCACTAGTGGGACAAGCCTTTTATAGGCGATCAATGCAGAGTGCTCAGAGGCCTGTACATACAAGAAGATTCACTTCTACATATGTCATCTTTAGTGACTAAGAGGATGATGACCATGAGATGCCCCTAGTCTCCCATGCTGATGACATTGGTTCTATTGATGCATACGAGGAGCGATGGGAAATAGTATGACCAACGCCTGTATTCCTGATGGATCAACCTATAGGCTTTGCAAGGCCACTTATGGATCAGAGGGATAATGAGGAGGAGAGAGCTAAGGAGACAAGACTCAAGGCTACAAACTTATTCATAGATGAGATAGATGAGGACTATAACAAGGATGCAAACCCAAATTATGTTGGGGAGGAGGAGGACAAGGAGGAGCAACTTATGAGTGAGAGTGATGATATAACGGATGAGGACCCAGTCGACCACAAATGGAGAGAGCCAACTCCCACTCATGTCACTAGATCATAGTTAGTAGCCACATTACACACCAACACCTATAGTTATGGGGAGGCTAGCATGTCCTCTATGCCTCCTACATAGGACGAGGTTGTCTTTACGCAAGCAGCCAAAGATCTAAGTGATGATATTTTATTTATTGTTATGCTTATGCTTATTCTTATACTTTTAATTTTTATATATATATATCATGATGTGTATTGATTATATTTATGATTTATATCTTGTAGGGGCTATGAGAAATTTACATGATGTCTATTGTCAGGTAACTACAAAGATAGTGCCTATGTCAGTCTTTGATTAGGCTACCAGTAGAAACTATATGCCCCCATCCATTGTGGAGTGATACCTAGAGTTGTTCGAGCCACATGTTAGATTGAGGGTAGTGTATGAGGGTGCGACGAGGCATGCTAAGTGAGCCAAGTTCACGTATGAAGATGTTCATTCATCTTAAGATCTAGTGAAGGTAGAGAGACTTCATGCAGAGGTAGCCAGGCTACAGGAAGATAGAGACCACATAGAGCGAGAGCATCTAGAGGTTTTTGGATGGGATACCACGACTATTGGATGAGTATAGGCTCTATAGTATGCTTTGGATGCTCTTATCAATTCATGATCATGGTTGCATACTAATGTCTCTTGACAAATTGCATTTAGATAGATGTGATCACTAGATCCCGAGGGATCTAGTAGCCATAGGACACCCTAATGTTGTATGACATGTACTTAAAACTTTGGTATATATATATGAGCATTTTGGTGTTTGATTATTTATGCTTATGTGTTTTATGTTAAATTGAAATGTGATTTATCAGATAATCTTTGTAAGACTATTTAATAAATGTCTTCATGATTTAACATGCTTTATGTGATCCAATTAAAACTATTCTAGTTTCTCTTAGATGCAACATTGTGATTGAGTATGTAATGCTAAATTAAATGCACCTATGATATAACTTTAGAACATTAAATGCATATAAGGATCTAATCTAACACAACATACAAGATTAACTTGAATAGTATGAAACATAAAGTAAATACTTAAAAATTAATTTAAATAATTACTTTAGTATTCAAGACACACAAATAATTGTTTGTCAAGAACGAAGCAATGCGAGAATATATAGAATGCCATCTACTAACTCTAACACCACTACTTTAACATTCACACTAGTCAAGAAGCTTAGACATAGTACTGACTCAAATTTTCAACATTAATAGGTTCTTTAAGAGGTGTACCATCCATAAATTTTGTTAACATATATGTTTTGAACCCATAACTTTCATTAATTATATAAGGTCCTAACCAATTAGGGATGAATTTTCCTTCTTCGGTTGGGGCAATATTGACATTACATTGATTTTTTGAATAACACCAAATCACCTTTAGTGAATACACAAGGGAAAATATGGTCATTGTAACTACATTGCAATTTTCTAGAATAAGCTTGAAGATGCTCAAGAGCATTGATGCGCTATTCATCAAGCCTTTCAAGCTGATGTAATCATTGCTCCTTATAAGTGTTGTCATTAATAAGTCCTTGGAGAGCAATTTTTAATGAAGGAATCTCTAACTCCAAGGGCATTATCACCTCAATACCACAGACAAGGTTATAAGGAGTATTCCTAGTAGATTTATGTATACTAGTATGATTTAAGCCCATAATACATATGTCAACTATGTGTTCTAGTCCTTTTTTTTTTTACTATTTTTTGTAGTATTTTCTCAAGGGTTATATTCATTGATTCATCTTTTCTATTAGATTTTAGGTAGTAAGGTGTTGAGAAATGATGTTGGATGTTAAACATTTCTAAGAACTTCTTAACGTCAATATTCTTAAATAGTGTCCCATTATTCGAAACCAATGCAAAAGGAATTTCAAAAGTGAGCAATAATGTTCTCCAATATGAAATGACATATTACATTTGTAGTTGTTGAACGAAGGAGAATAGCTTCCACCCATTTTGTGAAATAACCTATTGCATTAACTATAAAGGTATATCCGACAAAAGAGGGAGGTGAAATATTTCCAATGAGATCCAATCTCCATACTGAGAATTCCCAAATAGGAACTTGGGTATGAAGCTTAGAAGCAGGAGCATGAATTGAATTGCTATGTTCTTGAAAAATTTCTTAACATATGTGAAACAATCTTTGTCCATATGCCTATAGTAATATCCTATGCAGATTAATTTTTGAACTAATTATCTTCCTCCAAAATGACCTCCACAAGCACACGCATGAGCTTCTTCAAGTTTTATGGGGATTTTAGATTCTTTAAGGCATCTAAGTGTAATGAAGGAAAAAGGTCCCCCCTAACTTGTCCTTGATTTAGTGTTGTAATATGTCTAACATATTCACATTAGGTCTTGGGCCTTTATGAACGAAATGAGCTTATTGGTGCCTTATTTAGAGTTTTGTAAAGTATTGTAACCCACTTTCACACTTTTCTAGGGTTTTGATTAATAATGGGGCTTCTTTATGCTTTAATTGGCCTCATTTATGGTATCTTTTTGAGGATAATCCCGACACAAATCAACATCCAATCATAATTTAGGTGTTTTCAGCTTGTGTGGCCCAAATTTAGTGATCTGAGACTCATTTGCTACATTGGGAAAATGAGACCCACCTAGGTTTTTGGTGCAGGAGCACCCATAGGTTGCCATAGGTTGTTTAGAAGGTCTGTCTAGGACAACTTTGTTTAGGACAACTAGGAAAAATATTTTTTTTTCATTTGTATGTGAGCCTTAGTGGCATTTTTGTTGGATTTTGATCAGATGAAGGTCATGTTGACCATAGAATAGGTGTCCTAAGGTTATAGCTCAAAATGAGGTTTTGGATTTTTGAATTCTTGTAAAATGTTTGAATGTTGCTCAATTGGAGTTACAAGCGGCCTAGGAGAGCCCATGGGAGAGGATAACTATTTTTGGTGAACTATTTATGGGATGCCTCGGTATTGGAGTGAGGTTGGAAGCATTGGAAATTGTTGAAGTTTTTGAATTCAAGGAAAACAATTGAGATTGAGTGTGAATTTTCTAGTTTTTGCATTGAAGTGATGTTTTAATGGATTGATCATGGCACTGTAATTTGTGTAGGATGTAGAGTAGTGTTTCTTTGAGCATTGTGTGGCATTAGATAGTTTCATCTTTCTATTTCAAGCTTTATTTGTAATTAGTTTGGTTTCCTTACTGTTGCTGGTCTGAACTAGGCAGTTTGTGAGTATGGAGTGTTAGTTCACTTTCCCACTGTACAAATTGTACAGCCCTTTGGGAATAGTGACTAGACTCCATGGATGTACATATAGTAGGGTTTAGGGCTTTAGAAAGCACCAGATTTTTTGTGGAAGTCTTGCCCTAGGCGAGCCAGGGGAGTGCCCGACTAGGAAAGACCTTAGTGCAGAGCACTTGATTTGCAGGGGTGTCAATTTCCTAACAAATTACCTTTTTGAGAAGGTAGGTATGAGTCTTTCCAAGAAATGGTAAGGAGGAATAAACTTCAACAATCCATCTGGTGAGGGAAGGACTTAACAGTTTGCAGGGAAGCCAGGAAAGGGCTTAAAAGGCCTAGTTTTGCTCATTTTCAGGTTAGGGCTTTGTACGGACAGCTGAGACCCAAGACCCAAAAAATCCTTGAGAGGTTGGCATATGAACCAGGAATCCAAAGAAAATATTGGGGTGTTCTTTGGAAATTTCTTGTAACAAACCTAATTTCTCGGAGAAGGAGACCTAATAGGGCTAATAGGGCTAGTAGCCTTCTAGGCCTAGTAGTGGGGTTTGGTGAAAGTGACCTACAGATGGAGCTAGGTGGACCCCTAACACACTTAGTAGGATGGATTGAAGACTTTAGAAGCACCTCCACACCCTTGCAAAACTAAATTCAATAATTTGGGGAATTAGTAGCCTTTGGGGTGGATTAAGGGCTAAGGCAAGTGTTACAAGATTGCACCAAGTCTTGACTTGGTAGAAGGACCTATGTTGATAGTTGGGTTGGAAAGAAGTAATCAGGGGACCCTAAGTAGGAAGTGGTCTTATAGGTTGCAAGTGGTGGTGTGAAACACCCTAGAGGTCTTCCTAGAAAGACCCAGAGCATAAATTAGTGATTGATTCATCCAACCTCCCTATCAGTTTTTGGGCCATGAACTTGGTTTCACACCTTTCTAAGCATTTTCTAAAATGGTCCCAAAAATTATACCTAATGGGACTCATTCACCATAAGCCACCTTGGGCGAATGAGTCTCATGTGACCCAAATCAAAATTACTTCAAAATTTTGGCAAGATTTTATCCTCCTAGATCTAATGTTAGCTTGTAGTGTTGTAATTTTGGGAATTCTTGCATAATTAATTATAAATACAAGTTTCTTTCACTCATTTTCACCTAATACTTTTGTGAGAGCATTCATAATAGCAAGTTTGAGTTCAAAAAATAATCCAAGCATTCACAAGAGCATTCAAGAGTCTTCAAGTGAAAATTATCAAGAATTTTAGAGCATTATTCAAGCATCAAGCATCATGTTTATTTTTGAGCTAACAATTGTGATGTGGGATTTTATGATTCAAGCTAGCATTTCATTCAATATCCATCACATTCAAGAAAGAGTCAAGATCTACATCCATTGGATCCATCCCATACATGTTTGCAACATTTAATTACTAGGGTTTGGTGAGTTGCAACATCATATTTTCTTCATTCATCATTCTCCATTCCTATTTCATTTCATTTGAAGGTTTGAATACCAAAATGGGGTTTGACCAAGGAAAACCCCTATCAACTAACAAAAAAACATTTTCCCCTCTCTTTAGTGTGTGATTTACAGGTTTAGATTGAAAAAACAGGGAAGAGAAAGTTTGGAGAAAGTTGGCAAAGTGCCTAAAAATTGTCAAAGTTATCATCAAGCATTGGAGAACACCTACAGTTTGATTTAGCGAGATTCTAATCCAAAAAAATCAAGAAGAAGATTGAGGAAAGTGAGGAGAGCATATTCAAACCTTAAAGTTTCAGAAAACCCTAACTAAATTGATTCACCACTTCTAGTGAATGAGTCCCAATTTTGGTCAAAATTCATTTTTTTGTAGATTCAGATACCCATTTACCATATTCCTATTCCTACATAGAAACCCAAATTTTGGATTGATTCACCCAGATTGGTGAATGAGTCCCACTTAGTGTTAAAGTTAGAATTTCCATCATTTCAAACCTCCTTCTAGTCATCTCCCGATTCCTAGGTGCACACATTTCATCTTCCAGCTCTTTGTTCTATCTTGCATACTTTTGTAGGTCATTTTGTAAGTCATTGCATTGAATTAGGGTTTATTATTACATCTTACATTTCATTTGTCTTTGCAAGTATTAACTTGGTGGTGAACCCCTTATTAGTTTATAATCAGCCTCTAGGACAACCTATTGGAAGATCTATTTCTCCTTTGCATTGAGATCTCTAGGGTTATCCTTGAATGAAATTGGAAAGTGGGTGTGCTCTATGTCCTAAAACCATACGATAACACATCGTACCCATTTTTCACCATTTCATTTTGGTGAATCTACATTTAGAACATTATAATTATAATTTGGAGTGCATTACCATCATATATCTTGATTGCATTGACATTGCATTAGGATTTGCATTAGTTAATTGGAATTCTAGGGTTTTCAAAATTTCCATTAGTGAAATTTTATATAGCTTTCATTTTTGCATCCTAAATAAGTGAAAATCATACAAAATTTGCATCTACACTTAGGATTCATATCATACAACATAAAAAAGCATAAAAATCAATTGATTTTTTTTTAATTTTTGAAAAAAATCCCCATTGGGACTCATTCACCACCTTGGGAAAATCAGTCCCAGTATAGATTCTACACTACATTTTTCGATATTTAAAGCACTATTTTTGAGCTTCTATTTGTTGTTTATAGCTTTTTGTTTCAGTTTACAAATTTTTTGTCATATTCATTTCATTGTTCTTATCTTATATTTCATTTGTGTTCATCTTGTATTTAGTAGCCCTTGTATGAGTATTTGGTGTCCTATTGCTAATGTTGTAGTGAGACGAAGCTTGAGGCTCATGTCATCTCGTGATAGCACAATAATTATGGATCTTAGGTTGTCTAGCTCTTTCACTCCTAGTATTGACACTAGTACAGTAGGTATGAACCATACCCTTAACAACTCTTTACCTTCAAGTAGTGTGACACATGTTGAAACAATGGTTGCTAATGTTCTAGAAGAAAGCATAATTCAAATCCATGAAGACTTAGCAAACCTACAACATCAAATGCAAAATGACAACATTTCAAGTACTACCATCCCTACTATAGATAACATTCATCACATGCTTGAAAGTGAAGATGGAATTGACCTTATGAAAAACATAGTTAAAATCTTTGGAAAACACCTCACCTCAACCACTAGTTGTCCTTTACCTATAAGCAATGTCACAAACCAGGGAGGAACTCAAAATACTCTGCTCACAACAATAGCCTCAATTCCTACCTATACAAACCCTCAACTGACAAGAACAATACAACTAGTAATGTGATTCCTTCCTTGGGTACTTCTGCTAGCATCCCTAGTAGCTTTGTGGCATCACATGTTATATCTCCTGCCACTTTACAACCTATAATCATTCCATTCACTTGTCCTTTGAACACATATGCCCCCTCAAATTTTTCACCTCCATCTCATAATACAAGTAATGACCCTCTCGTAAACCAACTCTTTCAAACTATTTCATCCCTTCAAAAACAAATTTCCACCATCAACCAAAATAAAAATGGTCCACTTACATATTATGTCAAAAAGGAGTCCATTATCCTTGGAGATATTGTGAACACTGATGCCACAAGTTGTAGAGGTTCCTAGATTCAAGAAATATGGAGGAAAGGGAAACCCAAGTTCTAACCATGTTAATGCCTATATTGCCTTATGTAGTGACTTTGTCCTTGATAAAATTTTGGCTAAGCTTTTCCCTAGGTCTGTGAAGGATACTACCTTGGAGTGGTTTTCTTCTTTACCAAACAACTCAATTCATTCATTCAATGAACTTGTTGAGGCATTTGTCAACCATTTCCAAGTGCATATGACTCCTAAGATGACCTTCGATGGTTTGATGAGATGCAAGCAAAAAGAAAAAGAAAAGATAACCAATTTTATTTCATGCTATCAATCGCTCTATTCCCAAATAGATGTCAAGGTTCCTGACCCTCACCTTCAAAATATGTTCATAGAAAATTTGCAACGTAAGATAAACAACAAGCTTACCATGATGAAATTCCCCTCCTTTATGCACTTGTGCACTACTCCCCATGATTATCAAAATTGAATTAGTAGTCATGATACAAAATCCACTTCTAACCGAACTAAGAAATCTAAGACCACAAACCAAAATAATTCCCAACCTTTTAGAAAACATAATAAAGGTTTCCTTCAATTTAATACCCCTCAAAAAACAACTCAGAATGACAATAACTAAGTAGTTGTTAAAGCCGTGATACCCTTTAGCTATGGGGACTAAAAATACAATTCACTCCCTTACCCGATACCTTCATAACACAATGTCACAACTCCTAGAATAGAAAATGATTACCTTGCCTCTCGTTAAACAACCCAGTCCTAATAAACCATTACTTGCAAGCTATAGACCTAATTCTTACTATCATTATCATCAACAAAATAAACACGATACAAAACATTGCAAGCGTCTTAAACATCTTGTGCAAGACCTCATTGATTATAGTTGTCTTTCCATTGGAGGTGTTAGTGATCAAGGAAATAAGTTGGTTGCCACTCCTTACCAAAAATTACAAATTTTTACCAACCCTATGCCTAATCATAACATTTCATTTGTTAAAGCCAGTGAAACTACAAAGAATGATGTGATGAATGTTGATATGGATGATGATACTAATGATACTATTCAACATGATTCTATATAGATAGTGATCCTATGGATGATACGGTAGGGGTGATAGACGTTATTCCTCATAAGGGTTGAACTAAAAATCCTCTTGAAATTTCTTTCTCCTCGAAGGATATACTTAAAAATGCACCCGATGGTCCTCTCTACATGGCCGACTGATTCTATGACAAGCCTACTAATGGGATACTAATAGATCCCATCTATGGAGAGAATGTGATCACCCAAGAATTCTTAATTTTACATGAAATCTATCAAGATAAATATGATAAACTGAAAGCATGGATCAAGACACATAATGGTTTCACTTTCCCTACAATGGGATTGATCACCCTTTACAAATAGGACTGAAAACATTAGATATCTCATTGTCCATCATCTTGTAGTTGAACGAATTTCATGTGAAGCTAGGCTATCCATGGCTTTGCTCCATGAATGTTGTCCCTTCAGTTGTGCATAAATTCTTAAATTTTCCCTTTGACAATGAAATTTTCACTATCCACCATAGTGGTTTTAACCCATTTTCCTCCAAGGGAAACTTTTCCTTAGATTTCTTTTGGCCTAAGCCTATCAAACCTATCAAACCTATCAAACCATGAGAAGAATTCTTTTTCATGTCCTATCAAAATTTCAAGGCGAAGAAAATAGAAGAATTGTTCATCTGAAACATGTCTCCACCTACCATCGATCCTACCATCCTCGATGAAACTATGATTGAACCTAAATAAATTTCAAATAACCAAGACCGACCTAAGATAAAACCTTCACCTACTTCCTATAAAATACCAAGAGACAATGAAAACAACCCCATCATGCCTCCTAGAATAAAACAAGTTTACAAAGTCAAAGAGAAAGTGGTTGAACAACCTACCATGGTTCCTTTCATTCCTCCCCTTAGGGAAGAAAAAAGCCTATGGTTAATCAACCCGCTCCTACAAAAACTAAACTCTAAAATAGAACTAAAAGAAATAGAGGTGCTAGAGTGTAGGCATAGACGTTTTCCCCTTGCTCACAGGTTTCACAAAGACATAAACAAAGAAAATCAAGATCCAAACTCGAATGAAGAAATGCATGATGACTCTACCCTCACCTCTAAACAAAACAATCCAATACAACAACTACAAAAAAAATTGAACCCTTCTTTAGATATTATTATTCGACCTCTTGTCATGATTAATTTAGATGATGATGAGGAAGATGCTAAAATTGATGAAGAGGTGCATAATGAATTGAATACATTGTTTTCCTCTTCCATGAGCTTAAATGAAAATTCTCCTAAGAATAGTGTTGAACCTGGTGATGGCCCTAGTTTGGCACTTGATATTGTCCCTCTGGCTAGTTGTCTTCCTTCGGTATACAATGAACATGATTGGAATGCAAACGATCTACTCTAGGTTGACCCACATGTGCCTTACTAGTTTCTTTACATTAGTTATTTTTCTTGTTCTTTTGAGTGATTGCATGTACATATTGTGATCCCCCATGATGTTCTATCTGATATATCTATCTCTCTCTTTGTGACATTCCTCTCTTTGTATATTCATTCTACTCTATGTAGTAAATCTTTTATCTTTTTCCTTTATTTTCTTTATCTTTTTTATTTATTTTTATCTTGGGTTTTCCTTTTAGGAATGATGCAAGGCATCAAGACATTCATGTCTCTTCCATGTTGATCCAAAATATTTTCCTTTTCATTTGTCTTGTGTTTATGTCTAGGATCATGATGGGCCAAAAAGAGGCAATATGATGGGTATGTGTAGGGATGCGGCTGAAAACTTTTTTTAACCCAAAATTGATGAAATGAAAAGGGTTTTTAAAGGAGATTTTCAACTTTCCGCCAATATAAAGTATGCTTTATGTTGAATTTAATAAATAATTATTATTCATTTTCTATTTGAATTATGACTAAAGTCTTGATTGATAGGCTGATTGAAAAACATCTATAGCTTTCAAACAATATCACATTTTCAGTTATATGGCCACCTTGCTTAATACAACTTGCATGCATGTGGATCCATCTTTTTTTTCTCATGAGCTCCAAGCTTACAAAAAAATTCTTGTCTTATGAAGCTCGAAAACCATTTTTTGTGTGCAACCTTATCAAAGTTATCAAGAGGTATAACTTTGGTATGGTTTTGAAAAGAAATTGAATGAGGGAATGGATTTCCCTTAGCTAGTCACATGAGTGTGTGAGTGCATACAACCATGAGTTTGTGTGTCTCATCTTCTTGGACTTCTCACCTAGTAGAAAACCTAAAGTTCCATTACCTTAGAGTGAGTATGAATCCTTTTTAGACAAACAGCCTAGATCTAATCCACATCATGTTGGACAAATGGTTGGAGCTTGATCCACCCTTTTCTTTTGCATGTTGTTTCATTTCCATTATGTCTTCGGAATTGTATGCTTGTTCCTTTTTGTTTCTCTTTATATCATTTTCATGTGTGTTATTTTGTGCCTATGTTGGTTTTCCATAGAACCTAGGTCCTGGGGGCTTACACGACCCTCTTGATCATAGCCATCCTATCTTACCAACATTGGTGCATTTCAACCCCTCTTGATTGTTGCCATCCTATCTTACTAGCATTGGTGCATTTGGTCTACTTTAGTGTGATTTGGAAGAAAGTTCCCCCTCTCACTAAAGTGGGGGCTAGATGTAATGACGAAAAAAGCCCCCCTAACTTGGCCTTGATTTAGTGTTGTAATATGTCTAACATATTCACATTAGGTCTTAGGACTTTGTGAACTAAATGAGCTTATTGGTTCCTTATTTGGAGTGTTGTAAATTTTTGTAACACACTTTCACACATTTCTAGGGTTGTCATTAATAATGGGTGATCCCACAATAGTGGTTTACAATTTTTGGCCAAACTAGAGACTAAAATATTTTTTTCTAACTAAATCTTCATTTTTCAGGCACCTATAGTGGCTAAACCATGAGGAATTTGAAGATGATGCAAACTATAGTTTCATGAAATTTTGTTTGTAGATTCTAAATATATTTTTTTCAAAAATTTTGGAATCAAATTGCACCTCTTTTTCTATCTCCTTTGAAAACTAGTTTTTTTCAGAAAACAACATTTTTAACGAGTGACGCTCACCGTATAACGCATAAATTTTTTTCCATGAAGGATAAAATTATAATTCTTTCGAATTTAGATTTTTAACTCTGATATCTAGTGGTTCCACTTGGTTAGATACTGTTTTATTGAATATTTTTTCCTTAATCAAGTTTCAAAGTCAAACCAATTACAATTTAGATATAGGCAGACCATATAACGCGTAACTTTTTTTGTATGTATCAAAATTCAAATTTTTTTTGTTGGATCAATGACTTCAATATTTGGTGCACTCATATTTTTCATTTTTTTTAATAATCTTCTATTTTTCTACATGTGCGGAACAAAGAGCTTCTTTTTCGGTGAAAAACCTATGTTTAATAAAACTAAAAAAACAAATAGATAATAAAACCAAAACATATTAAAATTATTAGTTGTTGGATAGCTTGTTCTGAGGACTACCTGATTCTAGTTGGGTTTGTGAAGTCTCCTCCATTTTCATCCTCAATCTGAGTTTTGAAGGCAAAAAATTTTGGTTTTTTTCTCGCCAGAGAGTAGAGTGATGGGAAAAGGGGGGTTTGCTCGAACCAGGTAGGTTTGAGTGAACCCACAGGGTTTTAAGCGAACCCCCTTTCAAAAAGGGTTTTCCGTTATTTTTTTGGTGGGATTAGGTCCACCATGCATTTAAATTGGTTCACACGAACTAGGGTTCATTTGAACCCCAAAAACCAATTTTTTTTTTTATGGGGTCATTTTTTGCCACTTTTCCTTCCTCACTCAAATTGTAAACCACTTTTGTGGGTTTACCCTAATAGGGCTTCATTATGCTTAATAGGCCTTATTTTCCATCCACAAGCCTCATTTAATGTATCTTTTCAAGGATAATCCTAACACAAATCAACATCCAATCATAATTCAAATGTTTTTAGCTTGTGTGGCCTAGATTTAGTGATTTGGGACTCCTTCACCACCTTGGGAAAAAGAGTCCCACCTAGGTTTTTGGGCCCCGAACCTAATTTCACACCTTTCTAAGCATTTTTTAAAATGGTCCCAAAAATTATGCCTAATGGAACTCATTCACCACCTTGGGTGAATGAGTCTCGTGTGGCCCAAAATTAAAATTAATTCAAATTTTGGTAGGATTTATCCTCCTCCATCTAACGTCACCAGAGGCCAGAATTTTGAAAATTTTCATACTACATAAACACAGTTTTTCACTCATTTTCACCTAAGACTTTGTGAGAGAATCTATACAGTAAGTTTGAGTTCACAAGTATATTCAAGAGTCTTCAAGAGAAGATTATCACATTTTACATTATTCACATCAAGCATCATGTCAAAGGCTTCCATCCATCATGTTTTTTTTTGCCAACAATTGTGATGTAGGATTTTATGATCTGTCATGGCCTCATTCAAGCATCTATCATGGCCCCAAGCAAGAGGGTATGTGTAGGATCATGATACGCAAGTTGCAATATGATGGGTAATGGTGGTGGTGTATCGATGATTATTTTTCACCAAAATTGACGGTAAACGAAAAGGGTTTTTGTGCCGAGATTCTCATTTTCCACCAATATAAATTATGCTTTACTTTGAATTTAATAAGTAATTATTATTACGTTTCTATTCAATTACGACTAGAGTCTTGATTGATAGGCTGATTGAAAAACATCTATAGCTTTCAAACAGTATCACATTTTTTCAATCTGAAACATGTGTCAAATTCTATGCTTTATATACTATAGGATTAAAAAAGGAAAAAATAAATTTCATGAAGTTTTGACCAAGTTAAGGTGGTTAGACATACGAGTTTTTATATTTTTTAATATTTTTAATAAAAAATTCATAATTAATTATTACCTTTAAAAATAAACAAATATGCATCACATCCAGACATGAGTCCTCTACTTATGTCTAAAATCTTATAAAAAAAATATTATTATTTTATTATGGTTAGGGTGGTCAGACAGACACCTACTTCTTATTTTTTCCTTGAAATTTAAGTACTACTGCATTGAAATTTCAAATTTTCACCAAATGGATTTTTTTTGTTTTCAAATAAACTTAGTAGTTTAGAAACTAAATTAAATTTTCTATAGATTCTATTCTTACATATATTTGAAACAATATAGATAACTTATTCAAATGTTTACGTCAACTTGCCTAACTCTGATTTTTCTGAATTTTTTGCCACTTAAGGGCATGTTTTTTCCATGATGATCTTGCACATACCCAAGAGTCAAGGTCTACATCCATTGGATCCATCTCATACATGTTTGTAGCCTTTTATTACTAGGGTTTGGTGAATTGCAACATCATATTTTTTTGCATTCATCATTCTCCATTCCTATTTCATTTCATTTCAAGGTTTGATTACCAAAACGAGGTTTGACCAAGGAAAACCGCTATCGACTAACAAATTTTTTTTCTTACCTCTCTTTAGTTTGTGATTTGTAGGTTTAGATTGAAGAAACATTCAAGAGAAAGTTTGTAGAAAGTTTTCAAAGTGCCTAAAAGTTGTCAAAGTTATTATTATGCAGTTTTTGCACACATGCCCCGCTAAAAGCAGGGACCCTCTTTTGCTTTCGCTCTTGTTGTTTTGCCTCTTTGATTTTGAGGATTTACATTGCCTTGGCATGAGCTTAAAGTGTTAGTCTTTCTTTCCCAAGTGTTTTCCCAAAGTTGCATATTGAAAATCTTAAGTTTTTGGCCAAGTTCAGGTTTTTGCACTGTTTCAAGATTTTCCAACTCGTCCGAATTTTCCCGGATTTCATTCAGACTCTGGTTAAGCACGATGGTTTAGAAATTTCTGATCTTTGCATAATTCCATGTGGGTCAGATTTTTACAGAATTCCATTGTCTCGTTGGGTTTCCAAACTTCTCTGGTTTGTCTTGTCGGCTTCGTTATTTTGCATCATTTGCTCCCATATTTCGTTGTGTATTGCTTTTGCATTTGGGATTTGGTGATTTGGGCGTTTGGATTCATCGATTTACTTGCTCAGGCGTTCGGATTGTTGTGTGTTGTTGCCATGATCAATTTCCACTTCATCAAATGGTATGTACACGTTGCTTCTCTTTTGATTGATGAATGTAAGTCATGCTGTGGTGTTTTAGACTTGCTTGGAGTTCGAATTCCTAAGTGTTTGGGCATTCCCTAGCTAGCTTTGTGCATTCATGGTCAAAATTTAGGGTTTCATGCCTAGGGTATCACTATTGCACATCTTAACTTTCTTTCGAATGAACCTATAATTCAAGGAAGATCTGTAGGAGGTTCAGGTTAAATGGTTTCCTTGCTCAGGGTCCTCAAATTTGTGATCTTCAATCAATTTGAGTGAGATTGTGTTAGATTGTCGATATTCAGGTTTTCTATCAACCCTAGGATTTTCTTGTCCAGTCATATTTCCCTAGTTTTCCTACCCCTCTTTGTTTTCCCGAAATGTGTGGAAACTCAAGAAATTTGCCCTGTTCACATAATTCTGGTCTGGCCGGATTTTTTCAAATTTTCTGGGAAGCACTGTGGAATTTGAAAATTAGATAAATTGGATGAGTTTAATGATAAATTCTTATTATTCCATGCTTTTAATTGACAAATTGCATTGTTAGTTGCATTTTTTCTGCATTTTTAATGATCTATGGTTGATTTTGTGCCTTCTTTGGGAAAATCCGCCTGGGTCAGATTTTTCTGGAATTTCCTTCCTGGCCTAGATTTCGTGGTTGGCTTGAAATCCCAAACTGTGTAGAAATTTTGCATTTACGGTATTTCGCGGGATTTCGATCTTTGCTTGGATTTATTTGAATTTTTAATATATTATTGGCAGTGTGCTAATTCTGATCTTCATGCCATAATGGATATTGATGGTGGCTTTTGTTGAGTGCAGGATGAATTTGACTGGGTCGTTGGGCGCTCAGGAGATGAAATTTAATTCATAACAAAAATTCAAATATTGGTTACTTCCCCTTGGCTGACTTGGTGAGGTACGCTCAGGATAAGAATGGAAAAAGGAAGTTAATATAGGGTTGCATTGAAATTTGTTCCTTGGTATGAATTGCATTGAAGATCCTAGGCCGACTTGGATGAGTTCTTGCATTTAATGCATATTTATCCTATTTTGAATTCTCTGTGGGCTGACCTATTTTATGGCCGTTATTATTGTAAACATTTGTTAAGGCCGACTTGTTTTGGCTATTTTATTATTGTATAACCTGGATAGGCCGACATGCTTTGGAGGTTCTTATAAATTGGGTATTTCATGTCATTTGTAAGATATAGAATAGAAATATAGATAGCTCTTAGAGAGAAATAAGCAGTAGAGAAGAGGTAGAAGTTAGTCAATTTCTGAGCAAATGTTGTAACAGAACATTAGAATTGTTGCTAAAATTTGATGATTCAATACAATTGAAGACATTGTGATTTTTTGGTGATCTCTTTTGTGTTGACTTATCTTGCATGGTTCTTATGGTTCTATCTTTCAAATTTCTCAAGGAGATTAGATGTATGTTAGATCTGATTCAATGGTGTTTATGATTTAGTGATTGAACTGTCTGTAGCAATCCTTAGTCCATACTTTTTGTAGCTAGCTGATCATTAGTTGCTTTGCAATGTTATCCTGGACCTTTATATTCATCATGCTTAGTTCAATTGTGGAGATTTATTCATTTCAATTGCAATAGGGTTGCCTTGGATGAATGTTCATGATCTGAAAATCTTAATACCTTAGAATATTGGACTATTTCTGTGAGATTGTAGATTTATCTTGGTTAAGCAGGAATTAGTTTATGTGGGATTGGTCCATTTCAAGTATTTCATCATTTGCATTGTTAATCTTAGGAGTAGTTAAATCTAGATATCTCTCTGAAACCCTAATATTTTGTTATTTCTTTATCATTCGAGTTAGATTTAGGATTGAAGTACCATCATATTGCCATATCTCATAAATTCAAGATTCAGTCTTTGCTTGTAGTAAGGTCCCTTTGTGATTACCAACATTTTCACATTTATCACTAAGTTGTTTGTGCATTGTCAAGACCTAACATTAGAGACCTTGGGGTTATCTCTTGAGGTTTGCTGATAGAGATTTACCTTTCAAGGGAGATATGATTTCATATTCTGTCTGAGTTGTTGTTGTGAAAAAAACATCATCAATAGATTGGTGCTAGAAGGAGGGTCTGAATAAGCTAAGCTAGATCAATTTTTGTCTGCCATCTCTCATGAAAGATTCAGAAGAAGAACTAAATCTACTCTAGGAGAGGAGGAATTTCAAGAATTACTAGTCCCTACTAGGTCAAGAAGGACCAACGGAAAGGGAGAATCATCATCCACCCAACCACCTCCATCATCTCCATCATTCTTATCTTCATCAAGTTCATCTTCATCAGAGTCTGAGGACATTCCCATCCAACAACCTCAGCCAACCCTAAATTAGCCATTACCACCCCCACCTCCACCAATGGCTTTCCTAGCTAATAACCCATCTCCATTGACTTTCGCAAATTACAATGTCATGCCCAAGAACCCTAAGCACTTTTGTTCAAAATTCCATGCTAATGATCCCAATAGAACTACTGAGGAACATATCACCAAACCAAATAAGCATGATAGAACACACCTGAATTATGATGGAACCATAGTGATTTGCTGACTCCATTGCACCCAGCGACTAAACCCAATCATGAACCAAATTCCCTAGCTGCTCATGGTTCTCACCTAGGGCCTTTATGAGTCAAATTCCACTCAAGGCCAAATTTATCCCGTGAAATGCAATCATCTCTGCATCCATAATCTCATGCTAGCTATCCCCCATATCTGCAAAATTTTGAAGTCTTGAACTAGTCATTAAATACCAAAATTGCAGTAGGATATCGCCAAAATAATGTGAGCCAACCTCCATATAGAAGTCTTGACTAGGAGAGACTGGATGAATTTTTTTAACAAGTGAAGAAGCTGAATATGGAGGTGACTTACTTGAGGAACCAAAACAGTCAGTTGCAAGCTCCTTAGAGAAATATGCAGTCCAATCAGAGCATAGAACGTCAAGAAAATCAACAAGGACAACATTTTGATAGTGGGAAACATCCTAAAAGAGGATATAACCACGACAGAGGATATAACCATGAAAGAGGATATATAATGATAGGGGAGTAATAATGATAGAGGAAAAAATTATGATAGAGGACAAGGTGGGGGACAAGGGTTCGACAGGAGATAGCCACCCAGATAGAATGAGACTTGGAATACGAGGCATAACAATGGAGGAGTCCCTACCCCTTTGGGTCAACTAGTCAATCAACCAATCAATCAAGAGAAGCCTCCTAGTGGTGTATATTTAGCTGAGGCTGCTTTATCAGGATGGTGTAGGCTCCATAAAACAAGTCAGCATTCTGAATTAGATTGTCAAGAGTTCTAGGCAGCAGCTTCAATCTTCTAGTATGAAGTGGAGAACAATTCAGGTAGTCAGGAAATGGTGCCATCTATTCCCTATGATTCACCAGTGTTGGTGCTGAATCGTGCTCCTTTTCCATAGAGCAAAGACAATGTACCTGAAGAAGAATCAAATCGGTTCAAGGAAGAGGCAGATCAAGTGTGCAATGGAGACAATATTTCACAGTTGTTTGATGAAAATCTAGTAAATGACAATGTCCCCTTGGATGAAGAAGAAGCTTATGTTGAAGAGGTACAGACTTTCTAGAGGCCTATTAAGAAGTATGATTTGAGAGACATGCCACATAGACATCCACTAGCTGGAGGCCCTTTCACCACCTCCATTCCACCAAACAACTTCACAACTCCTCTAGATCCTAATGCCAACAATAATCCATTGTATCCTCATGTTTCCAAGCAGTATCCATCAAATGAAGGACATGCACAAATGGACATGTCAAAAGGAAGAAGTGTGGAAGAAAGAAAAGATAGGGTGGTGGACTATCCAAAAGAGACTCTTGTTGATCTAGGTGAAGAACAACTAGCCATATATGTTGTAGAATAACTCAAGAAGCTAAAGGTAAGTCTATCTGCATTTGAGTTATTGAGAGTTCCAACCATTAGGAATGCAGTTCTAGGAGCTTACAATGCAAATTCCATATCACAAGATAGATCAGCTAGTGAAATTATCAATAGAGTATCTAGCTCTCAAATAGTAGGAAAGAAAAATCAGACTCATAATCAAGTTCATGTGCCTCCTGGAGATAAGGAAAAAGAGAAAGATAGAACTTTGGTTGCTCAAGTAGATACTCCCTTAACTCTATTTCAAGGGAAAACAAAGACTCCTCCATTCCTGATCTCGGTCCGTATATTTGGTAAGCACTTGCACAATTTCTTGTTAGATTATGGTGCCTCTACCAATGTAATGCCCTTCGGTGTTTGTCGAGATTTGGGTATAACTCCTACTGATTCCCAAAAGAGAGTTACACAATTAGATAGGACTGAAGTTAATGTTGTAGGGGAATTAAATATGATTCATATGCAAGTTTCTTTTGATCCCAGTATTCGGCAGGTTATCAATATACAGGTGGCTGATATACCTAATGCTTATGGCCTGATTCTAGGAAGAGACTTTACTAAGGCCTTGAATGGATATGTATCAACTGATAACTCATATGTGGCTTTCCTAGAAGGGAGTACCAAATCAGATTAGAATTGAAAGAGAACCCAAAATGAAGTATATGATTACAGAATATCAAAATACCTCCAATGAAATTATGATATTTGAAGTAAGTATGGGTAATTATGTGCTTGCAACCCCTATTGAGAAGTCGGATGTAGAGGAAGTCCTTATGTTCCACACAATGCCTATTGATCTTACAACAAAATCTAGTGGTACTGAAGCCTTGGTAGAACCAGTTGAAAATGAATATGATCTTGAAGACAGTCAATTCTGTTTACTGGATAATTTCCAGGAATTCATTTAGAAATGTATTGAGGATAAGATTTAGTTGGGTAGGGAAATGAATTTCAGATATTTGCTTTTGCCAAATTGGTGTAGGGTCCATAATGCCTCCCATTCTGAGCTGGATTGCTGCTTATGCTAGACTGCAGTAGAAAAAGTGAAAAAGTGTATATACCCTACTCCAACAATCAAAATTAATATCCAGAATGTCCAAGAGGACCCTAAGGAGAAGAAAGTGATGCTTTCTGAGGAACCTTCAAGTAGAAACAGTGCAAGAGATCCAAGGAAATAAGCAGTTGATGGTTTTTGGACTTTAAGGTTTGATGGATCCAAATCAAAGCAAGGAGCTGAAGCAGGATTTGAGCTAATCAGTCCAAGAGGTAAGAAATTATTTGTTGCTCATAGACTTAAATTTCATTGTATGAATAATGTAGTAGAATATGAAGCTTTGGTCCATGGATTGTTAATGGCATTAAAGAAAAAGGTCAAGATCCTGCAAGTTTTTGGGGATTATGAGTTAGTGGTCAAGCAAGTTAGGAGGAAATACTCTTGTCATGATAGAAGAATGACCAATTATAGACACAGAGTATGGGACCTTATTGAAGGATTTGATGCCTCCAACATTTAGTTGATACCACGAAGTAAAAATTAGACAACAGACTCCCTAGCTCAGGCAGCTAGTACGTTGCAACCTCTGTCTCTCTCTGGATTGAAGAAATTCATAGTGGAATTGACTCCAGTGCCTTCCATACCTGACAATGTCACCAACTTATAGGTATTTCAAGATGATGAGCATATCTTAGATTTTATCACAAGTACATATGTTTTTTCTTCTCAAATTATAGATGAAACTAAACTCCAAGAAGAAGAAATGGATTTGGAAGGAGTACTTAATTTGAAGACCAATACTATTCCCAAAGGAATGGTGTAGTTAGAAAGGATTTTTGATATGGACAAGGTCAAAGATCAGGAACAAGATGCCAGGAAGCATCCATCAGTGGGCAATGTGAAAATTATAATATGGGAACTCAAGATGATGCCAAGAATGTCTTCATTGGAAAAATATGCACTCCAGAAGAGAGGAAAGGAATAATTGACGTGTTACATAGATATTCAGATGTGATAGCTTGGAGTTATGAAGATTTGAAGACCTATGACACATCAATCATAACTCATACTATCCCTCTCAATCTAGGAGAAAAACTTTTCAGACAGAGGCAGAGGCCCATCAATGCCTTACTATAACCCATAATACAAAAGGAAGTGCAGAAATTACTATCCGCAAGAATCATATTTCTAGTTAGACATTCAACTTGGGTTGTGAACCTAGTTCTAGTGCGAAAGAAGAATGGTGAAATCAGGTTGTGCGTAGATTTTAGGAACCTCAATAGAGCATCAGAAAAGGATAATTATCCAATACCTTCACTAGATGAAGTAATCCAGATTGTTAATGGATCTTAGATGATATCTTTCTTGGATGGCTATTCAGGATACAACTAGGTTATGGTGCAGTATGAAGACAAGCATAAGACTGCTTTCACCACCAAGTGGGGCACTTTTTCCTATAGAAGAATGCCCTTCGGTTTGATTAATACTGGAGCTACATTTCAGAGGGCCATGTACATTATGTTTAAATACATAATTGGTAAGTGCATAATCATTTATATGGATGATCTGACAGTCTTTTCCAAGAAGAGAGGGGATCATATCACATATTTGTGCAAAGTGTTTTAGAAGTGCAGGGAATTTGGTATATCTATCAATCCAAAGAAATGCATATTTGGAGTGACAAAGGAAAGGTTATTGGGACATGCTATTTTAGAGAAAGGAATTTCCATTGATCTAGAATGGGTGGAAGCAATACTCAAGATCGCACCACCTGCTAGTAAGAAAGAAATGAAATCATTCTTTGGCAAGATCAACTTTGTAAGGAAGTTCATCACTGGATTCACAGAAATAGTCAAGCCACTAAATGCCATGTTGAAGCAGGAGGCCAAATTTGAGTGGAATGCAAAAGCTAAGGAATCATTTGTAGAGATAAAAAGGTCTATTGTTGAAGCCCTAGTTTTGGTGAGTCTAGACTATTTTAAGCCATTCTTTATATATTTGTTTGCTTCTGATCACTCCTGTGCTGCTATGTTGACTCAAAAGTCTGATCAAGGAAATGAACATCCCATTGCATTCATGAGTGTACCATTGGAAGATTTTGAACTAAGGTACCCAAGTGTGGAGAAGCAGGCCTATTCCTTAGTCAGAGTTGTAAAGAAGTTTAGACATTATATTCTCAAAAACAAAGTGTTTGCAATAGTTCATGATCCTACAGTCAAGCTGTTGTTGATGAAAAATGAGCTAGGAGAGTGCAGAGCTAAGTGGGTAACTATGTTGCAAGAGTATGATATTGAGATCCAACCCATGAAGCTGGTAAGAGGGCAAGGACTTACAAGGACAATGGCAAAGAAAGGCCCTGATCTTGTAGCCCAGCATTACAATCTAGAAGATGTTTCCCCTGGAGAATGGTATGATGATATTGTTCATTATCTCTTGACTTAGAAGTGTCCTAATCATTTGAATGCAGTACAGAGAAGAGAATTATGCTTGAGAAGTGACAGTTTCATGCTGAAGGGAGTTGTTCTATATATGAAAAATCATGAAGGTGTCTACTTGAGGTGCTTAGGAAGATAGGAAGTTGAGAGAGTCATGGCCGAATTTCATGATAGATATGGTACTGGCCATGGATCTACACATGCCACTGCAAACTAGATTCTAAGGGCTAGTTATTATTGGCCTACATTGTTCAAGGATACACACAGTCATGTCAGAACTTTCCATGTGTGCCAGACTGCAGTAACCATAGAGAAGTATGCAACCCTTCCACTTCAACTGGTCTTCGAGGTAAAACATTTTGCACAGTGGGGGATGGACTTCATAGGTCCCATCAATCCACCTTCTACTGGTCATAGGTATATTCTCACCATTACTAATTATTTTACATGATGGACTCAAGCTCTTGCATGCAAACAATGTACTTCTAAGGTAGTAATTGATTTCATTGAATCAGGTATTATCAATCGCTTTGGATGTCCTTTATCTTTAGTTTGTGATAATGGTCTTGCATTTTCATCATTGAAATTTTCCAATTGGGCCTTTGATCATGGGATTATAATAAAATTTGCATCTAATTACTATCCACAAGGTAATGGGTTAGCTGAATTTTCCAATAAAAACCTCTTGACAGTCATCCGTAAGTTACTAGAGAAGAATCCCAAGGATTGGCACACTCAACTTAGATTTTCTCTATAGGAAGATCACACAAGATAGAAGACTTCCATAGGGATCTCCCCTTATCATCTTGTGTATGGCCTGGAACCTGTATTTCCAATTCAATTGAGGATCCCCACTTTACATTTCATTAACGAATATTATGATGAAGAGAACAGGTATGAAGCCCGCCTACAGGAGTTGTTACACCTTGAAGAAAGAAGGGATGAAGCCTTGGAGAACTTTTCCAAACATTAGGGTGTAGTCAAAAGATTGTTTGATAAAAGAGCCAAGGTAAAAGCCTTTAAGATTTCTGACTTGGTTCTATACTAGGATAAATCCCATGACCATAAGGGGGAGCATGGTAAATTTAACAAACTTTGGCTTGGCCCTTATCAGATTTTAGAAATCCTGGGAGATAATGCTTTTTGTTTGAAAACTCTCACTATGGAGGATATCTCACTACCTGTCAATGGGCAATATTTGAAGCATTATTTCCAGTCTTGAGCTATTTTCAGCTCTTTTCCTGTACATAGTTAGATTAGGTTTCCTTTCTATTTTGTTTTCTTTGCTTTGATTTGGTTAGAGTAGGTTTCCCTTTCTACTTTTCTTTTGTTTGTTTTGGTTAGTTTAGGTTTTCTTTCAGTATGATGTTCTTTTGCTCTACTCTTGCTTTGGAGGTCTTCTTGTTTTCTTCTGGATGTGTTGCACCTGCATAGCAAATATTCTCTTGTCTAGGACAGTTCAGAGTATTTCTTTAATGAACTTTAATCCTATGTCCTGAAAGGATGGTTGAGGTCTTTGTTATCGTCAGGCTGTCTAAATGTTTGATTTGAAGAGGATGGGTCATTGGTTTGACTTGAATTTGAAGTATTCTGAAATCTTATATCTTTTATACATCTTAAAAATCTTGAGGTTGCGGTAGAATCCTTGTGAGGTCTTGTCAGGTGAAAAATCTTGTTTCTACTTTAGTGCCACTATGGTTCTCAGCCTTGACTATGAACTTCATTGTTCATAGGTTGAAAAGAAAAGGGAAAAGAAAAGAATATCAAAAAAGAAAAAGAGAAAATATTGAAAATCAAATGAATTCAACTTATGGGGGTATCTGACTATCTCTATCGGGGCTATGGATGCCTGGCTGGCAATAGAGCTATGTTCAGAAGAGTCACAATGATAACCTCGTTGGGGCTATGGATGCCTGACTGATAGTGAGGCTCTATCCAGGTTTCTTTTCGAGTTAGAATCTTTATGTAGCCTGACTTGACTGAACTTGGTTTTTGCAGTAGCTCAAGGAAGGAAATAAACTCATATACAAAAACTTGGATTTTCAGTCTATGGAAGGTTCAGTCTTCCTTTGATTATGATTCTTTGATCTTGCATTTTGATTTGTTTGTCTGATAGTGAGATCAAAACTAGAGATTCTGGGTTCATGATTCTTGTTCATCATCAAATGCTTTGGAGCATTTTCCCAGTAGAGTCTCCATTTGTTGTGCAGTTTTTGCTCACACGCCTCACTAAAAGCAGGGACCCTCTTTTTCTTTTGCTCTTGTTGTTTTTCCTCTTTGATTTTGAGGATTTTCATTTCCTTGGCATGAGTTTAAAGTGTTAGTCTTGCTTGCCCAAGTGTTTTCCCAAAGTTGCATATTGAAAATATTAAGTTTTGGGCCAGGTTCGGGTTTTTGCACTGTTTCAGGATTTTCCACCCCATCTGGATTTTCTCGGATTTCATTTAGACTCTAGCTAAGCGTGATGGTCCGGGAATTTCTAGTCTTCACAGAATTTTGCGTGGGTCAGATTTTTCCAAAAGTTTGTTGTCTCATCGAGTTTTTGAACTTCTTTGGTTTGTCTTATTGGCTTCACTATTTCACCTTGGTTCGATGTCTGTAGTAAGTGTGGTTAAGTTTAAGTGAATTTTGCATCATTTTCTCCCATCTTTCGTTGTGTACTACTTTTGCATTTGGGATTTGGTGATTTGGGTGTTTGGATTTGTTGATTTACTTGCTCAGGTGTTCGGATTGCTATTTGTTGTTGCCATGATCAATTTCCACTTCATCAAATGGTATGTACACATTGCTTCTCTTTTTATTGATGAATGTAAGTTGTGCTTTGGCATTTTAGACTTGCTTGGAGTTTGAATTCCTATGTGTTTACGCATTCCCTAGCTAGCTCTATGCATTCATGGTCAAAATTTAGGGTTTCATGCCTAGGGTATCACTGTTGCATCTTAACTTGCTTTCGAATGAACTTAGAATTCAAGGAAGATCTGTAGGAGGTTCAGGTTAAATGATTTCCTTGCCTAGGGTCCTCAAATTTGTGATCTTCAATCAATTTGAGTGATATTGTGTTAGATTGTCGATATTTGGGTTTTCTATCAACCCTAGGATTTTCTTGTCCAGTTGGATTTCCCCGGTTTTCCTACCCCTCTTTATTTTCCTGAAATGTGTGGAAACTCCGAAAATTTGTCTTGTTCGTAGAATTCCAATCCGGCCAGATTTTTTTGGATTTTTTGGGAAGCGCTGTGGAATTTCAAAATTGGATAAATTGGATGAGTTTAATGATAAATTCTTATTATTCCATTCTTTTAATTGACAAATTGCACTATTATCTACATATTTTCTACATTTTTAATGATCTATGGTTGATTTTGTTCCTTCTTTGGGAAAATCCACCTAGGTCGGATTTTTCTTGAATTTCCTTCCTGGCCTAGATTCTGTGGTTGGCTTGAAATCCCGAACTGTGTGAAAATTTTGCATTTACGATATTTTACGGGATTTCAATCTTTGCTTAGATTTATTTGAATTTTGAATATATTATTGGTGGCGTGCTAATTCTGATCTTCACGCCATAATGGATATTGATGGTGGTTTTTGTTGAGTGTAGGCTGAATTTCCATGGGTCGTTGGGTGCTCAGGAGATGAAATTTAATTCATAACAGAAATTCAAATATTGGTTACTTCCCCTTGGCCGACTTGGTGAGGCGCGCTCAAGATAAGAATGGAAAGAGGAAGTTAATATAGGGTTGCATTGAAATTTGTGCCTTGGTCTTAATTGCATTGAAGATCCCAGGCTGACTTGGATGAGTTCTTGCATTTAATGCATATTTATCCTATTTTGAATTCTCCTTGGGCCGACCTATTTTATGGTCGTTATTGTTGTAAACATTTGTTAAGGCTTACTTGTTTTGGCTATTTTATTATTGTATAACCTGGCTAGGCCGACATGCTTTAGAGGTTCCTATAAATTGGGTATTTCATCTCATTTGTAAGATATAGAATAGAAAGACAAATAGCTCTCAGAGCGAATTAAGCAGTAGAGCAGAGGTAGAAGTTAGTCAATTTCTAAGCAAATGTTGTAATAGAACATTGGAATTGTTGCTAAAATTTGATGATTCAATACAATTGAAGACATTGTGATTTTGTGGTGATCTCTTTTGTGTTGACTTATCTTACATGGTTCTTATGGTTCTATCTTTCAAATTTCTCAAGGATATTAGATGTTTGTTAGGTCCTATTCAATGGTGTTTATGATTTAGTGATTGAAGTGTTTGCAACAATCCCTGGTCCATACTTTTTGCAGCTAGCTGATCGTTAGTTGCTTTGCAAAGCTAGCCTGGACCTTTATATTCATTGTGCTAAGTTCAATTGTTGAGATTTATTCATTTTAATTGCAATAGGGTTGTCTTGGATAAATGTTCATGATATGAAAATATTAATGCCTTAGAAGATTGCACTGTTTATGTGAGATTGTAGATTTATCTTGGTTAAGCAGGAATTAGTTTATGTGGGATTGGCCCATTTCAAGTATTTCATCATTTGCATTGTTAATCATAGGAGTAGTTAAATCTAGATATCTCTTTGAAACCCTAATATTTTGTTATTTCTTTATCATTTGAGTTAGATTTAGGATTGAAGTATCATCATATTTCCATATTTGATAAATTCAAGATTCATTATTTGCTTGTAGTAAGGTCCCTTTGTGATTACCAATATTTTCACATTTATCACTGAGTTGTTTGTGCATTGTCAAGACCTGACATTAGAGACCTTGGGGTTATCTCTTGAGGCTTGCTGATAGACATTTACCTTTCAAGAGAGATAGGATTTCATATTATGTCTGAGTTGTTGCTTTGCAAAAAATATCATCAACAGTTATCATCAAGCATTGGAGAACACCTATAGGTTGATTTATAGAGATTTTAATCCAGAAACCTGAAGAAGCAGATTAACCAGACTAAGGAGAGTATATTCAAACCTAAAGTTTTAGAAAACCATAACTAGAATGATTCACCACTTCTGGTGAATAAGTCCTAGTTTTTCTCTTAAAATTTTAGACTTTTGCAGATTCAGATACCCATTTGCCATATTCCTATTCCCGCATAGAAACTAGATTTTGGAATAATTCACCCAGCTTGGAAAATGAGTCCCACTCAACATTAAAGTTAGAATTTACAACATTTCATACCTCCTCCAAGTCATCTCCAGATTCTCAAGTGCACACATTTCATCTTGTAGCTCGCTGTTATGTTTTACATACTTTTCTAGGTCATTTTGTAAGTCATCACATTGAATTAGGGTTTAGTATTACATCTTGCATTTCATTTGTATTTCCAAGTCTTAACTTGGTGGTGACCACCTTATTAGCTTACAATCAGCCTCTAGGGCAACCCTATTGCAAGATCTCTTTCTCCTTTGCATTGAGATCTTTAGGGTCATCCTTAGATGAAATTGGAAAGTGGGTGTGTTTTATGTCCTAAAACCATACGATAGCACATCATACCCATTTTTCACCATTTCACTAAGTAAAAGACCATTAAAGGATTTTTGGTATAATACATTGGTGAGGATTATGTATTTATATGCGAGTTTGAGTGTTCTTAGTTGTCAACTCAGGAAAGGTACCTTCTTTTAAATAATTAAATATCGGTGTATACCATTCACTAGAGCTTTCCGTAATTGTTGACAAAACCTCTTTGGCATTAGATTATATTAATGGGTTAATAATTGTACGGACAATAAATGTGAAATATTTTGAAGGATCTTGAGGGGATATAGGAGAAGTTGCACTTTCCATTGCATTCACATGTTTATTATCCTTTCATGGGATGTTATCAATGGTAAATGAATCAAACTTCTCTAACAAAGTCATTGTGAGATCCTTGTAATTTGATAATTTGTCATGCTTTGCTTGATATGTTCCATTTATTTATTTTATGACTAATTGTGAATCACAAAATATTTTAATGTCTCGAGCTCCCATAATTATAGTGGCATGCATCCCAACAAGCAATGCTTCATATTATGTTATGTTTTTTGTGTATAGGAAGTTTAAGTGATATGATTTAAGGGAATAGGCTTACCTACAAGTGAGACTATTATAACCTTGGCACCAGAGCCTGTTCTACACTTAGAGCTATCAAAGTATAATTCCCATGTATTAGTTTCAATTGCTTGGAGCATCAACTAGTTGGTCAGTCAAGGCTTCTCCTTTAATTACTTTTTGTGAAACAAACTTAAGGTCAGATTTAGTTAACATAACCCACTTAGCTAAGCATCCTAATAAATATGTTTTAGTGAAAAGGTATTTTAAAGGATCAAATTTTGTCATCACATGTATTTCAACATTTAGTAAGTAATGTCTCAATTTACTAGTAGTGAATACAAGAGTCAAACATTGTTTTTCTATCATTGTGTATCATTTCTCATAATCAATCAGAGTTTGGCTAATGTAATAAATAGGATTTTTTTACCACTTTCATCTTGTTGAGCTAACAAGGTTGCAAAAGCATGGGTTGATGCTGCTATGTAAAGGATGAATGGTTTTTTTTTGCATAGCGAGTTGTAAAATGGGTGGAGTAGCAAGATACTCTTTCAAATTCTCAAAATCATGTTTACAATCTTCATTCGGATTATAGTGCACATATTTCTGAACTACAAGTTTTTGTAGGGGCTTCTCTCTTACACTTCTAGGGTTTTTCACCTAAAAGGAGAAAGGTATCCCAAAAAAACTTGGAGGTTCACTAAATACTAATGCTAGTATGATTGAGATATTCCTAAATGCAATGTCCTAAATACAAAGAACTGATAAAATATAATGAATATTAATGCAAAACCTAAGATATGCAAGTTGTTTGAAAACACATTATGATATGCAAAATCACCTAAGAATGCAAGTAAAAAATAACAAAAATAAAAAAGACTAGAGAGGTTCACTTGGAAATTGAAATCTGATGTAGAGAGGCTCTAGATTCCTACAAATTTTTCTATTGAAGCCAACTAGGACACTTATGCCAAGTTGGCGACTTAGTCCTATTTTGAGGAGATTTTGTCGGAATAGGTTTCTGCCAAATGGGTACTCAGAAATATAAAAACCAGTTTTCAGGCCTAGCAGTGGGACTAATTCACCATAGATGGTGACTTAGTCCACATGGGAATCTTAGGAAATTTGGGGCAAGAATCTATAGCTTTCAGTTTGCACTTCCCTTCCTAACAATTGTCTAGTCCAAATTCTACAGAAAATAGGTTGAAAGAGGTCTCCAAGCTTCAATTAGGGATTTTTTGGCTTGAATGACTTTGATGTATTGTTGAGCACTTTTTAACACCTTTCTCTCTGACAAATTTGCATACATGACCTGCAAAACACACATGCAAAGAGGGGAAAAAGGTTTAAGGGTTAGATAATAAGGGTTTGCCTTGGTCAAACCCCAATTTGGTAATCAAACCCTAGAAAATGAAATGAAATACAAAGAGAATGATGAATGAACAACATAGAATGTGACAACTCACCAAACCCTTGATATAGAAATCTAAATATATGCAACAAGATGCTCCAATGCATGCTTGATAATGCTTAGAATGCTTGGTAATTGCTTGATAATTGCTTGAATGATTAAGTGAATGAATCGGGGTGAAGATGAGAGAAAAACCATTTATTTATACTTGATTTTATAATATTTCCCAAAAATAACACATCGTAGACCAACCTTAAGGTTAAGAGAATAAAATCCTGCTAGAAAATTAAAAGTATTTTGATTTTTGTGCCTAGTGGGACTAAGTCGCTCTAGGTGGCAACTTGGTCCCACTAGGGAAATTTTACTGGGTGTCAGGAATTAAAGGGCATTTAACATGTTGTTTAATGGAAATATTCTCAAAAATACACTTAAGTTGGGCCAAAAAGTGCATTAAGGGGTCATTTAAACATAAGAAAGGGTTGAATTAGTGATGACAAGTCTAGAAACACGTGAGAGTTTGTTACAACTCTTTACAACACTTTGAAATAAGACTTGGTAAATGATAAAAAGGGGTTATTTAAGTGAATTATAATAAAAGGGTCTTAGAAAAGTGTGAAAGTGGGTTACAACACTTCACAACACTTTTACAAGTCATCCTAGAATTCTTAATGATTCTCAAGGGTATAAAAAGACCTAATGTAAATGTGTTGACCACATTACAACATTAAATCTAGGAAAAATCAAGCCAAAGTCAATGAGAGAGACTTAAGTTAGAGTAAAAATGTCCAACTATACATTTTTTGGTGACACACTTTCTTAAAAGACCTAATGTGAATGTGTTGACCGCATTACAACATTAAATCTAGGAAAAATCAAGCCAAAGTCCATGAGAGAGACTCAAGTGAGCATAAAAATTTCCAACTATACATTTTTTGGTGACACACTTTCTTAAGGAGATGTGTAAATGCTAACATTCGGTTCGCCTGGGATGCTACAAAATGTCGGATAGCCTAAATTCTTCCTTGTAAAGTATGTAGTTTCAAAAAATGTTTTTAGCAGGTGGAATGTTAACTATAGGATTAATTTTCTTTACATCCACCTTAGTTCCTCTGTGGAATACGATAAAACCCAAAAAAATCCACTATCTACACCAAAGACACTTTTTTGGAATCAATCTTATGTTATATTTTCCCATTTGCTCAAAGATATTTGAAAGGATATTCACATTTTCTTGTTAGGTTAAAGATTTAGCTAGTATATTGAGTCAACATAATCTTCCAAAATCTTATGTATGTAATCGAGAAATATCAATTTCATAGCTCGTTGGTATGTTATGCCCACATTCTTTATTCCAAAGGGCATCATTACCCAACAAAATGTTCCCCAAACAGTTGTAAATGTTTTTTTGTATTGATCTTTAGGATTGATAAAGATTTGAATATATCCAAAGAATCCATCCATGAATGAAAAAAAATCATGTCCTGTATTTGAGTCCACTATCATGTCAATATTAGGAAGGGGAAAATCATCTTTTAAAGATGCTTTATTCAAATCACAAAAGTTCATACACATCCTAATATGATTATAAACCAGTTTTGTGACTGTGACAATGTTTGAGATCCAAGGAGAATAATCTATAGGACATATAAAACCAACTTCAAGGAGTTTTTCAATCTCACCCTTAACTAGCAAGGCTATCTTAGGATTCATCTTTTGTATCTTTTGTCTAACCGGTTTAACATTTTCAACAAGGACTATGTTGTGTGTCACTATCTTAGCATCGATTCCTAACATATTCAAATAATTCTAAGAAAAAATTATGGGAAATTCATGAAGCAATGTTGCATGGTCTTCTTGTTCATCCTGGTCAAGGAACTTTACTATCTTAATCACTTTTTCTTTATTGTTAAATTCCATCAGTATGTCAATTGTATCTCCTAAAGGAAGTGCATTTTGTTTCACAAATTTAGGGTTGTATTCTTCATTGTTCATGTCAATCTCATTACTTTCCGTTTCTCTGTCTTCTTGCTTAGCACTAATCATAGCACATGTAACCCATTTCATTTTAGGATTATGTGACTTGTCATAAAATAGTAAATTTCTTTCAAGTCTTCATCATCTTTGAAATATTCCCATGATGGTTCACAAGTCATATCAAGCAATTCAGGATGCTTCAAGGCAAGATTTATTTTAGGTTTACACATGATGGTGTTGATATTTAGTGAAGGTCTTTTGTTTTCTTGTGTTATCTTAGAAGGACAATATCCCAAACCACTTTTTGTTTCTTGTGTTTCAGGTTCTATAGGAACAAGGATGTGTTGTTCATTCTTTCCACATCCTTTCCACTATAGCCAAGTTGTTTCATAAGTTCATAACCTCTTCCATAAAGTCTCTCCATTTCTTTCAGGCTTGGTGGTTGTTGATAGTATATCTCATCAAAGTTTTTTGTATATCTTGTATATTCTTCAAGGGTAGATGAGGTCGATACTTGTGAATTTTCTTCTAAGTTCTATGTTGACATTACCATTGGTTGCATTTGTTTTTCATCTTCTTTTCTTGTGATTATGTATTTTCCCATAAACAATGGTGTGAACTCTAAGGAACCCCAATCATCTTCTAATAACTTCAACACCATTTCCCTCTCTTGTTATTCTTCTTTCGTAGGCTCTATGTTCGATGTTGGAATCAATGTATCTAGAGGACTTGTTCCTTTTTCAACTTGTAAGCACCTTTCAGGCTCAGGGTCTATTTCAATTTGGTATACCTTATTGTTATAGGCATACTTTATTATAAAATGAAGAGTGGAAGGCACTACATGCATCTTATGAACCCAAGGTCAACCTAGAAGAAGATTGTATGAAACATTATCAGGCATGACTTGAATAGGAGTTTTTAGGGTAGCCTTTCCAACTGTAATAGGAAAAGTAATCACACCAAGTGGTTGATTTCCTATATTATTAAATCCTCTAATCAACAAGAAATCAGGTTGATTTTTTTATTTTTCCACACCAAGTCTATCCAAAAGGGTCACACTACCAAAATTAAGGGCAAAGCCATTGTCAACAAGGGTTCTTTTTATGCCTAGCCTATTATAGATAGATATTATCATGAAGGAATTATTTTTATTTCATATTTACAATGGAGATAGCTCATGTTTATTACAAGTAATATCTACATTAATAGCATTCATTCCTTGTATTAGATCTGCCACATCATTTGCATTTTTACTAGAGGGAACCAATACTTGTTGCATGGCAGTTTGAAGCATAGTGTGATAACTAGATGAATTCTAAATTAATTGGACCCATAGGGATATATTTGTAGGAGTATTCTTAATTTTTTCAACAAGATCATACTTCTTTCCACTATTTGAAGGCAAACAAGGAGCACTAGGAAAAATGGGATTAGGTAAAGGTAAAGATGTTGTAGTTAGTTGTTTTGGTTGTGGATTGTTTCAAGTGTTATATGTATGAGAAATGGTATTATAACTTGATTTTTGAAAAACATTATTCTTAGGTGGGTAAAGGATAAGTTTAGGTTTGTTTTGAATTCGATTTTTGTGTGAAGGTTGGTTAAGGATAAGTTGAGGTTGAATCACATTAATGTCTCTTGGTTAAGGATAAGTTGAGGTTGGTTGAGGATAAGTTTAGGTTTGGTTTGTCATGACAAGCCTTAGTGGATGAACCTTGTGAGATGAAATCTTTGAGGGCTTCATGTAACATGTCAAAGTCATCACTACTAAAAGGATTGAGGGTTAGGTTAACTTAGAAAAAGAGATTTGAAATATTCAAATAACTACGCTTTCTCCAAGTGGTTCATCAAGTTTTAGGTGTTTTTATTTTATTTTATTTTTTATTTTTTCTAATGTATGCCAAATGTAGTCTAATCTAATTGAACTAGGAACTAATGCTGAAAATGAAATGTATATTAATCTAATTCTATCTATGATTGAAATAATTGTAAACTAAGCTAAATATAATTAAATGAATGTAACAAAAAATCTACAGATTGAAACTGATAACTAACAACAACACAAACATAAACACAAAGATAGAGAATTCAATCCTAGAAAATGTAGTTTAAAATCTAAAATGGGACTAAATCAAATAGAGGGGAATATGAGTCTGAAGAAGAATTTTTTAGGGGTTTAAATGTTGAATAACAATCACCATAGAATACCCAGAAACTAGGAAAAATCTCCTATACTGAGACTGAATCGCCTAGAGGGGCGTATGAGTCCTAGATGAGGATTTTTGCATAAATTTCAAAAAATTCCAAGTGAAAGTTATTTTTTTTGGTTTGAATAATGTCTAAACTAGGTAAAAATGCAGATTTCAAATCATTTTCAATGATGCAAGATGCAAAAATGCAACCTATATTAACTTTCACTAATGCAAGATTTAGAAACCCTAAAATTCCAATTAACCAATGCAAAACCTAATGCAATGTTAATATAGTCTAGATCTAGGATGATTATGCACTCCAAATCAAAATTAAGATGTTCTAAATTCATGTTCACCAAAATGAAAGGTGGAAAATTTTCATTGCTTATGGTTTAGGACATAGAAAAATAATCTTTTTTAGTCTCATTCAAGGATGCCCTAGAGACCTCAATCCAATGTAGAAATGGGAAAGAGATCTTGCAATAGGCTGTCCTAGAGTCTAATTAGAAACTAAAGAGGGGTTCACCACAAAGATGGGGCTTGGAAAGAAAAATGAAATGCAATAACTAATTATGAAACCTAATGATATGAAAAATTTGAATACAAATCCTAGAAATGACTATAAATCAAAACAAAAATTAGAGAAACCAAAAGTGTGCACCTAGAAATCTATAGATGCAAGAAACAAGATTTAAAATGTTGAAAAAGTTGGATTTAGGGAACAGTGGGACTCATACACCACTTCTGGCATATCAGTACCAATCTAGGGTTTTTGGACTAGAACAAGAATTTGGTAGTTTAGACTCAGGATCTTTAAAAATATGGAAAATTTCCTATAGTGGGACTCATACGCCACTTCTGGTGTATCAGCCCCATTCTACTTTTTCAAAAATTCAAAGTCCATAT
>VDFB02000002.1:76331765-76534308 GCA_007258455.2 Sequoia sempervirens | reverse complement strand
AAAAAAGTTCGTAAAAATAGCAATAATAGCTATAACCTTAGTTTGTTTTTCCATAATATTTGCTTTGATTTTTTTCAATAATATTCATTTTGGTTTTTAAATGATATATTTGAATGGAAGGATTTGTAATATGTTAGAATAGTGTGTGGATAATAGGCCTAAATGCTTTCATGGTTGAAAATTCTACAATGCCTATTATATATAATCCATAAACTTAGATCTCACATGACTCAAACACCTAATGCAAGCGTCTAATTATATTAATTGTCTTTTGTGTGTACAAAATAAGGGCTATGGAAATGAACATAGAATATAATTGCTTAGAAATTTTCTTGGACAATCTAGATAAAAAGATATTACCATATCAACCTAGAATAGTTTTCATTTTAATTTGCTTGAAAATTAAGAAAAATGTTTAACTAAATTATTCTATGTATTAAATAATTCATTAATTATGATAATTTATAAAAATTATTTTAAAGATATATATACTAATTAACTTTAATCGATTAAATTTCCACATAAATTTTAAAACTATTAAAACTATTAAATTATGGTCACACTATAATTGATCTCAAGTACATATATCTGTATTAATGAAAATAATCTAATCAAATTACCTAGACACAACTGCAGCGATACGGTCGCAAACGGCTATGTGGCATTCACATGCGATAAATTCGCACCCGGATGTTATCAATTGACACGTACTCAAAGTAAACTTGTCGAGCAGTTGGATCCCACCCACATGTCTTAGGGAAGACGTTTTTATTTTACGTCGACAGCGATGGCATCGACAAATTGTTTGGGAGGAGGGGCAAAATGAGAGACCATTTTAAGCTTCCTGTTTTTCTTTCCGTATTCAACACAATTAACGAAAATATTAGGCTTTCCATGACTTAGGGAAGACCCGATTGAGTGTCCCACCCCGCGGAGAACAACCTATACGAGAAGACTATGTGTGTGTGAAACCAAACCAATTTATGACTCAAATCATAGTAAAAAGCTGCTAAGCCATGTGCAATGGTCAGAAGCCTCCTGTTTAACAGTAATTTAGAAATGATAAAATAATTTAACAGTAAAATACAATAATATTGAGTATATGACTGAAATACGTGACGTTTAAGAAAAAATAGGTTTTGACAACAGCTTACCTAGTACATACAACAACTAATTCCGTGAATTTCGCGAAATGAATAGTTTGTGTAAAGTGAAGGTGGAATTTGAGTAGTATATAGTTTATTGGGTTCTAAGAATGGCGCGGTGTTGCAAGCACTAGTAAATAGGGAATCGATGGAAGTTATTGCTTGCAGTAAGTATGTTGGCGTCATGAGTCTGTTCTTCTTTCTCTTGTGGTGCACACTTCTTGTTAATGCACAACCAGGTACTCTATTCCCCCTTCAATATTTTTTCTTTGAAATGTTGTTACTTTGGTTTCCTTTTGTTTGCTGTTTAATGATTTGTATGCGTTTGGAATGACAGGATTTTTGAGTATCGATTGTGGTGGAGGAGGAAATCGTACTGATCTTGAAACCAATATTGCATGGGTTCCTGATGACGACTTCATACACAACCTCGGTGAGAATGCAGAATTTATGATGGAGGGAAGAGTTCGAGTGTTTCCCAAGCCTCTTAATAAGTCTTGCTATGAATTACCCATTACTCCGAATGTGCCCCACCTTTTGAGAGTAAGGTTTGTCGATGATAATGATATTGGATCTCGAAGGTTTGTCGATGATAATGTTATTGGATCTCGAGTCTTCAATTACTCTGTCGAGACCCTCGATATGCTATACGTGGAAAATGTGTACTACCAAATCAGCAGTGAGAACATTTTGGTGAGTGCAGATAAAGTGGTGCATATTTGCCTGATCCGAACCTCAGAATCTGATGATCCAGTTATCTCGGCTATTGAGTTGAGGCGTCTTAAGCGAGGGATGTATGCTACCGCCAAACCGGGAATTATGTTGCAAAATGAAGTAAGATGTGATATGGGGGGCGTAATAAAGACCAGGTAAACTTTTTCACATTTGGCAGGAGTAAATTTTCACCTTGAAATTCCATAAGGCTCCGTAATTTCTCTTTGTTTGACGGTTTCATAATCAATTGTTCAGGTATCCTCAAGACCCATTCGACCGCCTGTGGAATCCTTGTGCCCTTTCATGTATTACTTGTCGCATCTTTGTTAGAGGAACAAAGAGTGTAGTTGTTTCCGAATTAATTTCAGTAAACAACACTAAAAACTTTCCTCCGTCTAATGTAATGCAAACGGCCGTCATCAGCGACAGAAGCGGCTCTATCAACATAACTTTCTTGACACAATCCACGTCGAAAAATGCCTTAGCGGTATTGTATTTCGCAGAGCATAACTCGACGGTTAAAAGATCGTTCTCTGTTGGGATAAACGATGTCATTCGAATTCAAGAAATGGATCCAGTCGGAAATGCCTCTGACATAGAGCTACCCTTCCGCTATGAGGAAATATTATTCCCAGAAGTGAATTTACAGTCGAAGATCTCTGGTGTGAGTCCTATAATCAATGCCTTGGAGATCTACAGTCTGTTTTCCACCCAGCCCCTAACCTCTTTGGATGACGGTCAGAGTCCAATTTCTTTCTTTTATTTATTTATTTTAATTTACATTCAGAACTTAGAATATTGGACTATACCTCTTGATAAAATTTCTTAACTGGCGAAACTGCAGTTAAAGCTCTTAAAGAGTTGAAAAGAACCTTTTCCCTGAACAACTGGATTTCGGATCCTTGCTTTGGCTTTCCGTGGGAAGGAATCCACTGCAGTAATATGTCGAACACTGTAAGGATTTCTCAAATGTGAATTTAGTTTCCAATTTTGTTATTTTCCATTTATATTTGGCATTCGAAGAAATCATGAATTTGGTTTTAATTCTGTAATGGGGTGTATTCATTCATACAGAGACTTGTCGGGAAGGCAGCTGCGAGGACCCATACCCCTAAGTTTTGGAGAGTTAACGGGAACTCGTTTCAATCTAAGCCTCAAGTTTTTAATTTTAGTACGAGTAGGAAATCAAGTAATTACTGCTCACGCACTTAATTACCAACAACTTCATTTTGCTTTCCGTATCTGCGAAAAATTAGGAGTGTTTTTAATTTAATTATCTATTTAAAAAATTGATTTTTTTTAATTTTTAAAAATAATTATAAATTTGAATATTTAAATATGTATTTTATCATATTTTGAAAAGTTTATTTGTCATATTTAAATATTATTGTTTAAAATATTATGCATATAATTCATTAATATTTGGAAATCAAGTTTACTTTTTTTGGATTAATTTTGTTTTCTTGTTTAGGTTATATGATCAATCATTTTCCTTCTATAATTATAAATTCTTTTGAAAAATAGGTTTCATTAGTCTATTGTTCATTTTGAACAATTTTCTCAATATTCTCGTGCCTTAAATGTTCAAGTAACTTCATATTTAAAATCAATTAGATATAAACTTGTTAAAGTTTCACATGATTTAAGATATGACCATATACATGAATCATTGTTTTTATCAAATTTATCTTAGAAATGTCTATGACTATAAGTATATTATTTATATACTTTGAGATTGTATTATTTATAAGATATACATTTTATGCCACATTCATATTTTGTAATCCTAAATTTTAACTTATCTATATTATACCATGGGTATGAGTGTTTCTAAATAACTTTTGTCATCATGGAATACAATCTAGAAAACACTCATAATGACCATGATATCTTGAATGTGTTGCACCATATCCATTTACTACATGCTATGACAATGTCTATCTTGTGGGAATTCTATTATGGTACCTAAAGCTTCATTTATATTTTATTTGACTTCCTTTACTTTTTCCATTGGTGTGTTCAAGTGCCTAAAGGATTTTAAAATGCACGCTCTTGTTTAGATTTTTTAACAGAGCAACAAAGAAGCATTAAAAATGACATAAGGACAATTTTGGGGTCCATTTGTAGCGCCTCAGGTTCAAAACTTTTTGCTATGTAGGCATTGTTTAGTTTGGATTAACATTGGTTTGTTGCCTTGTTGGTTTGGCATTTCCCAAATATGTTGTTATGAGGAAAGCTATTTGCAACATGGTTTTTTTTTTATTCTTTTTATTTCTTATTGCATGAAACGTCTTCCAACTATATATTAAATGATTGAATCTTTGTTTTGAATTTTCCAAAGTTTATGCAACATGAAATTAGAAGTTTATGTGATGTAGAAACGAAAACTATATATGATGCATAAGGATAGTGTAATGTCATTTTTCTAGTTTTGGTAGCACATGTTTGTCAAATGGTATCCTGATGGGAATATTATGGACTCTAAGGTCAATGACCAAGTGAGACACCTCTTGCATGGTCACTTGCCACTCACTAAAAAACTTGTCATGAGAGTTAACAAGTGTTCCATCTTTGAAGGGTTAGTCAGTCATTTTGTTTGATATGACTACCTTCACTAACTTGCCTATTTAGGCAAGGTCATATTGTAAATTTTAATTAACTCTTTTATCATTCTCTTTGATAATGTAAGTTAGGCTCATTTTGTGCAAGTCTTTTTGTGGAAGTTTCAAGTTTTGCCTGTTATGATCTTGTTAGAAATCCTTACATGATATCAGAGCCATGCATTCAAAACCCTTCCCAAAATCTTCCATCAAGCCTAACTAGAGTTCCATGCAATTTGATTTACATGTAAAAGTGATCTCCATTGTGAGGTTTAGATTTTGGAACAACTGGGTGTTTTTGTTTGTAGGTGTTTTATCACTGTTGCGGGTTATTATATGCCCATCACAGTTTGTAGGTTTCAAATCTTGCAGCGTGGATCTCTCACAACCTCAGGCGGTCCGCATATTTGTGTTGGTGCTCTAGCATCTAACATCTGCTTTGCCCTCTTCAACGCCTCCACTTGATCTGGAAGAACAAGCAGCGCCCTTCATCAACCGCCCTACCCAGTTCCATCACATGCCACTAGGACATTCACGATCCTCATATTTGTGCAACCTACAAAGAATAGGCGATTTTGGTAAGTAGAGATTTATGAGAGGTGAACTATTCCACCAGGCCCAGCTTCATACCCATGCGGCCTGCACATTTCAAAATGCTTGTCTCCAGCTCTCTATAAGTGCCTCACATTACCTCCTGGCTTTGTCTTGTTTGTTGCTGCTGACTTTTGAGCTTTGCTATGGTAAAAACTTTGAGTCGTGCCTCTATAGATCTGAGGCGAGTTTCTCTCTACTTACAATCTCACAATAGAGTCTTCCACCCAAGAAACTTACAACTTCATAGCAGGTCGTACAAGGCAGCGACCTCCGTTCATTCACCAACCTTGACAGTGGCGGCCTGCATTTAGTGACAAATTCCCACATGCCAGTGATATCTCATATCATGTTGGACTGTGTCAATGTCCTTTCCACTGGGCATGACGTTGAGATGAGATAGTTGTATGCAACTACAACTTTACCTCTACGTGATTTGCAGTCCCATCGACTCACTTACAAAGGCATGCTTTGACTCGGTCTCGAATCTCTAGTGGCTTCAACATTTCAACGTGCCCTCTCTCTTAGCATTATTTGTTGCCTTGTCTACTACAACGGGTTTTCACATTGCTTATTTTTGCGACAAGCCATTACAACTAACAAGTGGTTCAAAAATTTCACCACATTTAATTTCATTATTAGCTGTTAAGTTTAATTGCTAGTCTTAGTGAGTTTGTAAAGAGAGCATTTTTTTCATTTTTTTATAACTTGTAAACGAGAGATCAAAATTTCAAGTGTAAATAGTCATTGGGAATTTTGTTCTAACATTGATGTTTTAGCATCAATAAGTTTTGTCATTTTCTTGAGTTTTTGAAAGACATATTTAATCTATGTCTTCATTGTCTACCTCATGACATAAATTTATAAGAACTCAAAATGACAAATAAGTTTGTACATGCAGTCATATAAGTGCCACAAAAACTGAATGCATGTTCCTTAAGGAGGAAATTTTGTACTTACACCAAATTATAAAGTGTAATGGGGGGTTTTGTAGAGCCTTGGTTTGCCATCACAATAATTGATCCTTATGATTCTCGCCTCATGCATGTGTTACCTTGATTTTCCATCACTACAATAGATCCTCGTGATTCTCACCTCATGGTGTGCCTTGATGCACACCCATTTTCAATTTCTTGTACATCTTTTTGGACCTAATTTTGGGTCTAAATTCTTATGCAAACGTTTATGCCAAATTTTTGTTGGTCTATTATACCTCTTCTTGTCAGCGTTAATGGGGGATTATAATGTGTTATGCTAATGCTTCTTTCAGTAGAGTAGTGAAGAGACCTTCTATCTTTATCTCTTGTATGGGGGATTATTTCAATGGATCATATTTTGTAAGATTCTAGTACTCCAAAATCATAGTATTATCTATATTTTCAACTTCATAGAGTTCAATTGTCTTTGTGTATTCATTGTTGAGTAGTGTTCCATATGTTCACTCATGCAGTGTTTTGTATCTCTTATCTTGATCTATATTTATTAGAGGTTTGTTGATTCCAACGAACACTAGTTCATCTTCGAAATTTTTTACAACTTCCACATGCTTCAAGAGTTCTTCATTATCTTGTTCCTATCCTCATGGGACATCTTTTCAGGAGGTCTAATCCTTCTCTTTTTCTTTTCTTGGAGAGGATTTTTGTTTCAATTGGGATTTTTCCTCTTTCTCCATTCGTCAAAGATCATTATTATACATGAGTACCTTACCAGGCCTTGTTGTCGAGACTCATCTTTTTAGTGTTTAGCTTGCTCCCTAAGTATCACTTAAGTAGGGGTGTTAGTGTGAATAGAGGTATTATTAAACTAGTTAGCTTTTAGCATACCTAGTAGATTCCTAATCACACTACAGTTAAACTCACTTAGAGGAATTCTAGAGTTTTGTCTCACCTCATGTGACTGCAACTAGTGTTCTCACTTTTTGAGACACCTCTTACATGGTGACTTGCCACTCACTAGAACACTTGTCATGTGAGTTAACAAGTGTTCCATCTTTGAAGGGTTAGCCAGTCATTGTACATTTGATACATGACTATTTTCACTAACTTTCCTATTCAGGCAATGTCATATTGTACATTTTAGTTATCTCTTTTATCAACTCTTTTCTAATATAAATTAGGCTTATTTTATGCAGGGGTTTTTGTAGAAGTTTGAGATTTTTTCTATTATGACCTTGATAGAAATCCTAACATATCTAACTTAGAGTATTATTTACACATGAGATTGTTTTATCCAATATTTTGATGCATGGGAAAAAAAACATGGGAACTTATGTTTGGTTACACAGATTCCTCCTAGAGTATGCCATAGATAAGAGGACCTAAGATATGAAGATTTTTTTGGGTGTGAGTGTTTATTTTGATGGTTGAATTAAGGTAAGTATTACTTGACATTGAATTTGAGAGAAATTGATCATGAACATAAACTCTTGATTCATTTGAACTTTAAAAATCAACATGATCATATTTATATAGAATGGAAAAAAATATTAAAATTATACACTCCCTCATAAATATTAACCATTCACAAAAAAATACAAAATTTATATCAAATTTACTAAAAAAATTAATTAGAAATTTAAATGACAAAAGGAATAGAAGCTTAATTTAAATTGGGAAAGGGATGTTTAAGTTATTTACTAGAGATAAAAAAAGAGAGATATTTTCTTACTATAGTAAAATAATTATGTCATTTTAAATATGAAATTATTAAAAAATAAAAAATAAAGATTATGAAGTTTAATTAAGGAAATAGACTACATAATAATTTATTTTAACCAATTAAATTATACATTAATCAAATAAATCTTATGTGAAACCATTATACCATATAAGTGTGCTTTTTATCTTGAAAGTTATGATATAATAAAAAAAAAAAAAAAATTAAAAATATTGATAAAAATTCAAAACATAAATATTAAGGTAAATGTCAATTACTCAATTTTTTTTTACGTGTGAATAATTAATCTATTCTTCATAATTAAATGTACTTAGGTTGTTGAGGTTGTTGGCCTCCTACAATGATCTTAATAACTAAGCCTTTATAGACATGATTTAGAGATTGAGCATCTAACATGAATAACCATTTCAACTATCATGAAGGTGCATTTAACTTGTCAACCCAGGGACATGAACTTGAAATGGGTCAGCACCATATGAGCACTAGGAACTCAAAGTAGGCATTTTATTCTACAACTAAGGGACACACAATACTAAAATTAAATTGCTTGAAAAGGAATGAAACAAATGTTGAACATTAATCAATGACTATGCTAAGCATAAATGCAGAACAAGAATGAAAATGTGAGCAATAAACAAGACACTACTCTATCTACTTTGGCTGCAGGAATAGACACATAATGAAATTCTAGTGGCTGCAGGAACAGGTGGTGCCAGATTTCCAACTAAGTACTAAACAACAAATAATACTAAACTAATGTTAAACTAAGAAAAATTACTCACTAAGTGGGCCCCCTTGGATAAGTATCCTCTAAAACTAATGACAAAACATATGCTTGAACTTAGAACTTTATTTTATTCACTGTGAATCATAAGTACAAAAGAGTAATGTATTTGTATTACTAGAAACTGGAGAGTGCAAGTACAATATCAAATAGTGCAACCTTTTGAAGAAGGAGCATCAAATAATGATTTATACTAACAACTAAACGAGGTAGTCAACTCCACAACTTGGAGGATGCCATTTAGGGAAAATGGAGGAAATGGAATGGTGGCTATTACACATGCATGAAATTTGGTCAAACATGCAGGTCCAAACACAGATATAGCACAATTGTAACACCCATGTATGTTCAATCATTAAAGTCCACTACAAGGTGCTTACGTTCAGTTGCATGAAGAATCTTTTTCTGATGACTGCCTTTGACTTGGAGCGATTCCTTTGTTGGACATTATGGTGCATGCCTAGTTGGCGGTGTCTTCATCAACTTGGCATATTAAATCTACATGGCAAGGTCAGTACACATAATAACTACACATCTATAACCACTCTAAGCAACATTCATTAACCATGTGCAAAATTAATATAGATAATCCACATATTATGCCAAATTTCATTAAAGCTTGCAGAGGTAGGATTAAGTCCAATGTTAGTGGTTTGAGGGAAACATTATGAAAATACTAGCATTTAATATTAAATTCCATGACATCTATCAACAAATAAACTATAGATTCTACCCAAAAATGGACCAAAAGCTAGGCTCATTAGAGGTTAGACAACATTTTTTCTATCTAAATGTGTAATCTTTAAGCCTCTCACGGTTACCAAATTATTTGGTAAACCTCATGCACATACCTTTTTGAGGTTGGAAAAATTTCTATCTCACCTAAAATGTCACTCAACACTTGGCACACAAGATTGATGACTTGGTCATAGAGATTGTTTGTTTGCACACTCCAATTGTTCCTAAGGTTTACACCTATAGGACACTTGTCTACTCATTTGTGTCACTTCATGATGCGCTTGTCAATTCACCTCATAGGTGGATTGCATCTTACTTGCCTATATATGCAAGGCTTTGTACTCATTATCATTTGGGTTGACTAAATACAATTTTATACATTATTCATTGTGCTTGTCACTAAAGTCTCTAATACATTTTATATAATTTTTAGAATGTAAATAGACTTATTGTATCTTATTTTCTAATTAAAACAACATAGTCACATAATTAATATTATTTCTTTAGTATCTAATTCATAATGAATATAAATTTAATGTACCATGGTTAATATTAAGTAATTATAACTAAATTTTTTAGTATATGGATGCCTTCCCACAATCTTGGAGTGCATGCCCACTATTTTGTTTAAGACTTATTTGAGCTATTTAAAACAATAAATAGTATAAATACTTTGCTTACAATAATGTGAAGAGTAGTGTAAATGTAAATTTATTCTTAAAGTTCAAGTGATTTAGTTTATTATTCCTAAAAAAATTAAATAATTATAAAAGTTGTAATAAATATTTATTATAATTCATTATTGAATAAAACATGAAAAAGAAAATAGTTTTTTAAATTTTTACAAGTTTTATCATAAATTTATAATGAATAGGTTTTTGAGATAAGTTAATTTATGGTGTATTATGAATAGCAAAGCTATCTATGAAATGTCCAACTTAATGAATATTCTCATAGGTATGGATTTATTATGTGTATATATGTATGTATATTTTAATATTATTAATAATTAATGGTTATATAACATAAGTTTCAAAATCCTTTCATATACTAATAATATATAGAAATATAGGTTATGTTATTCTAAACTCAAATTATAATTGTTACATGTAATATGCTAAAATGGTAATAATGTATATAATATTACAATTGATATAATAATTCAATTATGTTTTAAAATTATAATTATACGTTGTTAATTATTAATATTTTAGTGATAATGATACATATAGGTATAGTATATCATATCTATAATAATGAGTTTATAATAAAATATCATAAATTGAGTTGCAAATAAATATGATTAATAATATATAGAATTATGAAAACTTAAAGAATGGAGATATTTTAACATACATTGGTTGGTATCTATATAGAAAATCTCTTCGATTACAAGACTGCCAACAATGCTTCCCTTTCAATCTTGGATTTTTAGGATCATATTAAACCCCAATCCATGTGGCAAAGGATTCTGCATTATTTGAGGTAGTCTCAAGGAGCTCTAAGGTTTAAATTTATTGCATAAATGCATCAAATACTTTCCATGTTTTGGACACTTTTTTATGAACAACAAATTCTATAGAGTAATCCTCATCTCTCATCTTGTTTGGTTTTGTTGAATGGAAATTGGTTTACTCATCTATGCTTAAATCTATCGTTGAAGAGGTTAGGTTGAAGAAATTTGTGGATAAAGGTGGATCGATACCTTCCCCTTTACATTCACAACTTGGGAGTGGAGCTAAGAATGTTGCGAAGGAGAAAGGGATTTAGAATTTTTTTATTGGAGGAATTTTCCTTTTATTTTGATCAAGGAGGTACTTGATCATTTAATAGATTCCTAATGTGTAGGTTTTTAGGGAAGAGACCCTTTTTGGATGAATTAACACAATTGATGAAATTGGTTTGGACTAGCATAGTTGTTCCTTCCATCTCTTTATTAGAATAAATATTTTTCTTGGTTCAATTTTATTAGGATACTGTACAGAGCAATTATTACATTGGTGGTTGTCATTGCACTAAAAGGTCAACCTATTAATGCTTGATACAACCACTAGATTTATACAAGATCCATAGGAGATCGTTAAGCCATGTCACAAAACTAAGTGCCACACTACACCAAGGAGACCAAGGGACACACCATCTTGCAACAATCCCCCTAACGCAAGCAAGGGGTTCAAAATTTTGACCTAAACTTTGATACTAATTGTTACATTTTTGGTTGTCGTTGCACCAAAAGATCAACCTATTAATTCCCAATACAACTTCCACATTTATACAAGATCCATAGGAGGTGGTTAAGCCATGTCACGAATCCAAGTGTTGTGTTGCACCCAGGAGACTAAGGGACACACCATCTTACAACAATAATGGCCCTTAGTTTTATGGAAAGCCTAGTCTCCTTTTCGGATCATGGACTCCTTTTTCTGAACTAGCTAACACATCTCTAACAAAGGGTCCAATTTGGATTCATGTATATATCACCCTTTTGTTAAGCAAGATCTTGGCTTTATTTAAAAGCTAATTGAGAATGTGTGGCTTCATTAGATTCGATGAGGAGTAGCTTGGCTTAAAAAATATATTTTTGAGTGTTCATGTCATGGTCTAAGCCTAGAGTCTACACCTTCAACATCTATTTTTTTGGTTGAGAATTAAGTTCATCAATTTTTAGGGGTTTTCTATTTTGGTGTTTTAATCTAAATGAATGAGATGTAATTTGGCATAATTTGATTAGTTTGTTTTTTTTTTCTCAGTATTCAATAGTAGTTGACTTAGCTTTATTGTTTTCTATCCACCTTTTATTTTGATAGCCTTTTAAGAGATTGGAAATGGTCCAACATGCGAAGTATTCAAGGCTTAATTTTTAAAATCATTCATACACAACTCCTCCCAACAATCTACTTGGTACTTATACTCAATTTTAAATAGAAGTGAAACCTTGGTTAGACATGGTGGAACAAGCTAAGCTTCCAAACCTAGAAATAAAATATCCATGCGCAATCCTAATTAACAACCTAGAATTTGGAAACAAAAGTGCAACCTCATCTAGACATGGTGGAACAAACTAAGATTCCAACAATCTAACAATCCCAACAATCTCCTTCGCACTTCGACTCAATTTTAAATAGAAATGCAACCTCATCCCGACACAGTGGAACAAGCTAAGCTTCCAAATATGTAAAGAAAAGACTCATGCTCAGTCCCAATTAATAGCTCACATGGTGATGTGTATCAAAATCAATGGTGAGGTGGAGTACAGGGTGGATCAGATGATGTCTTCTTGATTTTGTACATTAACCATATGCATTTATATGATTGGAAAGAGATCTAATTATCATTTGATAATTACTGGTGATTTTAATGGAAAGTGTCATGTGATTGGGGATAATTCTATTTATAATGAAAAGGTAAGTTCCGTATGGACTCACACTTTTAAATTTTTTTCCCTTAATGTTGATTATTTAACTATTGCTAAGTACCTTGAGGGGAGTCTTATTGAGATGATAGTGGATCATATTTCTCTTGATCCCAAGGATTTGAGACTTATTTTAATAATGAAATGTATGCCACAAAGCCCTTTTCAATCTATCTATGAATATTTCCTATGCCTTTGATGGTCAGTTATCTTTTCACTAGAAAATTTGTGATGCAATTGGATTTTATTTCTCATTATTATCATATGTATTGGTTGTATTCACACGGATTATGGATACTAAAATGACATTAGAAAAATCTAGTGGAGGATTTATAAAATTCTCTTCTTTGATAGGACTTTGGCTAAATGCATTAAAGTCATTGATGGACCCTTCTAGAAGTTTAGCAACTCTACAATTCTACTAGCAAACATTTGGGCTGCTATTTTTCTGCTATACTCTCACGGTGTCTATATCATTGTGATTATTATCCTCTTTTTTCACATTGTTGCTATTGATTTCATTTACCTCTATTATTATATCACCATGGTGGCCCCAAAAAGCAACTTGAGCTGCTTTCTTGTGTGTCATTTACACAAAATGTGGAGCTATGGATGATCTTCGAAGAAGCTACCATGATTCCTTTCTTCATGGCTATGGGAGGATATAATGATGAAATTAATTTCAAAATCTACAACTCGTGGAGAGATGACAAAGTCCAAATTGGTAGTGTTGGATTTGAGGTGTACCCCCGACTGATTGTTGCTACAACTAGTTTAGAGTATAGTGGGTTGAGGGTATCTAAAATTAGCAATGGAAATTACTAGAGGTTTATTGATAGTTTTCTTGAAGGGGAAGAGAAGGTTGAGAGGTGCAAAAATGGTTACGATAGGGAATGACTCATGATTCTTTATAGGGTGGCATGTGTGCAAATCATGAAATATTTTACTCTAGAGGGTAGATACACAAAAATTCATGGGTACCATTTTCCCATTCTTTTCCATATTCATAGAAATAAAAAAAAAAAATATTCCCTTTTTTCTATTATCTTCCCTAAAACAATGCAAGGCATGTGGAGCTTCACCTCCCCTTCACCAGGGTTTGATTCAATGCCTCTATAATTATGCCTCCACCATCACAACCCTACCAAGCCTCGGTAATAATCCCAATGCTAATGTCGCTAATGTGAATCAACTGAATCTCCTCCCCTAATCTTCTCAGGTCAATACTCTTGATGAGGGTACTTCCTTGGTTTGACCTCCCTCCAAAAAACCCTGTTGTTCCCTCTATTATTAAGTAGTCCTCCATTAAAGGCCTCCTTACCAAAGGGGACCCTACTATTTAGAATGTGAAATGAAAGGAGATCTACCCTAACCCTCTAGGGAACCTCTTAGCAGCTAAGAGAAGGGGTCTTGATAGTGTTGAACCAAAAATTTCTAAAAAGGTAACAATTGAGATTAGAGATGAAGAAGAACAAGGAAAAATGAATGACTATAGTAGTGGGAAGGGGGAAAGAAGGTCAATAAGGGTTGTAGGCCAATCAACCAAGGGTAAAAATCCTTGCTTCAAAGAACTTGGTGACGACCCAGAAGAAGAGGCTCTAACCACTATTAATTTGAACAAAAAGGAACTATATGTTGTTTTAGGGGTTTTCCTTTCAGAGGACTCTACTAGTAGTGAGGATGATGAAGAGATGGAGGGTAATGACCAACAGGTGGTCAACAACTCCAAGGAAGATGAAGACAAAGGATTGAAGAATTTTGAGAAAGAAATTAAGGATGTGGTTATGAAATTTACAGAAGATGTGGAAGAGCAAGCCAAGGTGGACTTGGAAAAGGATGTGCAAGATAAGGATAGGCCCTTTGATTTCTATCTCACTCAATTTTGGGATTTGTTGGATAAAGTGGAAAAAATGGAAAAGGATTTCAATAAGCTTATGTCTATTACATTGGGAATCATGCATAGGTCTATTTTTAGCACTGTGAATGGTGCGGCCAACTTAAGGAAAGGTCATAGAAAGAGCTCCTATCAAGCTAAGGAGTTGCAATTAGACGATAGAATTGACATGATGGAGCAATCCAACAAGGACATGGAGTAGCTAGTTGAATAATGGAACCTAATCTATAATCCCATAAAGTAATTTGGGTTGTTTGTGTCTCTTTTTTTGGTTTTTGGGCTTTATTACTCTTTGAGCCTATATGCCCCTTGACTTTTAGGTCTTGGCTCTATTTTTTGGTCATCTATTAATGGTTGGCTTTGGTCCTTGATATTTCTTGTTGGTTGGGTGATGGTTTTATTGCAGGGTGTTAGTCTATTTTCGGCCCCTGCTATTTTGCATTAGTTGTTCTACTGGTTGGTAGGCCTGGTTTCATTTTTGGTTTTGGTTTAGGGATGCTTTCCCCTGCTTCTATTATCAAAAATGGCCTAGAAAGTGCTCCACATCAAGTTACCAATTGGTGATTGCCTCCATATTTCCATCGTCGACCTATCCATTTTGCACCAAAAAGGAGTCTATCAAACATTTGTCTATGTGCCCATATTCACCAACTATGGTGCTCCCTCTTCTCCACCCTCCCAACTCTTTTCCTTTAGGATTGGTCTTGAAAAGCCATGCTTCTTCAACTTTCCTCTTATCATAATATCATCACCCAAACATTGAGACCAGTAATTATCAACTTCATATGGAGATTTTGATGCTTGGCTATCTTCTATCATTCCTTTCTTCCCTTGTAAGTTGAGACTTAGATGGTATAATTGAACTAACCCCTCCATATTATTATTCTATAGACTATTCCTCGATAAAATCATGAACTTATTAGAATATTATACAATATTCAAGTGCAAATTAATAGGTCTGAAGACAGGTTCTATGGCTCTTGAGGGATTTCATCTTGATGGACCTATTATGCATGCTATGAAAGATCTCACCAATGATTGACTATCTAGAGGATTGTGTGCTTCTGGTTATGGAAAAAGATGGTCCTCATTTTGAGGAAAAATTTAATGATGCTCAGATTGATGAAGAAATTAAAAAGAATTGTAAAAGAATGATGATATTGCAGTCCATGATAAATAAAATCATCAAAACTACACTTCTAAGTAATGTTACAGATCAATATATTGTCTTGCTAAGTGGTTGAAAACTTGCACATGTGCTTAGGTTTTTGGGGTGCTTGTGGGGGGAGTTTCTAAAAAAGATGTTTATTAGACACTCCTCGGTGAATGGGAACACATTCAATGCATATTCATCTTGATATTTGTGACTCAAAAGTCAATTCTTCCTATTATGATATTTTTTTCTCTTTCCCAATTGTTCCTATGCAATACAAATGTTGTCCAAATCAGCTATGCCAAGAGGACTTCAATGAGTACTTCCCTTATTCCTTTAAAACTACTTGACTTAGATATTTTATTCTACACGATGGACGTTAATTGATTGGGATATGACTTGTGACGTTTCACCTTTTCAATTTTTTTTTACATTTTTTGTAGATATTCTTACAATTATGTTTTGTAATGTTCTCTTGATTCTTATTCCATAAAAATAGAATTCATTTTGAACCCTATTTTTAGGATATTGTGCTTTCAATCTAAAATATGAAATCCAAAAACAAGGTATCAAAATGTATATTTTACAAAAAAATATTTTGGGCTTTTCACTTCTAGATTTGTATGTACTATAGTTTTATTTGACATGGGAGAAGCACCCAATAGATCTCTCATTTATATATTATTTTTTTATTTTCTTATAAGATGTTTGTGTGAAATTATAATAAAAATAGGCTCACATAAGAAAAAGGACATATTAACATCTTCAATTTTTCAAATTCTACAAAATGACATGTCCATTTACTTTGTTGGGAAAGTAATAATTAGATAAAAATAACTATATTTTTCTAGTAAATAAAAATTACTTGATTTAAGATCATTTGATTGATATGACTCATCTATAATAAAACTTATTGGAATTTTTTTATTGACTTCTCTATACTATTATATTTGTTACAAATATCTATCTTTAATGGTTAGATCTTCCACAAATTTAACCTTATGGACATGCTTACCATATGTTTCTTAAAAAATTTACTAGTGTGACATTAATATACTTTTATTTGTATATGTATTATTTTCAGGTCACTCAAGAATAACTATTTCGATGGAACATTTCATAATTTGAGTAAACTCTCCAAGTTAGAGACATTGTGGGTACACTAGACTTTCAATTAATAAGTCTTTCATTTATTTCGCTTTTATCTTCATAAATATTCCATCTATAAGATTTATAAGACATACATTATAATGCACACAAAAAAAATCTTATATAAAGATTGTGCTCAAGATACATCCATCTCTTGTATGACTAATATACATAATTAAAGACTTTACAATGAAACTGAATACTTGAAGTGAAACAAAATTCTAAATTTGATTATTATGAATATTTGTTTCCTATAAATACTGTCATTAATACAAGGTTTTGTTTATAGACATCATATATTAAATAATATCAGATATTTAAAAATTGAACCGAATTTACATTGCTGAATTTGATGAATGTATAGGTATCTTCAAAACAATAATTTATCTGGTAAAATTCCAGATTGGCTATGTGAACTCCCTCACCTCAAGGAGTTGTAAGTTTATCTCGTCCTTTGTTTTACTTTGTTAGTCTTATCAGAAAATCACTTATAACTATTAAAGTTGTCTATTGTTTTTGGAATTGCTGCAGAAATATAGCCTACAATAATTTCAAGGGTGTCATTCCACAACAACTTCTCAACAAAATGAATTTTACATTCGAGTGAGTTTCACATTTATTGTATTTTATTTTTATATGCGTTACAGAATTCCATTTATTTATTTCTATTTAAAAATATTTGATACCAAAATTTGATTTATTTGGTACAGTTTCAGGGGCAACAAACAACTTTGTCAGACAGAGCATAAGTGTCGTGATCACTCCCCATCAAGGGTAGTAGTTACGCTTGAAGTAGCAGGAGGCGTAATTGAAATTATCGTTCTAGTGGGTATTGTCATGTATCGAATAAAATGGAGAAATCCATGTACACAGCCGAGCCCTCAACACACCATGATGGTTGATGTAACGAACTCATCAAAATCTCGCGCCTTCTCTCTTGCAGAAATGACGACAGCGACAGAAAATTTTACTTGTAAAATTGGACAGGGGTCGTTTGGAAGTGTCTTCTTGGGCAAATTGCAGGAAGGGAAGCAAATAGCTGTAAAAGTACTCTCCATTTTCTCCAAACACGGAATTGACCAATTCTTAAATGAGGTAATGCTTAGATGCCTAAAGTACTTCATTTCTTTTTGCATTTATTTGAGAAATCTTAGTGCTTTCAACTTTATGAACAGGTTGATCTTCTGTCAAGAATCAATCATAAGAAGTTGGTGTCCTTTCTTGGTTACTGTAACGAGTCCAAAGACCTCATGCTTGTCTACGAGTATATGTGTGGAGTGTCCCTTAGTGATAACCTTTACGGTAACCATCAACTCCAAGTATTCATCTCATTCGAACAAAAGAAAATAGAAGTGAGAGATGACCAAAACATCTAGTTCTTTCTGTTCGCAGATCCACAAGCAGCAAAATATCCCCAACTAGATTGGAAAACAAGGCTTAAAATAGCTTTGGATGCGGCACAAGGTTATTTTCAAAGCAATTTCTAATTTCATTATTTACTCAATAAATCCTTGATTTAAGTGATTTATATTTTCTATATGCAAAGTTTCTATCTTGAATTAACGTCTTTTTTATCTGAAATTAAAAAAAAAATGTAGGGCTGGAATATCTGCACGTAGGCTGCACTCAAAAAATAATTCACAGGGATGTCAAGACCTGCAACATTCTTCTAGATAGTAATTTGAATGGCAAACTGGCTGACTTTGGTCTTTCAAGAGTGACTGGCAATGATGAAACTTCTCTGATCAATACAACTATAAAAGGAACTCCTGGATATTTAGATCCAATGTAATGCTTACAAGTTTGAGGTTATTCTAATTCTTAGGCCTTTTAAATCGAATATTTATATCTTTGTCCCTTTATATATGGCAGGTATTATAAAAGTCACATGTTGACGGATAAGAGTGATGTGTACAGTTTTGGAATCGTACTGTTGGAGATTATATGTGGTCGGAAACCCATTGATCTACAAGTTTCTGCCGAGAAAATAATATTGACTGAATGTGTAAGCAATCCCACTTATATCCCAAACAGAATAAAATATGCTAATAGCGTACTTTTACGGCAAAAACTTAAAACAGTCGCTCTATGCTTGACCGAACAGGTTGCATCATATGTGGGAGTAAATAAAGATGACGCCAACATTCAAGAAATAGTAGACAAGAGGTTGGGTAATCATTACAATATGAAGTCCATCGTTCGTTTGGCCAATCTAGCCTGGAAATGCATTGCAAGTGAGCCATCCGATAGACCTACCATTAGTGAGGTCGTGGTGGAGATCAAAGAAGCTCTCAGATTTGAGGAAGAGTATTATCAAATTCCAGATGAATCCTCATTCCCGACCACTTCCATATAATCACATTTGAAAGGATAGTCTATGACAATGTGTGTCTTGAGTTAGTGCCCTCGTTGAAAATTGTTAGATTAGACTTATTTGGGTTTTCTCAATCCGAACAAGGGTGCAGTAACCAGCCTCCATATACTTAAAGTGACTATATTGGCTTTGTAATCTAATAAGATGTCTATTTATTTGAAATTTAATGACCAAAATTATTATAATCAATTTATAATTGATTAAAATATTATGATAAACAATTTAATTTAAGAAAAAGAGTTAGAATTGATTATATTAGTAAAATAAATATATGGACTTTAAATAAATTAAATAATGGTATTTAACTTTAAGTTTAATGCTGATTTGAATGTGAAAGATGTTAACAAATTTGATAATATGTTAGAAAATTTGGGTCTGTTAGATGAATACTTTGAGAGTAAGAAATTTATTTTCTTCTTAGCTATGGAACTAAAACTCACAAGTACAAATTTGAACCTTATGTGGAGATCTAAACTTTGGTAATTTTGATATCTAGAAACTATTTTCCTTGATGCATGCATCCTATGTTTAAAAAATATCAATGTCAATAGACAGTATATAGGAGCTTAATAAGCTAGGAGTGATCTCATTTGATGAAACCCCTATAATTGTTCGAACGATATATAATGATTTCAAACTGAACTAGCAATAACACAATATTCTTAAGATGCTAATAAAATATTAGTGTCACATGATAACATATTAAATCCCAAATAATATTTTCATGGTACTACCAAAGTAGATCTAAGCTTGGAATACAATAATAAATCAAGCATATCAAGAGTTGGAGATGAAGAATGTTGTATAGATGACTAATACCTTGTTTTTGGAGCTAGATCTAAGAGGAACTAAACCATAGATGTTTGGAACCCTAATCCTTCCTAGCACTTATAGGGTTTTTCACCTAAAAGGAGAAAGACGGGTCAAAACATCTAGCTAGATTCACTCAAATTATGCAATGTGTCATGTTATTTAGACTAAATGGAATGATATGAATGCAACTAAATGATTTTTTTTGATTGATTATGAATGCAAAACCTAAGGATTATGCAAATGTTGGAAAACACAATGATGTTTTCAAACATGAACTAAGAATGAACAAATGCAAAAAAAAGAAAAAGGCCAATTCAAAGTGCACCTAGGAAGAGAATGGAGAATTTGGAATATTCTGAATGCTGACTGAGATCACAAAAAATCACTAGTGGGACTCATTCACCACTGATGGCAAATCAATCCTGCTTTTGATGAAAATTTTTGGAAACTAGTTTCTGAGTGTTGGGATCTAGAATCTAACAAAATCTAGATTTTCAGCCTTGAGATGGGACTCATTTACCACTAATGGAAAATTAGTCCTCTCCCAAAATTCTAAGAAATTAGGGTACAATTCTACAACACCAGATTTGAGGTTGTTTGCTTGTTAGGTTGACAAAGTTAATCCTACATAAAATGGACAAAATGTCTTCTCCAAGCTTGAAATAGGTTATGGTTTACTTGAAACACTTTTTGACTTCTTTTCCACTTTTCAACACCTAAATGCTTGACAAATCTACATACACAACACATGCACAAAGGGGGGAAATGGTTAAGGGTTGGGGCAAAAGTATTTTCCTTGGTCAAATCCCACTTTGGTAATCAAACCCTTAATAAAATGATGAAATGAAAGAGAAAGATAAACTAATAACATAGAAATGCTATCAACTTACCAAACCATTGTTGAAGAAAAATTGAATATTTATCAATGGATGCCTTTGAATGCTTTATTGGATGATGAAAAGTGCTCAAATACTAGTTGAATGCTTGAATTGCTTGAGTGAGTTATAAGATTGTTGGGGGGGTATAAAATGAGTAGAAAAACACATATTTATACACAATTGTGCCTTAGTAACCCAAGAATACCTCATCACAGGCCAACATAAGGTGATTTTAAATAAAAACCCGAAAGAAATTTTGAAATATTTTAAATTTTGAGCCAAGAGGGACTCATTCGCCACCCATGGTGAATGGGTCCCACCTTGGACTTGAATGTGGGTGTCAAGAATTATCTTGCATTTAATGTTGTTTATCAGGTTTACATTCAAAAACACAGTTAATTAAGCCTTATAAGGGCATAAAGGGGTCAAATAAAACATAAGAAAGGTGTAAATAGTGAAATTATACCTAGAAAAGTGTGAAATATTGTTACAAGACTTTACAACACTTCAAAATAGGACTTGATGAATAAAAAGGTGATTTTTAGGTGAATTGTAATTAAGAGTCTAGAAAAGTGTAGAAATGTCTTACAACACTTCACAACACCTTCACAAGATGCCATAATTTGAATTTTACAGACCTAATGTGAATGTTTATGTCACATTGCAAGCATTAAATCAAAGTAAAATGGACCAAGCATGAAGAGGAAAGGCCTAAAAAACCATGAAAGTGTCAAGGGACCATTTTTCTACAGTGCAATAATTGATTAAGAAAACCAAGATTTGAAATTCCTAAATTTATATGAATACTTGGGTCAATTCCACACCTACAAATACAATCTTTGCTAACATGAATTTAAATCTAGCACACATAAATGAACATTTCTTACAAAATAAAATTGAGACCTATAACCCTTCTATACTTTAATTAGTGATTCGCCTTGATGTTTGGTCTTGAAATAAAATATTGGAGGTGTTGAAAAATGCATTTGGGAGCTTGATGAGTGAAGATCTTCTCATTATGGAAAGTCTCTAGATCTAATTCAATAAATTTTAATAAAAGTGCGGAAGACATCATGTAGTGTCCTAAATGATAGTAATTTGGAACAAAGGTGCAAAATGATGATGCAAAGATCTAATGCAAGAACTAGGGTTTCAAAACAAGGTAATGTAGTCGAAGTACCTAATGTAAAGTAATGTCATAACAAATATAAGAGTGATTTTGAAGAGGCGCTATGTTAGTAGGAAATGATCTCAAGAGTAATAACTAATGGATTAATAATGGATTAAATGATAAAATGATATACCTCTGTGATGCATTTTATACTTAGAGCAAAAATTTGATAGTTTTGGTAAATTAAAATTATTATAATTTCTATTAATAATTCTTGCTAGTCATGGATAACAATTTATATTTGATGTATTATGATATTAAGCGTTATTCAACTTTTATTATGAATTATTGTTATTGCACCTATATCAACTCTATTTATAGCTAGATATGATAAATACATAATTGAAATTAGCAAGATGATATTAATATTTTACATGTTTAATGTCCCAATTTCTAAAAATACATTCACTATTTTTTGTAAACCCGATTTCCCAAGTAGCAAGTCAGGACCTACAGATGAATCAAGAAAGTTGGGTTTTCAAAGTGAATTAATGAAATTATTATTAAGTGAAAAAAATAGGAATATTCATAAATTATATTTTTGGGAACAAGTTGGGCATGGGTTTCTAGGGGAGCATGTTAAAAGTCAAATTGGTGATTCTCCTCTTAGTAGTGGGAGTTACAAAGTTTATGATGACCCATTCTTGTTGGAAGGAATTAAAATTTTTAAAATTCATGTTTCCCTCCCTTGGGCATGGGATTTGGGAACCCAAATTGATCATGGTCATGGTTTTATATATTAGTGAATGTTTTCCAAGTTGGGTTTCATTCTATGCATCATTCTCTCTCATAGGTTGTGACAATTCTTCAGAGGCTGGTAAACTGATGAAGGATGAATCTCTGGGGTTCATAACCCAAAGGGGATTTAGGCTCAAAGATAGTGGTTCTAAGGGTCTCCAAGTGCATTTTCATTTAGATATTGTCATTGTGTTGAAATATTTCCTTTTGGTGTTCTCTCTTTAATTTGATTGTAGGAGTTTGGTGTAGTTTGGAATGCGTAGTGTAGATTTCTAAATTTAATATTTTATTTTTATTGTGAGCAACATATTTTGATGTTATTACATAATTCATTTATTTACTTTGCTACTTAGAACTTTGTATAAAATTTGGGGTGAGTTTTTGTGGAGTTTTCTCTAGTTTTAGTATAAGTTTTGGCTTCTAGATCAGAGAATTGTGATGTATTTTGTAGCAACTATTTATGGTCATTATCTGCTATATATGACAATAAGTATGATGGAATTCCATTTAAGGAGCATTAATAAATCATTCTATTTTATTTTCTCCTTACCTGATTTCAAATTTGATGCATTTTGGTGTTATTTTTAGATTATCCTATTTTCTCTATTTTGAATTTGGTAGAAATAACAATTCTAGATATTGAGATAAGTTCATTTTGTCGAAATCATGAGATTTTCTAGATTTTAGTTAAATAATTTGTGAGATATTATAATTTGACCCAATTTGAAGTTTATTTTTAATTTGGGACATTATAGTGGTATTAGAGTCATGATCTTTCTAGCCTTAGGGTTTGATCATATTATTTTTAAAAAGGAAAAGAGGAGTAAATAGATAGCTAATGTTGATTGGAGATTATTTCAAGAGCTACAAGGGAATAATAAACAAGTTATAGATAGTATTGTGGCAAAAAAACTTTAAAATCCAATGTTTCCTAAAGTGATTTGTAGTTCTTCTAAGGTTTAATAAAGCAATCTAAAAGTTTCCAAGTTTGTGTTCCTACCTAAAATTGATCTTACTACATTATTTTCCAGTTTGAATTCCATGGAAGATTTGGAAAGAGATCTAGTGAACATCAAACAAAAATATGCTAGTCAAGATGAAGGATTTATAAATTCAATCCCATACAATGATTATGTTACTCAGATGAAAAGTACATTGGATGCAAGTAACTACAAACATCACCCAAATACTATTAGAAAGGAGCTCATGAGTAAAGGTAATAAATATTAAGCTCTAAATTTTGATGGATTAGCCAAGATCTCAACTAGAGCATGGCTACAAAAGATGTAGGACTATTTCATAATTAGTCCCATGAAGGAGAAAGTTTCAATTCAGTATGAAATCTTTTATCTCAAAGGAACTGCTCATTATTGGTGGTACCAGGGTATGAACACCCAAAACCACATTTAGGTATATTATTTTGATGAATTTTTTCAATGGTTGATTAATAGATTTGAAAAAAAGGTTGAAGAGGAGTAGGTAGTTGTAGAAGAGTTCATAGCAGGAGAGTCTAATGCAGTGAGTTCTTTGAAGAATGATGAATGTGTGACAAATTTTTAAGATGTCTCCTTGGAAATGCATGTAATAATGGAGGATAAGGTTGTGCATGAAGAACATGGTAAACTGGTAGCCTTGAATCCTAGTTTGGATTCATCCAATGATCATTCCAAGAATATTTTCTACTTTGAAATTTCTAATGTACCTTTAGAATATGGATATGGAAGAGGCAATGGTGATGATATCTCAAAATTTTCTCTTGATGACCAATCATAGCATTTCATTGATGAGATTTTAGGTAGATTTGTGTTTGGATTCTAGATTGAGCCTACAAAAGAGGATGTTGGTGAAGATTCAAATCCTAGGAAGATGGAGAATGACCCTTTCAAAAAGGCAACCACTCATGAGGAGTGCAATGATTAATTATATCTTGATCAAAGCAATCAACTCTCTTTCACTTGGGATCCAAGTGTGCCACTATCTAAGCATGATGAGGATCTATGTTGGGATGAATTTCCCTTTCATTCCAATTTTGTTTGAGATTCATGCAAGGAGGATGGCATTGAAGAAGTTAAGGCTAAAAGGTATTTTTATGATTGTCGCCAAAAAATGTATAGTTGGACATTTTTACACTCTCTTGAGTCTCTCTCATGGACTTTGGCTTTATTTTGACTATATTTTATGTTGTAAAGTTGTCAACACATTCACATTAGGTCTTGGATCCTTGTGAAACATTAAGAATGCTAGGATGTCTTGTAAAAGTGTTGTGAAGTGTTATAACCCATTTTCACACTTTTCTAGTACCCTTTCATTATAATTCACTTAATAAACCTCTTTTTATCACTTACCAAGTCTTATTTCAAAGTGTTGTAAAGATTTGTAACAAACTTTCATGCTTTTCTAGGCTTTTCATCACTAATTCAACCTTTTCTTATGTTTAAATGACATGTTAATGCACTTTCTAAGCCTATTTAAGTGTATTTTTGAGAATATTTCTATTAAAATTCATTAAATACACTTTAATTCCTGGCACCCATTAAAATTACCTTGGTGGGACCAATTCACCACCTATGGTGAATTAGTCCTATTGGGCATAAAAATCAAAAATAATTTTAATTTTGTGGAAAGATTTTATTCTCTTAAAACCTTAAGGTCAGCCTGTGATGTGTTATTTTTGGGAAATATTCTAAAATCAAGTATAAATAAAGGTTTTTTCTATCATTTTCGCAACCATTCATTCACCTAATCATTCAAGCAATTATCAAGAATTCATTCAGGCATTCTAAGCATTACAAGCATCCATTGGAGCATCTTCTTGCATATCTTCAGATTTCAACATCAAGTGTTTGGTGAGTTTGTGACATTGCATGTTATTCATTGATCATTCTCTCTTTGTTTCATTTCATTTTCTAGGGTTTGATTACCAAATTGGGGTTTGACCAAGGAAAACCCCTATTCTCTAATCCTTAACTCTTTTTCCCCTCTTTGCATGTGTGTTTTGCAGGTCTTGTATGCAAATTTGTTAAAGAGGAAATTGTTGAAAAGGTTTTGTCAACTACATGGTCTTTGTGTCTATAACATAGGCAAGGCTAATCTTTGATCAGCCCCCGAGGCCCCTAGGATAGGTCTTTACATTAGGTTCTTGGTTGAAACTCGGAAACTTAGAAAACCCCTAAACATTTGTAAAATTCAAAAAATCCCCAAAAAATCCAAATATTGAGAAAATACAAAAAAAATTGAAAATAGAAAACACAAAAATAATAGAAAACATTTGAAATCCCTAAAAATATCAAATATTCAAAAAACCCTAAACAACCTTAGAAATTTGAAAACATAAACACCCATATAAACTTTCAAAAATACCAAAAACAACCTCAAAACATTTTCAAAATACCAAAAGAATCCAAATATTCTAGAAAATCCAAAACCCATCCATCCCATCTTGCTTTCACCTACAATAAACTTTCACCCATAATAAACAATCATCACCTTCAACCTTTGGTGAAACAAGTAGAAAGAAAAAAAACCAAGTCATACAGTGTGAACCCAAGAGTCAAAATATAAAGTCTAAATCATAGGTAAATGCATTAGTGAAATTTATGGCAATGGCTCATCTTAGCATCATCATCCCAACATCAAAAAACCCTATGATCAATATCTCCTAGGATGTATCCTTCCTGTGATGGAAATCAGTATCATATATCACTTTAGCTAAAATTAAACTAGGTAGGAGCTATAAATATCACTGACTGTTTGTCTTTGATCTTTTCTTATGATTTATCTTAATTACCCATTCTGAGGACCTCTTGATGATGTCTAACAAAAAAATTTAGAGAGAAAGGAATGGGGCATTGATCATTATCTTTTGTTTGTTGTGCTTTTGGATACTCTTGTAAAATAATCTTGGCACATACTTGCTTAGTTGTGTGTACGAAGGTTGTTTGGAGTATGTTGTTGACTATTGTGTATGCTTTGGTCTAATATATTCTAAACCTTTAACTTGCATTCCAATGATGTTTTTGTATGTCAAGATGTGAACAAGAATTATCCTATTTGCTTGTAGAGTCAAATTCCATTACACTAGATACAATGTCATCTTGGTTATCAATACCTTGATGCATCATGTCTATGTGTTATATCAAACAATAAATAACAATGAAAAATCCCAATCCAAAAGTGTGAGCATCCCATCCTGCATTTCATCTTGCATTATTTTGCATTGTCTCATCACCATCTCTAATAAAGTCTCAATGGATCAAGGACTTGTTGGATCTTTTGAAGCAATCATCATCAACAACAATCATTCTTTATTCCTCTATCTTCTCTTCGTGCTAAAATGGTATCATGACACTCAAAAAAATCATCAATGCATCCATCCTGCATCCATAAACCATCATCAATAGCATACATGCATCTCATAATAATATCATAATAAAAAATACCCATCACCATAATCATATCACATCATATATTCAACATCATCATTTGAGTTGTGAGGAATAATATATATTTGTTATTCTAAGTATTTTAAATCATTGCATATCATAAGAATTTGCATCCATACATACATATGCATAATCATCATCATAAAACATGCATAGAAAATATAGAAAAATAAATACATCCACATCATTTGCATCCATAACATCTGCATATCATAATCATTCATATCATATCATTAAAAGATAATGAAAAAGTACATATCACTGCATCCATCCATAGCATAATCATCACATATCACATAGGCATAAAATAAAATGCATCCATACATGAGCATTTATAAGAATCCATACATCATCCATACATGAAATAAAGTCAACACATCATAGCATGAATCATCCATATCCATATCATATATATATCAAAAAATGTCTCATGGTACAAAATCTGGATGACTGTATGTACATCGATCATAAGTACAATATCCACGAGGCCATCAAAAAGGAGCCCATGAATTTATATTAGGATAAAGAATGGGGAAAAATCAAAAAGTGTTTGCACATAAAAAATACTAGCCCTGGTGGTTGCTACCCTCTCCAACATACCGCTTAGGCTAATCCTCTACTCGGGGGCGTGCATTGCTCCACTAAGAAAAATCAGGTTGGAGAAGAGCCAACGGAACATCTCTGTGATAGTGTTGCCTATAACATGTAGCCTCTATAACAACCTCTCTATACAACCACACTAAAATTGTTTGACCATGGGTGCATGTCCTAAGGCTCTCAATCTACTGACGTCAAGCCAGCTCATGATCTCTCTCACTTGTGACAGTTTGTACTCTTTACAGTGCTATGTCTCACTTACTAGTCAAAGCCAAAAAAATTTGATAGGCCTGGTCCCACTCACCTATCAAAACCTACACCTTCTATTACAATTATTGTATTGTCATATCTTTGGCATCCCATGGTGGTGGTGGTGGCACTGGTTGTTGTTGCACCACTAGAGGCTGCTAAGGAAGCTACTATCCTATTGGAGGAGCCCTTAGAACCTATCCATCATGGCCATCCTGTCCCCCCTTTCCTTTTCCCTAACTCCTTTGCCTCATGGCCTCCCTCTAGGAGGAGCACCTATAGGATCTATGAGTCATCTTAAAGGGATGAACAATTGATCATAAGCAGGAGTAGTCTAAGAAATGCACTGACCTTGATCATATGCCTAAGGCTGGGAAACCAATTGAACAAAACTCTCAATAGCCTTTGTTGCCAGAATCATCAGCCCCCATGTCAGAACTTGATTGGAACCTCTAGCAAAAATATCCTTATAAAGATCGTTAGGCCTATCTTTGACATCACCAAACTGTCTGGCCACTCTACCAGGAAGGTACCTCTCAATAATAATATGCTCTCAACCTTACATATAACGGGTCTACTAGAAAAATAAAGGTTTTTATGCATCATCAAACCAAACTGGCATCTAAAGCCATGGCCGCCATTGAAACATAGTCATATCATTGATCATCTAGTACAGGAGCCCAATCTATCCTCTTTGCCTGAGTGTAATGGCACCTTGGTATCTCCATATGATGGGATCATTTGGCTCCACGTTCGCTGATGAGCCTAGTTTAGGGTCTAATTTTGGGTAGAATTTATGACTTATTTACTCAAGTTGTCATGGACCTTGATGCTAAGTCTTGATACTTTTTATGATATTCCCCCAAAACTATAGATCGCTAGTTGGGCATGCACCATAACATCCAACAAGGGAATCATTCAAAGGTAAAAGGAAGATGATGATAGGATATTCCCCATGCAAATCGAATGTAACTGCATTGTAGTGGACTTTAATGTTGTTGAGAACATATTGGCATTACTACTGTGCTAAATCTACAGACATGTCCGACCAGATTCCATACATGAGTAACCACCACCGCTCCACTTTCTCTACTTTCCCTAAATTGGAGTCCTCCAAGTTCATGGATTTGACTACCTTGCTAAGTTGGTAGTATAAATAAGGATCAAATGCTCCTTTTCAAAAGGTTGCGCGATCTACTATTGTACTTGCATTCCTATTTTTTAGTGATACAGTTATGCTACTATTTTGTACTCATGTTTCCTGATGAATAAAATAAAGTTCTAAGTTTGGGAATCTAAGTTTTCATTAGTAGTAGAGGATACTCATCCAAGGGAGCCCACTTGGTGATAAATCCATCCTTAGCTTAGTTTATCCTAGTTGTTGCTTTCTATTCAGTAATTAGTTAAGAATCTGGCATTGAATGTTCCTATAGCCACTAGAATTCCATTCTGTGAAAATTCCTACAGCCAAGCAGACATATCAGTTTTCTCTTTGTTGTTCATATTTTCATTCCTATCATACATTTTAAGCTTAGTATGGTTGTTGGTTGATGTTCAACATTTATGTTATTCTTTTCCAAGCAATTTACTTTCAGCAATGCATCTTTCTTAGCTGTAGAATGAAAATGACTACTTTGGGCTCCTAGTGCACATACTGTGTTGACCCATTTCAAGTTCACATCCCTAGGTTGACAATTTAAATGCACCTTCATGATGATTGAAATAGCTATTTTGGCTAGATGTCCAATCTCTGAATCATGACTATAGAGGCCTAGTTGTTAAATCATTGTAGGAGGCCAACATTTTTGGCATTGTTGTCGGGGATGGTGTCAAACTAGAAAGTTATTTGGAGTCATTGATAGTTTTCTTGTTGTAGTGTTTCTAAAATTTCTTCTTAGCATACCCCTCATTTAGGAAGTAATGACCCCCCTATTCTTTACCAATTCTTTGTGTGAGATGGTTGATAGTGAGTTGATATTGCATGCATAGAAGAAGGAGAAGGGATGCTTATGAGAGATTCCTTCCTAACAATCTTAATCCATTCCAACTAGTTGAATATCACAACCTACCAAGAGAAGAAGAAGAAGAAGAAGATTCACACCCCTTTACTAATGAATTTCTTGATCTGACTAGCTTTGAAGTTTCCTTTGAAGATCAAAATTAGCTTAAGAACCCCTTTGATTTGGAACTACATCAAGTAGGTATGGGTTATGAAAATGGGAAAAAACCTAACCAACCAGATTTTCCTTTCCCCATTTCCCATCAAAATGAAGTTGAAAACATAAAAAATATCCCTGCTTCAATAGTCCCCAAGTTTTATGGACTTGTCATAGAAGATCTTGATACCTTCTTTTTTGACTTTGACATACTCTGCAGAAGTTATGACTATACCACCAATGCCCATAGGCTTAAGATATTTCCTACCACTCTAAAAGAAGTTTCATTAAGATGGTTCATGAGCCTAGGAAAAGATACTGTGGAAACTTGGGAGGACATGAAGACAAAATTCCTTGAGAAATACAAGGAGTATTGCAGGGGATGTGACATGAGAGGAGGTGACATTTTTAGGATGTACCAAAAGGAAGATGAGATCCTGGAGAATTATATTGCAAAGTTTTTTTTTTCCTACAAAAATCTCCACACCATACACTTAATGAAGACTCAAAAAAGTTGGTTTTCCTGAGAGTAATCAATGAAAGTTGTACTGATGCCTTGGACCTGATGAGAGGAGGAGATATCTACCAAGTTCCTTGGGAGGATATCAAGAAAATATGCTAGAACTACTCTAGGGCAGCTTCAAAGAAATGGAGAGCTTACCAATCTTCCACTTGGGTAAGTCATCTATTAGTGGAGTTTCAAGAATGAAGATTACTCATTTGATGGCAACCTTCAATCAATCTTTATAAATAATCTAGCTACTTAGATAGATACACTTGAGGCCAAGAGGAAACAAGAGGAGGTATAGGCAATGTTGGTAGAGTATTTCCCCCATTGTAGACAAAATAAGAGGTACTACAAATGCAAGATGGTAGCTAATATTGAAAAAAACAGATTGCACCAGAGTTCAAGCCAATTCAAATTGAAGAAGATTGAATCTATTATGTTGCACAAAGGAGGTCTTGGGCTCCAAGACAAGGTATACCACCAAATCCACTGTTTTATGTTGGGCCATATTTCAATTCTTATTCATCTGGTAACCAATGGTACCCCCATTTCCATCTAGATATGAAGGATATCCACCATAGCCTTGGGGTAACCCTCCAAATGCTTGGCCCAATCCTCAAAACTCTCCACCCTAATGGCAGCAATTTCAAGGGCATTGGTAGCCACCTCTATGAAATTGGCAACAAACAAATCAATAGATGGGAGGACAAAAATGGCCTACACAAACAACTAGTTACATCTAGCCACCTTCTCAGCCCCAACAACCTATTATAATGCCTCCACCTACTAATTCAAGCTCAAATGCATCTAAACCTACTCAGCTACCAGCTTAGCCCACACCCAATCCAAATAACAAACCACAGTAGTAGCCTATATACTATACTGATTCAAATCAATTCCCCAAATATGCTATGAGTGTAAGTGACATCCACTTGTGTTCAGGAACTACTTTACCAGCCCCTTCCAAGCCCATTATCACTGGACTTCCTATGGAAGAGGAAGAGAAACCTCTAAATGATCCCATTCATCCAAGTGCACCTAAAAATCCTAAACCAGTCCAAGTCAAGCAGACTGAACAAGAACCACTATTTCCTCAGAGATTGGAAGTTGCCAAGAAAAAGGAAGAAAAAGAGGACACAACTTTTGACATCTTGGATCAATTGAAGCATATATGTGTCCAGATACCTCTATTCTAGGCCATAAAGGATGTCCCAATCTATGGCAAGACAATCAAATAACCATGCCTCAAGAAGCCAAGCAGGAAGAAGAAAGAACCCACTATAGTTCATGTTGTGGGATACCTAGCTAACATCATGCTTGGGAAAATGTCTATCCCTAAGTACAATGACCCAGGTAGTCTTGTGGTAGTAGTTGTTATAAATGGGATTCAAATAAAGAATGGTCTAATTGATTTATGGGCAATAATAAATGTAATGACCAAGGACATCCTGCAGCAACTAAATGTTGCAATCATGAGATCTACTCCTACTGTCTTGCAACTCACTAATAGTTCTACTGTTAAGCCTGATGGTATAGTAGAGGATATTGTAGTAATTCTAGACTCTTAGGAGTACCCAACATAATTCATGATTCTTTCTCCTAAATCTACACTAGGCGAATATCCCATTATTCTTGGAAGGCCATGGTTAGAAATTGTAGATGGATATATTGGATGTCAGTCAAGTGACATGACCATTTCTAATGGGAAGAGAACTAAAATTTTTATTCTTTATCCTCTTACTCAGCCATCCCATGATGAGGATAATCTTGTATGGCCACATGTTGGTGAAGAGGGTGAGGAAGTTAATTCTATGGCACAACTTATGAGGATAGGTAGAAGCTATTTTATGCAACTTCAAGACAGAGATGAAGTATTGGTTAACATCATTCAGAACAATTGTGAAGTGGAGGAAGCATCATATTTTCATTCTGCTACTCCAGTCAAGGCACTTCTACCCACTCTTCCTGTAGCCACTATTCCTGTAGACATTCTTGATGCAGCCACTCTTCCTACAACCATTTTTTCTATAGCCAGACTTCCTGCAGTAGCATGTATGTCCCATACATTGCTGCCATATGAACTCAAGGTACCATGTATCAATGAAGTAGCTATGATAGAGTCAACCACACAAGTACAACTGTTAGAAGGAAAGTATCTGAATGTCAACAACAAACTGAGTGAAGAACAACAATTGCTATTGGAAAACTTATTGAGGACCCATCAACATGCATTCACATGGGACTATCATGAGATGAAGGGATTGCAACCTAAGCTTTTCACTCACATAATTTACATTAGAGATGATTGCACCCTAATGAGGTAGCCACAAAAAATAATTAACCCTACACTGAGAGAAATTGTCAAAGGAGAACTACAGAAATTACTAGATGTGGGATTTATCTACCCCATTTCAGATGGCCAATGGGTGTCTCCATTAGTAATTGTGCCTAAAAAATGAGAGAAATTGTGAGTTTTTGTTGATTATAGGGAACTTAATGCTACCAGGAAAAAGGACCATTTTCCTTTGGCTTTCATAAATCAAGTTTTGGACTCTTTTGCAAGAAAACAATAATTTTCTTTTCTAGATGGATTCAGTGGCTACAACCAGATCGAAATTGCACCAAAGGACTAGGAAAACACCACCTTTACCTATCCATGGGGGACCTATTCTTACTCGGTACTCCCATTCAGCTTATGCAATGCACCTAAAATAATTTAGAGGGCAGTCATTAGCATATTTTCAGACATTTCTCATGATTACATGAAAAATTATATGGATGATTTCACCACCTATGGTGCTAATTTCAATGAAGCATTGGAGAATCTCAGGAAAGTCCTATAGAGATGTCAATATCACAATCTCTCTTTAAATAATGGAAAGTGCTTCATGATGATGCAAGAAGGTGTAGTTCTTGGACACTACATCTCTCACAAACAAATTCAAGTAGATCTTGTAAAGAAGAGGTAATCACAAATACCCACACCTGCAAAACAAAAAGATGTTAGGAGTTTCATGGGCCATGCAGGAGATTATAAGCATTTCATCAAGGATTTTAGCAACATAGCAGCACCATTGTATACTCTCCTCAATAAAGATGTTGAATTTGAGTGGAATGAAGATTGTGACAAGGAATTTTCTTATTTGAAGGTAGCCTTGACTCATGCTCCTATACTCAAAGGACCCGATTGGGAGCTTCCTTTTCACATCCATATAGATGCATTAGATTATTCCAAAGGATTAGTCTTAGGAAAGACATAAGGAGCTATTGAAAATTCCATTTACTTTGTTAGCAAAAATTTTCAAGGAGTTGAATTCAACTATATAGTGATAGAGAAAGAAATGTTGGCAATGATCTATGCTTGAACAAATTCAAGCATTACATAACAAGCTACCAAATATTTGTGCACAATGATCATGCAACCATTAGATATCTCATGAATAAACTTCTGATCATAGGTAGGATAGCAAGATGGTTATTTTTGATGTAGGAGTTTGACATAACAATTGTGGATAAACTAGGGAAGGACAATGTTGTTGCATATTTTCTCTCAAGGCTAACTAGATCAGAAGATAATCAAACCATAGATGACTATTTTCCTAATGAGTGTTGTGTATTTTTCACACACATGCCCCACTCAAGGAAGGGACCCTCTTCCCCTTTGGTTTTGGTGTCTTGGCCCTTTCATTTTGAATTTTCATCTTACCTTGGCATCTGCTTAAATGTTTATTTTGATTTCCTAAGTGATTCCCCTAAGATTATTCATTGAATATTTTTGGTTTTGAGCTAAGTGCGGGTTTTCACCCTGGTTCGGGACTTTCCACCCAGGCTGGATTTTCCCAAATCCTGCTCGGAATCCAACTGAGCACTGTCATTTAGAGATTTTTAGTCTTCGCAGAATTCTGCGTGGGCTAGATTTTTTCGGATTCTGTCCTATCATCAGGGTCCCAGATTTTCCTGATTGTCTTGTCAGTGCCATTAATGTTTTCATATGAGCCTTAAATGATGTATTTAACTGATTTTCAAGGTCTTTTATGCCATTATGCTTATTGTTTTCCATCGATTGAGATGCAGAGTGCATTCTTGTGAGTGTTTGATTTGATTTTGGGGTGCTGAGCTAGTAAATTGTTTAATTTAAGTGGCGATTTCTTGTGCATTCCTACCACTGTTCTTTGTGGATGCCATTAATTTCACATTTGTTGATTCTGAGATTGATTTTTGCTTCATAATGGTATGTTTTTTATTGCCTTGCTTTTAATAGATGATTGTGGATAAGGCTTTGGTGTTATAAAGTTTATTGGTGTTTGAATTCTTGAATATTTGATCATTTCTTGACTAGGGTTGCATAGCAATGTTTGATTTATGATCTTCCAAGTAAGTCTCGAGCTTGTTTTCTTCTTTGCATTGTGAGGGATCATGCTTGAGAAGTCGTGAGTAAACCCTAGTAATGATTTAGTAGTTGAGTTGAGTGGATATTGAGTTTTCCTATGCGTTAATGGTGGACTTATAGGCTTTGAGACTTAGGGCATCACCATTTAACCCTAGTTTGCTTCCCAATTGGCCTAGAGGGCTAAGAAAATACATGGAAGACCCATATCAGGCTCATCTCAAGCTTGGATTCTCAAAATTAATAATCAATCCATCAATGTAGGTGAAATCATGATTTTCTGTTGCAGTTTGGGTTTCGTCCTTAGTTCAGTATTTTTTGTTTCCGGCAGATTTTCCGGCTCTGGCGAATTTTCCCGACCTCCTTCAATTTCCCAAAATCTGCATGCTTTCAAAGTTTTACCTCATCTATGGATTTCCGTCGACTACAGATTTTCCCGAGGTCCTTGGCTCCCTTTTTTTTTGGATTTGCAAAGTGTCTCTACCTTCGCGGAAATCCGTCCCTGGCGGATTTTCTTGAAATCTAATGAACTATGATGGAATATGGAATGGCATGATTTGTTAAATGTTCATGGTGCATTTTATGATTAATTCATGCTATATTTGGATTTCACATTTTTTTTATTGATTGATAATGATCGGATTGAATTGCTAATAAGTGTTTCAATGATTATTCCATTGGAACTCGTCTAGCCTTGAATTTCCCAAAATTCCCCCTGGCTTGGATTCTGTGGATGGTCCTGAAACCTAAAGTTTAACATGATCATTCTATATGAGGTTTAATGTGATTTAATGATGATTTTAAGTGGTTAACCTTTGTTGTTGTGATCTTTATTATGGTTTTCTTGTCAAGTGCAGGCTGAGTCAAGCAAGGTAGCAACTGGATCTTCAATGACTGATGCATAAAAGATTCAAATGGACATCAAAAGTAGAATTTCTGAGAGTAAAATTACTTTAGTCTAGTATGAGGTGACTGATAGAAATTTCAAACTGTGGGATTATAAAGAATTTAAAGGAAGAATGGCAGTCAAGGATCTTCCTTTGGTGGCTAGAAGAATGAAGGAGTCGGGCTTATCACATGTTGTCAGTTTTCCTTCCACAGTCCAATGCTATGAGCTTTTCCTCGAGTGCTCTGTGCACTATGATCAGGATACACAAATAATAATTGGTCCTCAAGGGAGGATTGTGGCAAATCTCAACCCTATTTCCATTTCCCAAACTTTTGATATGGCAAATAGATCTCATGTGGTGGAATTCAACATGAAAGTAGCTTAGGAGTTTTACAATGAATAGACTATGAAACCACAATAGCTTATCAATTCTTGGATGGAGAAGACCAACTCCCACTCTTCCAAGCTACCTAAGCAGCTATTCAGGGAAAATTTCAAGAAAGAATATTATGATGCCATCACTCTTCTGAGCAGGGTGGTTGGATTGAAGAATGATGGCATATTTTAGAATTGGATGTGCCATGTGATTGTGAGGATGGAGTAAGAGAAGATTGACTACCATTGGGTTGGACTCATTAGCAGAATAATTCATGAGCAGTTGTCCAATGTGTTGCAAATAAATACTTTCACAATGACCTCATACTTGGTCTATGCTCTTGCAAGGTTTCATCCTTACAAGGGATTGAGTACCAGAGGTACCTTTGGATAGGGTATTATCTATGAGGTTTTCCCTCAATTACATTTAGGAAGCTCAAGCTATAGGAGGGTGAATTATGCATTCACCATGCACATCACTAGATTACTTCAAGGTGCAGAACATGTCAGGATTTCTGACTAGGCTAAGGAACTTATCAAGAAATATGGGGCATGGTTTATTCAGCTCCCAACTTTCTCCTACATTCAAATTGATGGTTGTCAAAGGGCCCCTTATAGAATTGCAAAGTACCCTACTAATCACATCATTCTTTTGGAGGTCACTAGACAAATATGTGACTTTGATGCCATTGTTAAAAGGGACAAGCATAAGACTGGTTTTGGTGGAGACTTCCCCTTGAGGATTGGCACTCGAGAGGCATGTCCTTCCATCATTTTTTCCCAAGTTTCAGAAGAGGAGATGAGTACTCTTGGCTTATCTTTCCATTCCAAGAGGTCCATATTTGACATCACAGGTGAAGCCCAAAAGAAGGCCATTAGAGAGTATAGCCATAAGGTTGATTTGGAAGACTACTGGGCCAATTGTAGTGATGAGTTTGAACTCAGAAAGAAGAAGTTCTCTTGAATTCCAGTTGAATTAATCCGATTATACAATGTGAGGGCAGTGCCTAATCAGCTTGAGGATGATGGAAACCTGATTCAGGATCATGCTTATGAGGCAATAAAGGATAGTCTGATCGGTGATGTGGATTGGTTAGAAGAAGAATAGATAGAACTAAAATAGTGGATGGATCCAGTCACCAAATTCACTATAATGTGGCTGAGGTACAAACTATGGGAGTTAGAGAATCAAGGTGTGTAGTGCACCTATGAGCTAATCGAAGATCTACACCCTCACTCCACTTTTGAAGAGTCAACTAAATAGGATCCTAAGGGAAAAGGTAAGGTCGATTCTCCTTTCAAGATCAAGATAAAAGGTGTTCAAGAGGAGGAGGTCCAAGAAATAGAAAAACAAAGAAAACCCTTTGCTAGGAAAAGGTCAAAGACTAAGAGATTTGAACAGAAAGAAATGGAAAAGAAAGGCTCTAAGGTTGATGTTCCTATGCCCAAAAGAAGAAGAGTCATAAGACTATCATAGAAGGATAGCTCCAAGGTAGGAGAAGAAGAGGTTACCCCATCGGTGGTAAATGTTGAAAGCTCGGAAGAGAAGGCACGGGTGTACACAAGGAGGTCTAGGACTCCTTCTCCAAAGGATAGCATGCCTAAGATGGACCTTCCTCCAGTTATTTCTCATGAGGAACAACATGATGATGTTCCTTTCACCCATGGGGCTCAAAGTGAACCTGGAGAATCCAAAGAAGTTGAAGATCATCCAGATACTGAAGGGGAGGAATTCCATGAAGGTGACCTTTACAGTGCAAAAGTTGAAGTTGAAAAGGTAATCCAATCTCCCTTGGTTGCATATGTAGAGTCACCAGTTATGAATGAAGAGCTTAAATCCCCTCCTAAAGAGGAGTAGGTAGAAAAGATTCCATCCCCTAAGCACAAAGAGGAGCATGCTGAAAAGAAGGAAAGAAAAATAGATGAGACTCCTGAGAAATAGAATTTGAATGAGGAGGCACCTAAGGAGCAACGGGAAGAGGAAAAATAGGGTGTAGTGCAATTGGAATCCATTGCTCCAGAATGGTTGGATAGGGAGATAAAATTAAAGCAAGTTGTTGTGGAAGATAGGCCACCGAATTGGGATGAGCTACTAGCCAAGATTGGAAAGGATAAGGGAAAAAGAAGGCTAGGGTGATCTCAAAGATTGAGAGAGATGAAGTTCATAACAAAGTTGTCCACATTGCAACTCCTGCATAGAATAAGAGTAGAGATGAGGTAGCTGCAAAAGACTCCAATGTGCAAACTTTTAATTTAGGTCCCACTTCTGTTGAGCAGGATATTGAAGATTATCAGGGTTCTAGTGCATTTATATTGGGCAGATTGAGGAAGGAAATAAAGACTAAGCAGGAGCTTAAAAAGGAAAATGAGAATCTCAAGAAATGCTTGGAGGATATGATGAAACCCTTGCAATCCATTAACGCCTCAGTTTCTACTATGAATCCTTTACCTCAAGAATCTATCACCGAACTGGAGAAGATGAAGGCTTCCACTCTTGCCACTACAAATTGGTTACAGGGGGTGTGAACCAAAGGAAATGAGGCCATTAAAGATATTCTATCCATAGGTAAGGATGCTATGAGGGCAGTTGATTGGTTGAAGCTCTTGAGGTTTTAACTCAGGACAAGGAAGATACAGATCTCATGTTGCAAAAGATGAAAACTATCATGGAGTAAACCAAGGATAAGTTAGTAAGTGATAAAATTTTCCCTTCCTTTGGAGCTGTTGAACCTTGGGAATGGTTTGAAGTGTTACAAATCAGGAAAAAGGTATTGAAGAATATTTAAAAATAGAGGAGGCAGATTGATGATACCCTAGTTGGTGTGTACAATGGCTCTACTACTTTCTTTGAGAAAAATGACAGGAAGTAGGAAGATTGCCCCTAAGTATTTTAGTTTGGAATAGTTGAGGAAGTGGTGGCATGATGTTTATGCTCCAAGTAATGATGATTCTATTTCTGAGCACTAGTTGGATGATGCGGCCACCTACATTGCTATCATTGACAAATACCTAACATATAAGGTTGATTGGGATATGTCAGTGAAACAATCCAAGGAAGAAATTACATCAATTGAAAGGAGACTTAGGGTTTTTCCTTTGCCACCTGTGGCCAACTTGGATAGGGTGCTTTTCAAAGTTCATGAAATGCTAGATCAAAATAAAGACAAAGGGGAAGGTAGTTAATGATTGGCTACATCGATATTTTTGCTTCCCTATTATTTTTCCATGCATTGGTCCGAGCTGCATTGAAGATCCTAGGCCATCCTAGATGAAGTTCATGCATTTAATGCATATTTTATCTCATTTTGAATTTCTCTTGGCTGACTTGTTGTGCCTAATTAATTATTGTAAAAACCTATCTAGGCCGACATGTTTTGGGGGTTCTATAAATATGGCTTTTTTCCTCATTTGTACAGGTTAATAAGTTTTATACATAGACAAATAGAGATATAGTTAGAGAAAATTAAGTAGAGCAAGAGTTAGCAAGTAGTTTATCTCAAGCAAATATTGTAACAAAAAGCTAGAATTGTTTCTACAGTGGATAATTTGATGCAAGTAATGACATTGTGATTTGGTGCCATACTTGTGTTTCTTCTTATCTTGCATGGTTTTTGTTATTCTATATTTAGAATTGCTTTGATGAAGATAATATTTAGACTAGATTTGATTTAATAGTGTTTATGGTTTGATATTTGAAGTGTTGCAGCAACCCTTGGTCCATACTTTTCGCAACCAATTGATTATTAGGTGCTTTGCAAAGTTAGCCTGGACTTTTATATTCATTGTGCTTAGTTCAATTGTGAGGGTTTATTCATTTCAAACATAATAGGGTTGTCTAAATGAATGTTCATGATTTGAAATTCTTAACACCTTGGGAGATTGCACTGTTTCTATAAGATTGCAGATTTATCTGGGTCAAGTAGAGATCAGTTTTGAGGGATTGGTCCATTTCGAGTGTTGTTTATTTGCATTGTTAATCTTAGGTTTAATATTAAGTTTAGAAATCTCTTTGAAACCCTTATATTTTGTTATTTCTTTGATTATTGGGTTAAATTTAGGATTGAAGTATCATCATGTTGTTAGATCTGATAAATTGAGATTTAGTATTTTTCTTGTAGTAAGGTCCCATTGTGATTACCAACATTTGCACATTTATCACTGAGTTGTTTATGCATTGTCAAGACCTAACATTAGAGACCTTGGGGTTATCTCTTGAGGCTTGCTAATAGAGATTTACCTTTCAAGTGAGATAGGATATTATATTATGTCTGACTTGTTGCTATGAAAAAAAACATCATCAATAGATTGGTGCTAGAAGGAGGGCCTGAATAAGCAAGTTGGATCAATTTTTGAATGCTATCTCTCCTGAGAGATTCAAAAGAAGAACCAGATCTGCTCCAGGAGAGGAGAAATTTTAGGAATTACCAGACCCTACTAGGTCTAGAAGGACCAATAGAAAGGGTGAATCATAATCATCCCATCCCCCTCCCTCATCTCCATCATCCCCATCTTCATTAGGTTCATTTGAGTCTGAAGGAATTCCCAATCCACAACCTTAGCTAGTCATAAATCAGCCATTACCACCCCCACCTCCACCAATGGCTTTCCTAGCAACCAACCCATCTCCATTAAGTTTCGCTAATTACAATGTTATGTCCAAAAACTCTAAACACTTTTGTTCAAAATTACATTCAATGATCCTAATAGAACCACTAAGGAACACATCAGGATCTTTCAGACTGGCCTTAAGGATAAAGGGATAAACCATGAGGATGTAGCTTGTAGACTCTTTCCTTATTCACTAGGGGAAGATGCATTCTATTGGTACAATCATTTACCTCTTAGATCTATCAAAGATTGGACTGAGCTAGAAACTGCATTTTTGCAGAAGTTTCAAATTCCCATTAGTTCTAATGAGCTTTACCAATAGTTCACTAATGTGAAGAGGGAGGTCAATGAGCCTATAGGGTCTTTGAATAATAGGTTTTATCATGCCTATACCAGACTACAGGCCCCTTATGTTGTTGATGATCCCACTACTTTAGAAGATTATTATGAGGGACTTGATAGTCTGACAACTACCTTTATAAAGTGGAGTAGTAACCCTCTCGATAATCTACTTGATGCATATGCAGAGGGTGTGAAAGTTAGCACTACTTTAAGGCAACACCTATCATGGCCTTTACCCTCATTAGGACCTGTTGCTCACCCTAGAAAAGTTCCAGTTCTTAACCAAGCTCTTGCCAACCATACTCTTGTTATGAATCTAGTACCTCAGTTGCCTCTGGTCCCTCACCTAGGACCTCCTCTGATACAAGTGTCATTCATAATTAGTTACCCTCAGCAAAATGTGAATCAACCTCTGCATATACAGCCTTAGGCTAACTATCCCCCATACCTATAGAATTCTAAAGTTTTGAACCAATCACTAAATGCCAATGTTGCAGTAGGGTATTCCCAACATAATGCGAGTCAGCCTCCATACAGTAATCCTGACAAGGAGAGACTGGATGAATTGTTTGAACAAATAAAGAAGCTGAATATGGAGATGACTTGAGGAACCATAATTTTAGTTAGTTGTAAGCTACTCAGAAAAATATGCAGTCCAATCAAAATAGAGAAAATTCACAAGGACAACACTTTGATAGAGGGAAACGTTAGGACAAAGGGTACAAAAATGAAAGAGGATATAACTAGGACAAAGGTTAGAACAATGAAAGAGGATACAACAACGATCAAGAATTTAATAATGATAGAGGGTATAATAATGACAGAAGACAGAACTATGATAAAGGGAAATCCTCAGGCCAGAACTTTGATAGAGGTGGTGGACAAGGGTTCGATAGGAGGCAGCCCTCAGGACAAAATAGGAATTGGAACACAGGGCCCAACAATGGAGGATTCTCCACCCCACTAGATCAACCAGTTAATCAACCTATCAATCAGTCTGTCAATTAGCCAGTTAATCAAGAGAAGCCTCCTAGCAGTGTATATCTAGCTGAGGTTGCTTTATCAGGATGGTGTAGGCTCCATAAAATGAGTCAACATTCTGAGTTAGATTTTCAAGAATTCCAAACAGTAGCCTCAATCTTTCAATACAAGGTGGAGAAAAATGTAGGTAGTCAATAAATAGTACCATCTAATCCTTACGATTCACCAGTGTTGGTACTAAATCATGCTTCTTTTCCATAAAGTAAGGAGAATGTACCTGAAGAGGAATCTAACCAGTTGAAGGAAGAGGCTGACTAGGTATGCAATGGGGATGAAATGACATAGTTATTTGATGAGAGTCCAGTGAATGATAATGGTCCCAGAGATGAAAAAGAGGCTTATGTTGAAGAAGTGCAGACCTTCCAGAGACTTGTCAAGAAGTATGACTTAAGGGAATTGCCACATAGACGTCCTCTGGCTGGAGGCCCCTTCACTACTTCCATTCCACCAAACAATTTCAACACGCCTCCAGATCCTAATGCTAGCAATAATCCATCACTTCCTTAGGTGTCTAGGCAATATTTATCTCAAGATCTAGGTCATGCTAATGTGCCAAAAGGAAGAAATGTTGATTCAAACAAAGACAGAGTGATCGAATACCCAAAGGAGACCCCTGCTGATCTGAGTGAGGAACAACTGGCCATGTATGTTATTGAAGAACTCATAAAATTAAAGGTAAGCCTATCTGCATTTGAGTTACTAAGAGTTCCAACCATTAGGAATGCAATCTTAGGGTTTTATAATGCAAATTCCATGTCACAAGATAAATTAGTTAGCGAGAGTGTCAATAGAGCATCTAGTTCTCAATCAGTAGGAAGGCATAATCAAATTCATAATCAAGTCCACATGCCTCCTAGAGATGCTAGGAAAGAGAAGGAAAAATATCAAGTTACTCAAGTAGATACTCCCTTAACTCTATTCCAAGGTAAAATAGACACACTCCTATTCTTGATTTCTATTTGAATCTTCAGTAAGAATTTTCATAATTGTTTGTTGGATTCAGGTGCTTCAACCAATGTTATGCCTTTCAGTGTATGTAGAGCTATGGGTATTACTCTTGCAAACTCACAAAATAAATTCACACAATTGGATAGGACTAAAGTCAATGTTGTAGGGGAGTTAAATATGATCCATATGCAGATTGCTTCTAATCCTAGAATTCAACGGGTTATCAATATACAGTTGGCTGGCATCCCTGATGCTTATGGCCTAATCCTAGGAAGAGACTTTACTAGGGCTTTGAATGGATATGTCTCAACTAATCACTCCCATATGTGGCTTCCCTGGAAGGGAGTGCCAAATTAGATTATAATTGAAAGAGAACCCAAAATGAAGTACATGATTACAGAATATCAAAAAACCTCTACGAAAATTCTGGTATTAGAAGTATGGGTAACTATATGCTCACAACCCCTCTTGAAGAGCTAGATTGGAGGAAGTTCTTATGTTTCACACAACACTTATTAAACTTATAGTAGAATCTAGTTGTATTGATGCCCTAGTCGAACCGGTTGAAAATGATGATGATCTGGAAGATAGTCAGCCTGGTTTGCTAGATAATTTTCAGGAGTTCATTTAGAAGTGCATTGAAGACCAAGTTCAGTTGGGAAGAGGAATGCACTTTGGGGAATTACTCTTGCCCAATTGGTGTAGGGTGCATAATGCTTCTCATTCAGAATTGAACTATTGCTTATGCCAGGCTGTAGTGGAACAAATACAGAAATGTATCAACCCTACTCCTACAGTCAAAATTGATATCCAAAATTTCCAAGAAGATCCCAAAGGAAAATGAGTGATGCCTTCTAAAGAACCATCCAACAGCAACAATGCAAGTGATACAACAAGGAAGTCTGTAGTTGCTGGTTGTTGGACTCTAAGCTTCGATGGGTCCAAATCAAAGAAAGGAGCTAATTAGTCCAAGAGGTAATACATTTTTTGCTGCTCATAGACTTCAATTTCACTGTATGAATAATGTACCAGAATATGAGGCTTTGGTGCATGGACTGTTAATGGCATTGAAGAAAAAGGTTAAGATCTTGCAAGTTTTTGGAGATTCTATGTTGGTAGTCAAGCAAGTTAGGAGACAATACTCTTGTCATGACAGGAGGGTGACTAACTATAGACATAGAGTATGGGATCTTATTGAAGGATTTGATGCCTTCAACATTAAGTTGATTCCATGAAGTAAAAACCAAACAACTGATTCCATGGCCCAAGTAGCTAGTACATTGCAACCTTTGTCTCTTTCCACACTAAAAAATTTTACTATGGAATCGACCCCAGTACCCTCAGTACCTAATAATGTCACCAACTTCCAAGTATTTGAAGATGACAAGCATATCTTAGATTTCATTACTAGTACTGATGTCTTTGCTTCTCAAATCATCAACAAAACTAAACTCCAAGAAGCAGAAATGGACTTGAAAGGGGTAATTAATCTGAAGACCAACACAATTCCCAGAGGGATGGTACAATTAGAAAGGATATTTGATCTGGACAAGGTCAGGGAGCAATAATAGGATACTAGGAAAGAGTCCATTAGTGGACAATGTGACAAATATAATATGGGAACTCAAGATGATGTCAAAAATGTCTTTATTGGTAAAGTATGCACTCCAGAAGAAAGAAAAGAAATCATCGATGCATTACATAGATATCTAGATGTGATAGCCTAGAGTTATGAAGACTTAAAAACTTATGATACATCAATCATAACCCATACTATCCCTCTCAATCGAGGAGTAAAACCTTTCAAATAGAGGAAAAGTCCTATCAATGCTTTACTGGAACCCATAATACAGAAGGAAGTGCAAAAACTATTGTCTACAAGGATAATATTTCTAGTCAGATACTCTACTTGGGTTGCAAACTTGGTTCCAGTGCGAAAGAAAAATGGTGAAATCAGGCTATGTGTAGATTTCAGGAACCTAAATAGAGCATCAAAGAAAGATAATTATCTAGTACCCTCACTGGATGAAGTCCTCCAGATTGTCAATGGATCCCAGATGATGTCTTTCTTGGATGGTTATTTAGGATACAACCAGGTCATGGTGCAATATGAGGACAGGCACAAGACTGCTTTCACCACCAAGGTGGCACTGTTGCCTATAGGAGGATGCCCTTTGGCTTGATTAATGTTGGAGCCACATTCCAAAGAGCCATGGACATTTCCTTTAAAGACATAATTGGTAAGTGCATAATCATTTATATGGATGATCTAACAGTCTTTTCCAAGAAGAGAGGTGATCATATCTCAGATTTGTGCAAAGTTTTTCAGAAATGTAGAGAGTTTGTGATAGCACTCAATCCAAAGAAATGCATATTTGGAGTCACAAAGGGTAAATTGTTGGGGCATGTTCTTTTTGAGAAAGGAATTTCTATTGATCCATAATGAATAGAAGCCATACTCAAAATCCCACCACCTACCAACAAGAAAGAAATGAAATCATTCTTTTGTAAGATCAACTTTGTGAGGAAATTCATCATTGGGTTCGCAGAAATAGTCAAGCCACTGAATGCAATGTTGAAGTAGGAGGCCAAATTTGAATGGAATGCAGAAGCAAGGGAAGCATTTGTAGAGATAAAAAGGGCTATTGCTGAAGCTCCTGTTTTGGTAAGTCCAGAATATGTTAAACCATTCTATATATATTTGTTTTCCTCTGATCATTCTTGTGCTACTATGTTAACTCAAAAATTAGATCAAGGAAATGAGCATCCCATAGCATTCATGAACAAACCATTGAAGGATGCAGAGCTGAGATACCCAAGTGTGGAAAAGCAAGCCTATTCCTTAGTTAGAGATGTAAAGAAATTTAGACATTACATCCTCAGAAACAAAATCTTTGTAATAGTTCATGATCCTACAGTTAAGCTATTGTTGATGCAGAATAAGCTGGGAAAATGTAGAGCCAAGTGGGTAACTATGTTACAAGAGTACGATATGGAAATTCAACCCATGAAGCTAGTAAGAGGGCAAGGGCTTACAAGGACAATGGCAGAGACAGGCCCTGATCTTACAACTTAGAACTACAATTTAGAGGATGTTTCTCCTGGTGAGTGGTATGATGATATTGTTCATTATCTTCTGACTCAGAGATGCCATGATCATCTTAATGTAGTACAAAGAAGGGAATTGTACTTAAAGAGTGACAATTTCATGTTGAAGGGAGTTGTCCTATATAAGAAAAATCATGAAGGTGTGTACTTAAGGTGCCTAGAAAAGGCAGAGTTTGAAAGAGTGATGTTGGAATTTCATGATAGATATGGTATAGGCCACAGATCAACACCTTCTACAATGAACTAGATTTTGAGAGCTAGTTACTATTGGCCTACACTATTCAAGGATACACACAACCACGTTAGAACTTGTCATGTGTGTCATACTGCGACAGGTAGAGAGAAGTATGCAACACTCCCACTCCAACCAATCTTTGAGGTAAAACCTTTCACATAGTGGGGGATGGACTTCATACGTCCCATCAATCCACCTTCCTCTGCAAGACACAGGTATATCCTTACTGTCACTGATTATTTTACAAGATGGATTGAGGCCCTTGCTTGCAAGCAATGTACTTCATAGGTAGTAATTAACTTCATCGAATTAGGTATCATTAATCATTTTGGATGTCCTGTGTCTTTAGTTTGTGATAATGGTCCTGCATTTTCATCGTTGAAGTTTTCTAATTGGGTTTTTGATCATGGGATTATCATTAAGTTTTCATCCAACTATTACCCTCAGGGTAATGGTTTGGCTGAGTCATCCAACAAAAATCTTCTAACTATTATACGCAGGCTGTTAGAAAGAAATTCAAAGGACTGGCATACCCAACTCGGATTTGTTCTTTGGGCAGATCATACCAGACATAAAACTTCCATAGGAATATCACCTTATCACCTATTTTATATATTAGAGCCTGTGTTTCCTATTTAGTTAAAGATCCCCACCTTATAGTTCATTAATGATTATTATGATGAGGGGATAGACGTGAGGCCAGACTTGTTGAATTATTACACCTTGAGGAAAAAAGAGATGAAGCCCTGGAAAAATTTTCTAAACATCAGGGGGTTTTCAAGAGATGGTTTGATAAAAGAGCCAAGGTAAAAGCTTTTAGGATTTCTGACTTGGTTCTTTACTGGGATAAAGCCCATGATTGTAAGGGGGAGCATGGAAAATTTGATAAACTTTGGCTTGGTCCTTACCATATTTTAGAAATTCTGGGAGATAATGCTTTCCATTTGAAAACTCTCACTAGAGAGGATATCCCACTTCTTTTCAATGGGCAGTATTTGAAGCATTATTTCTAGTCTTGAGCTATTTTTATCTCTTTTCTTGTATATAGTTAGATTAGGTTTCCTTTCTGTTTTGTTTGCTTTGCTTTGCTTTGGTTAGATTAGGTTTCCTTTCTCTTTTTTTTTCTTTGCTTTTCTTTGGTTAGAGTAGGTTTCCCTTTCTTCTTTGCTTTTGTTTGTTTTGGTTAGTGTAGGTTTTCCTTTTGTTTGTTTTGTTTTTTGATTTTCTCTTGCTTTGGGGGTTTTCCTATTTTTGCATGGATGTGTTGCACCTGCATGGCAAATGTATCATTATCTGGGACTGTTCTAAGTATTTTATTGGTGGACTATAGTCTTGTATCTTGAAAGGATGGTTGAAGTCTTTACTATTACCAACAATCTCAATGTTTGATTTATAGGCGATGGGTCAGAGGTTTTGATTTGAATTTGAAGTACTCTGAAATATTATATCTCTCATACATCTTAAGAATCTTGATGTTGTTGTAGGATCCTTGTGAAGTCTTGTTAGGTGAAAAATCCTATTTCTGCTTCAGCGCCACTGTGGTTCTCAGCCCTAAGTGTGAACTTCATTGTTCACAGGTTGAAATGAAAAGTGACATAGAAAAGAATATCAAAAGAAAGAAGAGCATTGAAAATCAAAAGAATGAATTCAACTTATCAGGGGTATATGAATATCTCTATCAGGATTATAGACGCCTGGCTAGCAATAGAGCTATGTTCAGGAGAGTCACAACGATAACCTCGTCAAGGCTATAGATGCCTGACTAGCAGCGAGGCTCTATCCAGGTTGCTTTTGAAGCTAAAATATTTACATAGCCTGACTTGACTAAGCTTGGTTCTTGTAGTAGCTTAAGGAGGGAAATGAACTCATATGCAGACACTTGAATTTTTTAGTTTATGGAAGATTTGGTCTAACCTTTGGTTTTGACACTTTAATCTATGCATTTTGATTTTTTTGTTTGATAGTGAGAGTGAAACCAGAGATTTTGGGTTCTTGATTCATGTTCGTCATCAAATGCTCTAGAGTATTTCCCAGCAGAGTTGCTATTTGTTGTGTAGTTTTCACACACATGCCCTGCTAAAGGTAGGGACCCTCTTTCACTTTGGTTTTGGTGTTGTGGCTCCTTCATTTTGAAGTTTTATCTTACCTTGGCATGTGCTTAAATGTTTATTTTGATTGCCTAAGTGATTCCCCTAAGATTATTCATTGAAGATCTTTGGTTTTGAGCTAAGTGTGGGTTTTCACCCTGGTTTGGGACTTTCCACCCTGGCCAAATTTTCCCAGATCCTGCTCAGACTCTGGCTGAGCACTGTTGTTTGGAGATTTTCAGTCTTTGTGGAATTCTGCGTGGGCTAAATTTTTTCGGATTTCGTCCTGTCGTCGAGTTCCCAAATTTTCCTGGTTGTCTTGTCAACGCCATTAATGTTTTTGTATGAGCCTTAGACAATGTATTTAACTAATTTTCAAGGTCTTTTATGCCACTATGCTTATTATTTGCTATTGATTGAGCTACAGAGTGCATTCTTGCGAGTGTTTGATTTGATTTTTGGGTGTTGAGCTGGTAAATTGTTTGATTTAAGTGGTGATTTATAGTGCATGCCTGTCGTTGTTCTTTGTGGATGCCATTAATTTTGGATTTGTTGATTCTGAGATCGATTTCCACTTCATAATGGTATTTTTTTGATTTCCTTGCTTTTAATAAATGATTGTGGATAAGGCTTTGGCATTATAAAGTTTATTGGTGTTCGAATTCTTGAATATGTGATCATTTCTTGACTAGGGTTGCATAGCAATGTTTGATTTATGATCTTCCAAGTAAGTCCCGAGCTTGTTTGTTTCTTTGCATTATGACGGGTCATGCTTGATAAGTCGTGAGTAAACCCTAGTAATGATTTAGTAGTTGAGTTGAGTGGATATTGAGTTTTTCTGTGCATTAATGGTGGAATTGTAGGGTTTGAGACTTAGGGTGCCACCATTTTAAACTAGTTTGCTTCCCAATTGGCCTAGAGGGCTAAGAAAATCCATGGAAGACCCGTATCAAACTCGTCTCATGCCTGGATTCTCAAAATTAATAATCAATCCATCAAGGTAGGTGAAATTGTGATTTTGTATCACAGTTCGGGTTTCGTCCTTAGTCTAGGATTTTTCGTCTTCGATGGATTTTTTGGCTCTGGAAAATTTTCTCAACCTCCATCGATTTCCCAAAATCTACATGCTTTTAGAATTTTACCTCATCCATGGATTTCCATTGACTCTGGATTTTCCTGAGGTCCTTGTCTCCCTCCTTTTTTCCAGATTTGCAAAGTGTCTCTGCCTTCGTGAAAATCCATCCCTGGCAGATTTTCCTGAAATCTAATGAAGTATGATGGAATATGGAATGGCATGATTTGTTAAATGTTGATGGTTCATTTTATGATTAATTCATGCTATATTTGGATTTCACATGCTATTTATTGATTGATAATGATCAGATTGAATTGTTAATAGGTGTTTTCATGATTATTCCACTCGAAGCAATCTGGCTTGGAATTCCCCAAAATTCACCCTAGCTTGGATTCCATGAATGGTTCTAAAACCCGAAGTTTAACATGATCATTCTATATAAGGTTTAATGTGATTTAATGATGATTTTGAGTGGTTAACCTTTGTTGTTGTGATCTTTATTATGGTTTTTTTTGTCAAGTGCAGGCTGAGTCAAGCAAGGTAGCGACTAGATCTTCAATGACTGATGCAAAAAAGATAAAAATGAACATCAAAAGTAGAATTCCTGAGAGTAAAATTACTTTAGTCCGGTCCAAGGTGATTGATACAAATGTTAGACTATGGGATTACGAAGAGTTTAAAGGAAGAATGGAAGTTGGGGATCTTCCTTTGGTGGCTAGAAGAATGAAGGAGTCAGGCTTATCACATGTGGCCAATTTTCCTTCCATAGTCTAGTGCTATAAGCTTGTCCTCAAGTGCATTGGGCACTATGATCAAGATACACAAAGAATAATTGGTCCTCAAGGGAGGATTGTGGTGAATCTCAACCCTATTTCCATTGCCCAAACTTTTGATATGCCAAAAAGATCTCATGTGGTGGCATTCAACATGAAAGTAGCTCAGGAGTTCTATGATGAACAGACTATGAAATCACAATAGCTTATCAATTCCTGGCTAAAGAAGCCCAAGTGCCACTATTCCAAGCTGCCTAAGTAGCTATTTAGGGCAAAGTTCAAGAAATAATATTATTATGGCATCACTCTTCTTACAAGGGTGGTTGGATTGAAGAATTTTGGCATTTTTGAGAACTGGATGTGCCATGTGATTGTGAGGATGGAACAAGAGAAGACTGACTACCATTGGGTTGGAGTCATTAGAAGAGTAATTCATGAGCAGTTGTCCAATGTGTTGTAAACAAAGACTTTCACAATGACCTCATACTTGGTCTATGCTCTTGCAAGGTTTCATCCTTACAAGGGATTGAGTACCAGAGGCACCTTTGGATAGGATATTATCTATGAGGTTTTCCCTCAATTGCATTTAGGAAACTCAAGCTATAGGAGGGTGAATGATGCATTCAACATGCACATCACTAGATTACTTCAAGGTGCAGAACATGTCAGGATTTCTGACTAGGCTAAGGAACTTATCCAAAAATATGGTACATGGTTTATTCAGTTCCCAACTTTCTCTTACATTCAGATTGATGGTTTTCAAAGGGCCCCTTACAAACTTCCAAGATACCCTACTGATCACATCATGCTTTTGGAGGTCACTAGACATATATGTGACTTTGATGCCATTGTTAAAAGGGACAAACATAAGACTGGCTTTGGTGGAGACTTCCCCTTGAGGATATGCACTGGAGAGGCATGTCCTTCCATCATTTCTGCCCAAGCTTCAGAAGAGGAGATGAGTACTCTTGGCTTATCTTTCCATTCCAAGAGGTCTAGATTTGAAATCACAGGTGAAGCCCAAAAGAAGGCCAGTAGAGAGTATAGCCATAAGGTTGATTTGGAAGACTACTAGGCCAATTGTAGTGATGAGTTTGAAGTCAGGAAGAATAATTTCTCTCGACTGTCAGTTGAATCAATCTGATTATACAATGTGAGGGTAGAGCCTGATCAGCTTGAGGATGATGGAAACTTGATTCAGGATCATGCTTATAAGGCAATAAAGGATAGGTCAATCAGTGATGTGGATTGGCTAGAAGAAGAAAAGATAGACCTAAAACAACTAATGGATCCAGTCACCAAATTCACTAGAATGTGGTTGAGGCATAAACTATGGGAGTTAGAGAATGAAGGTGTGTAGTGCGCCTATGAGCTGATGGGAGATTTGGACCCTCACTCCACTTCTAAAGAGTCAACTAAACATGATCCTAAGGGAAAAGGTAATCTAGATTCTCCTTTCAAGATCAAGATAAAACGTGTTCAAGAGGAGGAAGTCTAGGAAACAAAAAAATAGAGAAAGCCCATTTCCAAGAAGAGGTCAAAGACTAAGAGGTCTGAATAGAAAGAAATGGAAAAGCAAGGCTCTAAGGTTGATGTTCCTATGCCCAAAAGAAGAAGAGTCATAAGACTGTCATAGAAGGCTAGCTCCAAGGTAGGAGAAGAAGTTACCCCACCGGTGGTAAATTTTGAAAGCTCATAAGAGAAGGCATGGGTGTACACAAGGAGGTCTAGGACTCCTTCTCCCAAGGATAGTGTGCCTAAGACGGACCTCCCTCTGGTTATTTCTCATGAGGAGTAGCATGGTGATGTTCATTTCACCCATGGGGCTCAAAGTGAACCTGAAGAATCAAAAGAAGTTGAAGATCATCCATATACTGAAGGGGAGGAATTCCATGAAGGTGACCTTTATAGTGTAGAAGCTAAAGTTGAAAAGGTAGTGCAATCTCCCTTGGTTGAATATGGAGAGTCACTAGTTATGAATGAAGAGCTTAAATCCCCTCCTAAAGAGGAGGAGGTAGAAAAGATTCCATCCCTTGAGCACAAAGAGGAGCATGTTGAAAAGAAGGAAAGGAAAATAGATGAGACTCCTAAAAAACAAAATTTGAATGAGGAGGCACCTAAAGAGTAACAGGAAGAGGAAAAATAGGGTGAAGTGCAATTGGAATCCACTGTTCCATAATGGTTAGATAGGGAGATAAAAAGAAAGTAGGTTGTTGTGGAAGATAGTCCATCGAATTGGGATGAGTTGCTAGCCAAGATTGGAAAGGATAAGGGGAAAAAAAAGGCTAGGGTGATCTCAAAGATTGAGAGAGATGAAGCTCATAACAAAGCTGTCCACATTGCAACTCCTTCCCAGGATAAGAGTAGAGATGAGGTAGCTGTAAAAAACTACAATGTGTAGACTTTTAATTTAGGGCACACTTCTATTGAGCAGGATATTGAAGATTATCAGGGTTCTAGTGCAGTTATATTGGTCAAATTGAGGAAGGAAATAAAGACTAAGCAAGAGCTTAAAGAGGAAAATGAGAATCTCAAGAAATTCTTGGAGGATCTGATGAAACCTTTGCAATCCATTAACCCCTCGGTTTCTGCTGCGAATCCTTTACCTCAACAAACTATCACCGAACTGGAGAAGATGAAGGCTTCCACTCTTGCCACTACAAATTGGTTATAGGGGGTGTGAACCAAATGAAATGAGGCCATTAAAGATATTCTATCCACAGAGAAGGATGCTATGAGGGCAGTTGATTGGTTGAAGGAGATTTTAGCTCAGGACAAGGAAGATACATATCTCCTATTGCAGAAGACGAAAACTATCATGGAGTACACCAGGGATAAGTTATTAAATGATAAAATTCTCCCTTCCTCTGGAGCTGTTGAACTTGGGAATGTTTTGATGCGCTGCAAATCAGGAAAAAGGTTTTGAAGAAGATTTACATACAGAGGAGGCAGATTGATGATACCCTAGCCGGTGTGTACAATGGCTCTATTGCTTTCTTTGAGATTATGATAGGAAGAAGTAATATTTCCCCTAAGTATTTGAGTTTGGAATAGTTGAGGAAGTGGTGGCATGATGTTTATGCTCCAAGTAATGATGATTTTGTTTCTAAGCACCAGTTGGATGATGCGGCCACCTACATTGTTGTCACTGACAAATACCTAAGATATAAGGTGGATTGGGATAGGTCGGTGAAACAATCCATGGAAGAAATTGCATCAATTGAAAGGTGACTTAGGGTTTTTCCTTTGCCACTTGTGGCCGACTTGCATAGGGTGATTTTGAAAGTTCATGAAATGCTGGATCGGAATAAAGACAAAGGGGAAGGTAGTTAATGATTGGATACATCGAGATTTGTGCTTCCCTATTATTTTTCCATGCATTGGTCCAAGCTGCATTGGAGATCCCAGGCTGATTTGGATGAAGTTCATGCATTTAATGCATATTTTATCTCATTTTGAATTTCTCTTGTCCGACTTGTTGTGCCTAATTAATTATTGTAAAAACCTATCTAGGCCGACATGTTTTGGGGGTTTTATAAATATGGCTTTTTGCCTCATTTGTAAGGGTTAAGAAGTTTTAGACATAGACAAATAAAGAGATAGTTAGAGTGAATTAAGTAGAGCAAGAGTTAGCAAGTAGTTGATCTCAAGCAAATATTGTAAAAGAAAGCTGGAATTGTTGTTACAGTGGATAATTTGATGCAAGTAATGACATTGTGATTTGGTGCCATACTTTTGTTTCTTATTATCTTGCATGGTTCTTGTTATTCTATCTTTAGAATTTCTTTGAGGAGGATAATATTTAGACTAGATTTGATTTAATAGTGTTTATGGTTTGATATTTGAAGTGTTGTAGCAATCCCTGGTCCATACTTTTTGCAACCAACTGATTGTTAGTTTCTTTGCAAAGTTAGCCTGGACTTTTATATTCATTGTGCTTAGTTCAATTGTGAGGGTTTATTCATTTCAATCGCAATAGGGTTGTCTGAATGAATGTTTATGATTTGAAAATCTTAACACCTTAAAAGATTGCAATGTTTCTATAAGATTGCAAATTTATCTGGGTCAAGTAGATATTAGATTTGAGGGATTGGTCCATTTTGAGTGTTGTTCATTTGCGTTGTTAATCTTAGGTTTAATATTAAGTTTATAAATCTCTTTGAAACCCTTATCTTTTTTTATTTCTTTGATTATTGGGTTAAATTTAGGATTGAAGTATCATCATATTGTTAGATCTGATAAATTCATATTCAATATTTTGCTTGTAGTAAGGTCCCATTGTGATTACCAGCATTTTCACATTTATCATTGAGTTGTTTAGGCATTGTCAGGACCTGACATTAGAGACCTTGGGGTTATCTCTTGAGGCTTGCTGATAGATATTTACCTTTCAAGTGAGATAGGATATTATATTTTATCTGAGTTGTTTCTATGTAGAAAACATCATCAACAATGAGCATCTATTCTCCATCAGTGTATAAACTCCCTACTATGCTAACATAGCTAACTATCTAGTCATAGGTAGAGTTCCTCCTCACTTCTCTCCAAAATAGAGAAGGGCACTCATTGAAAAATATTTTCCTTTCTCATGGATTGTTAGATGTGGGTATGTGCAAGATTGTGATGGGCCAAAAAGTGGTGATATGATGGGTATGTGTAGGGTATGTGGTTGACGATCTTTGTTTTACCAAAAAATGATGAAATGAAAAGGGTTTTTAAAAGAAATTTTCAACATTCCACCAATATAAATTATTCTTTACTTTGAATTTAATAAATAATTATTGTTCATTTTCTATTTGGATTACGACTTAAGTCCTGATTGATCGGTTGATTGAAAAACATCTATAGCTTTCAAATGGTATCACATTTTTTGAATCCATAACATGTATCACATTCTATGCTTCACATACTATAGTATTAAAAAAATCATGAAGTTTTGACCAAGTTAAGGTGGTCAGACATACGAGTTTTTATATTTTTTAAAAGTTGTAATAAAAATTCATAATTAATTATTTATTTGGAATTTTTTTAAAAAAATGCATCACATCGGGACATGAGTCCTCTATTTATATCTAAAATATTAAAAAAAAAATTATCATTTTATTATGGTTAGGGTGGTCAGATAGACACCTACTTATTTTTTCCCTGAAATTTAAGTACTACTGCATTGAAATTTCAAATCGCTACATTCAATCCTAGTAGTTTAGAAACTACATTCAATTCGCTACAGATTGTATTCTTACATATTTTTTAAATAATATAGATAACTTATTCAATTCTTTACATCAAGTTGCCTAACTCTATTTTTTCTAATTTTTTGTTCCACTTAAGGGCCTATTTTTTCCATGATGATCCTGCACATACGGGCATGTGCAAGATCATGATGGGCCAAAAAGTGGCAATATGATAGGTATGTGGCTGACTAGTATTTTTTTACCCAAAATTCATGAAATGAAAATGGTTTTTAAAGGAGATTCTCTAACTTTCCACCAATATAAATTATTCTTTAATTTGAATTTAATAAGTAATTATTATTCATTTTCTAATCAAATTATGACTAAAGTTCTGATTGATAGGTTGATTGAAAAAAATCTATAGCTTTCAAATAGTATCACATTTTTTGAATCCAAAATATGCATCACATTCTATGCTTCACATACTATAGGATTAAAAAAAGAAGAATTCAATTTCATGAAGTTTTGACCAAGTTAAGGTGGTCAGACATATGAGTTTTCATATTTTTAAAAAAATTGCAATAGAAAATTCATAATTAATTATTTACTTGGAAAAAATTACAAAAAAATATGCTTCACATCAGGGCATGAGTCCTCTACTTATATTTAAAATATTATAAAAAAATATTATCATTTTATTGTGGTTAGGGCGGCATTACACCTACTTCTTTTTTTCCAAAATTTAAGTACCATTGCATTGAAATTTCAAATTTTCACCAAATAGATTTTTCTTTTTAAACAAACCTAGTAGTTTAGAAACTAAATTCAATTTGCTATAGATTATATTCTTACATATTTTTGAAATAATATACATAAATTATTCAAATTTTTACGTCAAGTTTCCTAACTCTGATTTTTCTAAATTTTTTGCCACTTAAGGGCCTAATTTTTCCATGATGATCTTGCAAATACCCATACCCATGTTTGTTTTATACTAAACCAGACCATGTCATGAGGAGATGTGTGAGACAAGATGATACATGACATTTTTCATGCATGCCACAATGAACCATGTGGAGGACATTTTGTAGCCAAGAAAACACCAATGAAGATTTTGAACATAGGATATTACTGGCCAACACTCCACAAGGATGCAAGAAGGTATACCGGAAAATGTGATAGATGTCTAATAATGGGAAGACCAACCAAATCTGATGAGATGCCATCTTTCTTTCAGGTAGTAATCACTCCCTTTGACAAGTGGGGATTGGATTTTGTAGGACCCATTGACCCTCCATCAAATGGTAAGTCCTATATCCTAGTATGCACTGATTATGTAACTAAGTGGGTGGAAGTTAAGGCCATGAAGCATGCAAGAGATAACAAGTTTTTATAATTTCTTTATGAGGAGATTTTCACAAGGTACGAAGTTCCAAGATAGATAGTGACTAATCAAGGGAATCAACTCACATCAACCCTTCTTGTAGCACTAGTTAATGAGTACAACATAAGAAATAGGAAGTCTACTCCTTATCACCCCCAGGCCAATGGTCAAGTTGAGGTGACCAATAGAGAAATTGATGTTATTTGGACTAAAAAAGTGGCTATCCACATAAAGGATTGGACAAACAGACTACCAAAAGTTGTTTGGGCCTACAAAACTACTTGGAAAACAACTAAAGGCTTCACTCCATTTGAGTTGTTGTATGGAAAGACAACCATGATGCCCATTGAGTTTGAATATAAGACTCTTAGGAAAAAACTAGACTTGGTTATGGATATCTCTAAGACACAAAGAGAAAGAATCCTATAGTTGAATGCTTTGGATGAGATAAGGAAAGTAGCCTTGCATCACACAGAGGTAGTGCAGAATCAGAGAATTAGGTGGCACAATAAATTTATCAAGGATAAGAAATTAAACCTAGGATATTGGGCCTTTCTTTATGATTCCAAATATCAAGACAATGCTAGAAAATTACAAACAAGGTGGCTAGGACCATATGAGGTTGTTGAAGTATTCCCTAATGGTGTTGTTCAGCTCACTACAATTGACCTAGTCAGATTCAAGTTGCTTGGAAATGGTTGTCACCTTAGATTATATCACAAGCCAACTTCCAAGGAGGAGTTCTTGTAGCAATTCACTCAGCATGTTCCACCCAGGCTTCCTACAGCTGAAGGAAGTGGACCTAGTGTCTATCCTTCTGGCTAGTTAACGTATGTACTTGTCATAATAAAGACTTCCACTTCTATGAGAGTCTATTTATTCACAATCCACCCATCCATCTCCACCTTTCTCTCTCTTCCATCACATCAGTTCATTCCACCCCACCTCATTTTCATTACTTGCTCAACTTATTTCCTAAACTGGATAATGATACTTTCTCCACAATCTTTGCAATGAATCCTCCACACATTCAGGTATGTGTACATTAATTGCTATATCTTAATTGTTTTTTAGTGCATTCATTTAATTGTTGTACATTAATATGGGCATTCACCATAGCATGCCATTATTCCTTACCCCTGTCAAATCATCATTTCACATGCAAGGAAACATGCCCAAATTTAGGTTGGGGGGAGGAAAATATGTGAATAATTTTCCCACGTGTCAGTCCATGCTAATCTACCTCAACAAAATTTGAATTGAGCCAATTTGAAATGTGAATGAGAGGATGGCTTGCATGTGTGAGGTGACACTAACTATGGTGGTCATTTCTCTCCATCATAGCTTTCCTTTATTACTCCTTCCTTGTCATTATTAACCATGTCACAATCTCAAGCTATAAACAAAAGGTAAAAAGGGAAAGTTCTATGGACATCGGCATTGGAAATTCAGCAAGTGTTGCAGGAAGGTGAGTTTGGTTTTTTAGATGAGAATTGTAGGAATGAAATTGTAGAGTGATTGTTTGCTTGTAGACAATGGGAGGTGGGTTAATTCAAAATGAACCCACAGTGCATGATGTATTATTGCAAGATGCATCGTGCCTAGCTGAATTTAGGAAATGTGGCTGGTTAGATTATTTCATTAAGCTGGATGGTTTTGATGAAGACATTATTTGAAGGGAAAGTCATAATAAAAGGGTTGGAAGTATTCGCTACCGAAGAAATAATTGAATAATTTATAGGGTTACTTGTCGACGGTGAAGATTACCTTATTTCCAAGACACTGGACCAGCTAGGCCAGCCTTTGTTACGCCTCCACAGGAAAACCATAAGTCAAGAGAAATATCATAGGGGGACATAGAAGCTCCAATGGGGTAGGTGAATATCGAGGAAGAGGATGTATTTAAGACAACAAAAAACATAACATTGGCATATCTTGTTGATATTGTAGAAAAAGTGGAGAATCAAGGGTATGAGGAAAATCAAGATTTCCTACAACAAGAGATCCTACAATAAGAGATCCTACAACAAGAGTCCCTACATCAATAGAAAAATAAAGAACAGTCAGTACCCCTACAACTAGAATTGATGGGACAACTTGAATCCTTGTAGTTAGTACTATATGGAGAGTAAGCATCAGTGCCAAGGAAAATGTTGGTGGGTATGCATATACCCCTTGATTTCTCAATGCACATAGTAGCTATGCATTTATGGAAAGAGATGCAAAGAAGATAAGAAGAATGGAAGGAGGAGAAGTGTAGATTGAAGAAGGAAATTCAAAAGAAAGATGAGGACATTGAGGAGAAGGATCTAGAGATTTCCACCTTGAAGAAGAATGTGGATGATATGGCAGCCTTAGTACCACAAATTTTTGAGTGCAGGGCCCCTCCAAGGGTCTATGATTTGCATTTGAAGGAGAAATATATATCTTTTAAACTGGGAAGAATTGTCTTAGGTTTGAACCCTTCTATTGAGACTCCTATTGAATTTTTCAATGCTTATCGAATTGCTTCCCTTGAAATGAAGAATTTGTTGTGTGATTTTTATTTGCATAATTATGCTATGACTCAAGACCATGATTGGAATCCATTGTTGTATGTTGGAGATATCCAATTAAGAGTATTTATGTCTTGGGTACAAAATGAGATTAGTTTGGGAAAACAGTATGGGGCTTATAAGCAATTGGAGTCCAACATCCCTCTGCCCATCAGGGATGAATCAAGGAATCCAAGGGACATTTACAAGGAATGGCACAGAATGATTTTTATACCTAGCTATGGTAATAGGATTATTCTTTGGATAGAAGCAGTCTACAATGAGTATGAGGTAAAGGAAAAACCAAAAGAGGAAACCATGAAGAGAATCCTCTCACAAAGATGGAATAGCCTAACTAATGAGCTAAAAAAAGTTGGGCCTCATTCCATCTAGAACTATGCTGCAACACTCAAGATAATTAACAAATATAAACGAGTTGGAAGAACAAAGGGACAATTTTGGTTTCTCCTGAATTTTCAACCACCCCTCCTAATGTGGCCCATACCCAACTTCATATTTTACAACTATGATATTGTTGTAGAGAGACAAATATGGAGTAGATTTGACAGATTGGGAGGATTCTATTGGGACCCTGATTCATGCACAACAAACATTGATGTAGGACAGTTGTCAGTTGCAAATTTCAGAGCATTAACCAAGTAGAGGAACAACCCTTCCCCTGTTAGAGGACCAACAATACCTTAGGTTGGGGGAAGTGATGAGTCTAGTTTATGGTCTAATTTTGGGTTGAATTTATGACTTATTTTCTGAAGTTTTCATGGACCTTGATGTTAAGCGTTGATAATTTTTATGATATTCCCCCAAACTATAGACCTTACACCTAGTCTTATTTCTACAAATATTTAATGGCATTGGCATGTTATTTGGACTATCTACATTCATTTTTCATGTGGTTAATGAATTTTCTTTAAGGTAGTTATAGATATGTGATTATTGTGCATGGTAACATTGCGATACAGATATAATTTGAAGATAATAAATATAGAAAGACACTGCCAGTTGGACATGCACCATAATGTCTAGCAAGGGAATCATTGAAAGGTCAAAGGAGGATGATGGTAGAAGATTCCCCATGAAAATAAAATGTAACCACCTTGTAGAGGAATTTTAAGTTGTTGAGCAAGTATTGGCGTTACTGTTGTGCTAAATCTGTGGACATGTTTGATGAGATTCCATACATGCGTAACTACCACTGCTCCACTTTCTATGCTTTCCCTAAATTGGCATCCTCCCTGTTCATGGACTTGACTTCCTTGCTTAGTTGGTACTATAAATAAGGATTAGATTCTCATTTTTAGAAGGTTGCATGATCTAATATTGTACTTGCATTCTTAGTTTTTAGTGATACAATTATGCTACTCTTTTATACTCATGTTTCCTGATGAATAAAATAAAGTTTTGAGTTTGAGCATCTAAGTTTTCATTAGTAGTAGAGGATACTCATCCAAGGGGGATCACTTGGTGATAAATACATCCTTAGATTTGTTTAGCCTAGCTTTTACTTTATGTTTAGTAATAAGTAAAGAATATGGCACTGACTGTTCCTACAACCACTAGAATTCCATTATGTGACTATTCCTGCAACCAAGCGGACATAGTAGTTTTCTGTTTGTTTTTCAAATTTTCATTTTTGTCATGCATTTCAAGCTTAGTATGGTTGTTGGTTGATGTTCAACATTTATGTTATTCCTTTCCAAGCAATTTACTTTCAGTAGTGCAAATTTCTTAGCTGTAGAATGAAAATGACTACTTTGGGTTCCTAGTTCACATACTGTGTTGATCCATTTCATGTTCACGTCCTTGGGTTGAAAATTTAAATGTACCTTCATGATGATTGGAATAGCTATTCAGGTGAGATTTCTAGTCTCTAAATCACTGTTGTAGAGGCCTAGTTGTTAAATCATTATAGGAGGCCAACATCTGCCATCTATACAATTGGACGAAGCACTGCAATGTGCTCCCATGCCCAAATATGAAGGAGAGTCACACTTGCACCGAGGGATCTCCCATCATAATAAAAAAAACATTCAAATAATGGTACAAGGAAGCCATTATCATAGGCCCCCATGAAAAAAGAGTCATTTGGTAAAGCATCCTCTACCAAGCCAAGCCCCAAACTAGACTAAAGAATTGATCACATCTATTTGGAGCCACTAAACCTGAAATGATGGATGCAACAATCAATCTAAACATCATAACATAACCCATGTATGTCTCTAAATCTATTTGTGATGTGACCAACACAATCTAGTCCATCTCCATCACCTCAAAGCATGCATCCAATCTGGCATCAAGATCATAGATCACACAATCATTGTGGATAGGCAACCACAATATCTTCCACACATCCTCTAAGGTCATTGTTTCCTATCCCTTCAGAAGGTGGAAGGAGGAGATATCATTGTGCCATCTCTAACACAACATTGTCATCATGGATAAATGTATCCTCACAATAGGTGCATATGCGATATATCACAATCTAATCTCTCCCAAGTGCTCTTGGTGCAACTTAGAAAGATCACCTAATCTCTCTAGTATTATGGGCTTGTGCTCTCTCAACATCAATGGTGCGAAGACCTCCTACACCCATGAAGTGCATGACATTAGAAAATCACAAAATTTGAAGTTATTTGGAATTTTTGGATCAAAAATCACAAATGCATCACTATTTACAAATGCGTTGCTATATTCAAAACTCAAATAGTGATTCCTGATGCATTTTAAAATTCAAATTGAAAAATGCATTGCCATAAAAGATGGTGTTACGATTTAGAATTTGGCATCACCTAACCCTAACTTTCAAATGGACAAGTGTGTCACTAGATACAAACACATAACCATTTAAAATTTTAAACCCTAAAATCAAATTTGGAAAAGTGTCACCCTAGACATATGCATCACTATATATCATTTGGGCATCGTCGATTGAAGTTTGGGCATCGCTATATAGTGACACCCCCAAATTCTATATTCTAACACCTAATAAATGCATCAAAATTTCAAATTTCAAATCAGGTTTCAAATCACATACTCGTGGTCTTACTCCTGGAAGCCGTCGGAGCTCATGAACTTGAACAGAATTGTGTTAGGGTAGCTTACAATGTGCCATTTCATTGAAGGGTCAGAGCTCAAATTGCAAGAATTTCTTAAGTGAGAATGCGCAAATAAATTGAAAATGACCCCTCTTGGCCTATTTACATTGGAAAATTAGGGTTTTTTGCCTTAATTTAGCCTTTTTAATGGGGTTTATTATCATTTTCATCTTTTTCTAATCTGGACCTAATTTTGCATCTTTTTTTGTGTTTTTGGTATTATTCTTGTATCTCGGAACCTTTATGGACCCTTGGAGCAGCTTTTGAACCTTTATTGAGAAATCAACCCAAAATTCAAAATTTCTACATGATTTCTCAATGGGGCAAGGATTCAATTTTATCCTTCCATTGGGGAATCTTAAAAAAAAAAAAAATCTTTATTTTTTGATTCGAGCAACATTTTTCATCTGAAAAGTGTTATTCTTTGAACTGAAGTAGTAGGTACCTCGCTTCAAAGAGGGGAAAAATGTAGACGCTTAAAGATGTCCTAATCAATGTCATACACTCGAATAAGGTTTATTAACATCATTTCTTCTTTATTCATCTTCTTTTTGTTTAATTGATTTAATTAGCCTAGCTAATTAATTAATTGCATCATTTTTGTCTATTTAGCCTAATCAATTAAATTAGGTTAATTCATCTCTTTTCACACTAAAACTTCATCTCATTATATAAAACAAATCAAAATATTTAATTTAATCTCCTAAGTCATCTTATTTAATTAAATAACCCTAAGTTATTTGATTAAATATCATTTCACCCATCCCCTATTTATTAAATAATCTAATTTAATAAATATCATCTAATTCATCTAATCCCCTAAATTAAACCTTGTTTAATTATAAATTAAACTAATATTCCTCTAATCAAAGGGAATATTCCCATGGAATATTCTTTATCCTTTTTGCACAATTAAAACTTTGTTTTAATTTGTAAATTAACCTTTTTCCTCACCCTAAAGGAGTATTCGAAGGAATATTGCCTCTCCTCCAATCAACTGACTTGGCTTCAAAATCAAGTTAACCCTTTAACCTCCTAAACAAGTTACCTTTGACCTATGTGAGCAGGTCAAAAGTGTGTTTGTTTGAGTCAAGTGTGAGCCCTTGATTAAATTTCATATTGCATTCTCATCTGTTGACGAGAATCCATGATCCATGTCTTTCATCCTCTTCATCTTGAACCCTTGATTAAGATTTTTGATGTCAACCATGCATTCTTTATTCACTCTCCTATAAATAGATCACTATTTGGAGACAAATGGATCCATCTTTTATTGCAAACTTATGTTGTTAAATTTACTCACATCCATACTCTCAATTTGCACACATTTAGCTTATTTTCAGTTTGTTTTAGTTGCATAATAGATGCAAACTTTCATTAATGGCTTCCATGCATCCATCCTAGTTTGTAAATAAATTAGGGTGTTCATCTTTTAACTCATTTTTTAGCTTAAATTAGCTTATATTAGCTTAGAAATTTCACAATTAGATCATTTATAGCATAAAATCATGGTAACTTATCTTGCATCATGCTCATTTTGTGCATAATTTAGGTTTTTTATACATCAAACACCATGGTTTGATCGATTCTCTTCCATAGAATCAATTGAGACAAGCTCACTATCACAGGATTGGGAAAGGGTTGTCAGTCCACATCAATGTGACACCAATTCCACAACAAGATAAAGTTTCAATAGATTAGAGTAGATTTTTTCTTTAAGGCTTTCATAAATTTAGCATGTTAGGTTTTTTTTGATAAAATGTTTACTTTCAATTTTGATTGATTGATCTTATTGAGATTCGAGTATTGGTGGCTCCATTATGCTTTGAATCTTCATGGACCAAGAGTAATTCAACACATACCGATATTTCACATTGATAGGTATGGGTCTTGAATAATCTACAAAATTGATTTTCCTAATAGTAATATCATCATAAATCAAAACCTTTTCATTATCATCAATGTTGAAAAGGAAATATTTTTTGTGTGAAAGAATGTTCTTGTTGAGAAAAGTACATCTTGCTAATGGTTTTGAACTCCTTTTCAAAGATATTTTTACATTGCTTGACTAAGGTTAAACTTTGGAAATAATGGCATACTTAGCATAGTATGAAAATAATGATAAATGACCTGATACATAGGTATAATTTTGGGAGAAAACCTAGAAAGTCTCCATATTCTATTTTAATGCGTGATGAAAACCATGGATATTTGCAACGTGTCATATCTTGTTGAAAAAATATTTAATGAACCTTGTGAAATATGGAGAAATTCCATAAAACAAACACTGGTTTCATGCCACATCAAGATTTCTCAGTCTCTTCAATGTAATCAACAAAAACCCTAAAATCAAGCAACATATGAACTCCCAAAGACAAAAGACTTTACTTCTTTCTTCTATTTTTCTTAACCTTTTACCTTATTAAAGTTTTGATACCTAAGACTTACTTTTCCACCCTTGCATTAACTTTTTTCTTCAAAAACTATGAAGCTTTTCCCTATTTAGCTTAATAACCATTTTAGGAAAACAAATATAAAAAAAGGTGACAAAAATGTCAACATCTTTGGTGACTTCCCAAAGATGTCTTCTTACTAAACAATGATTAGCTACCTGAAAACAGTCCATTGGTCATAGGAGTCATGAAAGAAATTGAGAAAACTAAAAAAAAAGACCTTAAACACTGCTATAACACACTCAAAAAAATGCTAGACACTTTCCAACCTATCAACTTCCCAAATAAAACTCAAAAACATGACTAAAACCAACCGAAAAACTATGTATCAACACTTGGAGGAATGAAAGGACACCTAAAACCCATGTTCAACATCACTTATTGACTTAAAAACCTAAGCTAATATGTGCAAAAGACTGGTCATACATCAAAAACAAATTTTGAGGTTTATCCCATTAATTGGGATAGGAAGTATCTCTCCATCCATTTTAGACAACTAAAAAGCATTATGTTGTTTTTACTCTACAATGATGAAAGGACCACTCCACATGGCATAAAAATGTGTGTTTCTCAAGCCTACTCTTAAGTCATCCCACTTGAGCACTACATTTCCTTCCTTAAACCCCCTTGGTGTTGCCTTGTCAAAATATTTCTTCACTTTAGTTTGGTGGAATTCGATGGTTTTCATGGCCTTGTCTATTGCTTCCTCAAGCTCTAATAGTTATTCATTTCTAATTACCATGGGGTCTTCTTCTTCAAGCATCTCAAGCTTATTGACTATGTCAAGTGTTGGAAGTTCAATGGAAAAAGGAAGCCTTGCTTCTTTTCCATTAACCAACATGTATGTAGAGTTGTCAATGTACCTTTTAGGTGTGATTCTATCCACCCATACGGAAAATTTTAGCTTTGTATATCGAGTTCTTTGGTTATCTTCCATGGTTCTCTTAATGATCTTGATCAAATTCTTATTAGTGGACTCAACCAAACCATTTCCTTGAGGGTAATAATTTGATGAAGTACTCAAGAATATACCTTGTTTTATATCCCACTCACTAATTCTTGTACCAATGAAAGTCAAAGCATTGTCAGAAATAATGGAGTTAGGAACTCCAAACCTTTTTACTAGCTCCTCATAAAAGTTTAAAACAACACTTTCAGTTGCTTCTTTGAGGGTTATAGCCTCTGTCCACATTGTTAAATAATCAGTGGCATTCAAAATCCACTTGTGTCTAGCACTAGATGGAGGATGTATGGCCCCAATGAAGTCAATACCCCACTTGTTAAAGGGTTATTCAACTTGTATGTGTTGCAAAGGAAGAGTTGGATGCCTTTCTTTTCCTACATACATTGCACATTTGGCACATTTTCTTGCACATGCATGGGAATCTTTGAAGAGTCTTGACCAATAGCACCTAGCCCTCCTAATCTTCCAAGTTGTTGTCCTTGTAGAAAAATGACCACCAGTTGTTCCATCATGAAACTCACGGAGTACCTTGTCAACTTGATTGGTATCTATGCATCTTAATACTATTCCATTATGATTCTTTCTAAAAAACACATAATTGACAAGTACAAATGGAATGGACTGTAATATGAAATACCTTCTTTTTGCATTGTCCAAGCCATGTGGACACCAATTTGAAGATAATGTACCATTTTATATTCCCAACAAGTAGCCAATGATGGTGCAAAAAATTCATGGCTCATTATTTATCATGAGGAAAACCTCTTGAGTTTATTCATTGCTTTCTAACTGAATAGCTAGCTTTTGACATAGTCACTAACCTACCATCTTTGTAACTTTGATCTCCACATCATATTTCATCACTTTGGTGATCAACCTAGCCCCTTTTCACTAAAATATTTACTCAACAACAACTCTTTAACACTTGGGTGAGAAATCATCAATTGAATCTTGTTATTGGAAATGAAATGATGATTTTTTTTGACACTTCTATTCACAGCTAGCACATGCTTCTCAACAAAAGAATACCATTTCTCATAAACCTCTAGGAATTGACTAAAAAAAATATTGGATGCTCTAAACCATCTTCATTTTTTTATACCAACATAGTAGAGATGGTATCTGTGATACCAAAAGCATAAAGGATGAAATCTTTGGAAAAGTTAGGATTTACCAATGTAGGTGATGTAGTTAATGCTTCTTTCATGGCCTTAAAACTATTTTTTCCTTCTCTTTTCCAACTAAAACTCACATTCTTCTTCACCATTGAATTTAGAGGTATCAAAAGATTGGCTACATTAGCTATAAACCTTATCACAAAATTCATTCTATCAAGGAAACTTTATAGCCCCTTCTTATGACTAGGCAAAGATAAAGCAAGAATGGAAAATACTCTTTCTAGATCAATGATAACTCCATGTTTTGAGACCACAATTCCAATAATTTTACCTTCATGGATAGAAAAGATGCACTTTTTAGGGTTAAGAGATATTCTAGATTCCCTACACCTGTAAAATACTCTCCTTAGATAAGAAAGATGTTCATCAATATTTTTTGAAAAAATAGTTATGTTATCAAGATAAATTGGCACGAATTTGTAAATTAACCCTTGGAAAGCCATGTCCATTACCCTTTGAAAAGTTACACCAACATTGGAAAAACTGAACGAAATTCTCTTGTAATCCAATATTCTCCACTTTGTGGTGAATTTTGTCTTATACTGATCTTCCTCTTTCACTAGCACTTGGTTATACCCAGAATAACCATCAGCTAGAGAAAACCTCTCTGAGCTTGCAACAACTTGTAGAATTTGTTCCATAGAGGGCATTGGGTAATGCTCTTTGAGTGAGGCCCTATTCAAGTCTCTAAAGTCAACACAAAGTCTTATCTCCCCATTTATCTTCCTAATAGGAACATAGTTGGAAACCCATGAGGTGTGTTTGATTTGGAAAATGATATTACCCTCAATCAATTTATTCAATTCCTTTTTCATGAGTGGCTCAAGTTTCATATTCAAAGGACTTTGTTTTTATCTTACTATTTTTGCATTTAGCTCAAGTTCAATGGTCTGCTGGGAAATATTGGGGTGAAAGCCTTTCAAATCAAAGTATTCCCAAGAAAAAATGTCATGAAACTCTTGAAAAACTAAACAAAAATCTTCTCTATCCTCTTGAGAACAAATCTTTCCAATCTTAAGAAGCTCACCTTTTAAAATTTCCACATCTTTCTAGTGCTCTTGCTTGATATGCATGTTGGATTTTTCCCTTATAAGCTAATCATATGAATTGAAAATGGACTCTAAGGTGACCAAACCCTTTGGTAACTTATTTTTTTTTAATTTTATAGTCTAGTAACCATATTATTGTTGTAATTTTTCTTAATTTCTAGCCAAAAACTCAGCTTCCTAAAGAAAAAAAATGAGTACGTGTTCATTACTTTCACTTGCCAATGAACATTATTGTCAGGAATAGATGGCCTTACTACTACCTTAACATACTAATATACCTTATACTTTTTAATATCATTTCAGAATATCAAATCAGGAACCTATGGTATCCAACCTATTAGCATGCTTGTTTTGATTCCCAGGCCTCAAAAAAATAGATTAAAGGAATAAAATTCTTATATCATATCCCATACTGTATGATTATAGGACTTAAGCAAGTCATTTTTGGTCACATGAAAACCTCTTACTTGGCTTGCAATCAGCTCACTATCACTAAAAAATTGTAGGCAACTTATTTTCCTCTTCCTTGCCCAGTCTAAACCCTGTATACAACCTTCATTCTCACATATATTATTAGCACAACTAAAAGCAAAACAAAAAGCTAAATAATACTTTTCACCTTGTGGAGATACAAGTGTATCACCCCACCAGCTCCATGTTCACTTCTTGAATCATCAAAAAATATCTTTTAAACTTCATTTTGTTGTTGTTCATGTTGTTGTTCATCCTTATTTTGAAGGTTAGGAATGATAGTCTTGTTCATGAATCATGTAAAAACCTAGGCCTACCTCTTCAACATTTTTGTTTGGATCAACTTCAATGTTTTCAGCTACCCATTCATCCAAAATAATGTCCACATGGCTCTATGTGGTCTTTTTTTGTTGACTTAGATTTAATAGTCACTTTGGTTCCATATATTGTCTTAAACAACATATGTGACCAATCTGAAGATAGATAGCCACCTACTTTAGCAATGAAATCCCTTGAAATAAAAAGAGCAAAGTAAGATGGCAAGTCAATCACATAAACATCTCGCAGAATGGAAACGTTGGGACATGCATGTGCAAGGTAATATTTATGTTCTTAATAATTCCTATAGTATTGATGGTTGTACCATCAAGTTGAACTACCCATTTTACAAGAGATTGATATACCAAAGCCAACCTATCTACAATTTTATTAGGCATGACAAAAATAATCTCCCTTGAATCGATCATGAAATTATGAACAAGGCTATCTCCTATGATTAGTGACATGTAGAAAGGTGGTGGCTTGACTTCTTTTCTTGGTTGTCCATTGCCATTTCGTGGTGTATTGGTAAGTAAACCTTGTCTTGATTAGTAAAATGTTCATTTGAAACAATCAAATTTTATAAAGCAACTTGCAACAAATCCCTTTATCCCAGGATAGATAAAGAGTCCAGATGGAGCTTATTAAATTCTAAGGAATTTTCTCTCTACCTCAATGGATTTAATATCAATTCTAAACCCTTGTCCCCATGAATGAGTAGGGTTTTATTCAAAAGAGCATGCAAGTGTTATAATTTGAGGTTGACTTGTTTTGTCAGTCACCAATCCCTCAAGCCATCTCTTGAGCCATCCAACACGTCAGTCTATCGGCCCTGTTAGCATGAAGCACCATTCATCAAGTCTCTCATTGGTTTTAATCTTTTCCTAAGTATTATTTTTAATCTAACCTAGGGACTTGGGCTTAAGTCATTAACCCCCAGTGGTCATATCATCATTGGTTAGACCAAGTCTCGTACATTAAATGCTAACAGTATGTGAAGTGCAAGTTTCAAGATTTGAGGATTTGGGAGGAGATCTGAATCGTAGCTCACTAGCCCATGGGAATTAAGTTCCTGTGGGATAAATACAACGAGACTAGAAAAAAGTGGATGCACGTCTCTGTACAGTTGTGGGACCCACTCCCCACTATCGCTCCCATGGGAAGGAATCTTCAATAAATGGATAAGATGCAATCTATGGAACGATCTTCACCATTCCCTATTGGCTCGCTGGGTGAAAGTGAACGATGGTTAAAACTAGTGAGATCAATAATATCTCGACACCTATCCTAGTCTACTTATTTTGTGTAGCCCCCCACACTGTGAAGGTGTCATCTAACATGGATGAAAATTATAGGTCAAGAACATTTCAGTGAAGCCCTGCTAGAAGTCAAAGGTAGTCAAATGAAGGATGGCCATTTGGTGTGCCATCTCAGTATAGAATCAACGACTTATATTTAATATTGATGGAAATCACGTGATGGAATTTTTATGCTATGCAACCAACTTGCATTAATGGCCAACCTTCTGTAGAATGATCAAGTTGATCTCAATTCTTGTGGAAACACAGATGTTGGTAATCATGAGGCACAATTTGTAGGTTTCCATGCAAATGGTGACTTAAATGGTGATAGTACATCTACCAACGAGCTGCTAGGGTTTTGCATGTATGTTAAACATTGATTGCGGATGCCATCACTCCACATGATAAATATAGAAGGAATAGCTACTATTTGTGTCATTCACAATTAACAGTTAGATATTTTCTTGATTAAGGCAAGGTATATTTGAGCAATTGACAGATAAGAAAATGTGTGAACTAGTGAGGAGGTCTACTCATCTTAGCTCTTGAAAGCTTGGTTATGGTATGTTGGAAGTTGCCTCGACCATGGAGGCTAACATTTCTACTAGAAAGTCTAGAATTGCACCCACAAGGTACAGTTGAAGGTTACAATTTCAAAGTGTGGCTATAGAGAAGGTGGATGATAAAGGCACTTAGCCAATGTAGTCTACTACTAGAGTGAAGAGGAAGATAAGGTATGGGCATGTTTCCTTTGGAAACCAAAACTCACCCATTAACCTTACAAGAAGCTCATTTGCTAGTGAAACAAAGACCGACTTTGACTATTGTTGGTACCTTGCACTCTTGATTCATGGTCAAACTCCTGGTTAGGAGGTAATATATGTCTTGCCATTGGCAACCAAAACTCCAAGTGGGCAGACTGTTACTATACTGGGTAAGAAAAGGATGAGGTAGAAGTTGAGGTTTTCTCTCCTCCTCTTGCAATAACTCAGAGTAGGCATGTATATCACAATCGTGGCACTCGTAAAGGTGGGGTGGTTGGTAAATGAAAATTTGTTGTGTGTGGGATGTGAAATTTTTGAGTTGATAATGTTTGTTGTGATGGTGGTTTTATTTTTTGCATGTGTGGCACAATTTTGGTGTTGAACGTTGATTGTGTGCCCTCATGGCATTGTTGATTCCTAGTTCATTGCAACATGAATGGCAATGAATGGAATTTTTGTGTTACTTTGTATTTCCCTTCTTGATCGTAGTTATAATTTTTCCCTTTCCCATTTTGCACCATTTTCTTGTAGATTCAACTCATGGGAATTCTGAAATGCAAAGTAAATGTAGATGAAATTTTACATGAAATGAAATTTGTAATGAAATTTCATTTAAGCCTGAAGCTTGTCACTCCCTCACTCTATAAAAAAGGTAATTCAAGGCTTATTTGCAGGGGGATGAATGATAGATAAAAAAAATTATTAGCTTTTCGAGTTAGGTGTATATGGCAGGAATAGAATAGCTAGTCTATTTTGAGCTTTTATGGAAGAAACAAGTGCATGTTATCTTAAATTGTTATGCAAATTTGACAATGAAAGTATAATTTTGATATATCTTCTCTCCTTGTGCGGATTTGAGTGAATTTTGAGTGGAATATTAATGATATCTTCATTCTTCTTTGAACATCTATTCAAATGTATGTCTTTGTTTTATGCTTTGATTCAAGTAATCAATTAAATGCTTAAATGGAGTCATACGTTTACAATTATTTGTATAAGGTTTGATAAGCAGTTATATATCAAAAATAGTGAGCTCCACAATGCAAAGTTGTTATGAGGGTAGTCCACCCCATTAAATTTTAAAGGTCATCTTATGCATTACTAATTCTTGTATATGTGACTCCATCGCCCAATTTAGTAAGGCACTTGTCTATTCCTTAACGATTCGCGTAAAGGGTTAATCAATATTTTTATGGTGGCCAACCTAAATTTAGAATTTAAAATTCACTTCAAATTTCATAAATCTTCATACAAAAATTTGTGTCAATTACCATGCGGTCTAGCTTTGGATGAATGGGTAGCAAGTTACTTAAAAACAAGCCAATTTCCTAGTAATTATTTCATAATTATCCTTCATTCAAATTAATTTGTGAAAATGATGTGTTATCTCAAGTACAATTCAAATGAACACTGATAGGAACGCCCTCCTTGGCCCCATAGAGCCTAAAGTGCAGAAGATCTCAGTCTTCGACTAGATCTTGTTTGTTGGCTAGTCATTTTTTATGAGTTTTGAATATAGGAATTGGCTATTCCTTATAAGTTCCTTTAGGTGCACTGGAAAAAAAATTGACAAGTCCCACATAGACATACTAACATTTGATTTCTTCATATGCTCAAGAATGTTAAAAGGAGCAATATTTACCTTTTGATAAGCCTTCATGACAATAGTATCTCCTTGCAAGTGTTGGTTGGGACTGATTCCCAAATTGTTCTTTGGTAGTGCCTTGTTTATGTCTTTACAATACATGTGGTAAGTGAGATTTAGATGGGCTAGAAACCTCTTGGTTCACTCTAGGAGCTTGATAAGGCTCCTTATTTTTTGGATGGCCCATCTCAACAACCGTCTTTTCCCTCTTGTGTTGGTTGTTATAAATGAATAATCTTTGTTAACTCCACAAAACTCTTCCCCTTGCCAACTTATAAGTGTAGTGCCACTTGGAGGAGGTTCTTGCTACTATGAGGTTGCTTCATTAAGTGTATTTGGATGCAATCTAGATACATTTTACACCATTAAGGCTTGGTTAATCACCCCATTTGAACAATTGGATTGGTTATGGGCTAATTACAAGGGAAACACCACTCAATATTGAGCAAGGTTATTTTGGACAGGAACTAGCTCTTTAAATGAGCTTGGCAAGTTTGGGTTATATGGTTGAAAAGGCCCTAGGTTAAGGGCTTGTTTTGGGCCTTGGTTATTTGCATGATAGGGCAGCCTATTTTCTTGATTTGGCTAGCATTGTGCTTGGTTTTAGGGTTAGTAATGCATGTAGCTTTGAAATTACTTCTTTTTTATGTTAACCAACTCATTCTTAAATGTTTGAAGGAGGCCTTTTTATCTCTGGAAACTTAAAAGATTGGGTTGGGAAAAATTTATCTTGAGTAGGAGTAGTTGGTATAGGGGGTATTTGCAACCCAAAAGATTAGGTTGGAAAAACTTCATCTTGAGTAAGAGTAGCTGGTATAAGGGGTATTTGTCTCACATATGCATAGCTTGTTTCATTTTAGTAAAGATAGGCATTGGAGGTCTTGGTGTAATTTTTCCAGCTTGAATTAGGCTATTCTTAGTTGTAATAGCCACTTTATATGTATTGGGAAGTGTGTTTTCACCCATAGATTGTATCATTATAAAAAATTTAGTATCAAAATTTTTAGAAAGAATGTTGGATTGAAGGTCTTACCAACAATGGGATTCTATCCCAAGTCCTTTGAAAAAAGGGACTAAAATTCATCATGTGCTCATGAGGAGCCATTTCGATGGTAGTGAGATGCTCAACAAAATAAAAATGTTTTAATTTGTCCTTAAAATGCTTGCAAAGATGTTCTCCCAGCTAATCCCTAGTGCTTATTGAGTTCACTCTCAACCCCCTAAACCACTACAGAGCCTTGCCTTTGAAAGATGTTGCTAGCAACCTGAAAGGTGGAAAATTGTTGGCCATTTCTAGGGTTTAGGACCTAGAATGACAATCTTCACTAACTTTCACTCAAGAACAAACCCTCAAGATCTCAATGTAAAGGAGAAAGAGATATTGCAATAGGTCTATTATGGGGGTTGAATGTAAGCTAATAAGGGGTTCAACACCAATTATGAACTTGGAGAGATAAATGAAATGCAAGATGCAACACTAAACCCTTATGTAATGCAATGACCTATAAAATGACCTAGAAAAGTAAATGAAACAAAATAGAAAGTTGTGAGATGAATTTTTTACACTTGGAAATTTGGAAATGACTAGAAGGAGCTCTGAAATACTAAAAAAATTGACTTTAATGCTAATTGGGACTCATTCGTCAAGCTGGGTGATCAATCCAAAATTTGGGTTTCTGTGCAGGAACAAGAATATGCCAAATGGGTATCCGAATCTACAAAAATATGAATTTTGACCAATACTAGGACTCTTTTGCTAGAAGTGACAAATCAGTCTAGTAAGGGTTTCCTAGAGTGTCAAATTTTGAATTTTCTCTTCTAATTCTACTCAATCTTCTTCTTTAGTTTTTCAGATCCGAATCTCTAGAAATTAACTTGTAGGTGCTCTCCAATGTTGGATAGCAACTTTGACAACTTCTAGGAACTTTCAAAAATTTCTCCAAGCTTGCTCCTCAATGTGTCTTCAATCTAAACCTAAAAATCACACACTAAGGAGGGAAATTTTTGTTTTTGTTAGTGTATAGGGGTTTGAATTGGTCAAACCCCTTGTTGGTAATCAAACCTTGAAATAAAATGAAATATGAATGGAGAATGGTGAATGAACAAAATGTGGTGTTGCAACTCACCAAACCCTAACAATGAAAGGCTACAAACATGTATGAGATGGATCTAATGGATGCAGATCTTGATTCTTGCTTAAATTGGATATATCTTGAATGAAATGCTTGCTTGAATCATTAGACCCTACATCATAATTGTTAACTCAAAAATAAACATGATGCATGAAATATTTCACATGATGATTGGTGCTTGAATGATGCTCTAAAATGCTTGATAATATTCCCTTGAATGCTCTTGAATGCTCTTGAATGCTCTTTTGAATGCTTGAATGCTCTTGTGAACTCAAATTTTCTATGAGAATGCTCATTCAACTTGCTAGGTCTAAAATGAGTGAAAGAAACTTGTATTTATATTTAATTAAGAAATAATTGCCAAAATTACAACACTACAAGCTGAAATTAGATCTATGAGAATAAAATATAGCCAAAAAAATTGAATCAATTTTGATTTTGGTCCAAACGGGACTCATTCACCAAAGTTGTCGAATGAGTCCCATTAGGCATAATTAATGGGACCATTTTTAAAAATTTCTTAGAAAGGTGTGAAACTAGTTTTAGGACCCAAAAACCTAGTTGGGACTCATTCGACCAAGGTGGAAAATGAGTTCCAGATCACTAAATCTTGGGCCATTCAACCTGAAACACCTGAATTATGATTGGCTAATGGTTTGTGTCAGGATTATCCTCGAAAAGATGTAATAAATGAGGCTTGTGGATGCAAAATAGGGCTAATTAAAGTATAAGAAAGGGGTGATCCCACAAAGCTACTTAACAATTTTTGGGAGGATCTGATTTTTGCTAAAATCACATATTTTTAGAAAATATAATGATTTAAGCCTTAAAAAGTTCCATTTAAAGCATTCCAATTGAAGAGGTTTTTATCAAACTACCTTAAATCAAACCCCCTTGGATAGAACCCCACTAGTTTTAAACCATACCTATAACGAAGTCTCCTTTACACTATCAAAATGCTGATAAAAAGCCACTTTTGATTTACCTTTTGGGGGATCAAATGAATTCATTTAAAATTTTATTTTTTGTAAGTATGTAGTCCTTATTATAAGCTTCCGAAAAATTATAATTTAAAAAAAATCTAATTTTATTATTATATTTATTTTTTATTTCTCGTGAATGTAGGTTTTTCACCAAAAATCAAGCTCTTTGTTCTGCACATGAAAAAGTAGTAGTTTATAAAAAAAATTGAAAAATATGAGTGCACCAGATATTGAAGTCCTTGATCCAACAAAGAAAAAAAATTGAATTTCAATACATACAAAAAAAATTATGCTTTATACGGTCGTACTATGTCTGAATTATAATTGGTTTGACTTCAAAACTTGATTAAATAAAAAATATTCAATAAAAACTATCTAATTAAGTGGAAGCACTAGATATCAAAGTTATGAATCTAAATTCGAAATAATTATAATTTTATCCTTCATGGAAAAAAAATTATGCATTATACGGTGAGCGTGACTTTTTAAAAATGTTTTTTGAAAAAAACTAGTTTTCGAGGGAGATAGAAAAAGAAGTGCAATCTGATTCCAAAAATTTTGAAAAAAATATATTTAAAATCTATAGAAATTTTTTTATGAAACTCTTCTTTGCATCATCTTCAAATTCCTCATGGATTAGCCGCGATAGGTGCCTAAAAGTGAAGATTTAGTTAAAAAAAATTATTCTAGTGTCTTGTTTGGCTAAAAATTGTAAACCACTATTGTGGGATCACCTAAAGCCCAATTATTAATGAAAACCCTAGAAAAGTGTGAAAGTGTGTTACAAAACTTTACAACACTCCAAATAAGGTGGGATTAATGTTTATTTTGATTAAAAAGAGGTTTATTAGGTTCAATTAATTAATAAAACCTTAGAAAAGTGTGAAAGTGTGTTACAACATTTCACAACACTTTAGCAAGGTACCATTTAAATTCATTAGTTTGCAAGGTCCCAAGACCTAATGCGAATGTGTCAACCACATTACAACACTAAATCAAAGCAACTTTAGGCATAATTATGCAAGGAGGGCTCAAATAAGTGTGAAAATGTCCCCTAAAACATTTTTGACACTACATTTAGCCCCCACATTAGTGAGAGGATGAACTTGCTTCAAACTCACACTAAAGTAGACAAACTCACTTTAAGAGGGGTCAAAAAGTATTGATGCTAGTAAGATGAGATGATAATGATCGAGAGGGGTGATCAAGTCCCGAAGATCAAAGTCCCATGGTAAATGAACATAAGTGCAAAAGAACACACATGAAAATGATATAAAAAGAAACAACAAAGCACAAGCATATAATGTGAAAGAAAAAAAAGATAAAAGGTAAAATAAAAGAGTCAGATCAAGCTTCAATCATTTTTCCATCGTGATGTAGATCATATCTAGGTTGTTTGTATGAAAGGAAATGCAAGCTCACTCTAAGGTAACATAACTTTAGGTTGTTTGCTGGGTGAGGATTCGAAAGAGGTGAGACACATACAAACATGGTTAGTATGCACTCACAGTCACACGTGAGTGGCTAATGGAAATTCATGCCTCAGTTGGGCTTCCCATCAAACCATACCAAAGTTATACCCCCTAATAACTTTAATAAGCCACCACACAAAAATGGTTTTCAAGCTTCATAAGGAAAGAAAAACTTCATATGCTTGGAGCTCATGAATAGTGAACTTCAATCTTCATGATGCAAGAAAAACTTCATATGCTTGGAACTCATGAACAAAAACAAGGTGGCTATATAGGAATGCAAGCTGTGTTATGCAAGGTTGCCATATAATTGAAAATGAAAAATAGGGAATGTTCAAAAGAGTCTTGCTTAGTTCATGTGAGGTCTTTAACTTTGGGAACACTGTGCCTAAAGTCTCCAAGAGAGGGCCAATCAAAATATAAAAGATTCACAACTTAGGGGATGTAGTGTCTCACGTCAAGCCACTAAGAGGAATACAATATGCTAAGATAGATCACACTCTTGAAGGACATCATACCAAATGTCATCCACAAAGAGAAAAGCACATCATGTGAAATAGAAAGACTGCACCATGAACCATGAAAAAGAATAATGCCAATGTATGCCCCCACTTTAAATAAATTGCTAAACACCTTACTGTGAGTAATTAATTTAAAGTAGAAAATGATAAATGCAATAAAAAAGAAGACATGAGAGTTAACTTGGAAAGCACTATGCCAAGTCACATGTTTCCAAATGAAGCTACGCCATGTAAGAGAAAAATAAAAGAGAGGGTTTTCCCCCAAAATTAAAATCCAAATGCACAAGGGATCTATGGATTTGGGGTCAATATGTTCTTGCTGCAATGTTTTTAAAGAGCTTGGAACTGTCACCATTCCCCAAATACACATAGAACTAGAAGAATGACACAAAGAGAGTGAAAACAAAGAAATTCATTTTGGTTCAACATGGAAGAGATCTAAATTTCTTGATACCTTGCATCATCCCCAAAAGGAAAACACAAGTCAAATGAAAATAAAGAAAAAGAAAAGATCTTGGTTCAACATGGAAGAGATATAAATATCTTGATGCCTTGCATCATCCCCAAAAGTAAAACACAAGAAAAATGAAAATAAAGAAAAATAAAATATTTTGGGTCAAGATGGAAGAGACATGAATATCCCAATTCCTTGCATCATCCACAAAAGGAAAACACACGAAAAAAGAAAAAATAAAGAAAAAGGGTAAAAGATTTACGACATAGAGAAGAATGAAGGTGCAAATAGAGGAATTCCACAAATAGAGAGAATGACAAATAGAATGTCATAGGGGATTACATTATGCACATGAAATCACACAAAAGAAAAAGAACTAATGCAGAAGACTAGTAAGGCACATGTGAGTCAACCTAAAGTAGGTCATTTGCATCCCAATTATGTTCATTGTATAAAAAATGTGGGAAACTAGCCAAAGGGACAATGAAAAATGCATTACTAGTACAAGGCTATCTAGTTCTTTCCACCACTGAGTGTAAGAAAAGAATGAGCCAAGGTGATGGGGGAGATCATGTAATAGTTAGAATTAAAGACTCTACAACAACTACATGACAAGGGGTGAAAAAGGGGTATGTTATACAATCACTCGATGGAAATCCTTTCCTTCAAAGTGATAGTTGTTCAATACTAATTTGAATGCATGACACTCATCAATACTATGTCCAAGAGTTCTATGGTATTGAAAATGTGGAACATTTTCATCTTTAAGATATAGTATTAGCTTGTCATTCATTGGTGGTAATGTTATTTGTTCTTTGTTTAGAATTAGTTACAGTTGCCTTTCACTTTCAAGTGGTTGACAAGGGAAATTTAGTTTTTGTATCTTGTAGGGCCTCTTGTTCTTGTTAGATTCACTAACTTCTCTAGATGGGATTAGTCCAGGAGGTCCTGAGATGATCTTGTCTTTGTTATCTTTATCCTTAGGAGCTATGGGTTGTTGTTCAGGAAGGAGGAAATTTATATCAAGAGGATCTAATACTACCATACCATCACTATGAAGCCTTAGGTATTATTTAAAATCACTTATGTTGAGAGGGGGGTCTTGATATCCTATCCCTTTGGTTTCTTCAGTTGGTATCTTCTCTAAGAGTTGATGAATTTTGTGTTCACTTGTTGTATCACATCCTTGTTTACTCAAGATTTTGAATCCTTTTCCATATGTTTCTTCTAGATTGATGGGAGTGTTTGTTACTTTGTTTCCATGAAATGGTTGAGTATTTTCTTTCTTAGAGGAACTAGGCTAACCCATTGTAGGGAACTTAGGTCCAAATTTTGTTTCAGTTTCAAGAAATTAACGAAACATCTAAAGAGGTGGTATCGTAGGGGTTATTGGTTGTTCCATTAATGGATAAAGGGATGCATTAGCTTCAAGGTTGTTAAGAAAATCATTTAGGAACTCATTCATGTTGTCATCATCTTCTCCAATGATGTCAACATCATGAGGAGGACATGCATTAGGAGTCTAGTGAGCATGAATAAGTTCAATTTCATTAGGATCATTTCTAAAAGCACAAATTGACACATACACTAAGGATTTCAAGGACATCCATAGCTTACCAAAGCACATATCCATGATGTAAATTTCAAATTCTAAACTATGCAACAATGTGAAATGAAATGTTGTAGATGTAATTTTTAATGCAAGGAATGCACAAGATGGACTAATTAAACTAGATGGAATGAATTAGATGAAAAAGAAATCCTATAAACTATAATATAAAGGTAACAATAGAAAGAAACTTAGAAACAAAGCTTTAAATGCCAGAAAATGCAATGCAAAATTTGCACTGGGATTGATTCGCCCAAGGTGGTGAATGAGTCCCAATGAGATTTTTAAAAAAAAATTAGAAAATTTCAATTGAATTGTATGCTTTTTATGTTTTATGATCTGAATTCTAATTGTAAATGTAGATTTTGTTTTATTTTCAATGAAATGAGATGCAAAAATGCAAGCTATATGAGCTTTCACTAATGCAAAATTAGAAACCCTAGAATGCCAATTAACTAATGCAAACCCTAATGAAATGTTAATGCAAGAAAGATCTAGGATGATAATGCACTCCAAATTAGAATTATGATGTTCTAAATGCAGGTTCACCAAAATGAAAAGTGAAAAATTGTTAATCTTTTCTAGGGTTTAGGACCTAAAATGACAATCTTCACTAACTTTCACTCAAGAACAAACCCTTGAGATCTTAATGCAAAGGAGAAAAAGAAATTGCAATAGGGATGTTCTAGGGCTTGAATGTAAGCTAATAAGGGGTTCACCACCAAGTAAGAACTTGAAAAGATAAATGAAATTTGAGATGCAACACTAAACCTTAATTCAATGTAATGACATATAGAATGACCTAGAAAACTAAATGAAAAAAAATAGAAAGTTGTGAGAAAAAATTTGTGCACCTTGAAATTTTGAAATGACTAGAAGGACCTCTGAAATACTAGAAAATTTGACTTTAATGTTGATTTGGAATCATTCACCAAGCTGGGCGAATTAGTCCAAAATTTGGGTTTCTGTATGGGAACAAAGAATTTTCCAAATGGTTATCCAAATCTGCAAAAATATGAATTTTGACCAAAATTGGGACTCATTCACTAGAAGTAGTGAATTAGTCTAGATAGGGTTTTCTGGAATTTCAAAGTCTAAATTTTCCCTTCTCAGTCTGCTTAATATTCATCTTCAAGTTTCTTTTGCAGGTATGAGCAAGTTTTGGCGGTGTTGTCATTAATGTTGTCATTGATGTCAACACAATTCAATATGATGCTTATTGTGCATGTATAGATGAGATACTGTTGAGATGTTGTGAGTACATGGAGCTATTTTATAGTGTTGTAGATGTGTTGGTTTGATAATTTTCCAAGTGCTTTTGAGAAAATTAAATAAAGAAGAGAAGTCAAAATGATGAAAGTGTGCAGAATGTGCTTTGGTATGTGCTCTGTATTTCTCCTATGATTGATCCTATGCTTGTGCAGATTTGAAGGTTTGATAACGAGGATTTAGTGGTGATATCTCCTAAGTTTTAGTTTCTGGCTTGATGGTACGTGAAAGTTACATTCACCAGTATGTGAACTATTCTGGTAGAGTTGGACTTCTATGGTCTGGGAGAAATATTGTTGCTCTATAATTTTCTTCTTTTTTGTTTCAAATCTTGCATAATTTGGGTTATTGTGCAAGAAAAAGAAATTTCCAAATGGGTATCTGAATCTACAAAACTATGAATTTTGACCAAAACTAGGACTCATTCGCTAGAAGTGGCGAATTAGTCTAGTTAGGGTTTTCTAGAATTTCAAAGTCTAAATCTACTCTTCTCAGTGTGCTCAATATTGTGCATGTATAGATGATATACTATTGAGATGTTGTGAGTACATGGAGCTATTTTATAGTGTTTTAAATGTGTTGGTTTGATAAGTTTCCAAGTTATTTTGAGAAAATTAAATAAAGAAGAGAAGTTAGAATGATGAAAGTGTTCAGAATGTGATCTGGTATGTGCTTTGTATTTCTCCTATGATTGATCCTATGCTTGTGTGGATTTGAAGGTTTGATAATGAGGATTTAGTGGTGATATCTCCTAAGTTTTAGTTTTTGGCTTGATGATACGTGAAAGTTATGTTCACCAGTATGTGAACTATTCTAGCGGAGTTGGTCTTTTGTGGTCTAGGAGAAATATTGTTTCTCTACATTTTTCCTTTGTTTTGTTTCAAATCTTGCAGAATTTTGGTTTTTGTGCGAGAACAAGAATTTTCCAAATGGGTATCTAAATCTACAAAAATATGAATTTTGACCAAAACTAGGACTCATTCGCTATAAGTGGTGAATTAGTCTAGTTAGGGTTTTCTAGAATTTCAAAGTCTAAATCTACTTTTCTTAGTCTATTCAATCTACTTCTTCAAGTTTATGTTGCAGGTATGAGAAAGTTTTGGTGGTGTTTTCATTAATCTTGTCATTAATGTCAACACAGATCAGTATGTTGCATATTGTGCATGTATAGCTGAGATACTATTGAGATGTTGTGAGTACATGGAGCTATCTTTATAGTGTTGTAGATGTGTTGGTTTGATAAGTTTCCAGGTACTTTTGAAAAAATTAAATAAAGAAGAGAAGTCAAAATGATGAAAGTGTTCAAAATGTGCTCCAGTATGTGATCTATATTTCTCATGTGATTGATCCTATGCTTGTGCGGAACTGAAAGTTTGATAATGAGGATTTAGAGGTGATATCTCCTAATTTTTAGTTTCTAGCTTGATGGTAGGTTAAAGTTATGCTCACCAGTATGTGGACTATTCTGGAAGAGTTGGTCTTATGTGGATTGGGAGAAATATTGTTTCTCTACAGTTCTCCTTTATTTTGTTTTAGATCTTGCAGATATGGAATATGTCTTATGAAGGTCTTTTCTGTGCTTTGGCAAAAAGGTTTGAAGATTCATGATCTGGAAGGCATGTTTTAGTATTTTAGTGTGAGTTTATATAGTCCAAATGGACCTGCGAAAGGTATTTAGTGATTAAAGTTTGTTGTTTTTCTATGGATGTGTTTGGAAGATGCTGAGATGTATTCTCATGCATAAGGAAGCATGTCATGTTGTTCATGTGTCAACTTCTTGTTGGGAAGTGTGTACATCAATGATCATTTTTGTTTTCATTAGGTTTGGTCGACCTTTTGTTTAAACTTCATTCAAAGAATAAAATTAATTTAAGGAAGCGTGTGATTGTTTCAAGATATTATTTTTGATCTTGAAAAAAAAAAATTATTGGTCCACTCTTATTCCTTTCCACTATGACAATTTTGAGTTGCCAACCTATTTTGAATTTATGAAATAAGGAATTTTTGGTTGACCTTGGAGAAAGTTTCTAAGGTTGAGGATCACATAAAAGAAAGTTGAGTTGTGAAAAATTGTATGACAGTGTGATGCAAAGTGAGGAAAGCGAGCCAAAAATCATAAGAGTTGAAGTGTGTGTGTGATTTGTGATGCAGGCAGTGAGATAAAAGTTTCTACAATCCTGCAAATGTGTTAATTGTTGTGGTGGATCTTTTTGTTCTCTTTTGTATGTGTAGGCAGTGCACCTCCCTTGTTGGATAGTGAGTCCTTTCTATGGATAGTGAGTCCCTTTTGTAGGTGGTGAGCCTTTGTACTTGGATAGTGAGTCCTCTTCTATGTAGTGAGACCTTGTTAATGAGCCTCTATTTTATAATTTTTATATTGTGAGTTAACCCTCACCATGGTTTTTCCCTCATTGGTTTTTCCACATAAAAAATCTGGTGTTCATTGTGTTGATTTACTTTCTATTATTTATGTTTCACGTTCTTACTTAATAAGAAAATAGTGTGGTTGTGAAATTAATAAGTATTGAAGTTTAAATATTGTGACAAATGATTCACCCCCCCTCTCAGTTGTCATGCACCTATTGAACAATTGGTATCATAGCTTTGGTTCCTTGGTGTAGATCTTAACTTTTTAAGGAAGATCTAATGGCACATAAGTTGGTGGTCCCTATAATTGATGGAACTGACTACAATGATTGGAAGGGACATATCAAATGATATATTATCTCTCTTGGTTTTGAGACCTAGAAGGATATTGAGAAAAAGTATACATAGCCATTTAGTGGTCTTACTACTGTAGATGAGATCTCTTCTTATGAAGAAAATGAGAAGGAAAAGTATGCTATTTAAAACAAATTATCTAAGAATGATTGATCTAAAGTTATTTCTTTGGATACTACATATGAGGTCTGGAAGAAGTTGGAAGACATGTATGAAGGAAATGAAAGAGTGAAATTGACAAAGAAACTAGTGGAAAAGTGCAGATTTGTGAATCTAAAGATGGAAGAAGGTGAAGAGTTTACAAGTTTCTTTCAGAGGGTTGAACTGACTACAAATGAAGTTATAAATAAAGGAGGAAAATTATTAGATGAAGACATAATTGAGAAGATCCTAATCACCCTACCAGACTGCTACATCGATAAGATCTCAGTGATTGAAGAAGTGTATGATCCTAAGAAGTATACTTTGGAAAAATTGTTTGGCACCTTGAAAGAATTTGAGTTGAGGAAGTTTTGATAATAAGACAAGATAGAAGAAAAGATAGAAACAACATTTAAGGAATTGAAGATTGAAGAGGAACTAGATAGTGATGGTGTTGATGAGCTGGAAGAAAAATTCACTAGGAAGTTGAAGAAAGGTACCAAAAAGTATAAAGCTATGTTTCCCTTTAAATGTTTTAGTTGTGGTAATATTGGTCATTATGCTTCAAGATGTATGAATATAGTTGTGTATAAGAAGAACAATGATTATACAAATATGGATAGGAAGGATAAGAAATATAAGAAGTTGTACTATGTTAAAGAAGAAGTAGGAATTTTTGTTGATGAATCTAAAAATGAGGTTGATGATAGTGAATTCTTATTCTTATCTTTGGAAAGTAAATATGTATCCACTAACCTTGGAAGATGTGTAAGCAATAAGGCTCCATAGAATAAGAGAAATAGGATGGAAGGTACCTTGGTTACCACTTTTCATGCAAGACAGGATGAAGATTATTGGGTAATTGATAGTGGTGTTCAAATCACATGACCGGAGATAAGAGTAAGTTTACTAAACTTGGGAAATATGATGGTGGTTTGGTTATGTTTGGTGATGATTCATGAGAAAATATCTATGAAAAAGGTTCAATTAGTTTTTATGGAGTGCACAATACTGATGATATATATTATGTGAAGGGTTTGAGGCATAACCTTCTGAGCGTTCATTAGATGTGTAGAAATGGTTTCAAACTTGTGTTTTAGAACAATACCTCTGAAATCATAAAATGATTCATAAATGGAGATATGATTGCTGCTAGAAGAAGAACTCATGGAAACATCTACCAACTGAAGGGATTTGATGATCATTGTTTTGTATCTCAAATTAATGAAAGTTGGTTATGGAACTAGAGAATGGGACATGTAAATTTTGATAACCTGGTCAAGATCAGTGCAAAGGAGATTGTTCGAGGACTTCCTAGAATCACAAGACCTACTAATGCTATCTGTAGAAGTTATCAACTCAGGAAATAAAGAAGATGCAACTTTAAGGGAAAAGATCATTCTACTACTATAATGTTGGAGTTAGTTCATACTAATCTTTGTGGTTCGACTAGAATGAGAAGCTTGAATGGTGATAGATATTTCATGTCACTTTTTGATGATTATACTCAAATGAAATGGGTTGCTTTTCTCAGAGAAAATAATCAGGCTCTAGATAGGTTTAAAGTATTCAAAGAAATAGTGTAGACTGAATTAGATTTGAAAATCAAGTGTTTGAGATCTAATAGAGGTGGAGAATTCACTTCTAGTGAATTTAATGCATTCTGTGAATAGCATGGCATGAGAAGACAATTTTTTTCTCCAAGAACCCCTTAGCAAAATGGTGTAGTTGAAAGGAAAAAAAGGACTATACAGGAAGTTGCTAGAACCATGATGAAAGAATCAAATGTATAGGATGTGTACTAGAGAGAGATGATACATACTACTATTTATGTTCTTAATAGAGTTCAAATCAGATACAACAACACAAAAAATCATTTTGAGTTATGGAAAGGTAAGGCTCCTATTGTGAAGTATTTTAAGGTATTTTGAAGAAGATGCTATATTAAAAGAGATGATGAAAATATTGGAAATTTTGATGCTAGATGTGATGAAGGAATATTTCTTGGAAACTCTACTACTAGAAAAGCATACGAATGATTTAAACAAAGATTGAGAAAGATTATTGAAAGTGTTAATGTGAAAGTTGATAAAGACATATGCAAGCCTATTGAGATAAGTGAAGTTCCACCTAATGATCCTATTTGTGAACATGTAATTTGAAGAAAACAAGGAGATGGAAGAAGAAGAGAAAGAAGAACAAGTGGAAAAAGGAGAAGAAGAAAATGAACTGGAACTTATTGTTAAGACTCCTAAGTATGTATTGAAGAATCATCTAGAGGATTAGATAACTGGAGATAAAAGTGAAGGTGTGAAGATAAGAAGTAGAGTTGTAGCAGAGGAAAATTTGGGTCTATTATCTAAAATTGAACCCAAATATGTAAGTGAAGCATGTAAAGATGAGAGTTGGATGAGAGCTATGAAAGAAGAGTTACAACAGATAGAAAATAATCAGACATGGGAACTAGTCCCTAGGCCTATGAATAAATATGTGATTGGTTTGAAATGGGTGTTCTAGAATAAACTAATTAAAGTGGAGAAGTCTTAAGGAATAAGGAAATACTGGTATGCAAAGGATATTCACAAGTTGAAGGAATATATTTTGCCGAACATTTTCCCAAGTGACGTGAATAAAGCCATCGATTTTTGGCTTTTCACCCACAAGGACTTCAAAGTGTATCAGATGGATGTTAAGTCAACATTTCTAAATGGTGAGTTGGAGGAAGAGGTGTACATGGAGCAACCTGAAGGGTTTTAGTTGTATGACAGACCAAGCATGGTTTGTAAGTTGAATTTGGCATTGTATGGATTGAAGCAAGCTCCTAGAGCTTGGTATGCAATATTGGATAGATATCCAACAAAGCAAGGATTCAACAAAGGTTTTTCTAACAAAAATATTTACTTCAAAGTGCAAGGCAACAAAATGTTGATAGTAGTTGTTTATGTTGATGATATCATTTTTTGTGGAAATGAAGGCATGTGTAAAAAGTTTTTTGAAGAGATGCAAAAAGAATTTGAGATTTATATGATCAGTGAATTGAATTTCTTCCTTGGTCTACAAGTGAATCAGACTGATAAAGGGATATTCATTTCACAATCTAAGTATGTAAAATATCTGTTGAAGAAGTTTGGGATGGATGACTCCAAAATGGTTTGTACTCCTATAGTAACTGATGTAAACTGATCAAAGATGATGAATCTGCTAAGACTAATCATAGAAAATATAGATCTATGATTGGTGGACTGATATACCTTACTACTACCAGATCAGACATTATGCATGTAGTATGTATAGTTTCCAAAATCCAAGAAGATCCTAGAGAAGAACATGTCATAGTTGTAAAGAGGATATTTAGATACCTTAAAGGTACACCAAATTATGGACTATGGTATCCTAAGAGTGATGATTTCACCTTGAGTGCTTATATCGATGCTGATTGGGCCAAATGTGTAGACGACCAGAAGTGTACTAGTGGTGGTGATTTCCTTCTTGGTTGAATATTAGTTTCATGGTTGAGCAAAAAATAATACTCAGTTTCCTTATCCATAGCAAAGGCAGAATATATTACTGCAACATCCTACTGCACACAAGTTTTATGGATGAAGCAAACACTGAAAGACATTAGTGTGGTATGTGATGAGCCTATTTTTATTTTCTATGATAATGATAGTGCAATAAACATTTCAAAGAACCTAGTTAGGAATTCAAGAATAAAACACATATCTATCAAGTATTATTTCCTAAGAGAAAAATTTTTTGAGAATGAAGTTAGGTTGGAGTATGTGACAACAAAGGAACAAATTGTACACATATTCACTCAGGCTCTTCTGAAGGATACTTTTGAGCATCTTAGGGAGAGGTTGGGGGTCATTGACCCTCCTAACTAGGTGCGCATGAAGGTACATCAGTCCAGTGAATTCACAAATTCTTCATTCATCTGGACTGATTAATGGGTCTACTCCGTAGGGAGAGTAGAAAAGGTTTTCATTCTTTCAGTATGGGTGTACTCCTAAGGGGGAGTAATTTGTGTTGTTGATATTTTCCATTGATGTCAAAGGGGGAGAGAAAGTCATGTGAAAATAGGTGAAGAAGGAAAGGTGTTCTCTTGAGACATTGTGTAATTTTTTTTGTCTTTGATGGTTTTTCACATCATGTGTTGCCATCAATGACAAAGAGGGAGATTGTTTCAGGTATGAGAAATTTTTGGTGGTGTTATCATTAATGTTTTCATTGATGTCAACATAGTTTAGTATGGTGTAGATTGTGCATGTATAGCTAAGATACTACTGAGATGTTGTGAGTACATGGATCTATCTTTATAGTGTTCTAGATGTGTTAGTTTGATAAGTTTCCAAGTGCTTTTGAGAAAATTAAATAAAGAAGAGAAGTCAGAATGATGAAAGTGTTTAGAATGCGCTTTGGTATGTGCTATGAATTTCTCCCGTGATTGATCTTATGCTTGTGTTGATCTGAAGTTTTGATAATGAGGATTTAGTGGTAATATCTTCTAAATTTTAGTTTTTGGCTTTATGGTACATGAAAGTTACATTCACCAGTATGTGAATTGTTTTAGCAGAGTTGGTGTTCTATGGACTAGGAGAAATATTGTTGCTCTATAGTTTTCCTTTATTTCATTTCAGATCTTATAGATTTGGAATATTTCTTATGAAGTTGTTTTCTGCGCTTTAGTGAAAAGGTTTGAAGATTGGTGATCTAGAAGGTCTGTTTCAGTATTTTAGTGTGAGTTTATATAGTTTGGACAAACTTGTGAAAGGTATTTAGTGATTGAAGTTTTTGTTTTGCTGCAGATGTATCTAGAAGATTTTGAGATGTATTCTTGTGCATAAGGAAGCATTTTGTGGCATTTAGGTGTCATCTTCTTATTGGGAAGTGTGTACATCAATGATCATTTTTTTTCTCATTAGGTTTGGTTGACCTGGTGTTTACACTTCATTCAAAGAATAAAATTAATTTAAGGAAGCATGTGATTGTTTCAAGATATTATTTTTTATCTTGAAAAATATTTTTATTGGTCCACTCTTATTCCTTTCCACCACAACAAGTTTTAGTTTCTGACCTATTTTGAATATAAGAAATAAGGAATTTGTGGCTGACCTTGGAGAAAGTTAATAAGGTTGAGGATGGTATAAAATTAAGTTGAGTTGTGAAGAATTGTATGACAGTGTGATGAAAAGTTATGAAAGTGAGACACAAATCATAAGAGCAGAAGTGTGTGTGTTTGAGTTGTGTTGTAGGCAGTGAGATAAAAAAATTTGCAATCCTGCAAATGTGTTAATTTTTGTGGTGGATATTTTTATTCTCTTTTGTATCTATAGGCAGTGAGCCTCCCTGTTGGACATTGACTCATTTATGTGGACAGTGAGTCCCTTTTGTAGGCAGTGAGCCTTTGTACTTGGATAGTGAGTCCTCTTTTGGACAATGAGCCATTGGTAGTGAGCCTTTGTTTTATAATCTTTATATTGTGAGTTAACCCTCACTGTGGTTCATCCCTCATTGGGGTTTCCACATAAAAATCTAGTGTTAATTGTGTTGATTTACTTTCTGTTATTTGTGCTTCATGCTCTTACTTAATAACAAAATAGTGTGGTTGTGAAATTAATAAGTATTGAAGTTTAAATCTTGTGAAAACTGATTCACCCCCCTCTTAGTTGTCTTGCACCTATTTAATAGTTTCTAGATTTGAATCTCTGAAAATCAACCTGTAGGTGCTCTCTAATGCTCTCCAATGCTTGATAGCAACTCAAATGACAACTTATGTTCACTTTGACAACTTTTTCCAAGCTTTCTCCTCAATGTTTCTTCTATCTAAACCTTCAAATCACACACTAAGGAGAGGGGGAAATGTTTTTTTTAGTGGATAGGGTTTTGCTTTGGTCAAACCCCTTATTGGTAATCAAACCTTGAAATAGAATTAAATATGAATGGAGAATGATCAATGAACAAAATGTGATGTTGCAACTCACCAAACCCTAATAATGAAAGGCTGCAAACATGTATGAGATGGCTCCAATGGATATAGATCTTGCTTCTTTCTTGAGTTGGATAGATCTTGAATGAAATGTTTTCTTCAATCATAAAGTTACCCTACATCACAATTGTTAGCTCAAAAATAAACATGATGCATGAAATCTTTGACATGATTATTGATGCTTAAATGATGCTCTAAAATGCTTGATAATCTTCCCTTGAATGCTCTCGAATTCTCTTGTGAATGCTTGAATGCTCTTGTGAATTATTGAATGCTCTTATGAACTCAAATTTGCTACGAGAATACTCATTCAACTTGCTAGGTCTAAAATGAGTGGACGAAACTTGTATTTATACTTAATTATGCAAGAATTCCCAAAATTACAACAATACAAGCCAACATCAGATTTAGGAGAATAAAACCCCACCAAAAATTTGAATTGATTTTGATTTTGGGCCAAACGGGACTCATTCGCCCAAGGTGGTGATTGAGTCCCATTAGGCATAATTTATGGGACCATTTTAAAAAATGCTTAGAAAGGTGTGAAACCAGGTTTGAGACACAAAAACCTAGGTGGGACTCATTTTCCCAAGGTGGTGAATGAGCTACAGATCACTAAATCTAGGGCCATTCAACTTGAAACACCTGAGTTATGATTCAATAATGGTTTGTGTTATGGATTATCCACAAAAAGATGCTATAAATGAGGCTTGTGGATGCAAAATAAGGCCAATTACAGAATAAGAAAGCCCAATTATTAATGACAACCCTAGAAAAGTGTGGAAGTGTGTTACAACACTCCAAATAAGGTGGGATTAAGTTTTATTTTGATTAAAAAGAGGTTTATTTGGTTCAATTAACTAATAAAACCTTAGAAAAGTGTGAATGTGTGTTACAACACTTCATAACACTTTAGCAAGGTACCATTTAAATCCATTAGTTCATGAGGTTCCAAGACCTAATGTGAATGTGTCAACCACATTACAACAATAAATCAAGGCAACATTAGGCTCAATTCTTCAAGGAGGGCCCAAATAACTATGAAAATGTCCCTGGTGACAATTTTTGACACTACACAACCTTACTATGACATTCTCTTGAGCGATATGGTTGAATACAAAAAGTGTAGCCACATCTTTTATGTGCTCATTTGGTGTAGTATGATATTCGCCAATATAAAATGCTAGAATTTTTAAGGCTACCATGGGAATCCCATCATGTTGTTGACAATTCAGTGAGTTGCTTGATTGAAAGGAACAAAACCATGGTTCTTAGGTGCAGCCATAGGAACCAAAGATGACTAATTTATTGGGATGTGAGAAAAAAAAATTATTGAGGGTGGGATAGAATGGACTCTTCTTGTGCAAGTTGGACTCCTTTGCAATGTTCTTCCCTTTCTCCTAGGTGGAGAAAGCTACATATTTTCAAAAGGATTTTAACTACCCTAAGTTTGCACTCTTCTCATAGCTACTAATGCATTGTTTTCCTCAAAACAAAAATTAGTGTTGCCAGATATGTTACAAGTGCTTTAAAAATATTGAAAACTTCTGGTAAGCATACTAAAACTAGCAACTATGATTTTATTTTTTAACTATTTACAACTCAAATAGTTTTATTGGGCATTCCAAAAATTGTTATCACAAAATATACACCCTAGTTGAGTTGCAAAACTTAGTCTACCGGTGAAACATGGGATCTTTCCAAGTTTACGGGTCACCAATGATGGAAATAACCTCTAGAGAGGGTTTTTTCCCTTAGTGTTCACGTATCCTAACTTAAACTATTATTCTTTACTGAGGAAAAAATATAGAATGATGACATGAATTTAAATTTACCTATGTGGGTGATGCATCATATATGTTTACAACTTGATTTTGATGTTTCAACACATAATATCTTAGTTATTCAACTAGTTTTCACATAATTCAAAGGTTTAGCATGTTAATTGCATAATTTTTTCACAAGAAAGTTGCAATGTTTACAAATTTAAGAAGGAAAATTGAGTATGTTTTCATGAATAAATAGTGCAAATCTTAGCTACATAACTTGTGACCTGTATAAAACATATTTTTTGTTTAAAAGATGCTTGAATGAGACAACATATTGGAGGATTTGTACATAAAACCAGAAAAATATGCATCAATCATCTACATACACACAAGGAAACAACTATTGAAAAGGAAATAATCATTGAATTTAATTGAAAATAATATTCTTTTAGCTTGCACAAGTTTGAAATATGTATCTACTTGCTTGAAAAATTATTACAAAAAGCTTTCTTAGTGTTTGTGACTGAGAAAAATGAGTTACAATGCTTTATTTTTTGCTTCTTTAGCTCCAAAACATGAAGGAACTAACTCAAAAATTATGCCTAAGGGTTTTATATCTCATCCCAAGCATAGGAGAGAATATAGGGATTGTTTTTGACAAAGTTAAAAATCCTAAAAGTATGGTAAACTATTTTACATTCCCAAAAGTTTTGTGCTTTGACTTGGTCCTTTCAACTCCTTAAAAACTATTCCAACTAATGATGAGGACCCTAAATCTTTGGGAAGAAGTTTGAACTATTCCTAGATATTTTCAAAAAACCCCCAAGAAGCTCAAACTACTATCCTTATCATCATATTTTCCTTTATTGTTCAAAACTTTCCCCTAGATGCTTGTATGTTGTCACTGAACTATCATAAAAGACCCTAAACTATCCAACCACCTTCATGAATTCCAAAGCTAGCTTTTACATAAATATAGGGAATGTGGTAAGGTCTTGGCAAATTCAAAAACTACCCTAGGTCATGAGAATCTTAAAAGGGAAGTTTGAAACCACTTACAACTTCACAAGACTCCCTATTCCTTTAGATTTTCATCCCATACCCATATATTTATTTAAATCTCACCATTTTGCAATATATATGGTCATTCCAACTTGTAACACGAATACTTACATTCTCCTTGGTTCCTTCATACCAAAATTTTGTATTTTAATGCCATGGAATTGTGTGTTGTCTTTTCAACGGGTGATCCCACAATACTAGCTTACAATTTTTGGCCAAACTAGACACTGAACTAATTTTTTCTAAATAAATCTTCACGTTTAGGCACCTATAGTGGCTAAACCATGAGGAATTTTAAGATGATGCAAACTAGTGATTTGTAACATTTTTTCTGTAGATTCTAAATATATTAAAAAAAAAAAATTGGAATCAAATTGCATTTCTTTTTCCATCTCCTTCGAAAACTAGTTTTTTTTCAGTAAACACCATTTTTAAGGAGTGACGTTCACCGTATAACACAATTATTTTTCCAAATTTAGATTTGTAACTACAATATCTAGTACTTACAATTGGTTTCATAGTTTTTTATTGAATATTTTTTCCTTAATCAAGTTTCGAAGTCAAATCAATTACAATTTAGACATAGGTGGACCTTATAACACAATTTTTTTTGTATGTATCAAAATTATTATTTTTTCTATTAGATAAAGGACTTCAATATTTGGTGCACTCATATTTTTCTTTTTTCTTTTTTGATAATCTTCTATTTGTCGAGGTGTGCAGAATAGAGAGCTTAATTTTTGGTGAAAAACCTACATTCACATGAAATAAAAAATAAATATAATAATAAAATTGAATTTATTTAAAATTATACTTTTTAGGAAGCTTATAATAAGGAATAAATACTTACAAAAAAAAATGAATTCATTTTATCCCCCAATAGGTAAATCAAAAGTGGTTTTTTATCAACATTTTGATAGGTGTAAAGGAGACTCAGTTATAGATATGGTTTAAAACTAGCGGGGTTCTATCTAAGGGGGTTTGATATAAGGTAGCTTGATCAAACCCTCTTCAATTGGAAAGCTTTAAATGAATTTTTTTAAGGCTTAAATATGGGTATGTGCAGGATCATCATAGAAAAAACAGGCCCTTAAGTGGCAAAAAAATCAGAAAAATTAGAGTTAGGCAACTTGACGTAAAAATTTGAATAAGTTATCTATATTATTTTAAAAATATGTAAGAATAGAATCATTAGAAAATTGAATGTAGTTTCTAAAATAGTAGGTTTTTAAAAAAAGAAAAGAAATCTAGTTGTGAAAATTTTAAATTTCAATTTAGTAGTACTTAAATGTCGAGAAAAAATAAGAAGTAGGTGTGTCTGACCATCCTAACCACAATAAAATGATAATATTTTATAGTATTTTAGATATAAGTAGAGGACTCATGTCCTGATGTGATGCATATTTTTGTAATTTTTTTCCAAGTAAATAATTAATTATGATTTTTTTATTACAACTTTTAAAAAATATAAAAATATCGTATGTCTGACCACCTTAACTTGGTCAAAACTTCATGAAATTCAATTTTTATTTATTTAATCCTATATTATGTGAAGCATAGAATGTGATGCATGTTTTGGATTCAAAAAATATGATACCGTTTGAAAGCTATAGATGTTTTTTAGTCAGTCTATCAATGAGGACTTTAGTCATAATTTTAATATAAAATGAGTAATAATTACTTATTAAATTCAAAGTAAAGCATAATTTATATTGGTGTAAATCTGAGAATATCCTTTAAAAACCCTTTTCATTTCGTCAATTTTGGATTAAAAAAAGGTCGTCGGCCACATACCCATCATATTGCCACTTTTTGGCCCATCATGATTCTGCACATACCCATATTATATTTGCTAAAAATATGTGATTTCAACAAAAAATAGAATCTCCCAGAAATTGTAAACCATCTTTGTAGGATCACCCAAACATATCTACTCTTTCATGGTGACCTATCATGACCCTTCATGGATATGCTCCTTTGCCTAGAACTATCATCTTCTAATTGGAATACTTACTCTGATACCTGCTTACATAATAGATCTATAGAATTCATTCCCATTTTGAATATGTGCTAACCCAGCCCAAAACATCACCTCTTTAAAATTCAAAATCATCCCTCTATTCATACAAACAAGTACTTAAAGGTGGGGCTTATTGTCTATTGTTGTTATATTGTTAGGAGGAAAATAGTGAGGTATATAAGCATGATTAAGGAATGCTCATAAGTCCAACATGCTTTTGTTTTGGAACATTAAGATGGGGTCAAATTATTAATGAATCTAGAAAATAGTGAACCTTTATCTCATCTTGCACCTATAGCTACAATGGGCTTATCCAAGTTGATCATTCACCAATCCCTATAAATGTGACCTTCACACTAAGGCCATGATGATTTGGCTTTATCACTGTCATTGAAACCTTCTAGAGATACTATCATTGTTTCACTGTGATCATGGTAAGTGTACAGTCATCAAATCCTTCCAAAAATAAGTTTCCAAACATGAACCATTGTTAATATCCTTGCACTATCACCAAACATTTGATCATGCTCTTGTAACTTTTCTCCATTCACTTTGATAGCCACTACTTGACAACTCATTTTGTTGTCCACTATCAAGAACATCATAATTTTATGGATTCCTTTTAATTTTGATTACATAACAATCATCCAACTATAAAATGCATTATGAAAATAAGGACAAGGTAATGTAGTCTCATCACATTTTAATGCTTCTTCAAGTGAAACATATTTTGAAAGAAACCTTGAGTATTATCCTTATTGCATGGTCCACCTATCACTATGATTGGTCCTTTAGTATGAACTGAAAAAAAACCTCCTCTCATCTCTCTCTAAACCTTAGTCTAGTGGAGAATGGAATGTTTTGCAATTCCAAAATGTTAAAATGACTTAGTTCCTCCTTTTCAACCTTAACATAGGCTTTCTAGGTGGTTGTCCATTGATCTGTCATCACATCCTTATGTTTGGTCTCTATCAATTTTACATAGAGTAGATACCCTTGCCATATACTTTCCTCAAGACTTTCTATCATCATATCAAGCTATCCTTTGCACATATTTTCCTCACTATAAACCTAGGGATTGTAGCCATTTTTTTCAGCCATGTGTCCTTGCTTACAATGAGGTGACTATACCTTTCATGTTGTGGTCCCTTAAAGATATGGCATGACTATACCTTGATACGAAATCTTCTATCTATTGCCTTATGTGACAACCCGATCCTTTAGGCTTATTGACACAATTTTATCATCAAAGTCATTTGTGACCATTAGTGAATATTGTCCTTTTGTTTTAACAATTCCTCCCATTGCTTTAAAGAATTTTGAAGGCACCTTTTATCAGTTGACATAATTGTCATCTACAAATATCTACAATTTTCTATGAATAGGTTTGTGCTTTTCTAGGTGATGGCCCCCCTTTATTTCCCTATCTTCTCACCACTTTTGGGCATCTCAAATTTCATTGTCCTTTTGTTGATCCATTACATACCTATCATTATATAATATTTTCTCATTGTCATTTCACATATGGCATCCTATACTTTGCTATCATGGTGTAGAATTTTCTTTTTCATGATATCTTAATTGTCCTTGTTGTTGTACACATATTAGTCCTTTGCTTTTTAACACTTTCCTCTAAACTAAACTTAATCCTCTATTATACTCTTGTAGCATTTTGAGGAAAATTCTAACCAAACTATGATGAAAACCTATAGCCTCCCTTGTATGTTGCCATGACAACAATCTACCCCTTACCAAATGCATATAAGCCCTTGATTGGTTGTCCACATTTTGAAAAGTGTTGCTCTTTTTTATGTATTTATCCCTTTTTACTTCCCACTTTTCACTCTTCAAAGCCTTCAAATATTAAACTTGAATAATCACATGCAAATAGAAGTGCAATATTATTGAGAAGTAGCTTTGGATATCACTTCTAATGGAATTAACAAGGTATCATTTTCCCCATGAAGTCTTTAATGACACTGGGATGTTACTTTGAAACTATCTTTATATTTTACCATGCCTCCCACCAATCTATGACACATTTAGGTGTGTAGGAGTTAACATTTAACCTGATTAATCTTTTTCAAACTTAAAGATTCTTGTGAGTCTTCTGATCTATGAGCTATCCATGAAGCATCAAACTGTCATTAGATTATTGCAAATTTCCAACCTTTGAAACCCATGATACTATTTGTAATGAGCCTATTTATAATGAGCCTTCAAATTAACCTTTGTCATATTTGATTAAGCACTACTATGGCATGATTATTTCTACTTGAAGATGAACACTTTGAAATGTAGACTATTATTTTATCTCATTTGTAAACATGTTCACTGTCATCCTTTGCAAATTTTGCATGTGCCAACTTCCTTTAGTCTTATAGGTTCACTATCCTTTGAATGATAGTAACTCGGTTATTATGCCCTCTCAACAAGAATTTTCTTTTATCCCTTTTCTATATCATTGTATTTTGTCTTAACTCATGAAAAGTAGTAGTATCACATTTTTGTAGAAACTTATTTGGATTCATTCATATATGTGGCACCTCAATTCCTTTAATACATAGGGACTGCCACTATAGAAAGTTTTGTCCTAATAGATGACTACTCTTGAAGATATACTACTTGACATGAAGCAATGTCATGAATTGAATGGTTGTAGCTTTCAATGACTGTCCTTATACATTGCTAGCCTTATTTCATTTCATATGGTTGTGGATCCTTTACAATCATAGGAGTCACATAGAAATTGTTAACTAGAAATTTAGAATGATAGTGTCCTCTAATAACTTAAAGGCTTCCCTAAATGATTATCTCTATCATCAATTTTCTAAAAAAATATAACTTAAGGTTAAAAAATCTTCTTGACTAGTATGATCATACATGAAAAATTATAATGTGAATTAGAAATAGACCTATTTGGATAAAGGATTACTATATTGAGGGTTTCATACACTTCCTTTACAAACTTCTTCCCCTTAGTTCTTACTATACCTTATCACCATGGGACTGTCATTGGGAACCTAATGATTTCTTTCTCATTGTCACCAAGGCTTCAAAAAGACAAACACTATCTCTTAACACTACTCTCTCTTGCAACTATATGTATTATTCTTTGTCACCTAGCTTGACTTAGGGACTCTATCTTTCATAATCAAGAGTAATAAGAGCCTAAGAAGAAAAACAAGCTACCTTTTAGGTTGGATAGATCATTGAATAATTGAAGGTCTTTAGGTTTTAATTTCTTGTCTCACTCACTCTAGTTGGGGTTACATCTTACATATAGTTGTGCTTATTGGTGAAATATCATAGTGCTACAAAGGCATTCTTCTTTCTATCACATGCAAACAAACTAGATAGTGAGTTCCACTTTTTTGCCAAACTGAAATTTCTATTGCATTTGGAAACATTAAGAATCCTAAAAGATATTGAAGGTGTAGAAAACTTGATTGCAAGAGGGGTGAAAAAATACAAGTAATAGGAGTATAATGAAAAATCCAATCACTAAGATGGTATGGGCCTGAAAGAAACTTCAAAACAGATTTTTTTAATAGTAACATCATATTAAATCAAAACCTTTTCATTATCATTGATGGTTAAAAGGAAATATTTTTTGTGTGAAAGAATGTTCTTGGTAGAAAACTACATCTCACTAATGGTTTTGGACTCCTTTTTAAAGATATTTTTGAAATGACGAAAAAAGGGGGGATGGACCAAAATGTAGAAAAAAGTGGTACACCTCTCTTTTTCTCTCTAATTTCATTCAATATGTGGGTAATGATGTCTAAACAAGTTACAAAAATCAAACCTAACCCAAATACTAGTAAAAAGGAAAGTTTCAAGAGGTTCAAATGTTTACCTATTACAAAAAATTCTTTTTTGGGCCTCATTGAGGACTCATTCACCCTATGGAAAATGGGTCATGGCTAGGGTTCTAAAAAATCATTTTTTGGGTTCTATTCTTCAATGTCTACACTCCTAGATCCTAGTCAGAGACCATCAGAAGCCTTGAAATAAATTATGTAGCTTAGTTTTTTGTGATTTTGTAAGAAAGGTGACAACTTTGACAACTTTGTAACTTTGCAATTTTTTTTCTCCAAATGATCTTCAACCTAAAACCTACAATCACACATCAAAGGAGAAGAAAATTGTTTTTTTGTTAGGGAATAGGGGTTTGCCTTGGGGTATGTGCAGGATCATCATGCAAAAAATAGGCCCTTAAGTGGGTAAAAAATCAAAAAATTAGTGTTAGGCAACTTGACGTGAATATTTGAATAAGTTATCTATATTATTTCAAAAATATGTAAGAATAGAATTTGTAGAAAATTGAATGTAGTTTCTAAAATACTAGGTTTATTTAAAAAATAAATAAAATCTATTTGGTGAAAATTTGAAATTTCAATGCGGAGTACTTAAATTTCGTGGAAAAATAAGAAGTAGGTGGTCTAACCACCCTAACCATACAAAATGGTAATATTTTGTTATAAGATTTTATATATAAGTAGAGGACTCATGTCCAAATGTGATGCATATTTTTTTGTAATTTTTCCAAGTAAATAATTAATTATGAATTTTTTATTACAACTTTTAAAAAATTATAAAACTCATATCCTGTCTAACACCTTAACTTGGTCAAACTTCATGAAAATTCTTTCTTTTTAATCCTATATTATGAAGCATACAATGTGTATGTTTTGATTCAAAAATATGATACCGCTTTTAGTTATAAATGTTTTCAACGCCTATCGACGGGACTTTATTGTAATTCTAATAGAAAATGAATAATAATTGTTTATTAATTCAAATTAAATCATAATTTATATTTTTGAAAATCTGAGAATCTCCTCTAAAAACCCTTTTCGTTTCATTAATTTTGGGTGAAAAAAAAGTCATCAGCCACATACCCTACAAATACCCATAATATTGCCACTTTTTGGTGCACCATGATCCTGCACATACCCCTTGGTCAAACCCTATATTCCTAATTAAAATTTGTAATGAAACTGTAGACATCTGAATTTGGACACTTAATTTATCCAAATTTATCACGTTTCATCTAAAAATCCTCTTATTTGAGTTAATTAAGTAATATTACTATTATTTAATTAATATCCTTAATTCTGCCAAATCCCTAAGGTATTTAATTAATAATTAAATACCTTACCCTCCTTAATCCCCTTTTCATCAAATGAATTAAATAAATATTACATTTATTTAATTCTCACATTTCATTTTCATCTAATCCTAATCCATCTCCTAATCTCTTCATTAGGATGTGCACATGCCTAATCCTTGATTGGGATGTGTCACATCCTCCAAATTTTTTGCAAGTTGGCTTCTAATCCTCATTAACCCCTAATTATCCTCCTAATTATTGATTAGTTAATCCCTAATTAGTACCTTGGTCAACTCTCCCCATCCCCCAAGGAATTTTTAATTCTTTTTATTCATCCAAGGCTCCTCTCTTCCCCATGTGAATTTTTAATTCACTTTTATTCCTCCTAGAATCCCCTTTTCCCATGCATCTTCTAGAATCTTTGACTTGTCAGATCAAGTCACATGTGACAAACTACCACCTTTTTGGAGACCCTTTCTTATCCACTAGATTTTTTCAAGCATGTGAATTTTTAATTCACATTTATTTGTCCAAGGAATCTTCTCATCTCCTAATGTACTTCTGAGGTACATGTCCTTATTCCATCTTAGTTACACATCATCACATCCTTGAACACCTCATATTCCACATGTCAAGATGTGAGGGCTTGTGAGTCCTCAACTCACCATAGCCCTACATCTTGATCTTGGTGGCTCAATCTCAACCATTGAATTCTATAGAGAATTCAAATTCCTCTATAAATACCCCATCCTCTAAGGCATTTTTAACACTTAGCGATTTTGCAACCTTATGCTATCATTTTGTGCACTCATCTAACCATCCATTTTAGCCATTTGTATTTGCATCCCACCACATATTTAATGTTACATCTAGCTAGATCAAGAGCCATCTAAGGAGCACACAAGGAAATCAAAAGAAAAGGCCAACTAAGGAGTTTTCAGTAGCAAAGAAGGTATAAGCAGATTACAATCTTCATTTTATCTTGTTTCTTTGCTTTATTATTCCTTAGGATAATCTTGAGGTGTCCATTTGTGTTTTTTCTCATTGCATAATAGTTGTTTTGCATCTTTAGAATAGGACTAACATTTAGGATCACATTTTTGGCATGCCCGGTGGGACCCACAAGCGAGTTCTTATATTTAACGTTTGTTGTTGTTGAGATTGTTTGCAGAAACATGTCGCAGAGGGGTGACTACGCCCTCTGGTTACTGCAGAAGGGAAACTACACCCTCTGTTTTACTACAAAGGGGTGACTACACCCTCTTGGTGACTGCAAAAGGGAAACTATGCTCTTTGTTTCACTGCAAAAGAGCAATTACACCCTCTATTTTACTACAGAAAGGCGATTATGCCCTTTGTTTTACTACAGAAAGGCGATTATGCCCTCTATTTTACTACAAATAGGCGATTACGCCCTTTGTTTCACTACAGAAGGGCGACTACGCCTTTATTTGGATTTTTGCTTACTAACGTTTTACTGTAGAAGGGCGACTATGCCCTTGTTTGGATTTTGGCTTACTAATGTTTTACTATAGAAGGACAACTATTTTGAATTTTTCTTAATAATGTTTTACTGCAGAAGGGAAACTATTTTGGATTTTGCTTACTAACATTTTACTGCAGAAAGGCAATTATGCCCTCTTTTTTATTATAGAAAGATGATTATGCCCTTTGTTTTACTGCAGAAAGGCGATTACACCCTCTATTTGACTATAGAAAGGCGATTATGCCCTCTATCTCACTACAGAAAGGTGATTACGCCCTCTGTTTCACTGCAAAAAGTAGATTATGCCCTGTGTTTCACTATAGAAAGGTGACTATGCCCTTGATTAAACTTTTTTTTCTAACATTTCACTACAAAAGGGCGACTATGCCCCTGATTAAACTTTGTTTTCTAACATTTTACTATAGAAGGGTGACTACGCCATGGTTTTAATATTTCTTGCTAACATTTCATTGTAGAGGGGTGACTACGCCCTCCTAGTCATTGCAGAGGGGCGACTACGCCCTCTTGTGCACTGTAGAAGGGTGACTACGCCCTCCTGGTCACTGCAGAAGTGTAATTACGCCCTTTGGTTCACTACAGAAGTGCAATTACACCCTTCTACTACTGTAGAATTTCAACTACACCCTTTTGTTTGCTGTAAAAATTCAATTACACCCTTCTGGCTACTACAGAGGGGTGAATACGTCCCAAAACAACACATTTTGAGAGGTAAAACTACCATTTTAGCTTCATTTTTGCTCCCATTTTTTGTTGTTTTCATATCCTAACCCCCTAACATTGTTTTTTGCAAGGATATTTGTATTTTTTCTAACATCCTGCAGCATATTCTTGTGTAATTGATGAAGAACAAAGGATAAAACAACTAACAATTGCTTGTAGGGCTATCTGTTTGCTCAGATTTTAAAAGATATCCTTGTGGTTTTTTGTTAATCTAGGAACATAGTTTAATTAGGGGAGGTAATATCCATTTGTTTGTTGTTTCTATATTTTTGGTGTTACCCAAAGTGGGCATTAGTTTGTTTTCACTTTCCCCTTGCACTTTGTGTGAGCCTAGGGAGCAGATAGAAATGATTAGTGTCTTCTTTCTAGTGGGACCTACTTGGGGATTTCATCACCCCAAGGGATGATCCCAACCACACATACCAGTGGCATATACAAAGGGGTAAGAGCGAAAGCTATACCTCAATCCAGTTGTGTCGTAATTGGCAGAGCATCGAAACTAGGGTGATACCTAGATAGATGTGAAGAGTTGGTCTGAGCCCTTCAGTATCTCACTGGGGTTCCCGACTCACGCTTGTGATGGGCTAGTGTTCACGGTTGTGCCTCATGTACCGAGAGTATATCAAGGACTCCATAGAAACCTTGTGCATCCTAGATTAAGACCTTTATTGTCCATACCCTTAACACTAATCATAGGATTATGCTTATTTGAAAGTGTTTTCTTGTCAGAAACCAGCAAACTTTTTAAGAAATTGGCCTCATTATTGTCATTTTAAGTCCTTTCCATAGTCATTTTCATCAAAACCAAGTCCCTGTTCACTGTAGAGGGGCAAATTTTCCCTTATGTTTACTACAGAGGGGCGACTACACTCTCTTGTTTACTGTAGTGGGGTGAATTTTCCCTCCTGAGCAGCCAAAATAACCTTGTTACCTTTGTTTAGCCTCTAAACCATTGTTTAATCATTCCAAACATTTATCTAATCATCCCAAGTGTCCATTTTTTCATTCTAAACCTCAGAAACCCCTATTTGATTATTCTAAACCTCCATTTTATCATTCCAAACCTTCATTTAACCATTCCAAACATCTATTCGACCAAGTAGTCTTTCATCCCTTTCAATCCTCCATTCACTCATTTCGAGTAATCTTTCATCCATTCCAAACATCCATCTCCTCATTCTGAGAGTTGTTCATCATTTCTAATCAATCATTTACTCATTTCGAGCTTTCATTTCTATGACTTGAGAGTCCTTCGTCCATTCCAAACAATCATTTACCAATTCTGAGTGCTTGTTCATCTACTCCTATCATTCATTTTCCCAATCCAATCATCTATTTCCTCAATATGATTATCTAACACCCCATTCCAATCGCCCGTCTCTTCATTCTAACAACCTGTTTACCCACTTAGAGAGTCCACAAAGTAGTGGGGAGAATTTTCCCCATAGTGGGGCAAATCTGCCCTACAGTGGGGCAAATCTGCCCTGTAGAAGGGAAAATTTTCCCCTTTGTGAGGGAATATTCACCCCAAAAGGGAAAATTCACCCCTCTGTGAGCGAATAGTCACCCCAGAAGGGAAAATTTTCCCCTTTGTGAGGGAAAATTTTCCCCTCTATAACAAAAATTTGGCAAACAAACAATAAACATATCTAGTTCCCAAATCCAATCGGTGGAACCAATCCCATCATATCTTTCAATCCAATCCTAATCTAAGCTTTAAGCTAATCCCAATCTGAGATTTGGTCCATCTGCAGTCATGATCTTTGGATATCAAAACAAATCTTAAGATCCCTCCCTCCATCTTCTACAATTTTTCCCTATTCATCCTTTCATCCATTCCACAAGTCAACCTCCTAATCCTAGCATTCATTCATCCTTTCTAATCAATTGTTTACTCATTTCAACCTTTCATCCATCCATTCTGAACATTCATTCCCTCTTTTTTGATCATTTGTTTACTCATTATGTGTAAACATTCATCTATTTCGAACCCTCATCTATCATCTTAAACTCTCGTTAGTCATTCCAATCATCCGTTTACTCATTCCAAGTAAACATTCATCCATTTCACGCCCCCTTTCATCATTTTGAACTCTCGTTCTATCATCTTGGTCATTCATTTACTTGTTCCAAGTAAATGTTCATCCATTTCAAACCTCCTTTCATCATTTCAAACTCTTGTTTTGTCGTTCTAATCATTTGTTTACTCATTTCGAGTAAATGTTCATCCATTTCAAACCTCCTATCATTTCAAACTCTTGTTGAACAATCTAAATCAATTTTTTACTCATTCTTAGTAATCTTTCATCTATTCCAAACCTTCATCTTCTCATTCCAAGAATCATTCATCTATTGTGAGCAGTCATTTACTGATTTTGAGTAGTCATTTATCTCTCTCGATCATCTGTTTACTCGTTCTGAGGAATCTTTCCTCTATTCTAAACCTCCTTCTCTCATTCTGCATAGTCGTTTGTCCATTTCTATCATCCATTTCTCCAATCAAATCATCATTTTCCCCATCCAAATCCTCTGAACTTTGTTTTAGGTTATTATCCAAATTGACCTAAGTGTCTGATCTGATCGTCATCATCAACATCCGCTTAGTATTTTCATCCATCGTAAGTTAATCATTATCGTCAGCCCAATCAATCCATTTTCAATCTCAAAGTGGATTCAGTGTTGCAATCATCCTTTTATCCTTTAATCTGATCAATTAGCATCCTAAGTCACCTAGGATAATCTTTGAATGAGGTTTAGAATCCCTTCCACCATCCTATCCAATCCATCAGTCGATCTTATCAATCATCGATCGATCTTATTAAATCCAACCTAATCTCATCCCTATCCAATCACCTTCGACCCAATCAATTTGCTTCCATCTCGAAGTAGATTCGGTGTCATAATCATCCTTTGATAATCAAATCCGATCGTCAAAATCAATCCCATCACATCATCCAATCATCCTAATCTGAGCTTTAATCCAATCCTAATCTAAGCTTGACCCAAATCCCAATTGAGCTTTAGTTCATTCCCATCCAAAATCTTTGATCTATCTTCTTTATCCTTTCATCATCATGAATCCTTATCCTCCATCAATAGTAGTCAAGGGAAACCATAATTACATTGACAATGATAACGAAAGTCTTGTCCATCAAGAGGAATATGACATAGATTCCCTTGACACTATCATTGCTAGTAAGATTTCTCCACCCGCTATCCCAAATCTAATCACCCCTTCAAGTTATCCTGTTATGTCTTTATCCATGCCTAATCATGCTCCTTATGCTACCTTTGACAAGGGATATCTATCATATCCATCATATGCTTCATCTACACCATCCTCTTATCCAATACCCACATCATCTTATCCTAGTCTTCCATCACAATACCCCTATCCTAATCCCCCATCCACATCCTCCTATCTCAATCCTTCATCCACATATATCCACTACCCTAATCTTCCATACCAATCTACTCACTATAATCCTACATTCACACCTTCCTATCCTAATCCAAAATTCACACCAACCTATCCTAATCTAACATCCACGTCTTCTTATACTAATTTGACATCCACATTTCCCTATCTGCCACCTCAATCTTCCCATCCTAATCCACCATCCCAATACCCTTGCTACAATCCACCACCCACATCCTTGTGTCCTAATTCACCATTCCACTACCACTATCTTAACCCTTCATCTAATCTTAATCCCCCATCTATTCCCAATCCTACATCCAATCCCATTCCCCCATCTAATCCTAGTCCAACAATCCCTAGTCCTAATCCCCCACCAATCCATAATCCCTCATCCACTCGTACCACGCCATCTCAGCCTAGAGTATTCAAGTTTCTCACTCCAAATGTTCTCCAAGGACTTATAGCAAAGAAGACATCCCCCACCCCACACCTTGAACTTGTGGAATCATGCCATCCCAACCCATCATCCATGGTCATTAGTGATGAGACCCTTCCCCACCCAACACCTATCATTGATGATACCACCCCTATCACCACTCAAACCATTGAAATCATCACATCCTCTGAATCCACTAAGCCCTCCTCTCCTACCATCACATATAATGAATCCATTGAACACCCATCTTCTACTCCTAGATCCACCCAATCCATCGAAGACACCCAAGTACAATCCACTTCTCCCACCCCTAGTATCATTGAAATACATTCTGATGAATGCTTTGAATCCTCCATCCTTCCATCTCCCCAACTTGAAGAGTCCCTCCAACACTCTGTCATTCTGCCATCCACACAAGATGATTCATGCCAAGAGTTTGACCCAAAGTATACCAACATATCCCCTTCTCCAGATCAAGACCCTACCATCCCATTTAGTCTACCTCAAGATCACAGTCCACCATCCATTCCATCCCATGATCCCCTTGTCACTCAAGATTCCATCGCTCCATCTCATGAGCCCTTATCTCCATCTCCATCACATGATCCCTTATTTCCTACCGTCACAAAACTAGATCCTATCATATCCCTTAATCCCTCTCTTGATCCCTTACCAATCACTCTTTCTGATCAGGAAGATGCTGCTATCCTACCATCTCCATTTCTTGATCCTCCATCACTTCCTATTCCATATCCCCTTGGTCCCCTCTCATTCCTCCATGGTGGCCTCTTTGAAAAAGAAAAATAAAGCATATATGCCACCCATCCTCCCCCACCTAATAATGGACTCGCATCATTCTTCTAGAATAAAAAAAATCCTATAATGGATCGAATGTTCCAGAACATGAACTATCAAGGAAAAGGTTTAGGCCTTCATGAGCAAGGTATTTAAGAGCCCATCCAAGTAAAAGAACAACTTTGGATGTAAGGTCTTGGACCGATTTCTCAAAACTCACAATCCAAAGATGTTGGTACAACTTCTAGACATCCTAAATGAGTGTCTTCCACAAGAAATATAGGCTCTTCCCATTGCTCCACCAGATTGTAGGATTTTAGGTGAACTCTTCAAACCCCCCAAAATCACCTGCAAGACAAAAAATTCAACAAGAGAGAAAATGGTAGAAAAATCATGCTATCATTAAGATGCAAGGATGCCAAATTGAATATGACATGATTACAAATGTACAAGATGCCTGATTATATAGGTAAGAGTGAAAACCTAAAATGCACGAGATGTTGCCATGTGTCTTGATTTAACAACATGTGACAACATGTGAACCCTATCTAGATGATTAGTAAATGTTGAGATAAGTTATAGAAGGACAACTCATCTTCTAGAAGAAATTTTATCCCACCAAACAAGGAAGGGAATATTATCCCATTTATTTATGATTTATCTAATAATACAACCTAGGACTTAATTAATTAAATGCAAGACCTAAGTTAACTTATACTAGTGTAATAATTAATTAATTAATTACACTAACACCCCCCCATAAGTTCAACTTAGGGAGAAAAATACAATGATTATGTAAGAAGATGATGGGTCCCGGCTACGAGGCCATGTTAGGTACCCGAATACAACCAAATCTCTATAAAGTGGAGAAATAGAGAAAACCTCATGGGAAAAACTCTACTCCAAAAAGAGATGAAAGACATGAAGAACATCACTAAACCAGGAAGAAGATACAAACAACTATCAAGACATGACTACTATGGTGCTGAAGAACCTCCTCTGAAGATAGGATGATTAGGATCAAGAAGACAACAATCTGCATGAGTGACCCAAATGACACTACTTGAATCAGATGGAAAACAAAGGCAAACACTTGGAACGAAGATATAGATGGAACAAGTACCAATAGTCTAAAAAACACTGATCAACTGAGAATGGAAGATTCCTTCCAAGGTGAAACCAAGGAAGCATTAGCACGAACAATATAATACCCCTCATAATGTTAACTAGGAGAGCCTGAAAGATCCACTAAAATGTTGTGTAACACCCTATAGTGCATGAAGGAGAAGAAACAACATCTGAAAGTGCACAAGAAAGCACCTGCAACTGAAAAAGTGGTGTACAAAACAAAGCACACATGCATGAGGCTGGAATCATATGGATTCTTTGTTGTCATAGAGGGACACTCACCAGACAAAGGTGTGATGGAAAAAATAAAGGCACTACACAATCCCCCCATGACACTTTATAATATAGTGCAAGTAAAAAATATGGCACAACCTTATGTACAAAATCCCCAAAAAACATGTACAATGGTGTGACACTTTATCTTAGTGTGTTTACATAAAAGATTACTTATAGAAGATGATCATATGTCATAAAAAGACATAAGCCGAAAATACATGAAGAACAACCAAAACCAAAGCATCCTATGCAAATGAGAAAACGAAAACCGAGTGCATGCACAAAACAATGTTCACATCTACCTCCATGATTAAAAGGACCTCAGATCTATGTAGAGGTCAGAACCAACTTTCCAATGATATCTTATTTGCGAAAATCTGACACCATGGCCAAAAGTTATGAATTTTTCAAAAAAATTGAATTTAGCCTACAAGAAATGAGTTTTCTAGCAAGAAAGTTTCCTTCTAATTTGATTTCTGAAAAATCTATTTGCAATGAGTAGACAAAAATAGAAACCTAGAAATATTTTGATACTAGAAACAAAACCCAGAAAGTGTATTTTGATTCAGCAAGCAGAAGATAAAAAAACAAGTTTTTTAACCTTCAACTAGTAGAAAAAATGACACACACCAATTTTTGTACTATGATTTTCTCCAAATCCGTACAAGATATCAAAAATCTAAAAGATACCTAGTTCAGATTTCGACCCTGGCTACAAAACCCAGAAATCGTTTGTCCTACAACTGAGTCGAAACTAGATTTCTAAATCAAAAAATGAAAAATGGCTGCTTGCATCTAGCAAGACTTTCATGCCAAAAATGATCTCTTATATTTGAGAAGAATTCTGCAGCATTGAAGCTCTAATACCATATAGGATTTTAGGTGAACTCCTCAAACCCCCCAGAATCACCTGCAAGAAAAAAACTTCCACAAGAGAGAAAATGGCAGAAAAATCATGCTATCATAAAGATGCAAGGATGCCAAATTGAAAATGACATAATTACAAATGTACAAGATGCCTAATTATATAGGCAAGAGTGAAAACCTAAAATGCATGAGATGTTGTCATGTGTCTTGATCTAACAACATGTGACAACATGTGAACCCTGTCTAGATGATTATTAAATGTTGAGATAAGTTATAGAAGGACAACTCATCTTCTAGAAGAAATTTTATCCCACCAAACAAGGAAGGGAATATTATCCCATTTATTTATGATTTATATAATAATGCAACCTAGGACTTAATTAATTAAATGCAAGACCTAAGTTAACTTATGCTAGTGTAATAATTAATTAATTAATTACATTAACAAGATCATTGGCTACCATCCCTCCTCCTCCATCGTATCACCTCAAAACAACCGTCCATATCCCCCCTTCATCTGCTCCATCTATTTTGGGTCCTTACATCCCACCATCTACGTTGCCCATGTCTTCTCCAAGTCCCAAGTCCATTTTGGGCCCTTATATCCCAAAATCACCTCCTTCATTTTGTCCTATTCATCCTTTCATCCATCCATCACCTATCCATATCACCCATCATAAACATCCCACTCTCATATCCCATAGTTAGGATCAACAAAGGCACATATCCTCACATCATCCATCCACATATAATCCTCAAAATCCTACCATCCTCATTCCACACTATCCTTCTTCCTACATCCATCCCATTGCTATTAAAAGCACTTTGGATGCCAAAATAAAAATGCATCAATCTAAACATCCACATGAATATAAAGTTTCTCATGTCCCCTCTAAAAGACATGTTGAAGAAAAGAAAAATCAAATCCAAAATCCAAATCAAATCCATAGGCTGCAAAGGCCCACCAAAGCAAAAATCAAAACCATGTGGATTCCAAAGAAAAAACATGCAATACCTTCAAATGAAAAATTTATAACAACATCCAAAATTGCTAATCCAAAATTTATAACAACATCCAAAATTGCTAATCCAAAATTCACTATCCCATCACCTCCATTATCCCCACATTCTCCATCCATTAATCCTCCCATCATTTCACATCCACCACCCTATATGCCGATGTTGGTCCTAAAATCATCGTCCAATCACACACCTATCCCATCATTCCATCCATACACTTTCCAACATCCCATCCATTATCCTCCATATCTCCCTCACCTAATGCATTTAATCCATTCTCTTGCATAATCCATTTATCATAATAGGGTCGTACCAACCTCCAATAGTCACCTCACACATGGGCTCTTAATACCTTATATGGAACTTGATTCTTGATTCCTTCATCCATATCCTTCTCGTGTATCCAATTATCCATATCCCTATCCTTATCCATCTCCTTCCGCATACTATCCAAAAAAAATCCAAAAAAAGTCAAAAATCCAAAAAGGAAAAAAATCCAAAAATCAGAAAAAGTAAAAAAAAAAAAGAGAGAAAAAGTAATGAGAAATAATTCGTCCAATGGTGAAAATTTGGAAAACAAGTACCTTCGATAAGTACCATGATGAAAACATAGCAAACATGCATCATGCGTAAATCCCCATCTGGCCTTTTCCACACTTGGGGGCAGCTTCTTGATATGCATTCCCTCTATCCACTATGCTTCTTTCTATGCTTCCAACTATGCACCCATCTTCTTGCTATATGACCTCTTCATCCCCTCCATCCCACCTATCTTCTACATCCTACCATCGTATCCCATTTATCTCCCATCCCTCCATCCTTCTTGTGATCTTGATCACAATAGGGGCACCTATCTATGCATGATTTGGACACCTCTTGGTATACATTCCCTTCATCCATACATTTTCATATTCTTTGTCCACCCATCATGTTGCCATACACCTACCCCTCGCTATCCTATTCCCTATCCACATCCATCTACCTTCTTTGTCTATCCATCAAGCTACCATCACTATCCCTTCCTTATCTAGGCATCCTACCTTCATTCATCAAACTCCCACATCCACCCATCCTATCCTCCTCCATCTATCTCCTTTATCTTCCCATCCAATTGTCTTTCGCCCCTTTTTCCTTATCACACATGACATATCTCGAGTGGGGGCATCTACTGCCTTTGTGACATAAGTCCTTGGAAACATCATTCATCGATCCTATCTAACTTTTTGTCTTCCCATCCATATCTTCCTATCCATCCATCTAAACAATCCCTTTCATGTCCCCATCTTTTCCTTCCTATCTATTCAAAAAATCCCTTTTGTCTCCCCATCCTTGTCTTCTTATCCATCCATACAATCCTTTTAACCTACTTATCCCTATCTATCCATCCTAGCATCACTCCATCTCCTTATCTTCCTATTCATCCCCATCTCTATTCCCCATCCCTTTCATCCCCCATCCCTATCTCCCTATTCACTTGTCTCTCTCTTCATCCCATCTCATAATCCCTTGTCATTGGTATCTGGCTATAGGCTTCTCCCAGTGCAATCCAATTCCATCTATCTAATCGTCATCACTCTTGCTTCTCTTGCACATCTTTTCAATCTCCTATCCTTTCTCATCATTCACCTCTCTATCATATCCTTCTCCCAATTCATTTTTTTGATGATTTGGATAACTATCCCATCCTTGAGCTTTATGTAGTCACCATCATTCTATCCAATCCAATAGGTCTATCTTGTCTCATTGTATCAGTCCCATCATTTTCATCCCATCACCCTTTATCCATTGTTTGTCTCTTTGGTCTTGGTCGAACTACGTTGCCCCTGCACTTTGTTCGTCCACTCCTTTATCATCTATCCTTGGTCTTTAATTTTTTCCCTTTGGTCCTTGTCATCCACCATCAGTCCTCATCATCCTCTTTCTACTTTTATCCATGGTCAGTCGTCAGCCTTTTATCAAAATATGAGGGCTATGTGCTTTCATGTAGGCAAGGCTAATCTTTGATCAGCCCACGAGCCCGTAAGTCTTTAGGGTGTGCGAGTCTCATGTTTTGTGTCATGTCATCAAGCTATGCCCTTATCTAGCTAGTTCTTAACAAACAAGATCCACTCGTATCATAAGATCCAATCAGTTTTGAATAGCCTGTGTCATATTGATCTTTTAGTTTAGTAACCATTATCGTTCTCAATAGGATGCATCCTTCCTAACAAACCTCATCAATCCCATCCACTCTCTTGTACTCATTAGAATGTATCCTTCACTATCCTCGTGTTGTTTTAGGATATACCATTCCCTCATCGATGACACTCCATCCATCATCCACCCATTTTTGCTTGTGGCTTGATTGGGGCAACATAATCTTTGTCCTTGCATCTATTTGTGCTTCCCAACCTCCTGTCGCCTTTTCAAACTTTCATATCCATCCCTTTGCATCCTCTTCCTCATCTCCCATTTCATCATCTCATCCATTTTGAGAGCACATATGTGTTCTCTTGAACCCACATGTCCTCTCGAGCAGGCATCCTCAATCCCTAATCTTGATCTTCACCCCCATATATTTTTTCCTTCCTAGTCACTCCTTTGAATGACCGAGGCATCTTTTCCAATCTAACCATCTCCTTCTAGATTCTATATTTTAATATTCTTTGAAATGATGCTACTTCATAACACCATCTCAAAGAGGGAAAAAATGTAGACATCCAAATTTGGACACTTAATTTATCCAAATTTATTACTTTTCATCTAAAAATCCTCTTATCTAAGTTAATTAAGTAATATTACTATTATTTAATTAATATCCTTAATTCTGCCAAATCCCTAAGGTATTTAATTAATAATTAAATACCTTACCCTCCTTAATCCTCTTTACATCAAATGGAATTCCTCACATTTCATTTTCATCTAATCCTAATCCATCTCCTAATCTCTTCATTAAGGATGTGCAAATGCCTAATCCTTGATTAGGATGTGTCACATCCTCTAAATTTTGCAAGTTGGCTTCTAATCCTCATTAACCTCTAATCATCCTCTAATTACTGATTAGTTAAGCCTAATCAGTACCTTGGTCAACTCTCCCCATCCTCCAAGGAATTTTTAATTCCTTTTTATTCATCTAAGGCTCCTCTCTTCCCCATGTAAATTTTTAATTCACTTTTATTCCTCCTAGAATCCCCTTTTCCCATGCATCTTCTAGAATCTTTGACTTGTCACATCAAGTCACATGTGACAAACTCCCATATTTTTGGAGACCTTGTCTTATCCACTAGATTATCCAAAGCATGTGAATTTTTAATTCACATTTATTACTCCAAGGAATCTTCTCATATCCCAATGTACTTCCAAGGTACATGTCCTTACACATCACTTGTCCTTATTCAACTCACATATACATCATCACATCCTTGGCCACCTCATATTCCACATGTCAATATGTGAGGGCTTGTGAGTCCTCAACTCACCATAGCCCTACATCTTGATCTTGGTAGTCCAATCTCAACCATTGAATTCTCTAGAGAATTTAGATTCCTCTATAAATACCCCCTCCTCTAAGGAATTTTTAACACTTTGCCATTTTGCAACCTTATGCTGTCATTTTGTGCACTCATCTAACCATCCATTTTAGCCATTTGTATTTTCATCCCACCACATAGTTAATCTTGCATCTATCCACATCAAGAGCCATACAAGGAGCACACAAGGCAATCAAAATCAAGGGCCAACCAAGGAGTTTTCAACAGCAAAGAAGGTATAAGCAGATTACAATCTTCATTTTATCTTGTTTCTTTGCTTTATTATTCCTTAGGCTAATATTGAGGTGTACCTTTGTGTTTTTCCTCATTGCATAATAGTTTTTTTTCATCTTTAGAATAGGACTAACATTTAGGATCACCAAAACAATGCATAGAAGGAATGATGAATGAATAGATGCAATGTCGCAACTCACCACACCTTAATTGAAACCTTGGAGTACAAATCAACAATCTTGCATGAAGTATCCTCAATGAATGTAAAGATTGATCGCAAAAATTAATTATAAATAATTCCTTGAATATTCTTGAGTTGATCTTCAATGCTACATCACAACATTAGCTCAACAATGTGTATTATGCCTTTGACATGATGAAATAACTCTTGATTATTGTAATAATCTTCAATAATCTGCCCTTGAATTCCTTATAAATTCTCTTGTGAACTTTTGCTTTCATAAACTTGCTATTATGCTTGAAAACTTGAAATTCCTAGGTGAAACTAAGATAAATAGCCTTGTATTTATACAAATTTTACCCTTAATTCTCAAAATTTAGATAACATAAGCCGACATCAGATCTAGGATTTGAAATCATCAAAATACTACCAAAAAAATATCCCAATGGGGGTCCTATGTCTAAGTGAGGAATCATTCACCATGTGGTGAATGGGTCCTAGGTCACTTAGCTAGGACACACTTCGGGGATTATGAAATGTCATGCAAAAATAGGGTCCTATGACCTAGTGAGGACCCATTCACTAGGTGGTGAATGGGTCCTAGGTCACTAACCTAGGACACACACTTTCAAAAATTAAGTGTTTTGTTATATCATTTATGAATGTCGGGCTTGAGCCCTTGGAATTTGCAATTAATTAGGCTTGTATTTGAATCAAAGGGGCCAATTAAGGAAAATTAACCACAATTAATTAATGAAGCCCTAGATTAGTGTGAAACCATGGATTAGTGTGAAAGTGTAAAGAACACTTTACAACACTATAAATAAGGTACCATTAAGTCCATTTTATTAAGAAGGTTCCTAAACTTAATGTGAGTCTGTAAAAGACATTACAACACTAAATCAATGCATAATTAAGCTCATTTTAATATTAATTATTCCCAAATTAAGTGTGAAAAAGGGATACCTTTTCCTACACTACTTTTTTACATTACTTGATAGAGTTTAGACTTTTGCAATAAGGGCATACCTAGCATAGTATGAAACAATGATACATGGCTTATTACATGGGTATAATGCTGGTAAAAAACCTAGAAAATTTCCATATTCCATTTACGTGTTGGATGACAACCCTAGATATATGCAATGTGGCATATCTTGTTGAAAAACTCCACAACAAACCTCATAAAATATGGATAAATTCAATAAAATAAACATTGGTTTCACACCATATCAAGATGTCCCAATCTCTTGAATGTAATCAATAGAAACCCTAAACTTAAGCAATGTATGAACTCACAAAGAAAAAATATTTTACTTCATTCTTTTATTTTTCTTAACCTTTTTCCTTCCTAAACTTTTGACACCTAAGACTTAATTTTTCACCTGTTGGCATCAAAGTTTTCTTCAAAATCTATGAAGCTTTCGCTTATTTAGCTTAAAAACCTTTTGAGGAAAACAAATATAAAAAATGGTGACAAAAATGTCAATAGGGACTACTCCCAACATGTAATGACATTCAAGAGGATAATTGAGGATAGGGAGAAGGCTAGAGCACTATTAAATAAATGGGCTCCTAGGATAAGCACATTATAGGGAATGTATAAAGGGTCTTCTAATGAGCCAAATCCACTAGAAGTAATTTTTTGAAGCTACAAGATGGCTAAAAGAGCAAGGGAGATACAAGGATTTATGGATCAAATGGCATAGAAAGCAAAAATTATTAGCAAAATCACCTATATTACATTATCAATGACTAGTAGCATCAGGAATGTTAGTTGTTTGGTGGGTTAACTAACTTTTACACTAGCCAATTGTTAAACTACTTTCCTTCATTTTTTTCTCTCCTTTGTCCTTTGTATAAATTCACCTTAGTGATGTTAGAATAATATAATAAATTTTATGCTTTTTAACCTAGATATGGTATTGATGTGCAATAGTTATTTTGGGCATGCGTGTTAAATGGAATTGGAAATTTTTGCAATGAGAGGAAATTCCCTATAATTCCCCATGCCTACTTCATTATAATATCTGCAACATGTTTTTCTATGTCTACATACAATATGAATGGTGTAGCCTCATCTACGCATGATTTTGAGAAAGACGCATAAAGTGAAATTTCAAAAGCAAGGATGGTGTGGCTGTGTTTTCCAATTTTAGAATTGTGTTGGCTTATTTATCATGCATTCTATCCTGACCATTGAGTATTGTTATTTATATTTTAGTGAAGAAAGAATGTGACTTTGCAAGGGAAGTTGAAGTTTTCATAGACATCCAAAATATTCTACACATTAGTCACTTTCAGTGTTTCCCAATGTCACTAGAACCATCATTGCATCCACTTTATTATTCTCAAAGTGACATTACTTGTTAAATTTTCTACTTCTCTTGATGTTGTTGATTCAAAGCTAAAAGACATTTGAAGTGACGATGAGGAGAATCTATGAGAAATTGAAGTGTCTTGGCGACTTTAATATGAGAGGCAATGCCAAAGAAAGATCATTATTGACATTGGATGTGTAAAAAATACTTTTTCCAAGTCCAAGCCTACAAGCCTTGCCAGCTTTGGAGCAAGAATACATGACTATTACTACTATTGATGCAAATGGATGATTACTTTTATAGTTCCATTTGGAATGTTTAGAGGAATCCATAGAAAGATCTAAATTAGGGGTGCGCATGACTAGAAGTAGAAAATGGTCTATAATAACCACGATAGAAAAAATTGTTTGTAATAATCACCATAAAAGTTATCCAAGTATGGGATCATAAGTTTTTAACAAGTAATTAAACCCCTACAAAGATATTTAAGGAGGTTGTGCATGCAATAAAGGAAACATAATAGAGAGAGGTATTTTTATGTGATCAAAAAGGGCATAAATGTTGGATGTTGTGGTTGTGTTGTTGATATGTGGTTGTCATTGATGTCAAAACTATTAGCATTAATGTATTAGAGCTTGTATATGTCAAGGATATTGAAAAAATTGTAATGAAATAAGTTGTAGGTTGTCTAGTGAAATGAATTTTAGTTTGTTGGTTAGCTTAGTACATTGATGATTAGAGGTTGTGGATTAAAGGGTTTCTTGTCAAGTGTATCTATTTTATCCACGTCAAGTTTCAGTGCTCTGTGTGAAGATTTAATCAAGTTATGAGTAGTTGTGTTCTGTTATTTTTTTGTTGCTTATGTTGGTGTTCCTATATGAAGATGTTGTGATTATAGTAAGTTCAGTTGTTGTAGATGCTTCTCTAGTGATTCATGATTTGTTTGGATGTTTCTATATCATGCTCTATATGTGTTGCACATCCGCATTGATTGTTGTGCTCGTGATTGTAGATTTTCTCTTACATGTTCATGTTTTTCATGTTCTTCATTGATAGGGTGTTGTAACATGTTGTGGATCTTCAAGGAATAATTATTTGAAGTGTTTTCATGTTCAAGGATTTTACTTTGGGTCTTCACTATGTTGTAGCTGACATTGGTCGATTCGCATTGAAAATTATTTATTGTTTTGGGCAAAAAGTTTGCATATGTTTTATTATTTTGTTGAAGCCGACATGTAGTGATGTAATTTCTTGTTGTGGATATATATAAGTGATTGTTTTATCATTTGAAGGTATGAGTGTGTTATGAAGTGAAGTGTGTGAGTCCTATGTGTGAATAATGTTCTAATCATTAAGAGGAAAATGTTAAGTGTGAAGAAGAGTGAGCATAGTTTATGTGCTTAACCAAAACTATAATTAGTAATGAGCAAATGCTATTTTCTCAGTTCAATATTGTGGATGTAATCTGAATATTTCTATAAGATAGTGAGTCTCCCTTTTGTAATTGAGTAGTGATCTCTAGGCAATGCACCTAAATTCATGTGCATTCCCCATTCACATTTCTTTATAATTTTAATAGGGTATAATCTTGTGGACTAACCTCCACTGTGGTTTTTCCCCTAATAGGGTTTCCATGTAAAATATCTTCATGTTATGTGTGTTTCTAATGTGTTGTTGATTTATGCTTTCATGTTTATTGATCAGATTTGAGAATAAAGTTAATAAGTTAAATAAGTTTAAAATTTTGTGACAACTGATTCACCCTCCCTCTCAGTTGTCTACCCTTGTGTTGCCAACAATTGGTATCAGAGCAAGTTCCTTGGAAGAAGTTTAACAACTTGAGGTGATCTGGGATGGCAACATACAAGAAGGATAGCCCAATATTTGATGGAACAAATTATTCTCTATGGAAGGCTCAAATGGAGTGTCATCTGAGATGCATTAGTGAACCCTACTGTAAAATTACAAAGAATAGGTATAGCTTTACACATAATGGTCCTTCTACTCAAGATGAGATTAAGGAAGCTTAGTACAATCTGAAGGCTAAGGAAGCATTGTTGAGTGCTTTGACTGATTCTGAGATGACAAATATTATGGATATGATGACTTCTTATGAGATGTGGAAAAAGTTGGAAACTTTGTATGAAGGTGATGCTAATGTGAAGATTGCTAAGTTGCAAATTTTGAAAGGGAAATATGAAATGTTGAGAATGGGTGATGATGAGAACAATACTTCATTCATCCAAAGAGTGAATGAACTTGTGTGTGGTATCATATGTGTTGGTGGATGATTGAAAGAATTATAAATTGTTGCTAAAGTACTTAGATCCTTTCTTGTTGCATATAAAGTTAAAGATACTTCTATTGAGGAGCTCCAGACTATAACAAATGTAACTAGAGACATGTTGGTTGGTAAGCTTAAAACTTTTGAGCTTAGTGAATTTGGTGATGCTCTTCCTAAGATAGAATCTGCATTCAAGGATACTACTTCCAGAAGATATAAACAAAGATATGATCCAAGTGAAAGTTCTTCTAGAAAGGTATTCAAGTATGAGGAGGAAATGAGATAGATTGAAGAAGAGGAGAGAAAGATAGAGAAGCTTGAAGCACTTATTGTCAAGAGAGAAGCCAAAGGAGAAGGTAAGTATAAATGGAAATTTCCTATTAAATGTTTTTCTTGCAATAAGATAGGTCATTTTTCATCAAGATGTCCAGAAAGAGTACCTAAGCTAAGACCTAACAAGCCTATATTTCAAAGAAAGTTCTATTATGCTGCTGATGAAGGTGCAATAGATGATGAATTTGATAAAGGGAATGTAAGTGAGGATGAATGGGTATTTATTGCTCTCAAGGAAAATGATCCAACTTCTATTGAATCTTTTAGTTGCTCAAATGTGGAGAAAGCTCTAGTGGCTAGAGTTGAAGAAAAAGATGAATATGTGATTGACAGTGGATGCTCTCGTCACATGATAGGTGATAAAAGAAAATTTGTTAGCTTGGAAAAGTTTGATGGTGGTGTTGTAAGATTTGGTGATGACAAAGCTGGTGTAATCCATGGCAGAGGATGCATTTCTCTTGATGGTAAGAATAATACTGATGATGTTCTATATGTGGAAGGTTTGAAGCATAATATCTTAAGTGTTGGACAAAGGGTTGACAAGGGATACAATCTTCAATTCAACGATGGAAAGTGTAGAATATTGGGGAGTTCTAGAAATGTGATTGCTTTAGGTACAAAAAAAAAAGGTAACATCTTTCACCTGAATGCTACTAGTAAAAGTTGTCTCATTGCTCAAGTTGATGAAAGTTGGTTGTGGCATAGGAGAATGTGTCATGTAAAAATTGACAATATTATCAAGATAAATTCTACTTGGGCAGTGAGAGATCTTCCTAAGTTGGTGAAGCCTACTAATACTATATGCAAGGAATGTCAGTTATGGAAGCAAACTAGAATTTCATTTCAGAGCAAACAATATTGTTCAAATGAAGTGTTGGAGCTTGTTCATATTGATTTGTCTATTCCTTCTAGAGTCAAAAGTATACAAGGAGATAGGTACTTCATGTTACTTATTGATGATTACTTTAGATTGATGTGGGTTACTTTCTTAAGGGAGAAATTTGAAGCTCTAGAGAAATTCAATATTTTTAAGGCTATGGTTGAGACAGAGTCAGGTTTGAAGATTAAATTTTTGAGATTAGATAGAGGTGGTGAATTTACTTCCCATGAGTTTAATTCTTTTTGTGAAGTGCATGGGATAAAGAGACAATTATCTTCCTCATAGACCCCTCAGTAAAATGGAGTTTTGGAAAGGAAGAACAAGATAGTTCAAGATGCTACTAAGACTATGATTTTGGAAGGAAATGTTCCTCATATCTATTGGAGAGAAGCTATGAGTACTATTGTTTACATCCTCAACCGGGTTCAGGTCAAAGGTGATACTGGTAAGACCCCTTTTGAACTATGGTTTGGTCATAAGCCAACTATTAGATACTTCAAAATCTTTGGGAGTAAATTCTATATCAAAAGAGATGAAGAGATAGGAAATTTTTATGCTAAGAGTGATGAAGGAATCTTTCTTGGATATTTTACTAAGAGCAAGGCATACCGGTGCTACAATAAGAGATTAAGGAAAGTAAATGAAAGTGAAAACGTCAAAGTTGATGAAGACATAGCCAGACCATCAAAAACATGTGGATATGATTTAGATTATCAGAATAATAGTTTAGTCACATGAGAGAAACCTCAAACTCAAAATCAAGTTATGATCATACTGGTGAATCAAAAAAATCAAGAGGAAGGAACTAGAGAAAATGTAGAAGAGAGATCACAAGAGCCATAAGTTCAAAAACATCCTAAGACTCCAAGGTGTGTAAGACTAAATCATTCAGAAGAGAAAAATATAGGTGATAAGAACAAAGGTGTTTAGACTAGGAGAAAAATTGTAGAAGAATACTTTTTGTTTTCAAAGACTGAGCCTAATGGTGTGAATGAAGCATTCAAAGATGAACATTAGGTGGAAGCAATGAATGAATAACTACATCAAATTGAGAAGAATAATACATGGATTATTGTTCCAAGACCTAAGGACAAAAATCTAATTGGAACTAAATGGGTCTTTAGAAACAAGCTGAATGAGTAAGGTGAATTGTTAGAAGAAATTGACTTTGAAGAAAATTTTTCCCCTGTTGCTAAGATTGAAGTTATGAGATTATTTCTTTCTTATGCTACTTACAAAAAATTCAAGGTTTATCAGATGGATGTCAAGTCAGCTTTTCTAAATGGTGAACTAGAAGAAGAAGTGTATATTGAACAACTTGATGGATTTCACTTGACTGATCAGGGAGATATGGTTTGTCGGTTGAATAAAAAATTGTATGGACTTAAGCTAGCCCTAAGAGCTTGGTATGCCAGATTGGATAAGTATTTATTGAAACTTGTATTTAACAAAGATATTGCTGATAGTAATCTATATTTCAAGATTGATCGTGATAAAGATATGAATGTTGAAGTCTTTGTTGATGATATCATTTTTGGAGGAAATGATAGTTTGTGCATGAAGTTTGCTGATGAGATGCAGAGTGAGTTTGAGATGTCTATGATTGGAGAGATGAAATTATTTTTGGGATTGAAAATTACTCAGTTAGATAAAGGGATATTCATATCGCAGTCCAAGTATGTGAAAGAAATGCTAAAGAAGTTTGGTATGGAAGATTCAAATCTAGTTGATATACATATGGTGACCAGGTGCAAGTTGACACAAGATGATTCTCTAAAAGAAAAACAAACTAAATACAGATCGATGATTGGTGGACTGCTTTATTTGACTCAAACTAGACTTGATATCATGAATGTTGTATACACTGTTGCAAGATTTCAAGTTGATCCTATGGAATCTCATGTAACTGTTGTGAAGAGGATTTTCAGATACTTGAAGGGGACAGTTGATTTTGGCCTGTGGTATCCTATAGATGATGATATTAATTTAAGTTCTTTTAGTGATGCTGATTGGGAAGGAGATATGGATGACAAAAAGAGTACCAGTGGGGTATGTGCAAGATCATCATGGAAAAAAAAGGCCCTTAAGTGGCAATGAAAATTTAGAAAATAAGAGTTAGGAAATTTGACATAAAAATGTGAATAAGTTATCTTTATTATTTCAAAAATATGTAAGAATAGAATTTGTAGCAAATTGAATTTAGTTTCTAAACTACTAGGTTAATTTAAAAAATAGATAAATCTCTTTGGTGAAAATTTGAAATTTCAATGCAGTAGTACTTAAATTTTAGGAAAAAAATAAGAAGTAGGTTTCTTTCTGACCACCCTAACCATAATAAAATGATAATAATTTTTCATAAGATTTTAGATATAAGTAGAGGATTCACGTCATAATGTGATGCATATTTTTTTGTAATTTTTTTCCAAGTAAATAATTAATTATGAATTTTTTTATTACAACTTTTAAAAAATATAAACACTCATATGCCTGACCACCTTAACTTGGTCAAAACTTCATGAACTTCAATTTTCTTTTTTAATCTTATAGTATGTGAAGCATATAATGTGACACATATTTTAGATTCAAAAATGTGATATAGTTTGAAAGATATAAATGTTTCTCAATCAGCCTATCAATGAGGACTTTATTTGTAATTTGAATAGAAAATGAATAATAATTATTTATTAAATTCAAAGTAAATAATAATTTATATTGGTGGAAAGCTTAGAATCTCCTTTAAAAACCCTTTTCATTTCATCAATTTTGGTTAAAAAATGTCATCATCCACATGGGCCATCATATCACTTACATATCGCCACTTTTTGGCCCATCATGATCCTACACATACCCAATCCAGTGGTGCATTTTTCTTGGGAAAGAAGTTGATTTCATGGTTAAGTAAGAAGCATACTACCATTTCTTTATCTACTACAGAGGCATAATACATTGTTGTTGCTAATAATTGTAATCAAGTATTGTGGATGAAGGAGATGTTGAAGGATATATTTTATGTATAATGAACATATTGCTATATTTTGTGATAATTCAAGTGCAATTAACATTTATAAGAATCCGGTGATGCATTCAAAGAAAAATAATATATCTGTCAAGTTTCACTTTTTTGAGAGAGAAGGTGAGTGAAAAGGAAGTCAGATTAGAGTATGTGCCTACTAAGGAACAAATTGTAGACATATTTACAAAACTCTTACCTAAGGATACTTTTGAGCATCTTAGAGGGAAGCTAGGGGTGATTACCCCTCCTAATTAGAACTAAGATGCAATTCATTACATCAATCTATCCATTTCATAGTCATATCCTCATCCGTATTGATGTTGTGTTGGTTGCTACTTAGGGGGAGTAGTCAGATGTTCAGATATGTGGTTAAAAGCTTGTGTGGAGAAAATAGATATTTTTCATTGATGTCAAAGGGGAAGAAGAGTCACATGAAAAAATATGAGTTATCTAAGGAGAAGAGTCATATGCGGAGAAGAGTCATGTGAAAGAGTTGAGGAGAAAAGAGTTGGAACCTAAGGGGGAGTAAGTGCAAAAGATAGTTGCATTGATGGTGTTTTTCACATCATGTGTTTCCATCAATGCCAAAGGGGGAGATTTTTGGATGTTGTGGTTATTTTTCTAATATGTGCTTGTCATTTATGTCAACACTATTAGCATCAATGTCTTAGAGGCTATATATGTTGAGGATATTAAGAAAATTTTAATGAAATAAGTTGTAGGTTATTAGTGGTGAAGTGAAGTGAAGTCTGTTGGTTAGATTAGTACGTTGATGATCATAGGTTATGGATTAAAGGGTTTCTTGTTGAGTATATATAGTTTATCCACGTCAAGTTTCAAAGATCCGCATGAAGATTTGGTCAAGTTATGAGCAGTTGTGTTCTGTCAGCTATTTTGTTGCTTCTATTGGTGTTCCTGTATGAAGATGTTGTGGTTCTAGTAAGTTTACTTGTTGTGGATGCTTCTTTGGTGATTCATGATGTTTTTGGATGTTTCTAGATCATGCTTTATCTGTGTTGCTTGTATGCATTGATTAGTGTGCTTGCGATTGGAGATTTTCTCTTGCATGTTCATATTTTTCATGTTCTTTGTCGACAAGGTGTTGTAACATGTTGTGGATATTAGAGGAATAATTATTTGAAGTTTTTTCATGTTCGAGGATTTTATTTTGGGTCTTCACTATGTTGTGGCTAACATTGGTTGATTCGCATTGAAAATTAGTTATTGTTTTGGGCTGACAATTTGCATATGTTTTATTATTTTGTTGAAGCTGACATGTAGCAATGTAATTTATTATTGTAGATATATATAAGTGATTTTTTTTATCATTTGTAGGTATGAGTGTGTTGTAAAGTGAAGTTTTTGAGTCTTGTGTGTGAATAATGTTCTAATCATTCAAAGGAAGAGGTTAAGTGTGAGGAAGAGTGAGTAGAGTTTATGTACTTAACCAGAACTATAATCAAGCATGAGCAGATGCTATTTTCTCAGTTCAATCTTGTGGATGTAATCCAAATATTTTTGTAAGATAGAGAGTCTTCCTTTTGTAATTGAGTAGTGAGTGCTAGGTAGTGCACCTGAATTCATGTGGATTCCCCATTCACATTTGTTTATACTTTTAATAGGGTATAATCTTGTGGACTAGCCTCCATCATGGTTTTTCCCCTAACAGGGTTTCCACATAAAAAAATCTTGGTGTTGTGTGTTTTTGATGTGTTGTTGATTTATGCTTTCATGGTTATTAATCAGATCTAAGAATAAAGTTAATAAGTTGAATAAATTTGAAATTTTGTGACAGCTGACTCACCACCCCATCTCAATTGTTTGCCCTTGTGTTGCCAACAATAAAGACATAGACTTTAGATTGAAAAGGTAACTACAAAAGGAGTATATTTCTCCTTGTTGTGTTCATTTCTATTAAAAGTTTCTTCAATGCTCACTAAGCTAAAGGCTTATGTAGGAGTTCATCACATGTATTCTAAGAAAAAGAGAATGATCATTATAGATTTTTTTTGTTTTTGGAGTCATCCACGTTACATTTAATAGAACCTTTGAAGGTGTGAATGGATCTTCCAATGATTAAGCTTGGAATTTTGAGGCTATCTTTGCTACATTTAATAAGATATTCAAAGACTGATCTAAGAAATTAAATGGATAAAGTGTAGCAAGATCATATTGGAGGTTGGTGGCATTGGAGGATGGAGGAATTTCCATCATTTGAAGTCAGCTTCTCACTTTGAGATGATATTTTGCATTAGAAGAACTTTTGGCTTTAACTTTTTACTTTTCCTTGTTGTTGCTAACATATTTGAAGAATACATATATTGTGAAGTTTGGTTTTTGGAGACAAGTAATAGGTTTGGTGTAGAGCTCAATATGAATGGATGTCTAGTGAGCTTACAAGACTATGATTGAGAATTATACCCTTCTAAGGGTCGCCAGACAACTTGATGGAGCCATGTGTTTGGAGAGCTCAATATGCATTGTTGTCATAATTTTGGAATTTGTGATTTAGGAGTTCATGGGAGGAAAAAATTGGGAATTCAGCTTTGAGCGACATTTTTTTGAGGGTCACAAGACAACTTGATGGAGTTCCACTTGTTTCAGGATTTGTTTCTTCAAAAAAGATATTCATAAAGATGTATATATATTTTGTGATCAACAAGTTTTGTTATGTAAGGCTTAAGGGGGATCCCTTGGCAAGGTGTAAGGTTTTAGGGATACATTTATAGGAACAACTTAATAAGGGGGAATATTAGCATAATCACCTATATTACATTGTTAGTGGCTAGTAGCATTAGGAAGCTTAACTGTTTGATAGGTTAACTAAATTTTTTAGTCAACAGTTAAACCAATTTCCTTCATCACTCTCCTCTATCCTTTGTATAAATGCATCTCAGTGATGTTAAAATAATAAAATAAATGTTATACATTTTTTACCTAGAAAAGTAAGGTTGGAGGAGTTTAAAAACAATGATATTAGAATTATGCTTAATATCAAGAATGAGAATAGATAGATAAAGGATTACCTTGAGTGGGAATCCCTATGTAAAGAAATACCTCCTACCTTGGTTTTCTTCATCTATGATGACAATAAGATTGATGTTGAGCTCTTGAAAAAGTTGTATGGATAAATTTTTGGGTACTAATCATCTCCTAGAAGAGTTTCATAACCTAAAGCTGATTTAATTTTTTCCAAGTATCATCGGTTCACATCTAACATGTATCAACTCCTTGAATATCAATGGCCATTAGAAATATTATATCAAGCCTAGGATAAAAAATACATTCAAATGCTAGAGCTATGATTCATCTTTCCACACAAGTTAGATGTATTAAATAACATGTAATTTAAATGGTTCTTTCCTTATTTTTCTAAAGGTGGTTTGGCATTCCTTTTTTTCTTTTATGTTCTACTCAACATCAACTACAATTGAATTCAACAACTACAAACAAAGAATATGCTTTTATCTTGAGATATGAAGCCTCAAAGTATAATAATTTCTCTTTCATCATTGCATTGTCATTGAGCAACTTATTCTTCATTTAAAGAAGATTTTGTCTTTTATTGAACCTTCTTTTCATCGTCCTCAGGAGGGTTTTTCTTTTTGTATTTTTAGGACAAGATGGTCAAATGAATATTTGACATTTGTCCTATGGTTTGAAGCTTGTCCACTCCCTTGTTTTATGAAAAGGAATTCAAAGCCATTTTACAAAGATCTTGAAAATTTTGTAAAAAAAACAACTTTTGTATATTAGTCTGTATATGTATGATTTAGTTCTTGTTAGGAAAGGATGCCAATGTGATTGGTAATTTTGTATCAGTACCAGCATTTAGAATCCAATACACAACACACTTTGCAAGAAAATTGTCTCCTACATGTATTTACCTTCAACATTTATGAATAAAATTGATCTTAAGGATCTATTTTTGTTTATCTTTGCAGTCTTTCCTATGTATGAATGTTTAGATCTCATGGATTTTACTCAACCAATAAATTAAATATTTTTTATGAGAAATGTTAAATGTTTTAGGTATATATAGGGATTTGTAAGTAGAATTAATTGTGAAATTCTAAAGGGATGGTAGTGCAATACATTATCATTAAGATTTTATGTTGGAATCCATATTTTTATAAGGGTTTTCAATTTTGTTTCCCTTGAATTCATGACCTAGGTTTAAGGCACCAGTCTATGCAAACTTTTGATTATAACCTTCATAATCAATAATTTTAATGAATAAATTTACAATTCAAGCATATTTATTACATAATGTTATTTCCATACTCTCAAACTCATAAGTTGAATTAAACATCAAGATCCTGGCCCTTTCTATTGTTTATCTTACAAATCTTGTTCATAAGAAAAGAGTATATTTATTTGCAACAATATCTACAGTTAATTATATGAAGTCTTAATTGATATTGCATAGGATCACCCTCCTAGGTTTTGTAGAGTCTGAAGTGTAGAGGAGAAAATTTCAAAATCCTCCTCTTGTTCGTTGGCTAGCCCCTTACAAAAATTAAGTATAAGAATTTTTTATCCTTTAGATTTTCTTGAGAATCAATAGGGACACTAAAAAACACCAAAAAAACCAACCCATGATGAAGAAATCCAAGATTATCCCCTCACCAAAATCTATACCATCCATCATAATTAAATTAAAGTTAAGCCTATCCAAACCCCGACCACCTCCATTTCTTAAGATGAGAAAATTTCCTCCCTTGGACACATAGATAATCAAATAGATAACATGGATAACATCAAACAAGAAGATACAAAAGTTACTATTGATTAAATCAAACAAGAAGATACAAAAGCTACTACATGAATCAAATAAAACAAGAAAATACAAAATGTACCATGGATCAAATTAACATGCCAAATGATCAAGAAGAAACAAGCATGATGAAGGATAAATCCATAATATCCTATAAAATAGGATCATCCACTTTTATCAAATCAAGCTTTCTTGCAAATGAGAAAATGCCAAATATTAGTGGGTTTTAGCTACACAACGATGGGTTAGAATCTTGCTTCCAAAACAACAAATGCCACATCAAAAATAGAATATGTTGAAGTATGGAATATCAAGGAAGAGTATTAGACCTTCTTGAGAAAGGTATTCTAGAACCAATATAGTTTCATGGAAATCTTTGACATCAAGGTCTTGACTATTCTCCAATCGATAAATATAATGATGTTAGTGATACCTCCATGATATTAGGAGAAAATTCATCCAATAAAAATATCAAAATAGGGGTCATGTGCAGTCATTACCACAAGGTTTCTACCAATACTCTTCTCATCCACACCATAAACCATTATTTATAATTCCCTAAAACCACCAATTGGAACCAAAAAAAATAAAAAATCTTATAGATCAAAGTCCAAAATCAAATTTCAAAAGCCATTGGATCCAAAAACCCAAGTGGAAAAATGAAGTTAAAATGAATCCCAAAGAAAAATAGATCAAGCAAAGAAAATATTCCAAATCCAATGTCCAATCAAAAAGTGGAGCCACAAGAAAAGATGTCTCCCACATATAACAATAGTCCGCCTAATTCGAAACAGTCATCACACAAGGCATATAAAAGTGTTAGTTCCAAACACTATCCCTGTCCAAAATCTAAACACCATAATCCACTATCCCAAATTTGGAAAATAAAATTCATACATCTAAAATGCCAAATAATCCATTCACATCTACCCTCATCCATCATAATCCAACATCTCGCCTATATTCCAAAAATATTCTAGATCACAAATATGTCACATCTTGGCAACAAAACTTTATCATAAGAGCTCCCATGGAACTCTATCATGATGTATGTATTTAAATAATTCCAACCCTAGTAACAACAAGGATTGCAATGATATCAATGGGTTATATGTAACTGCCATGATCTTGACAAGAAAAATCCCCCATAGAGGTCACTATTGGAATATAATGACACCAACATCTAAATCAAAACCATCAAAGGGTTCAGAACAATCAATGATCATCTAAAAAATCAAGTTTGGACATCTAGAAAATACTGAAAAAATGAAAAAATACAAAAATACAAAAAAAAACAGTTAAGAGAAAAATTTGTCCAATAGTGAAAACCATTCTTATGGAACTTTAGATAAGTACCCTGATGAAAACTTGGAAAACAAACATCATGAGTAAGAAAAAATATCTATGTGGACCATTACACTTAGGGGAAAGTTGTCTCATATTCCATACCTTTATCCTGGGATCTCATCCATACATCCAATCCATGTTGTTTACATCCATTTTCCCTACCTACCTTGATCTTGATATGGACTAGGGCACAAAATTAAATCATACTTTGGAAAATTTTTGACATGTCCATCCTTTAGTCAAATGCTATCAAATATCATTCCATTTTCTACATGACACTAGCAAAATCCATATCTTGGAGAAAAAAAAGTTATTCCTCTATAACATAGTCCTTGGAGATCATATCCTAAATCCTCCATCCAACAATCCTCATGTCTCCTATCCTACTAAAGAAATCCCTAATCCTTTCATACCTATCAAAAGAATTTGTTTTCCTTTTTCAATGGTTCAAGGATCCTAATCCACCTAGCAAATATCCCTTCATATTCCCATCTAGTCCTAATATTTTTCCTTCCAAATGTAACAATCTTAATCTATATAATCTTGTTTTGCAATCTAGCATGTTATCCAAATCATACCTAGTTTTGTTCCAAACCTTGTTGCAAAACCTTGATCTTTTAGTCACATTATCATCATGAGGATAAACCTTTCCCAATCCTCATTATTTTTGAGATTATTCCTTCCCATATCAACAACGTCGTCATTGAATCATCATCAATCAATTGGTTTTCATCTTGACTAGGAGAAAGATCATGTTTGTCTTTGTATTCTTATGCATGCTTGCTTACTTGCTTTTGTGTATCTTTCATCAATTTTAATTTTTCATGGTCCTTATCCTATACCATCTATAACACACCACACCATAAATAAACAAACACAAGAAAACATCAAACTTAGACATGTGCTTCTAAATGATTAGACAACACATTTGAAACATGTGCTTTTAACTTAAAATATTAGATATCAACATCAACCTAGATAACATACAATCAAAAAATCCCTTTTCATCATCAATAATTATTTATGACCCATCACTTGTCTTATACATGATGTTTCTTTCTCGAAACCAAAATTTTGTGCGGTATGATATGTTTCCTTCCTGAAACCAAACATAATCCAAATTCATCCTTTAGTCCTTCCATACTTTCAAAAAAGATAGTACTGTTGTGTGCCAATTGATCATTTCTTTTCTTTTTCTTTGGATTTTCTTTTTATCTTTTGATCTTTATTTTGATTTATCTTTTGACCCATACTATGCTTGCTCAAGGTCACCATGATCATTTCATATCATGGGGTGCTTTTCTATGACATAAATTGGGGAAAGGTCTATTATTTCTCTATGTTGTGTATGATGGTTTCCTCATCACAAATCCACCAAGAGTGTCATATTCCTTGTGAGTTATGAGGCATCCTATTATGTGTTTTTTGTTTGCTTGAGAGTCAGTCCAGGCATTGCATACATTGTCACCTTGGTCTTTTATACCTTGGTGCATAACATCTATTGCTATATCCAATAAAGGTGGCTAATATCAAAATCAACATAACACTTCATCATCATTTCATTCATAATCATTTTTTTTCTTGCATCCATATTTTAATCTTTGTCATCCATCATTTTTCATCTTTCATCTAACATTTTCTTCTTCTTCTCTTCTTTCAAGATATCACCCATGAACTTTATGCATAAATAGTCTCTCAAGGGGGCATCAATCATCCCATATTTTCTAATAATTTTTCATTTCTCATCTAACTAAGGCATATCATCATCTTCTTCATCTCTTTTAATTTTTCTTTTTGACTACTTTTATTTTCTTTAAAACAATGTTACTTTGAACATTACTTCAAAGAGGGACAAAATGTAGACACCTAAATTTTTCCACATAACCCTAATCATCATCATATCATACACATATCATTAATTACATTATTTTTTAGTAATCATCATTAATTTAGTATCATTTACCACATATTATCATTTAATCATTTAATAATTATCATTTATCATCTATCACCTAATTAATTAATAATCATTTATCACATCATATATTAGTTTATTAAATAATAATTATTTTCTAACACCATTATCCATTTAAGTAAATAATATTTTATTATTTAATTAAATGAGATCTTATTATCCATTTATCACATTAAAATCATTTATTAATTAATAATTCTCATTTATTCATTTAATTAAATAATGTTTTAATATTTAATTAAATGTGATCTAATTTCTATTTTCACTGATCACTTGACACCCATTTTCTCTGTAGTCAACTCTTCCTTACATCATTTGTTAACTCTTCCTCATATTAATACTATAAATTCAATCTTCTCTCACAAGTTAACTCTACTAATTTTTAGAAACTTCCTCTTCATTATTCAATTAACTAAGCATGCAATCAGAAAATTAATATGCACATTAATCCAATTATTATATTAAATAATTCAATATTATCTCTTAATGAATCAAAATATATTTTTTTTAATTTTGTAGTTGAGTTGACTCTATTGAATTTTTAGTTATCTCAAGTCTTCATCCTCATCCTCATCTTGGAAAATATATAAATAAGATTATTTCTTCATCATTTTCAAATCTCACATCTTATGCAAATCAACTCTATCAAAATATATCATTGAATTCAAAATCAATCAGCAATCAAGTCTATCGTTATACTGCTAAGATTTCTTTTATAAGCATACATATTCATTGTAATCAGTAACCCATATGAAGATAATTCCATTCAATTCAATTACAATTGTAGATTAATCTCATAGATTCTTGTGTGATACTTGTGTGGATTCATTTTATATTATTTTTAAGGGGTTGCATAGATCCAAAAAAAAATGTATGATCGTGCTATCTACATCTGCATGCCCAACATATTTTTTTATTTTTTACCATCGATCAAAAAAACATTGTAGGTTTTTCAATTTCTTTTGCAAGGTATGTCAAAAAAATTGAGCTAACCAATTATCCAAATTAAAAATCTGGTAGAGCACTCCATTGCAGAATATTTCACTCCGTGAAAAGATTCCATATTTCAATCAATCAAAAGATTCAAGTGACCAAGTCACATTTGCATGCCCTTATGCAAAAAAGTTGGCCAAATCAAAAATTTGGTAGCACACTCCATAGCTAAATACTTTGCTTAGTCAAAGGATTCAAAATTTTGCTCAATCAAAAGATTATTGTGACCTAGTCACATCTACATGCCCTTGTGCAAAAATTTGTAGGATTTTAAAACTAATTTTTAAAATTTTTTACCATCGATCAAAAAAGCATTGTAGGTTTTTCAATTATTTTTTTCAGGGTATGTCAACAAAAATTGAGTTAACTAGTCTACCAAATCAAAATTCTAGGAGCACACTCCATAGCATAATATTTTTCTCAATCAAAAGATTCAAGCGTCCCAGTCACATTTGTGTGCCCTTGTGCAAAAAATTCAGCCAAATAAAAAATTTGGAAGTGCACTCCATAGTAGAATATTTTGCTCAGTCAAAAGATTGTGCAAAAATTTGTAGGATTTTAAATTGATTTTTTAATTGTTATACCATCGATAAAAAAAATTGTAGGTTTTTCAATTATTTTTTTGTAGGGTATGCTAGAAAAAATTGAGCTAACCAATGACCAGCCAAATTTTTTACCATCAATCAAGAAAACATTATAGGTTTTTCAAATTTTTTTTGTAGGGTATGTTAGAAAATGTTGAACTAACTAGTCGGCCAAATCAAAAATCTGGTAGCGCACTCCATAGAATAATATTTTACTTAGTCAAAAGAAAGAATCCGATGAATATTCCAAGAATCATGAATATTCTGATGAATATAAATTTGTTAAGGAAACCAATTTTTTTTTCCGGTTGAAGAAATATTCTATGGATATTCATTGACATCAACAATCGTACGACCCCTTCAAGTCCCCCTCCTAGCCCTTATTTGCCCTAAAGGAGCAATTTTTTTCTCTTTTATGTTATTGAGTATTTTATTTTCTTATTTTATCAATTTTGATGCTTACAATTTTAATTTATTTAATTATAGAAAAAATTCCAGCTGATTATAGCCAACCACAATTAATGTTGGAAGGAAAATGATAAATTAATTAAATAAATAATTATTATAGATGAAAAGAGGAAATATTAGCTTTAATTAAATAGATAAAGGAATTGATGAGAAAATGGTAAAATGAAAATATGGAAATGCGTTAATCATTTTTAGGTTTCTACACATACTTATTATTGACACTCAAAATATATATGAATACAAAAGTTTAAATAAGACATATTAATAAGAGCTCAATTATCAAGCTCCATGAAAAGCAATTTTAGTCCTTTAAAAAAATACATTTTTTTTTATGATGGTTTTTATCTCATTCATGAGTTCATTTTGCTACTAGAGCATGAGCCTGTGTTGATACCTCTTTAGCCTATGTTGACATTTTTAGGTATCTACACATATTATTGACAAATAATATATATATGAATATAAAAGTGTAAATTAGACATATTAATAAGAGCTCAATTATCAAGCTCCATGATAAACAATTTTAGTCCTTTAAAGAAATACATTCTTTTTTTATGATGGATTTTATCTCACTCATGAGTTCATTTTGATACTGGAGCATGAGACAATGTTGATATCTCTTTGGCCTATGTTGATACCTCTTAGAGTTGAGGACTAAGAGGCAAGCTATATGAAAAATACTTTTAATCTTTTAAAGAAACATGTTTCTTCTTTTGAGGACTAAGAGACAAGCTCTATGAAAAATACGTTTAATCTTTTAAAGAAAAATATTTTTTCTTTTGAGGACTAAGAGGAAAGCTCTATGAAAAATATTTTTGATTTTTTAAAGAAACATAATTTTTCTTTTGAGGACTAAGAGGCAAGCTCTATGAAAAATACTTTTTTAAAGAAACCTATTTTTTCTTTTTATGAAAGCTTTTATATCATCCATGAGCTTATTGGGAGAAAAAATGTATGTTGAAACCTATTTGGTTGAGAGCGAAAGACAAGGGTATCCATTCTGTCAAAATCACACATGGCATGATCCTAACCTCATGATCCTAGCCTCATCTCTTATTATATTACAATGCAATAATTAAGAAACATACCATCACCCTCAGTAATTGTATTCAACATTTTGATCAGGCCAACATTGTTTTGACATACTTTTCAATGTTTAATTGATCAACAAGATGAAACCCATCAAACTGAATGGATTTAAAAGAAAAACACTGATTTTTAACATGGCTATTTTAATAGCCGATTATGTGATTTTTTTTTCATTAATGTTTTAAATTACACCTATATTTTTTTTCTTGTTATTTTATTCTATGATGAATTATAGAATGTGATAAAAAAATAATCCAAAAATTTACAAACTATTATCATATGATATCCTTTGTGGAAGCCCAACAAGAAGATTTCTTCTAGTTCAACTACATAAAACTTGTGTGAGGGAACTGCTACATTAGGTGCCTATAAGGCTATTTATACATTGGATTATATTCATGTAGTTAACTCAACATAGATCTCCTTCCTCATCTGATGTATTAAGATAATTTTAAGGGGTGGGCCAAATTTGTACAACATGCACAATACAAACATTTCTAATTTTAAAGTAAAACCCAATTTTAGTTGGACATATATGGCTGTCAACTTCCACTTCCCTACTTGGAGAAATTTAAATGGAGTGTAGGAAGAGAAGATACCATAGATTTATAGACGTAGTAGTTATTTAGATAATTACAATAATTTTAAAATTATTAGTTCTTGACAGTCATCTTCATTGTAAAATTTCTAAGGTTATATCTTCAAATTTAAAGATTGTTAGATCTTGATGGTCGAAATATATTTCGATTCTTCCATTCAGTGTAAGGTTAGATCTTATTTCCATCATTAATTGTATACTTTTTTAGTGATTTAGATTGATATTTAAATGAATGAGTTCTATCAAGGGTTTTATTTAAGGTATAGAGAGAAGTTGAAGTGCAGGAAAGGGTCGAGCAAAAGTGAAAATGACTATCTTGCCCTAGAAATGCACTAGGGAATGGATGCCTTCCCCATAAATGCATCATCCATGTACAAGAATTTTAAGATTGTTAGATCTTGACAGTCATCTTCATCATAAAATTTCTAAGGTTAGATCTTCAAATTTTAAAATTGTTAGATCTTGGTAGTGGAAATATATCTTGATTCTTGCATTCGGTGTAAGGTTAAATCTTATTTATGCCATTAATTGTAAACTTTAGTTGTAATTTAGATTGATATTTAAAAGAATGGGTTTGATTAAGGGTCTTATCTAAGGTATAGAGAGAGGTTGAAGTGCAAGAAACAACCGAGCAGAAGGGGCAATGGCTATCCAGCCCCAAAAATGCATCGGGGCATGGATGCTTGCACTATCCATGCATCATCCATGCAGCTATTTAGATAATTATAAGAATTTTCAGACTATTAGATCTTGAAATTCATCTTCATCATAAAATTTATAAAGTTAGATCTTCAAATTTTAAGATTGTTAGATCTTGATAGTGGAAATATATCTCAATTTTTGGATTCAGTGTAAGGTTAGATCTTATTTTTGTTATTAATTGTATACTTTGGTGGTGATTTAAAGATTGATATTTAAATGAACGAGTATGATGAAGGGTTTTATTTAAGGTAAAAAGAGAAGTTGAAGTGAAAGAAAGGGCTGAGAAGAAGGGTATGGAACAATCCAACCCAAAAAATGCACCGCCCGGCATGGATGCCTGCCACATCCATGCATCATCCATGTAGCTATTTAGATTATTACAAGAATTTAAAGACAGGTAGATCTTAACAGTCATCTTCATGCTAAAATTTCTAAGGATAGATCTTCAAATTTTAATACCATCAGATCTTGATGGTGGAAATATATCTCGATTCTTGCATTTGATGTAAGGTTAGATCTTATTTATGCCAATAATTGTATACTTTCGTGGTGATTTAAATTGATATTTAAATGAATTAGTTTGATCAATGGTTTTATTTTAGGTTAGATCTTATTTTTGTCATTAATTGTATACTTTTTCAGTGATTTAGATTGATATTTAAACAAAATACTTTGATCAAGGGTTTTATTTAAGGTATAGAGAGAAGTTGAAGTGTAGGAAAGTGCTGAGCAGGAGCGGCAATGGCTATCCAACCCTAGAAATGCACTGCGGCATGGATGCCTGCCCCATCCACACATCATTCATGTAGCTATTTAGATAATTACAAGAATTTTAAAACTAATATATCTTGAAAGTCATCTTCATCATAAATTTTCTAAGGTTAGATCTTCAAATTTTAAGACTATTATATCTTGATGGTGGAAATATATCTTAATTCCTGCATTAAGTGTAAGGGTAGATCTCATTTCCATGGTTAATTGTATACTTTGGTGGTGATTCAAATTGATATTTAAATAAATGAGTTCGATCAAGGGTTTTATTTAAGGTATAAAGAGGAGTTCTAGTGTAGGAAAGGGCATCACAGTAGAGGCAGTGAGTATCCAGACCTAGAAATGCACTAGGGCATGGATTCCTACTCCATCCATGCATCATCCATGTAGGTATTTAGATAATTACAAGAATTTTAGGAGCATTAGATCTTAACATTCATCTTCATTGAAAAATTTCTAAGTTTAGATCTTCAAATTTTAAGACTATTAGATCTATATCTCGATGCTTGCATTTGGTGTAATGTTAGATCTTATTTCTACCAATAATTATATAATTTGGTGGTGATTTAGATAGATATTTAAAAGAATGAGTTTGATCAAGGTTTTTATTTAAGGTATAGAGAGAAGTTGAAGTGCAGGAAAGGAATGAGCAGAAGGGGCAGCGCCTATCCAGCCATAGAAATGCACCAGTGCATGGATGCCTACCACATCCATGCACAATCCATGTACACTATTTAGATAATTACAAGAATTTTAAGACTATTAGATCTTGGCAATCATCTTCATCAGAAAATTTATAAGGTTAGATCTTCAAACTTTTAAGACTATTAGATCTTAATGGTGGAAATATATCTCGTTTCTTGCATTTGGTGTAAGGTTAGATCTTAATTCTTCCATTAATTGTATACTTTTGTAGTAATTTAGATTGATATTTAAATGAATGAGTTTGATCAAGGGTTTTATTTAAGGTATAGAGAGAATTTGAAGTCCAAGAAAGGGCCGAGTAGAAGGTCCAATGTCTATCCAACCCCAAAAATGCACTAGGGCATGGATGCCTATCCCATCCATGCTTCATCCATGTAGCTATTTAGATAATTAAAAGAATATTAATACTATTAGATCTTGAAATTAATCTTAATCATAAAATTTCTAAGGTTAGATCTTCAAATTTTAAGATTGTTAGATTTTGATGGTAGAAATATATCTTGATTCTTGCATTCAATGTAAGGTTAGATTTTATTTTTTCTGTTAATTGTATATATCTTGATTCTTGCATTCAGTGTAAGGTTAGATTTTATTTTTTCTGTTAATTGTATACTTTGGTGGTGATTTAGATTGATATTTAAATGAATGAGTTTGATCGAGGGTTTTACTTAAGCCATAGAGAGAAGTTGAAGTGTAGGAAAGGGCCGAGTAGAAGGGGTGGTGGCTATCCAACCCCAAAAATGCACTGGGGAATGGATTCATGCCCCATCCATGCATTATTCATGTACCTATTTAGATAATTACAAGAATTTTAATACTGTTAGCTATTGACAGTCATCTTCATCATAAAATTTCTAAGGTTAGATCTTAAAATTTTAAGACATTAGATCTTGATGGTGGAAACGTATCTCAATTCTTGAGATTTGGTGTAAGGTCAAATCTTATTACCACCATTAATTATATACTTTGGTGGTGATTTAGATTGATATTTAAAAAAATGAGTTCAATCAAGGGTTTTATGTAAGGTATAGAGAGAAGTTGAAGTGTAGGAATGGGCCAAGCAAAAGGGGCAATAGTTATGTAGCCCCATAAATGCACTGAGGCATGGATGTACACCCCATCCATGCATCATCCATGTAGCTATTTAGATAATTACAAGTATTTTAATACTATTAGATCTTGATAGTCATCTTCATTGTAAAATTTCTAAGGTTAGATCTTCAAATTTTAAGACTGATAGATCTTGAAAATGGAAATATATTTCAATTCTTGCATTCGATGTAAGAATAGATCTTATTTCTGTCATTAATTGTATACTTTGGTAGTGATTTAGATTGATATTTCAATGAATTAGTTTGATCAAGGATTTTATTTAAGGTATAAAGTGAAGTTGTAGTGCAGGAAAGGGCCAAGCAGATAGTGCAGGAGCTATCCAGCCCCAAAAATGCACCAAGGCATGGATACCTTCCCCATCCATGCATCATCCATGTAGCTATTTAGATAATTACAAGAATTTTAAGACTACTAGATTTGACAGTCATCTTCATCTTAAAATTTCTAATGTTAGATCTTCAAATTTCAAGAGTGTTAGATCTTGACGGTGGAAATATATCTTGATTATTGCATTTAGTGTAAGGTTAGATCTTATTTCAACCATTAGTTGTACACTTTGGTGGTGATTTATTATGATATTTAAATGAATGAATTTGATCAAGGGTTTTATTTCAGTTATAAAGAAGTTGAAGTGCATGAAAGGGCCGAGCAAAAGGGGCAATGGCTATCTAGCCCCAAAAATATACCAGGGTGTGGATTATTGCACCATACATGCATTATCCATGTAGCTATTTATATAATTAAAAGAATTTTAAGACTGTTAGTTCTTGACAATCATCATCATAAAATTTCTAAGGTTAGATCTTCAAATTTTAAGACTATTAGATCTTGACAATGGAAATATATCTCAATTCTTACATTCCTTGTAAGGTTAGATTTTATTTTTGCCATTAATTATATACTTTGGTGGTGATTTAGATTAATATTTCAACGAATGAGTTTGATCAAGGGTTTTATTTAATGTATAGAGAGAAGTTGACTTTCAAGAAAGGGCCTGGCAGAATGGGAAAGGACTATCCAACCATAGAAATTATCTGGGACATGGATTTCATCCCCATCCATGCATCATCCATGTAGATATTTAGATAATTACAAGAATTTTAAGACTACTAGACCTTGACATTCATTTTTATCATAAAATTTTGATGGTTAGATCTTCAAACTTTAAGACTGTTACATCTTGATAGTGGAAATATATCTCAATCCTTGCATTTGGTGTAAGGTTAGATCTTATTTCCACTGTTAATTGTGTACTTTGGTGGTGATTTAAATTGATATTTGAATGAATGAGTTCAATCAAGGGTTTATTTAAGGTATAGAGAGAAGTTGATATGCAGGAAAAGGCCAAGTAGAAGGGGCAATGGCTATCCAAACTTAGAAATGCTCTATGACATGGATGCCTACCTGATCCATCCATCATCCATGTAGCTATTTAGATAATTACAAGAATTTTAAGACTGCTAGATCTTGACATTCATCTTTATCATAAAATTTGAAGGTTAGATCTTCAAATTCTAAGTTTGTTAGATCTTGACGGTGAAAATATATCTTGATTCTTGCATTTTGTGTAAGGTTAGATGTTATTTCCATAGTTAATTGTATACTTTGGCAGTGATTTAGATTGATATGTAAATGAATTAGTTTAATCAAGGGTTTTATTTAAGGTATAGAGAGAAGTTGAAGTGCAGGAATGAGCCAAGTAGAAGGGGCACTAGTTATCTAGCCCCAAAAGTGCATCGGGGCATGGATGCTTGCCCCATCCATGCATCATCCATGTAGCTATTTAGATAATTAAAAGAATTTTAATACTGTTAGATCTTGATAGTCATCTTCATTGTAAAATTTATAAGGTTAGATATTCAAATTTTAAGACTGTTATATTTTGATGGTAGAAATATATTTGATTCTTGCATTTGGTTTAAGGTTAGATCTTATTTCCATCATTAATTGTATACTTTTGCAGTGATTTAGATTAATATTAAAATTAATGAGTTTGATCAAGGTTTTTTTTTTAGGTATAACAAGAAGTTGAGGTGCAAGAAAGGGCCGCACAAAATGGGAAATGACTATCTAGCCCCATAAATGCACTGAGGCATGGATGCTTGCTCCATCCATGCATCATCAATGTAGGGTATGTGCAGAATCATGATGGGCCAAAAAGTGGCAATATGATGGGTATGTGGCTGATGAATTTTTTTATCCAAAATTGATGAAATGAAAAGGGTTTTTAAAGGATATTCTCAGCTTTCCACCGATATAAATTATGCTTTACTTTGAATTTAATAAGTAATTATTATTCATTTTCTATTCAAATTATGACTAAAGTCCTAATTGATAGGCTGATTGAAAAACATCTATAGCTTCTCAAATGGTATCACATTTTTGAATCCAAAACATGCATCACATTCTATGCTTCATACTATAGCATTAAAAAAAAAAATTGAATTTCATGAAGTTTTTGACCAAGTTGTGGTTAGACATACAATTTATATTTTAAAAAAAATTAATAAAAAATTAATAATTAATTATTTACTTGGAAAAAAATTACAAAAAAATATGCATCACATTGGGGCATGAGTCCTCTACTTATATCTAAAATATTATAAAAATTATTATCATTTTATTGTGGTTAGGGTGGTCAGACATACACCTACTTCTTATTTTTTCCCAAAATTTAAAACCACCCATCAAAATTTCAAATTTTCATGAAATAGATTTTTTTTTAAACAAACCTAGTAGTTTAGAAACTACATTCAATTTTCTATAGATTCTATTCTTACATATTTTTGAAATAATATAGATAAATTATTCAAATTTTTACGTCAAGTTGCCTAACTTTGATTTTTTTGAATTTTTTGCCACTTAAGGGCCTGCTTTTTCCATGATGATCCTGCACATACCCTATAGCTATTTAGATGATTACAAATTTTTTAAGACTATTAGATCCTGATAGTCATCTTCATCTTAAAATTTCTAAGGTTAGATTTTAAAATTTTAAGATTGTTAGATCTTGACGATGGAAATATATCTCGATTCTTGCATTCATTGTAAGGTTGGATCCTATATTTCCTATTAATTGTATACTTTGGTAGTGATTTACAATGATATTGAAAATAATAAGTTTGATCAAGGGTTTTATTTAAGGTATAGAGAGAAGTTGAAGTGCAAGAAAGGGCCGAGCAGAAGGGGCAATGACTATCCAGCCCCAAAAATGCACTAGGGCGTGGATGGCTACCACATCCATGCATCATCCATGTAGCTATTAAGATAATTAAAAAAAAAAAACCATATTAGATCTTAATAGTTATCTTCATCGGAAAATTTCTAAGGTTCGATCTTTAAATTTTAAGATTGTTAGATCTTGATGGTGGAAATATATCTTTAGTCTTGCATTCACTGTAAGGTAAGATCTTATTTCTGCCATTAATTTTATACTTTAGTAGCGATTTAGATTGATATTTAAATGAATGAGTTTGATCAAGTGTTTTATTTAAGGTATAGAGAGAGGTTGAAGTGTCAGAAGGGGCCAGTAGAAGGGGTAATGACAATCCATCCCCAGAAATGCTCAGGGGCATGGATGCATGCCCCATCCATGCATCATCCATGTAGCTATTTAGATAATTACAAGAATTTTAAGATTGCTAGATCTTGATATTCATCTTCATGGTAAAATTTCTAAGGTTAGATCTTTAAATTTTAAGATTGTTAGATCTTGATGGTGGAAATATATCTTGATTCTTGCATTCAGTGTAAGGTTAGATCATATTTCCACCATTAATTATAAACTTTGGTGGTGATTTAGATTGATATTTAAAAGAATGAGTTCAATCAAGGGTTTTATTTAAGGTATAGAGAGACGTTGAAGTGCACAAAAACGCTGAGTAGAAGGGGCATCGACTATCCAGCCCCAAAAATATAGCGGGGTGTGGATTCCTGCACCATCCATACATTATCCATGTAGGTATGTAGATAATTACAAGAATTTTAATACTATTAGATCTTGACAGTCATCTTCATCGTAAAATTTCAAAGGTTAGATCTTCAAATTTTAAGATTGTGAGATCTTGACAGTGGAAATATATCTAGATTCTTACATTCGGTGGAAGGTTAGATCTTATTTCCACCATTAATTATACACTTTGGTGGTGATTTAGATTGATATTTGAATGAATGTGTTTGATCAAGGGTTTTATTTAAGGTATAGGGAGAAGTTGAAGTGCAAGAAAGGGCTGAGCAGAATGGGAAGTGACTATCTAGCCTTAGAAATGCTCTGGGGCATGGATTCCTGCCCCATCCATGCAACATCCATGTAAATATTTAGATAATTACAAGAATTTTAAGACTGCTAGATCTTGATATTCATCTTTATTGTAAAATTTTGAATGTTAGATCTTCAAATTTTAAGACTATTAGATCTTGACAGTGGAAATATATCTTGATTCTTGCATTTTGTGTAAGGTTAGACCTTATTTTTGTAATTAATTTTATAGTTGGGAGATGATTTAGATTGATATTTTAAAAAATGAGTTTGATCAACGCTTTTATTCAAGGTATAGAGAGAACTTGAAGTCCAGGAAAGGGCAGAGTAGAAGGGGCAGTGGCTATCTAGCCTTAGAAATGCTCTATGGCATGGATGCCTACCCCATTCATGCATCATCCCTATAACTATTTAGATAATTACAAATTTTTTAAGACTGTGAGATCTTGATAGCAGAAATGGCTGATCAGAAGGGGCAACGACCATCTAGCCCCAAAAATGCACCGAGGCCTGAATGCCTACCCCATCCATGTATCATCCATGTAGCTATTTAGATCATTACAAGAATTTTAAGACTGCTAGTTCTTTACATTCATCTTAATTGTAAAATATCTATGTTTAGATCTTCAAATTTTAAGACTATTAGATCTTGATGGTGGAAATATATCTTGATTCTTGCATTCATTGTAAGGTTAGATCTTATTTCCATCGTTAATTGTATACATTTGCGGTGATTTAGATTGATATTTAAACAAATGAGTTCAATCAAGGGTTCTTATTTAAGGTATAGAGAGAGGTTGAAGTGCAAGAAAGGGTCAAGTAGAAGGGGTAGCAGTTATCCATCCCCAGAAATTCACCAGGGCATTGATGCCTACCCCAACCATGCATCTTCCATGTATCTATTTAGATAATTACAAGGATTTTAAGACTGCTAGATCATGACAGTCATCTTCATCATAAAATTTCTAAGGTTAGATCTTAAAATTTTAAGATTGTTAGATCTTGATGGTGGAAATATGTCTTGATTCTTGTGTTGAATGTAAGGTTAGATCTTATTTCTACCATTAATTGTATAATTTGGAAATGATTTAGATTGATATTTAAATGAATTATTTTCATCAAGGGTTTTATTAAAGGTATAGAGAGAAGTTGAAGTGCAGGAAAGGGCCAAGTACAAGTGGCAATGGTTATCTACCCTAGAATTGCACCAGGGCATGGATGCCTACCCCATCCATGCACCATCCATGTAGATATTTAGATAATTACAAGAATTTTAATACTAATGGATCTTGAAATTCATCTTCACTATAAACTTCATAAGGTTAGATCTACAAATTTTAAGACTATTAGATCTTGATTGTGGAAATATATTTAAATTCTTGCATTTGATGTAAGGTTAGATCTAATTTCCACTATTAATTGTATACTTTGATGTTGATCTAGATTGATATTTAAATGAATGAATTCAATCAAGGGTTTTATTTAATGTATAAAGATAATTTGAAGTGCAAGAAAGGGATGACCAGAAGGGGTAGCGACTATCTAGCCCCAAAAATGCACTAGGGTGTGGATTCCTTCACCATCCATGCATCATCCATGTAGCTATTTAGATAATTACAAGAATTTTAAGATTTTAAAATCTAGGCTTTAGAATGTACGATTTTTTTATTAGAATAAGTTCTATAATACCATAGATAATGTTGTAAGTCAATTGTGGTGTGGATTAGGTGTCTAGGTGATAAAATTTTTGCAAAATGTGCTAAGTGTTAATTTGGAATAATAGAAGTTGTAAAAGGTGTAATAAGACAAGTTTGGAAGGTGAACAATCAAGGCCTTTTAAAAGTTATTTGTGGAAGTTTTAGGGATTTTAGTTGGAGGGAAAATTCTTTAAAATCTTTGAGAAACTCATAACATGTTAGGTTGAAGACATTTTTGAAGTTGAGGATTGAAATCAAAGGTTGCTTTTTCTCCATTTTCCATATTTCATTGATATAGCAGTAGATTTTCTAGTCCATACATGACCTTTTGGCTTCAAATTTGTTTCAGAAATTGTAGCATAGCATTTCTAGTTCTTTTTCAATCCATTTTGAGGCTCTTATCTTGAATTTTGTTCATTTAATCTTCAAATCTCTCCAACTGGCCTGAACAGGGTATTCTTGGTTTTGAAGGGTTAGAAGGCATGTTTTAAACATCTCACCTTTTTGTATAATATGGTGCTTTGTAGGATGGATCTAATTCATTAGAGAAAGGTGATATAATGGAAAATTTGAGTGGGGGGAGGTTTGGGAGAGTGTGGGCTATGAATCCCTAAGTGAGAAACTTTGAATTTCCTTATGAAAAGTGAGTTTTTATGAGTCAAGTTGAGTTTTGATGATGGAAAATGATATTTTGTATTGAAATAAGCATAAGCATGGTACTTTGAGTTTTCTTGTAGATTTTTTAAGGTTTGGAGACTTTGGGAAGTGTGAGTTTCATTAAATCCCATGGTTTGGCTATTGGGAGGTTGAATATTTGAGGTCTAATTGAGGAATTTGGGGTCTTGAGACATGATTTTCTGCCCAAATGTTTTAGGGATTTTGGCAATGTTTAAAGGGTGGTCCCTTTGTAAATTTGGGCTAATTTGAGCCCTTGAAAGCATAGGAAACCTTATTTTTGCAATCTGCTTCAAAACAACCTAAGCTAATTGTTTGATATGTTATTTTGCACTAAAATGGGTCCCTGATATGAGTGGTTTTGTGTACTAAAAGGGTATGAGCAAGGTAATACCTGATTTAGTGGTTTTGTTGTGCCACAAGCGAATAGTGTGAAGTTGCTGAATGGTGAGATTCAAGTGATTTGTGAATTGAAATTTGTTGTCATTGTTTGGAATTGTGTTTGGTGAGTTTGCAAGCCTTCTCCTATTGCATCAAAGTTGTATCAGAGTGAGTAATTCCTTGAAGAAGAAAGTTCTAGTTTGGAAGGTGAAAGGACAAGTTAGGAAGGATGCCTCTAAAGGCTAGTGCAATGGTAAGGGAAATTAAAGAATTGAAAGAGATTTTGGAATAGAAGGATAGGATCTATAGAGAGTCACAACAAGCCACCATAGCTAGTGTAGTAGCCCTGGAGAAGAACTAGAGAAGAGGAATGATGAAGGAAGATCAGAGTGATAAGGAAGATGAAGGAGAAGAAGGAAATTCTCTAGTCCAGAATGATGAAGATGATTTAGAATCTGATGAAAGGATAATAATGAAGATTATGAAGCCAATAAAGGGTTACAACACTTCAAAAGTGAAGGTTGAGGTACCATTGTATGGAGGTAAGATGGACAGTGAAGAGCTTTTGGCCTGAATTGATGCCTTAGATAATTTTTTTGAATTTGAAGACATTGTGGACAACAAGAAGGTTAAGTATGCAAAGAAAAAGTTGAAAGTACCATCTCTCACATGGTGGAATTTTTTCCAAGAGGATAGAGTCAAGAAAGGTAAGTCTAAAATATGTTCTTGGGATAGGATGGTAGTAAAAGTTAAGGCTCAATTTATACCAGCAGACTATGCTATTCAAACTTTTATGAAATTGCAAGAATTAAAGCAGAGGGAGATGGATGTGATGTCTTATACTGAAGAATTCCATAGATTATGCATAAGGTCAGGTCACCATGAAGATGAAATTCAAAGAGTAGCCATATATTTGAGTGGCTTAAGGTTGATCATAAGAGATGAAATTAGTTTGAACCCTCCTAAGATAGTAGAAGAATGTTTCCAATGGTAGTAAGGGTAGAAGATAGGATCAAAAGAAGACAAGAAAGGAAAGGAAGAGGTAACTTGAATAGTGGTAGAGGCACAAGGAAAATCGCCAAAGAACAAGATAGTGCAAGAAATAACAAGGAACAAGCACCAAAACCAAGAGGGGGATGGAGAGGTGGAAGGAAAATTTTGAGACCAAGGAGAGATTACAATGAGTTTACAAGAAGATGTTATAAATGTGGCAAGTATGGACACCCATTCTTCAAGTGTCCAAAGGAGTTTAGATTAACTTCAAGTGGAGGAGAAAGGAAGTCTGAAAGAAGAGCACAAATATTCCATGAAGATGAGGTTGAGTTCAAATTCTAATTCACTTTGTGTTGCTCTTGAGGTGGATGAAATGCTAATGATGAAGACTCAATTCTTGAAGACCACAAAGGAAAGAGAGCTGATTCAAAGAAGGGACTTGTTCAAGATAGATTTTAGATGCAAGGATAAGGTATGTAGAATCATTGTTGATTCAGGCTACATAGATAACATTGTGTCAAATGAGATGGTAGAAAAGTTACATTTGCAAAGAGTGCCTAGGGAGAGACCTTATAAGGTATCATGGGTCAGTGATAAGAAAAATTTGGTGGTGAAGGAATAAGAAAAAGTGGAGTTTCAAATAGGTCAGTGTAGAGATGAAGTCCTTTGTTACATTCTACCAATGACTTGTTGCCACATGTTGCTAGGTAGGCCTTGGTAGTTTGACAGATCAGCTATATACCATGGTAGGAAAAATACTTACACTATAGAGAAGAGTGGGAAAACATTCTTGTTGACTCCATTGAATGAAGGAGTAAATGAATATGGTGAGCTCATTATGCTTGGGAGAAAGGAGTACATTACTATTTGTGAAGGTAAAGGAAAGCATGTGGATTTAGAAGTTAAGGCAAATCAAGTCAAGGTGTAGGCAGTAAGTAAGGAGAGTCAGAGTAATGGGAAGATAGTGCCTAAGAAGAATATTCATAGTTGGCAAAGAAAGGTAAATGGAGTGGTGTCTCAGATTGGTAAAGAACAGATTAAGAGTGAAGAGCCTTTGAGAAGGCATGAATACAAGGATAGCATCATGATTGGGTAGTGGAATGTCCTATAACAGAAGAAAGAAAATAATCAGTCAAAAGGTGATGCAAGTAGTTGGACAGTGAGCAAGTGGAAAGTGGTTGGTGATAAGGAAAGGATAGTAGATGATGGTGGTGAAGTAACAAAATATAGAGAGGTTGTTGGTATAGAGGTTTATAGGGATAAAATGGCAATAGGAAAGTTGAAGAATGATGTGACTGATGGAACAAATGGTAAGATAGAGTGTAAGGAATGTATAGGTCTAACAGGGACCCTTAAAATGCAATGGTACATTGGAAAGGATAGTGGTAGCCCTGACAAGGAATGGAAAATGCAGAAGTATAGTGGAAAGTGGTGGAGATGTAAGTGGAAACAAGGGACAAAGAATGGAACAAAGTGTAGGGATGATAGATGTAGAAAGGATGAATACAAATGTAAAGAAATATGGTATAGCAGAGTTTGAAGTTGGTAGTGACAATAAAAACCCCTTAACACAATATACACAGTTGGAACCTAAAACAAAGGAAGATAAGGTTGAAAATGATAGTAAAGAGAAAAAGGAACCTAACAAAGAAGATCAAAGAGGACAAAGATATGGAGAATATCAAGGAGTACATGTTACATTTCTCTTTCCAAGAGACTTGGAAAAGCTTCAAGTTGGGGTGTATAGTGTAGGAGCGCCATTAAACAAGTTATGTCCATTCAAGATTTTGAAATCTAGGCTTTAGAATGTAGGATTTTTTCATTAGAATAAGGTCTATAAGACCACTAGATAATGTTATAAGTCAATTGTGGTGTGTATTAGGTGTCTAGGTGTTCAAATTTTGCAAAATGTGCTAAAAAAGTTCTAAGTCTTAATTTGGAATAATAGAAGTTGTAAAAGTTGTAATAAGACAAGATTGGAAGGCCAACGGTCAAGGCCTTTTAAAAGTTAGTTGTGGAATTTTTAGTGGTTTTAGTTAGAGTGAAAATTGTTTAAAATATTTGAGAAACTCGTGACATGTTGGGTTGAAAACATTTTTGAAGTTGACTGATTGAAATAAAAGGTTGATTTTCTCAATTTTCTAGATTTCTTGTCATAGCAACAAATTTTCCAGTGTGTACAAGACCTTTTCACTTCAAATTTGTTTTGGAAATTGTAGTGTAGTGTTTCTACTTCATTTTGAATCCATTTTGAGGCTCTTGTCTTGAATTTTGTTCATTTAATCTTCAAATCTCTCCAATCGGCCTGAATAGAGTATTCGTGGTTTTGAAGGGTTAAAAAACATGTTTTAAACCATCCCACTTTTCTATATGATCTATTGCTTGGTGGGATGGATCTAATTCAGTAGAGAAGGGTGAGATCATGGAAAATTTGAGTGAGGGAGGTCTGAGAGAGTGTGGGGTGTGAAACCCTAAGTGAGAAACTTTGAATTTCCTTACGAAAAGTGAGTTTTTATAAGTCAAGTTGAGTTTAGATGATGGGAAATGATATTTTGTGTTGAAATAAGCATAACAATCGTACTTTGAGTCTATTTTCAGAGTTATTAATGTTTGGAGAGTTTGGGAAGCATGAGTTTCATTAAACACTAGTGTTTCTAGGCTCCTTGAGAGGGTTTTATGGTTTGGCTATTGGGAGGTTGAATCTTTGAGGTCAGATTGAGGAATTTGGTGTTTTGAGACATGATTTTCTGCCCCAAAGTTTTAGGAAGTTTGGAAATGTTTAAAGGGTGTCCCCTTTGTAAATTTAGGCTAATTTGAGCCGTTGAAAGCATAGGAAACTTGATTTTTGCAATCCGTTTGAAAACAAACTAAGGTGATTCTTTGATATTTTATTTTTCACTAAAATGGGTTCCTGATATGAGTGGTGTTGTGAACTAAAAGGTTGTTTGAGTGGGGTAGTACCTAATTCAGTGGTTTTGTTGTGCTATAAGTGAACGGTGTGAAGATTTTGAATGGTGAGATTCAGGCAATTTGTGAATTGAAATTTGTTGTCATTGTTTGGAATTGTATTTGGTGATTTTGTAGGCCTTCCCCTATTTCATCAAAGTTTGATCAAAGGTTTTATTCAAGATATTGAGAGAAGTTGAAGTGTAGGAAAGGGGCAGCGGCTAACCAGCCCCAGAAATGCACCAGAGAATGGATGACTACCCCATTCATGCATCATCCATCTAGATATTTAGATAATTACAATAATTTTAAGACATTTAGACCTTAAAATTCATATTCATCACAAAATTTCTAAGGTTAGATCTTCAAATTTTAAGACTGTTAGTTCTTGACGGTGGAAATATATCTCAATTCTCGCATTCGGTGTCAGGTTAGATCTTATTTCCACTGTTAATTACATACTTTTGATGTGGTTTAGATCAATATTTAAATGAATGAGTTCGTTCAAGGGTTTTATTTAAGGTATAGAAAGAAGTTGAAGTGTAGGAAAGGGCCAAGTAGAAGGGGAAACATTTATCTCGCCCCATAAATGCATTGGGGTATAGATGCCTACCCCATCCATGTGTCATCCATGTAGCTATTTAGATAATTACAAGAATTTTAAGATATTTAGATCTTGAAAATCATCTTCATTGTAAAATTTGTAAGGCTAGATCTTCAAATTTTAAAACCGTGAGATATTGATGGTGGAAATATATCTTGGTTCTTACATTTGGTGTAAGATTATATCTTGTTTCAATCATTAATTATATACATTCACAGATATTTTCATTGATATTGAAATGAATGAGTTCGATCAAGGGTTTTATTTAAGGTACAAAGAGAAGTTGAAGTGCAAACAAGGGCCTAACACAAGGGACAATGACTATCCAACCCTAGATATGCACTGAGCCCATACATGCATCATCCATGTAGCTATTTAGCTATTTAGATAATTACAAGAATTTTAAGACTGTGATATCCTAACAGTCATCTTCATCATAAAATTTCTAGGGTTAGATCTTCAAATTTTAAGACTGTTAGATTTAAAGGTGGAAATATATATTGATTCTTACATTCAGAGTATGGTTAGATCTTTTTTCCACAATTAATTATATACTTTGGTGGTGATTAAGATTTATATTTAAAGGAATGAGTTCGATTAAGGGTTTTATTTAAGATATAAATAGAAGTTGAGATGTAGGAAAAAGGGCCAAGTAGAATGGGTAGCAACTATCCAACCCTAGAAATGGACCAGGGCATGGATGCCTACCCCATCCATGCATCATCCATTTAGCTATTTAGATAATTACTAGAATTTAAGTCTTTTAGACCTTGACAATCATCTTGATCATAAAATTTGTAAGGTTAGATATTTAAAGTTTATGACTGGTAAATCTTGATGGTGGAAATATATCTCGATTCTTACATTTGGTGTAAGGATAGATCTTATTTCCATCATTAATTTTATAATTTGGTAATTATTTGGATTGATATTTAAACAAATGAGTTTGACTAAGCATTTTATTTAAGGTATAGAGAGAAAGTGCAGGAAAGGGCCTAACAAAAGGGGAAACAACTATCCAACCCCAAAAATACACCAAAGCATGGATGTCTGCCCCATTCATGCATCATTCATGTAGCTATGTAGATAATTACAAGAATTTTAAGACTATAAGATATTGATAGTCATCTTCATCACAAAATTTGTAAGGTTAGATCTTCAAATTTTAAGACTATTATATTTGGATAGTGGAAATATATCTCAATTCTTGCATTTGATCTAAGGTTAGATCTTATTTCCACAATTAATTATATACTTTGGCAATGATTTAGATTGATAGTTAAATGAATAAGTTTGATCAAGGGTTTTATTTAAGGTATAGAGAGAAGTTTAATTGTAGGAAAGGGCCAAGCAGAAGGGATAGTAGCTATCCAACCCCAAAAATGTATCGGGTCGTGGACGCATTCCCCATCTATGCATCATCCATGTATCTATTTAGATAACTACTAGAATTTTAAGACTGTTAGATCTTGACAGTAATCTTCACATAAAAATTTTAAGGTTAGATCTTCAAATTTTAAGACTATTAGATCTTGACGGTTGAAATATATCTTGATTCCTACATTTGCTGTAAGGTTAGACCTTATTTCTGCCATTAATTGTATACTTAAATAGCAGTTATTTAGATTGATATTTAAACAAATGAGTTCGATTAAGGGTTTTATTTAAGGTATAGATAGAAGTTGAAGTGCAAGAAAGGGTTGACCAGAAGGGGCAACGACTATGCAGCCCCAAAAATGCACCGGGATGTGGATGCCTGGCCCATCCATGCATCATTCGTGTAGCCACTTAGATAATTACAAGCATTTTAAAACTATTAGATCCTGAGAGTAATCTTCATCTTAAAATTTATGTGGTTAGATCTTCAAATTTTAAGACTAGTAGATCTTGACTGTGGAAATACATCTTGATTCTTGCATTCAATGTAAGGTAAGATGTTATTTCCATAATTAATTGTATAATTTGGAAATGATTTAGATTGATATTTAAACGAATGAGTTCAATCAAGGTTTTTATTTAAGGTCTAGAGAGAAGTTGAAGTGTAGTAAATGACTGAGAAGAAGGGGTAGCAGCTATGCAGCCCCAAAATGCACAGAGATGTGGGTGCCTACCCCATCCATGCATCATCCATGTAGCTATTTAAATAATTACAAGAATTTTTAGACTGTTAGATCTTGACAATCATCTTCATCGTAAAATTTCTAAGGCTAGATCTTCAAATTTAAAGACTATTAGATCTTGATAGTGGAAATATGTCTGAATTCTTGCATTCCATGTAAGGTTAGATCTTATTTTTTTCATTAATTGTATAAATTGGTAGTGATTCAGATTGATATTTAAACAAATGAGTTCAATCAAGGGTTTTATTTAAGGTATAGAGAGAAGTTGAAGTGCAAGAAAGGGATGACCATAAGGGGCAGCGACTATCCAGCCCCAGAAATGCACTGGGGTGTGGATGCCTATCCCATCCACGTATCATCCATATAGCTATTTAGATAATTACAAGAATTTTTAGACTATTAGACCTTGATGGTCATCTTCATCATAAAATTTCTAAGGTTAGATCTTGAAATTTTAAGATTGTTAGATCTTGATAGTGGAAATATATCTCGATTCTTGCATTCGGTGTAATCTTATATCTTATTTCATCCATTAATTATATATTTTTACATTGATTTAGATTGATATTTAAACACCTAAATTTGATCAAGGGTTTTATTTCAGGTATTGAGAGAATTTTAAGTGCAGGAAAGGGTTGAGCAGAATGGGTGGAGACTATCCACAAAAATAAATACATTGAGGCATGGATTCCTGGCCCATCCATGCATCATCCATGTAGATATTTAGATAATTACAAGAATTTTAAGACTGATAGATGTTGCCAATCATCTTCATTGTAAAATTTCCAAGGTTAGATCTTCAAATTTTAAGCTTGTTAGATCTTAACAGTTTAAATATATCTTAATTCTTGCATTCAGTGTAAGGTTAGATCCTATTTCCACTATTAATTGTATAATATGGTAGTTATTTAGATTTATATTTAAAAGAATGAGTTTGATCAAGTGTTTTATTTAAGGTATACAGAGAAGTTAAAGTGTAGGAAAGGGCCAAGTAGAAGAGGCAGTGACTATCCAGCCCCAAAAAAGCATCGAGGCATGGATTCTTGCCCCATCTATGCATCATCCATGTAGCTATTTAGATAATTACAAGAATTTTAAGACTGTTAGATCTTTACAGGCATCTTCATCATAAAATTTTTGAAGTTAGATCTTCAAATTTTAAGACTGTTAGATCTTGATGATGAAAATATATATTGATTCTTGCATTCTATGTATGGTTAGATTTTGTTTATATAGTTAATTGTATACTATGGTCATGATTTAGGTTGATATTTAATTGAATGAGTTCAATCATGGGTTTTATTTAATGTATAGAGAAAATTTGAAGCAGAGGAAAGGGCCGAGTAGAAGGGGTGGTGACTCTCCAACCCCAGAAATGCATTATCTACATGGATGCCTACCCCATCCATGCATCATCCATGTAGGTACTTAGATAATTATAAGAAGTTTAAGACTATTAGATCTTGATAGTCATCTTCATCATAAAATTTCTAAGGTTAGATCTTCAAATTTTAAGACTGTAAGATCTTGACGGTGGAAATATATCTCGATTCTTGTATTCAGTGTAAGGTTATATCTTATTACCACCTTTAGTTGTATACTATGAAGGTGATTTAGACTAATATTTACATGAATGAGTTCTATCAAGGGTTTTATTTAAGGTATAAAGAGAATTTGAAGTGTAGGAAAGGGCCGAGTAGAGGGGGCAGTGGCTATCCAAACCAAGAAATGCACCGAGAAGTCAATATCTACCCCATCCATGCATCATTCATGTAACTATTTAGATAATTACAAGAATTTTAAGACTGGTAGATCTTGACAGTCATCTTCATCATAAAATTTCTAAGGTGAGATCTTCAAATTTAAAGACTATTCGATCTTGACAGTGGAAATATATCTCAATTCTTGCATTCGATGGAAGGTTAGATCTTATTTTTGTTGTTAATTATATACTTTGGTCATGATTAAGATTGATATTTAAACCAATGAGTTTGATCAATGTTTTTATTTAAGGTATAGAGAGAAGTTAAAATGCAAGAAAGGGCCGAGCAGAAGGGGCAACAACAATCTAGCCCCAGAAATGCATTGGGTGTCATTACTTAGATAATTACAATAATTTTCAAACTGTTAGATCTCTTTATTGTAAAATTTCTAAGGTTAGATCTTCAAATTTTAAGACTGTTAGATCTTGACAATGGAAATATATCTCGATTCTTGCATTCAGTGTAAGGTTAGCTCTATTTTCTGTCGTTAATTGTATACTATTGTGGCGATTTATATTGATATCTAAACTATTGAGTTTGATCAAGGGTTTCATTGAAGGTATAGAGAGAAGTTGAAGTGCAGGAAAGGCATGAGAAAAAGGGGGAGTGGCTATCAAGCCCCAAAAAATGCACCAACGCATGGATGCCTACTCCATCCATGCATCATCCATGTAGCTATTTAGATAATTACAATAATTTTAAGACTATTAGATTTTGATAGTTGAAATATATCTCAATTCTTGCATTCAGTGTAAGGTTAGATCTTCTTTCCACCAATAATTGCATAATTTTATGGTGATTTAGATTGATATTTAAACGAATGAGTTTGATCAAGAGTTTTATTTAAGGTATTAAGAGAAGTTGAAGTGCAGGAAAGGGTCATACAGAAGGGGCAATGACTATCCAGCCCCAGAAATGCACTAGGGAACATATACCTATCCCATCCATGCATCATCCATGTACCTATTTAGATAATTACAAGAATCTTAAGACTGTTAGATCTTGACAGTCATCTTCATTGTAAAATTTCTAAGTTTAGATCTTCAAATTTAAAGACTATTAGATCTTGACGATGGGAATATATCTTGATTCTTGCATTAGGTGTTATGTTAGATCCTATTTACTCTGTTAATTTTATACTATAGTGGTGATTTAGATTGATATTTAAATGAATGAGTTTGATCAAGGGTTTTATTAAAGGTATAGAGAGAAGTTGAAGTGCAGGAAAGGGCCAAGAAAAAGGGGCAGCGACTATCCAGCACCAGAAATGCACTAGGGCATGAATTCCTACCCCATGCATGCATCATCCATGTAGCTATTTAGATAATTACAAGAATTTTAAGACTATTAGATCTTGACAACCATCTTCATCGTAAAATTTCTAAGGTTAGATCTTCAAAACTCAAGATTATTAGATCTTGATGGTGGAAATATATCTCAATTCTTGCATTTGATGTAAGGTTCATTGTATTCTTTTGTGGTGATTTAGATTGGTATTTAAAGGAATGAGTTTGATTAAGGGTTTTATTTAAGGCATAGAGATAAGTTGAAGTGTAGGAAGGGGTCAAGAAGAAGGGGTAGTGGCTATTCAGCCCTAGAAATGCACTAGGGAATGGATACCTGCCCCATCCATGCATCATCCATAAATCTATTTAGATAATTACAAGAATTTTAAGACTATTAGACATTGAAAATCCTCTTCATTATAAAATTTCTAAGGTTAGATCTTTAAATTTTAAGACTATTAGATCTTGACAGTGGAAATATATCTCAATTCTTGCATTCGATGTAATGTTAGATCTTATTACTACTGTTAATTGTATAGTTTGATGATGACTTATATTTATATTTATATTTAAATGAATGAGTTCGATGAAGGGTTTGATTTAAGGTATATAGGTGTCTGTCTAACCATCCTAACCACAATAAAATGATAATATTTGTTAATAATATTTTGCATATAAGTAGAGCACTCATGTCTAGATGTGATGCATATTTTTTTGTAATTTTTTTCCAAGTAAATAATTAATTATGATTTTTTTATTACAACTTTTAAAAAATATAAAAAATCTTATGTCTAACCACCCTAATTTGTCAAAACTTGATGAAATTTAATTTTTCTTTTGTAATCCTATAGTATGTGAAGCATAGAATGTGACACATGTTTCAGATTCAAAAAATGTGATACGGTTTGAAAGTTATAGATGTTTTACAATTAGCCTATCGATTAGGATATTAGTCATAATTCAAATAGAAAATGAATCATAATTATTTATTAAATTCAAAGTAAAGCATAATTTATATTGGTGGAAAGTTGAGAATTTCCTTTAAAAACCCTTTTTTTGTTTCATAGTTTTGTGTAAAAAAAAATTCATCAACCACATACCCTACACATACCCATAATATTGCCACTTTTTGGCCCATCATGATCCTGCACATACCTAGACCTTGACAATCATCTTCATTGTAAAAATTTATAAGGTTAGATTTTCAAATTTTAAGACTGTTAGATCTTGAGGGGTGGAATATATATTTCGATTCTTGCATTCAGTGTAAGGTGAGATCTTATTTCCGCCATTAATTTTATACTATGGTGTCAATTTAGATAGATATTTAAATGAATAAGTTCTATCAAGGGTTTTATTTAAGATATAGAGAGAAGTTGAAGTGTAGAAAAGGGTCGAGCAGAAGGGGTAGTGGCTATCTAGCCCTAGAAATGCACTAGGGCATGTATGCCTACCCCATCCATGTAGCTATTTAGATAATTACAAGAATTTGAAGACTGTTAGATCTTTACATTCATCTTCAACATAAAATTTTTGAGGTTAGATCTTCAGCTTTAAAGATTGTTATATGTTGATAGTGGAAATATATCTCGATTCTTGTGTTCAGTGTAAGGCTATATCTTATTTCCACCGTTAGGGTGGGTGCATGAAGTTGGGTACCAATTTTCTGGCCACTTTTGAAAAAAAATTTAAAAAATGCGCTCGCGTTATTTCGTGTTAAAAACAAAGAAAAAAGTGAAAGTATTTTCCTTGGAATACCAACCCAAAGGCTTGGAGGGCATCCCCAACAAGGCTAGAGATGTGTTTTTGGAAATTCTACAATTTTTCACATAATCGGGTTCGTGCTCACCATCAAGATTACATCTAGTTCAATATCGATAAAATAAAAAATATGGGTAATGTTAGGTTCACTCTTAGCTATCCAACAATGTAATTTTTTTCACTTTTTGACAATGTTAAGCCTTTCATTCATAATTTCTTTTGTTTGTATGTCTTATTTTTGTAAAAAAGTAGTGTTTGGTGTTTTCTTTGTTATAAATTGATCGTTCATCAAAATTTCAAATAAATTATATTTTTAGAAACTAGACTCCAGTCTACAAATTTAAAAAAAAAAGAAAAAAAAATTTAGTTAATTTCTAAAACTTGTATGGGAAGAACGGCTAAAATTCTGCTTTTCAGGAAGTTCCCACTTAAAAAATTAGTAAAAAATCAAATATTCATTAAAAAATTATTAGAAAAATTGTGCATCAACTAGATGTTGTTAGCTAACTTCTTATCATAGTGATTTTAAAAATACTATAAAAAAGTTCACCGTGCTCAAGTCATACAAGAGTTGCTATGTTATGTTTTTTCTGACAAAAACAACACCAATTTTTGTACATCCCTCTTTTGAACCCCTTAGTCTCAACCATTTTCAAAATAAATTAGTAGTTTAAAAAGTAGACTCAGAGAAATTTGATCATTGTTTTTGTTCCATCTCAAAATTTTGAGTGTAACTATCCTTAATTTCACATCCAAGGTCTGCATTTTCTGATTTCAAAAAAAAAGTGGCCACTTAAGCCCCCTTTTTGGGAACCATCTTGATGCACTTACCCATTAATTGTACACTTTGGTGGTGATTTAGATTGATATTTAAATGAATGAGTTTTATCAGGTTTTTTATTTAAGGTATATAGAGAAGTTGAAGTGCAGGAAAGGGTAGAGCAGAAGGGGAAGCGACTATCTAGCCCCAAAAATGCATTGAGGCATGGATGCCTACACCATCTAGTCATGCCCACAAAAAGATATGAAAATCACACTAAAACCTTTCTTTGGAATTGGACATTCCAATAGGTGACTAATATCTCTCTATGGACGTTCGTTTACTTGTCAAACTAGGGGACATATACTTTAAATGGTGCAGCACAATATATGCACTAAGAACTAGTTTCGGTGAAAACTTTGCAGAAATAAATACTAGAAAGGAATTCTATCTACGCTACAGGAAGGTAATGCAAAGTTCTTTAACTCAACTATGATTTGATTAAAATAGAAACCATAATAGCTATGACTGAAATACAAACTATGAACTGGCCTTACGCTGTAGGAACAGGCACAAGGATGGATTCCCGATGCTGCAGGAGCAATACAAGACTGAGTTTGTATGAAATCTTCAAAGATGAAAGCTAGCTAATGATCAACAAAATAGAACAGCTAACTAACTAGCTATAGATACTTACTAAGTGGGCCCCCTTAGTAAGCATCTACTAATTACACAGGTGCTGAACTCAAAACTTCATCAAACTTTATTCATGAAAATAGAATGGTATACATTGCTTTGTTGATATGGAAACTAACAATAAACTCTATCTCTTGTCAAACAGATTCTACTTTTCATTATCATATTGATTCTCACATGATATCTGCTATCACTATGCTTCTATCTTACTCTAACTATCATCTCTTTCCTCACTCATGCAGGAGGAGTACTTTATTTAAAATCAGGAGAGCAACTAACTAACTAACCCTATCAAAGAAAGACGTGGAAGTAAAGTGTATCCCAAAATCAAAGAACAAACTTCATAAATGAATTTATGCGTTCAACCTAATCCGAAGAGAATCTAGCACTCCACTTTTTCTAGATTGACTGTCATTAAAAATCTTTCCAAATGGTTTCGGTCAAAGAGTATTCGCCAGAGCTTCCTCGAAGTCATGCAGGAAATAGGCTTTACTGCAAGGTCGAGATCGGTTGTGCTTGACTCAATCATTCTTCAACAACCTACGAAAAAAAAGGTAATAGATGCGAAAGAAAAGGCGTATGACACATACACAATATCGATTCATTAATCACACATTTAAATCTATTTCATCATTCTAAAACTATATGCGATATACCAGTCATTTAGGGAGTCAACGGGGTAATAAATGTAGTCAAGTTAACACAATAAGCTGTAGGAATATGAAAATATTTTTCTACAGGATATCTGAATAAAAGGTTTCAACTGAGTTTAAACAACCACAAATAACAGAAGTAAAGATATTAAAAGTCCATCATAATATCCAAACTATGAGCACATTTTAAGCTCATTAATCTGCCCCCTACTTAGCCCAATGCTAGTCCTCTAGCATTAACTTTCCTGGCAGTTTCTCTAAAATCAGTGGTTGCGGCATGACTCTTAAATGGAGTTCCAAACCTGTAATAAAATCCTCTGAGAGTTTTCCACCTCTCATACTTAGAAGCTTCTGAATTATCATTAAGATTGGTAGCATGATAAGGATAAAGGGGCTACATTAGCACAAGAGGTCTGAATGTCAATGGCAACCACAGTTCAAATCTCTTTTGAAGTCCCAATTGTATATATATGCTTGATAGTTTAAGAGCTACTGTGAAATTTAGGGGACTGTGAGGTTCGGATCTTCTTAGCCTAACAGTTAATCTTTCCCACCTTTTCTCACTTCTGGTGTATGCCAGTCTCCAAAATGAATATGGCTATTCCTAAAATTCATCATATACTTGTTTCCTGAGATCAAATATTTTCTCTCTGGCTATACTATTATGAATGCCATATGTCAGAGTAAAGCAAGTTTTCAACATTGCATGGGGGTTTGAACTTTGAGAGCATAATGGAACAGGCTCATTTCTCTCAGCTTCCTCATATATTTCCCATTGCTTGCCATAATTTGCTTCATTTGTTGCCCATGACATAAATGATCTCAAATGGATATCACCAATATACAAAAGAGGGTTCCATTCTATTTCAGATGGAATTAAAAAGCCATGTAAATAAAATTCACACAAAGAATTTCTTAACCAATTAGGGGTTGTCTGGTATGCGTCATAAAATTCTTTAACAGTGTGAAGTATAGGATCTTGATTTTTGGAAATTCTCATTAGTTGGAACCATAAGAATTGTTCTTTAAGGCATAGAGCATAAACTCTGGGTGGTGGTCTGCATTCCATAATCTGACCAGTTACTTTTAACATTTCATCCATTTTTGCTTTTAACTCAACAATTTTCTGTTTCAGACTTTCAATTTCCTTTTTCAATTTCTTCCTTTCTACCTCCCATAGACTTTGTTGCATGTCAGTTTGGGCTATGTGCCAGAAATTCAAGGTTTGCAATGTAACTGTTTCTGAGTTAGCTTTAACATATTCTAGAAACTCAATCAAAAACATCTTATAAACAACAATGGCTTTACAAGTTGCAGGGTGAAATGTAGCTTCACTAGCCACATTCAATTGTTCAGTCTATTCCTGCTCTTGCTGCAAGATGAATTCTTGTTGCTACAGTGAAGAAGACTATGCTTTCTCTGAAAACTGCATAGCAGCAGTAGCCAAGTCATCAAGACTTGGTAACCCTTACTCATTATGCCCCATTTCCTTTGTTTCAACTTGTTCCTCTTTAGGAACGAATGAACTCTGTGCATCATTTTCAAACACATTCTGAGAAACATCAAATTCAAACTCAACAGACCCTTCTGAAATTACAATAACCTCTAGTTGAGGTGAAGCATGGGAGGTCTTATATTGTTTCCTTGTGGAAACTCTTCTTGGCACTGGTGCGGCTACATGAGGTGTTCTAGTAGCCTTCCTCTTTCTGGTTTGCTTAGAGGGTTTTGCCCTACTAGAGGATGATGGTGAACTGGTGTTAGCAACAGGTGTTGTTGTGGAAGAGACGGCTATAGGGGAAGGTGTTGTAGGAGAAGAGCATTACCTTTTCAGAGAACGAGGGTCAGACTCTGGGGTTTGTTTTGCCCTAGACGACTAACCTTCCTTTGTTTTTCCCTTCTCTCTCCTAGTGATAGACCTAGTTTGTACCTGAGCAAAGGATTCCGATGGGGGAGTTACAGGACTAGGTGCTATAGGAGTAGATGACCCTTGCCCTATTTTACTAGTAGACACAATTTCTTTCCTCTTTCTCTAAGGCCATGGGGTAAGTACCCTAGGGGGTTGTGGAATTTGCAAGCTCTTTTGGGCAACAAATTGTTGCCAGGAAAGAGGTGAGACATCTCTTAAAGAGCGTTCAATTAATAATTTGATAAGGCCATGGTGAACAACATAATTATCTTTCCCTTATTGGGTTCCGTGGGCACTTTGTTCTAGAAATTTTAACAGGAAATTCAAAACATTTACAACTAACCCATGCCTCATATGACTTAATAATTTAAAATTATAAGAATGCAGGTAGGAGAAATGACCTTCACAGGTTAAATACCTGATTATGTAAGCAGCATATTCTGAATAAGGAGGAGGCAACGATACCCGCTTACATCCCTGCTTGGAGACTTCCAAAGGTCCATCAGTGGGCATTGAAAACTCAGCCCTTGCAGTGGCAGCATTTGAAGAAAAAATTTCTCCAATGGTTGGAAGCTCGATTACATGAGCAATTTTGTCTTTAGTTGCAACAACCGTTAGACCCCATACAGTAGCTTCCCCTTCAAAAAGGGTTCTAAAAAATTCTCCAATAGCCTCCTCATCAAAAACATTTAAACTTAAGAAGTAGATTAACCATCCATAGAGGCTGAATGCATGGAATATTTGAGGATTTTGTAATAATAATTCATGAGCTACAGGCTCATGTCTCACTAGCTGACCACCCATGTTCACAATTTTCCTCTAGCTGAACTCAATTCTCTACTGAAAATTTAAATTCTCTATTTCCCTTTTTGTTCTAATTTTTCTTCTGTCATGCCGTCACATTTATTTCTTTTCCAAAAATGAATTTTTTGAACAAGTAGTTTTAATCGTAATTTATAAGAAAAACATGCAATAAAAAGGACATCCGATCACATTTGGAAAGTACCAGAAAAATAATAAAGAAAGATTATTTGCGCAGTTATGGCAGTGACGAAAAGACAGGTTTTAAAAGGTGGATTACTCTGCCCCCTACTTAGAGTATGACATGTGTCCTCACATGTACTAAAGAATTGGCAGAGATTGGGTAATAATGACTGGTACTGTCATAGCAGTAAATGAATAGAATAAAATAAATCAAATATGCGATAACAAAAGATATGGCGTACCTTTGATAATTACATGTACGTGTGAAGAAATTTGACGGCGTCTACATGAGTTGATAGTTGGGAATGATATCATAATTAAGGGTGATGTGGATAGATGAGGTGGATGGGTGATGTGGGCAAACGAGATTCATGGATGGAATGGATGGAAGATAAAGAAGTGAGATGGGGCGATAAATGAAAATGGAGAAAAAGGGGTTTCCTTAAAAATAAAACCTTTATTATGAGCATGCTTTTAAAAATTACGGTGAAGCTGCAGGAGAAAGGCTAAAGCCTTTGGTTGCAGGAAGAGTAGCACGAGGATCCTGAATGAGCTGCTACATGAATTCTTCTTTTGAAACTGGTTTATGGTACAACCGGAGTCGGTGGCCATTAACTAGCAATTTGAAAAGGACTGGATCAATTATCACTAGCTATACAGCTTCGTTGTTGAACACATTCTCAACTTCATAGGGGCCAAGATAGCGTATTGTGAGCTTACCTTGGTTCTCTTGATATCTGGAATCATATAACAGAGCCCAATCACCAACAAAAAATTTCTTGGTTGTGATGTGTTGATCATGCCATTTCTTCCTTTGCTGTTGGATTGCTTCTGTGTGCTGTAAGGCGGCTTTTCTCATTTTGTCCAAAGTATTTATCTATAAGAAACGGTCCTATGCTTCAGATATTTTCATATTGAGTTTAAGAGCTATCCTCAAAGTTTTGTGTTCAAATTCTATGGGCAACATGGCTGGTTTCCCATAAAGTAGTTCAAAAGGTGTAAACCTAGTTGTTGTCTTCCATGTAGTTCTGTAGGCCCAAACTGCTTCATGAAGTCTACTACTCCAATCTTTTCTATGGATCTACACTGTCTTTGTGAGGATTGCCTCAATTTCCCTATTTATTACCTCTGCCTGACCATTGGATTGAGGATGATAGGGGCTGGACTTCCTATGTTTTATTTTATAGTCATTCATTAGTGCAGTGATCAAATTCGATGTGAACTAAGCTCCCTGATCAGTTACAAGCTCTCTGGAAACTTCAAATCTAGTGAAAATTTGTTCATACAGAAATTTAACAACCTTGTTATCTTGAGCATGAGTCATAGCTTTTACCTCAACCCATTTTGTTACATAATCCGTGCAAACTAGAATGTATGACTTGCCATTTGATGGTGGATCAATTGGTCCCACAAAATCCATTCCCCATTTATCAAAAGGGGTGACTATTACCTGTGGATATAGTGGCATTTCATCTGACTTGGTTGGTCTTCCCATATGTTGGCATCTATCACATTTCCTTGTATAGGCCACAACATCCTTGTGTAACGTTGGCCAGTAGTACCCTGCTGTAAAAATCTCCATTGATGTTTTTTTTGCTGAAAAATGTCCCCCACATGGTTCATCATAGCAAGCATGCAAGATATCATAAGTCTCATCTTCTTTTACACATCTTCGCATCACTTGATCAGATCCAGTATAAAATAGATAATTTGCATTCCATGAAAAGTTAAAACTTTTCTCTATTAACAATTTCTTTTCTTTTGGAGAAAAGTGAGCTGGTATTCTGCTTGATGCTAGATAATTAGCAATGTCTGCATACCATGGAGTATGTGTAGCAATGGAAAATAAGTGTTCATTTGGGAACCTATCATCAATGACCTCATGTTCAACAGGTGCAGCTAATTGAAGTCTTGATAAAAAGTTAGCTTCAACATTAGCTCTTCCTGATTTGTCAATGATTGTAATGTCAAATTCTTGTAACAACAGGAGCCATCGTGCCAATCTACCAGAAATGGAAAGTTTGTTCATCAGATACTTGATTGCTATATGGTCAGTATGGATGAATATCTGATAACCTGTGACATAATGCCTAAATTGATTCAAAGCATACACTACTGTGAGCAATTCCTTTTCTGTAATAGTATAGTTGAGTTCAGGACCTTAAAGGTTCTTGCTGATAAAGTAGATAGCATGCTCAATTGAATTTTCTTTTTGACTTAAAACTGCTCCTATAGAAAAATTAGAGGCATCAGCATGTATGTGAAAAGGTAAATTCCATTTTGGACCTTGAAGAACATGGGCTTTAGTAAGCAAGTCCTTTAGTTGCAGGAAGGATTTTTCATAGGCCTCTGTCCACTCGAATTAAGAATCCTTAGCTAACAAGGAATAAAGTGGGCTGAAAATTTTACTGAAATCTTTTATAAACCTTCTATAATACCCTACATGGCCAAGGAAACTTCTGACATCCTTCTATTTTGTAGGAGTTTGTAAATTGAGAATAACTTCAATTTTAGCAGGGTCGACCTGAATTCTATTCTTTGAAATATGATGGCCTAGAACAATGCCTTCTTCCATTATTAAAAAACACTTTTCACTGTTTAGAGACAAATTTTTCTCTCTACACTTTTTCAATACATTTTCTAAATTCACCAGTGCTTCTTAAAATGTGACCCCATAGGTAGTGAAATCATCCATATAAATCTCCATATAGTTATGAGATATATCAACAAAGATACTAATTACTGCTCTCTGAAATGTTGTTGGTGCATTGCATAGACCAAAAGTCAAGACTAAATAAGCAAATGTTCCCCATGGACAGGTAAAAGTGGTCTTATCTTGATCTTTAGGGGCAATTTTTATCTAATTGTACTCACTGTAACCATCCAAAAAGGAAAAATATCTTTTGCCAGACAGTGAGTCTAGTACTTGGTTTACAAAAGGAAGTGGAAAGTAATTTTTTTAGTGGTAGTGTTCAACTCTCTATAATCTACACACACTCTCCATTTTCCACCTTTCTTGGGGAAATTAACTAATAGACAAACCCATTGACTGTCAGAGATTGGATAAATAAAACTAGCATCAAGCAACTTTTGAAGTTCACCTTTAACTATTTCTCTAAGTGTTGGATTTCCTCTTCTTTGAGGATGCCTAACTGGTAAGCAATATTATTTGATATAGATCCTGTGAGTACAAACTCGAGGATCTATTCTTTGCATGTCCCCATATTCCCATGCAAAATCTTTATGCTGATCTTGTAGCATTTTTAATAAGATAGCCTGTTGAGATTGTGACAGCTTGCTATTGATATTCAAACAGTGACTTGGAGACAATTCTATCTGCTTAGTGAGATTACTCATAGAATTTATAGGTGATGTTTGTACCTCTTGTGGAAGCAAGTTATGAAAAATTGCTGGAAGTTTAGGCAGTGAACTCTCAAAATTTGGTTGCTGTAGGAAACATTGTAGATGGCTACTATTTGGATCAGATGAACTACCCGTATCAAAGTTAAACTGCATAATTTGAAAAAGAAAAGCATCCTCACTCTGAAGTTGTGATAATGGATCACTTTGAAGCATCATTAATTGAGCCAATGAATTGGATTCTTTAGTTTCTTCCCCCACATTTGGCCAAACAAGTTGGGACAAATCTGGTTGAGGTCTAGCAGGTGGATACAAAGCCAATTTTTTTGTGGACTATCCATCAGAAATGGTCATATCTCCAGAATGACATCCTATAAAAGCATCAACAATGGCTAACTATGGTTTACCAAGGATAACTGGATACCCTCCTAAAGTTTCCTTAACTGATAATATTGTGAAATCAGCCAGATACTCCCAAGATTCAAGAGTGAATTACATCTTCTACTATCCCATCAGGTTTAACTGTGAAACTATCTACAAGTTACAGAACTGTAGGTGTATACCTAATGTTTGAAATGTTCAAGGAGTCCATAGTATGCTTTTTCATAACATTAATGACAGCACCTATGTCAATCAAAACATTTTTTACAACTTGGCTGTTTATATGTATCTACACTACAGGACTTCCAGGGTCAATATACTTTGGGATGACTACATTTCCCAACATTATATCAACCAATTTCCCTAAGACATGAATTATTTGGGGATCCTTTTTCTTCCATCCAGGCTTCTTCAAACAGGCCTCTTTAATAGCTTTTCCAAAAATAAGAACATCTTTAATAGCCTGAAATAAAGGGATTTGAATCTGTACATTATTGAGCTGATCCAAAATTTCAAAAGTGGGTTCTTCCATAGATTTAAATGTAGTACTTTGCAATCTCTGAGGAAAAAGTGGTTTATCTTGGCTTTGCAAAATAGGTTGCTTAGAAACTGTATCAGTTACAGGCATATGGTCAGTAGGAACAGTAGGTGTAGTAGATTTTTTAAGGGGAGAATCTGGTATTTCAGTAATTAAAGGCAGTTTCAGAGTAGGTAGAGTGGTTCCAGACCTCAATTGTATATCATTAATGTTTAAGGCATAAGCTTGATATTGGTTGGCTTCGACAAGATACACAGGTTGTTGTAGTTGTTGCTATTGCTTATTATTGGGATTTGGCAATGACTGGGCAGACATAGGCATTTGTTTTGGAGGTCCATTATTTGTGGCAGTTGCTACAAGAGGTGGTATGAGGGCCTGTGGTTGTGGCTATGGAAGCTACAAGAATCCAAGGGACTGGTTTTGCCATTGCTAAGGACCTCTCCATTGAGGATTCTGCTGCCAATTTCTTGAAGGTGGGGTCCATTGTCCTTGTGGTTGCTGCCAACCTCCTTGAGGATATTTCCATTGTGGGGTCTGATAATTAGGCCAACTTGGTTGAGGTGGATTCCAGGGTGGTGGTGATCCATATGCAGGTTGTCATTGGTTATTATAGCCAAAATAAGGATTACCAAAAGTTAAAGGATCTTGAGGCATACCTTATCTTTGGGCCCATGGTCTCCTTTGTGCAACAAAGAACACTTGATCATCATCACCTTCTACTGGCTTGAAGTCAGTAGGTAGTTGCTTAGCTTCTAGATTAGCCATCGTATTGCATCTGCAGTCATGTTTGTTCTATCTGCAGTATGGACAGAACTCGACCAAAACTGCCTCAGCTTCCTCATGTTTCTTTCGAGCTTGCATAATGTCCAGTTGTGTAGCCATATTATTCATGATGTCCTGATTGAAATTAGACATCAATTTTTTTATCTCCATCTGAGAAACTCCACCAGAAGAAGAATTCCCCATTGTACCATGATGACCTCAACCTTTTTTAACTATTGCTTGAGAGTAGTTAAGACATATTTTCTTTATATCATCCCAAGGCAGTTGGGTTATATCACCTCCTCCCATCAGGTCTAGGGCGTCTATACAAGTATCACTGATTCCCCTTAAAAAGAGTAATTTCTGAGAGTCTTCGTTGAGAGTATGGTTTGAGTTCTTTTTTAGTGAAAACAAGAACCTTGAAATATAATCTTCCAGACTTTCATCCTCCTTCTGTTGAATTCAGAATATGTCATCACCTTTAGTGGCACTCTTACAATATTCCTTATACTTCTCAAGGAATTTCATTTGCATGGCTACCCAACTATCAACAACGCCTCTTCCTAGACTCATAAACCATCTGAGAGCTCCCTCCTTCAAGGTGGAAGGAAATAACTTCAGTTTATGAGCATCTGAGTTATAGTCATAACTACAACATGGGACATCGAACTCAAATAGAATTTTTTTTGGGTCATCCGTAACTAGGTCATAAAACTTGGGAAGCAATGAAGAGGGAATATTTTTAAGATTGTCAGTATCTTGCTGGGGAACAATGGGAAACTCAAATGCTGGAGGTGGATTAGGTGGATTATTTTCCATATTTGCTTGCTAGAATAGCAGAGCAAATGGATTTTCCTTAGGTTCATTGTCAGCTAGGTTAAATGGTAATTCAACAAATAGGTTTTTAGGGAGGAACCTTCCCAGTGCATCTCTTCTTCTTCTATGCATGCAATACGATGAATGGTGGTTTGAAATATTTTGAAAAATTTTGACTAACAAACTAGATTAATGCTAAAAATGACTTCTGAAAAATTCTTAGCTAGATGCCATCGCCGACAACGGCACCAAAAATGGTCACACCCACAAAAGGATATGAAAATAACAGTAAAACCTTTCGTGGGAATTGGACATTCCAACAAGTGACTAATATCTCTCTATGGATGTTCATTTACTTGTCAAACTAGGGGACGTATACTTTAAATGGCGCAGCACAATATATGCACTAAGAACTAGTTTTAGTTAAAACTTAGCGGAAATAAATACTGGAAAGGAATTTTATCTACACTACAAGAAGGTAATGCAAAGTTCTTTAACTCAACTATGATTTGATTAAAATAGAAACCATAACAGCTATGACTAAAACACAAACTATGAACTAGCCTTATGCTGCAAGAACAGGCACAGGGATGGATTCTCAATGTTGCAGGAGCAATACAAGACTGAGTTTGTATGAAAACTTCAAAGATGAAAGCTAACTGATGATCAACAGAAAAGAACAGCTAACTAACTAGCTACAAATACTTACTAAGTGGGCCCCCTTAGCAAGCATCTACTGATTACGCAGGTGCTGAACTTAGAACTTCATCAAAATTTATTCATGAAAATAGAATGGTAGACATTGCTTTGTTGATATGGAAACTAACAACAAACTCTATCTCTTATCAAAAAGATTATGCTTTTTATTATCATACTAATTCTTACATGATATCTACTATCACTATGCTTCTATCTTACTCTAACAATCATCCCCTTCCTCACTCGCGCAAGAGGAGTACTTTATTTAAAATCAGGAGAGCAACTAAGTAACTAACCTTATCAAAGAAAGATGTGGAAGTAAAGTGTATCCTAGAATCAAGGAACAAATTTCATAAATGAATTTATGTGTTCAACCCAATCTGGAGAGAATCTAGCACTCCAGTCTTTCCAGATTAACTATCATTAAAAATATTTCCCAATGGTTTCGGTCAAAGAGTCTTCGCCAGAGCTTCCTCAAAGTCGCGCAGGAAATAGGCTTTACTGCAAGGCCGAGATCGGCTGCACTTGACTCGATCATTCTTCAACAACCTGTGAAAGAAAAGGTAACAGATGTAAAAGAAAAGGCATATGGTACATACACAATATCCGTTTATTAATCACACATTTAAATCTATTTCATCATTCAAAAACTATATGCGATATACCAGTCATTTAGGGAGTTAACAGGGTAATAAATGTAGTCAAGTCAACACAATAAGCTATAGGAATATGAAAATATTTTACTACAGGATATCCCAATAAAAGGTTTCAATAGAGTTTAAACAACCACAAATAACAAAAGTAAAGATATTAAAATTCCATCATAATATCCAAACTATGAGCACATTTTAAGCTCATCACCATCTATGAATCATCCATGTAGCTATTTAGATAATTATAAGAATTTTAAGATTGTTAGTTCTTAAGAATCATCTTCATCATAAAATTTCTAAGGTTAGATCTTCAAATTTTAAGACTGCTAGATCATGACAGTGGAAATATATCTTGATTCTTGCATTCGATGTAAGGTTAGATCTTATTTCCACTGCTAATTTTATACTTTGGTGATTATTTCGATTGATATTTAAATGAATGAGTTCGATCAAGGGTTTTAGTTAGGGTATATAGAGAAGTTGAAGTGCAAGAAAGGGCCAAGTGGAAGGGGTAGTGACTATTCAACCCCAGAAATACACTGGGGCATGAATGACTATCCCATCCATTCATCATCCGTGTAGCTATTTGGATAATTACAAGAGTTTTAAGACTTTTTCATCTTGATAGTCATCTTCATCGTAAAATTTCTAAGGTTAGATCTTACAATTTTAAGACTGTTAGATCTTAACGGTGGAAATATATCTCAATTCTTGCATTTAGTGTAAGGTTAGATCTTATTTTCACCATTAATTGTATACTTTTATGGTGATTTATATTGATATTTAGAATAATGAGTTCGATCAAGGGTTATATTTAGGGTATAGAGAGAGGTTCAAGTGTAGGAAAGGGTTGAGTAGAAGGGGTAGTAGCTATCCATTCCCAGAAATGCACTGGGGCATGGATGCCTGCCCCATCCATGCATTATCCATGTAGCTATTTAGATAATTACAAGAATTTTTAGATTTTTAGATCTTGACAGTCACCTTGATCATAAAATTTCTAAGGTTAGATATTGAAATTCTAAGACTGTTAGATCTTGATGTTGGAAATATATCTTGATTCTTGCATTTGGTGTAAGGTTAGATTTTCCTTTGACAATCACATATACCCATCCTTGGAATATATTTTCATATTTTGGAGTTGTACCATATCAAGTTATCATCTCCATGTCTTAACACTATGGTTTTGTTGGAAAGGGTCATGATAAGGAGATCAATATCTCTTGCCAAAAATCCCAAGGAAAAAAATCCTTTCATTTCCATCCCAACATTTGATCCTCAAAGGAGAATATGACACAATCTTTCATAAATTCACCCTATTGCCAATTTATGGTGCTACACACCTACTCCATGTCTAAAAATTTATCCAAACTAGGGAAACTTGCTCACAAGTCTTCCATAAAAGAGAGCCTTGGTTCCATCATGAGTATCCCAAGAAAGATAATCAAACAACATTGGTTTACATAATTACATGAAGTTCCAAACCTATGAGCCCTTTGGAGGGTGTAATATAGTTAGAATGCTAGATGGATTTACTTTATCAAAATATTTTCATTGTAGAATTTTAGCCTGTTTCTTGTGAAACTCTATGTACATACACCATACAATCTTGGCTTTGAGGGCTCTATTTTAATGTAGTTGGTTTTTTATTCCTACTCCACCTTCCTCCTTTGGTTTGCACATATTGTCCCACAATATTAGCACAATTTTATTATTATTATGATTCCCATACAAAAATAATCTCCTCATCAATTGGTTGAGCTTTTGACTAACTCCAGTTGGTAAGGCCATGGAAGACAACAAATAGATGGGGATAGAATAAATGTCTGATTACAACATAGTGATCCTCCTTACCCATGATAGGCTTCCACCCTTTCAGGAGGATAGACAAGAGATCGTCTTCATGTTTAAGGGATCCCAAATTTTTCTCAATTTAAGACCTTTGGCTAAAGGAAGACCCAAGTAGATACATGGTAGTTCCACCTCTTTGAAATTGAAGATCTTGAGGACTTCTTGTTCCTTTCGAATGAGGGTGTGAATGAAGAAGATTTTTAATTTTTCTTTGTTTACTTCTTATCTAGAGGCTTGAGAGTAATGATTTAGATTAGAATTCAATTGGAAAGCTTCCTCCCTTTTAGAAACTCCAAAGAGAATGGTCTCATCTACAAACTATTGATGGTAGATAGCTAGGAGCACACTAGTGACTTCAACACCTTCAATATTCATGTAGTGTTGTAAACTTTCACCCATGACAATTTCACACTATGTTTTTATCCCCCTTAAGTGCATGGGCTTAATTTTACACCTAATTTCCTAAATTATTTAGTATCTATATCCCATTTGAACATTTATCAATAAAACCCATGTAAAAAACCAATGCATACTTTCAATATTTATTTCCTAACACCTTAGATCCCACAAAATATAATCAACACCTAGTCACCCTAGGAGACTTGGTCCCCTATTTTTTCCTCAAAATTTTAATATGTCAGAGTTAACATTTTATTATTTAAATTTCAAATTTCAAATGTCGGCTATCAAGATTTGATTTTTGGGAAATTAGAATAAATAGATATAAATAGAGTCATTTTATTATTTTAAGGATTATTACACTATGTTGTAATTGATGTCAACTTCTAGTATGGATATGTTGATAAATTGTTATAGATGTAGTAGGGTCACTTGGTTTCCAAGTGATTTTGAGAAAATTTGCTTAAATATTGTATAAGGTGATAGGGAAGTGTTGTGTATTTTACTCTGCATTACTTCACTCTTGAAGACATGTGTGTGTAGTTTGAATGTGATTATTAGAGGTCTTTGAAGGTGTTATATCTAGAGTTTTAGGTTATCTATTGTGCATAAGTAGAAGATATGTTTCAAAGTGTGGTAGATTGTCTCTGGCTTGTGAAGAGGGATATCTAGGAGAAATGGGTCTACTTCACATTTCTCCATGTTAAAGTCTCCTATTTTGTGGATTTAGGAATGTGCTAATATTTCCTATACTTACCTGCCCTTTGTTTTTCCAATTTTTAGCTATTCTATAGTCTTAGTTCATGAGTTGTATCTCTGTGGAAATTTGACTGGTTGAATAGGATGATAGTTATCTAAGTTTCATGTGCTTGCGCTAGTATTTTTGAATATTTTGTTGATACTTAAATGTTTTAGGATGTTTTGTAATTTTTCTACATAGTCCACAATATTTTTTTGTTCTTGGTGAAGTGTGAATTTTTCTACTTGATAGAGTTAATGTTAGTTTGGACAACCTTGTGTGTTAGTTCTCTTTACAAATGAGTTTCATGGTTTGTGGAAGCCTATTGTAGCATGTTAGTGTAAATCTGGGTCCTATTTAACACTTGATGTGGTTTACCTTCACTTGTTTAATGTGGAGGTATTTTGTGTCGACCTATTTGGTGTTTGCATGTTTGAGGTACATACGTTATTTTGAATTTGACCTAGAGAAGGTTATTTGAGGTCATGAAAGATATATCCAAGGTTAGATATTTGGAGATGTGTATGGCATGGAATGATGAATGTATTATTTTGTTTTGAGATATGAGTGCAATGAAAAATACCTAAGACCACCAAAAGTAGTGAGAAAAAGGTTTGTATAGTTTAGTGTGCTAGAAGTCACTAAAGGTAGTGAGTTGAAGGTTGTAGATGATAAAGAGAAATTATGGTGGGTTATCTAGTTGCTTTGAGGTAGTGAACCTCCTTGCAATTGTTTCTTTATAATATAGATCTAGGAAGTGATCCCTTGGCAGTGAGCCATTTTTCTTTTGGACAGTGAGTCCTCTAGGCAGTGAGCCCTTCAAGCACTAAGCCTCTTGTAGTTAGGTTTTTTTTTTATATAGTGAGTTAATCATTGCCATGTTTTTTTCCTTCTAGGGTTTTCCACATAAAAATCTAGTGTTCTACTATGAATTTTTGTGGATTTTTTGTTGTTTCCTTTGTTTACATTCATGCTAATACTCAATATGGGTTTCAAGATTTTCATGCATAACTATTTCACTCCCCTTCCCTCTCAATTGTCATACATTTCTAATAATTGGTAACAGAGCTAAGGTTCCCTAGAAAAATATTAACCACTTGAGATAGATCAGAATGATGCACAAGAATGACCATTCCAAAGCTCCTATGTTTGATGGAACAAAGTATGCCTTCTAGAAGTCTAGGATGGAAGCCTTTCTCACTGCATTAGGGTTTGGTGTATGAAAATCAGTTAAAAATGGATATACTATGCCTAATAATCCTTTGAAAAGTGAAGATGAGATCAAGGAGTATGATAAAAATTACAAAGCAAGGAATGCTATTTTTAGTGGGATTTTAGATTCAAAACTTGTGAAGGTGATAAGATGCAAAATTTCTAAAGATGACTAAGAGAAGTTGAAAAACATTTTTGAAGGAGATGATAAGGTCAAGCAAGAAAAGATGCAAAATATAATTGTCAAGTTTGAAACCCTAAGGATGTCAAAGGATGAAGGTATAGTAGGCTACATGCATAGGGTGGATGAAATTGTCAAATCCATCAAAAGTCTTGGTGGAAATTTGGAGGAAAATGAAGTTGTGGAAAAGGTATCAAGAACTCTTCCTAAATCCTATAGTGCAAAAGTTTTTGTTAGTGAAGAAGCTCATAATCTTGATTAATATTCTAGAGATCAATTGTTTGGTGCTTCAACTACTTTTGAATTAAGATAGTTTGGAAAATATGCTCCAAAGAAAGAAACTACTTTTAAAGTCAACAAGAAAGAGAGGAATGATGAATATGATCTAGATGATTTTGATGAATTTCAAGCAAATTTTGTGAGGAGATTGAAAAAGGGCAATGGAAAATGTAGAGGTAAATTACCTTTCAACTGTTTAAATTGTGGAAAGATAGGTCATTATGCTTCAAAATTTCTAGATAAAGTTTCAAATGACAAACATAAAGACCATAAAGGTAAATCCTTCAAGAAGAGTTATTATGTTAAAGAAGATAGTGATGACAAGGAATTAGACTACCTAGATAATAAACATGATGAATGCTTGTCCATGGCTTTGGTGGTACTAATTATACTAACCCTAAGAGATGTGTGAAGGAAATTTCTCCACAAATAGGTCACAATATTGAAGAGCTATGTTGGATTCCTTTCAGGAAAGAGAGGAGAGAAACTACTGGATAATTGACAGTGGATGTTCAAATCATATGATGGGTGATAAGAGTAAGTTTTTCAACCTTAATAAATATGGTGGTGATTGTGTTAGGTTTGGTGATGAAAAATCTACTGAGATCTATAGAAAAGGTTCAATTATTTTTTATGGAAAGCATAAGACATATGATATTCTTTATGTCAAGGATCTTTGGCATAATATTCTTAGTGTAGGGTAAATGTGTAGCATATGATACAATCTGGTGTTTCAAGATGATTGTTGTCAAATCAAAAAAAGATCTAGAATCTTGGTTGCAATAGGAAAAAGGATAGAAGGAAATTTTTATTAGCTAAAAAGTGTGAGTGGTAAGTGAACCATAGATTTTTGGGTGCTATGGCTCTCTTGCTCTCTTAGAGTTTTTCACCTAAAAGGATAGAGACATGCCAAAAACCTAGGTGGTTAACTCAAACTAATGCTAGTATAATGGAAATATATATGAAATGTGGCTAGATGAGATAAAATGAATGTGAATAACTAATAAAATCTAATGATCATTAAGTGAAAACTATTGAAATGCAATTTGTTGGAAAACACATTGTGATATGCAAAAACACCTAGAAATGAATGCAAATTGCAACACAAATGGATGAAACTAAAAGTGTGCACCTAAGATCTTGATGGAAGCTGGAAATGACTTCTGGAATGTTGTTGATGCTAGAATTTGGCCTACAAAGACTCATTCACCATTGTGGGAGAATTAGTCCCATATATGGGAAACTGTTCCAGAGCCCATTACAGATAAATGGGTATCCAAAACTGTAGAAAACCTATTTCAGGCCTGGTAGTGGGAGTCATTTTCCATCAATGGAAAATTAGTCCACTTTTGAATTTATAGAATCCAAAGGTGGAAAGTAAAGTCCTCAATCTGCGTGCTTCTATTCCTCATAGGTGTCTGCCTCTTAAAATGAGTTTTAATGGATATTTTAATTTGGCCAACAAGGAGATATCTACAACAAATTTGCAATACAATATTCAATGATTTCTAAGCCCCAAAGATGCTTAAATCTGCAAACACACAAGAAGAGAAGGAGAAATGTTGAATGTTAGTGCATGAGGGTTTGCCTTGGTCGAACCCCTTTTTAGGTAATTAAACCAAATGAAGAAATAATGTAACAAATCATGCAAAAATGGAGTTATTACCCTACCACAAAGATTGATCTATATTTTCTACAACAAAAGGTGAAGAATCTACCCTTGAATGTCTTACAAAGCTATCTTGATGACTTAGAATGTTGAAACCATAGCTTGCTTGACTTGATAGAGAAGATATATGATGAATGAATGATAAGAGATGTGTGAATGAGTCATGAGATGTAAATTAGGGTTGAGATACTTGGTTTTATAGGAAATTCTCCAAATTTTCCCATAAATTGGATCCCTAAGGAAAACATGAATGAATAATAAACTTAAATTCCATTTTTTCTCACTGAAAACTCAAAAATGACCCAAATGGGACTAATTCGCCCCCTTAGGAAAATCAGTCCCACCTGGAAGGGACTCATTTTCCTAGAGTGGTGAATTAGTCCCAGTGGTGTCCTTTTGACAGTTGGAATGGTGGAGAATGAGAAATTTTAGTTCTTATGTTGATTTCATGAGGAATTTGATCAAATTATGCCTCAAGATGCACAATATGGCGTCATAGGGGCCTATTAATGATGATGTGTGTTGGAAAAACAAGGGCAGACAATTGAGAGGGCAAGTGAATCAATTGTCACAAAAATTATACTTATTAAAATTATTCTTAGATTTGATAAATAAACATGAAAGCATGAACCATCACCACATAAAAAACACACATAACACCAAGATTTTTTACATGGAAACCTATTAGGGGAAAAACCATGATGGAGGTTAATCCACAAGATTTTACTCTATTAAAAGTATAAAAGAATTGTAAATGGGGAATACACATGCATTTAGGCACACTGCTTAGAGGTCACTACTCAAATACAAAAGACTTACTACCCAAAGGAAGACACATTGTCTTACAAAAACATTCAGATTACATCCAGAAGATTTTGAAATGAAAAAATAGCCTCTGCTAATGCCTGATTATAGTTTTGGTTAATCACATAAACATCTGCTCACTCTTCTTCACACTTTACTTCTTCCTTCAAATGATTAGAACATTATTTACACATAGCATTCACACACATCACACACCAATGCCTTCAAATGGTATAAAAAGTCAAGCATATATATTGGAAACTAGAGATTTGAACAACTACATGTTGGCTTTAACAAAATATAAAATGTGTAAGAACTGTCGACCCAAATCAATAAACAATTTACAATTTCCACCAAACCATGTCATCCAAAACATAGTAAGGACACAAAAAAACATCCTCAAACATAAAACACCTAAAAAAATTATGCCTCGAAGATCCACAACATGCTACAATCACCCTGTCAACCATGATCATGAAAAAATGAACACATAGAAGAAAACACCAATCATGAGCACAACGAGCAATGCAAACATAAAAAATAGATAGAGTATGATCTAGAAACATCCACAAGAATCATGAATAACTATAGAAGCATCTACAACAACTCAAATTACTAGAATCACATTATCTTCTTTCAAGACCACCAATTGAAGCAATAGAACAACTGCTAGAACATAGATACTCATAACTCAATCAAATATTCATGCGAACCTCTAAAATTTCATGTGCATAAACTAGATGTACTCATCAATAAACCCTTTTATCCACAACCTCTTATCATCAATATACTAAGCTATCCATCAGTATGGTGGCTATACTAAACTTCACTACATCACTAACAACTTGCAACTTATTTTATTATAATTTTCTCAATAATCTCGACATATACAACCTTAAAGACATTAATGCCAATAGTGTTGACATCAATGAAAACCACATATCAGCAATATCCAACAATGTGAAGGTCAATTAGGGCTTGGAACACAAAATTTAGGGGTATGTGCAGGATCATCATGGAAAAAGCATGCCCTTAAGTGGCAAAAAATTTAGAAAAATTAGAGTTAGGCAGCTTGATGTTCAAATTTGAATAAGTTATCTATATTATTTAAAAAATATGTAAGAATAGAATCTGTAGAAAATTGAATGTACTTTCTAAACTACTAGGTTTTAATATATATATATATATCTATTTTATGAAAATTTGAAATTTCAATGCAACAGTACTTAAATTTCAAGGAAAAAATAAGAAGTAGGTGTCTGTCTGACCACCCTAACCACAATAAAATGATAATATATTTTTATAATATTTTAGATATAAGTAGAGGACTCATGCCCCGATGTGATGCATATTTTTTTGTATGTTTTTTTTGAGTAAATAGTTAATTATGATTTTTTTATTAGAACTTTTAAAAAAATATAAAAACTTGTATGTATGACTACCTTAAATTGGTCAAAACTTCATGAAATTCAATTTTTATTTTTTTAATCCTATAGTACGTGAAGCATAGAATGTGACGCATCTTTTGGATTCAAAAAATGTGATACCATTTGAAAGCTATAGATGTTTTTCAATAAGCCTATCAATCAAGAATTTAGTCATAATTTGAATAGAAAATGAATAATAATTACTTATAAATTCAAAGTAAAGAATAATTTATATCTTTGGAAAGCTAGGAATCTCCTTTAAAAACCCTTTTCATTTCATCAATTTTTGGTAAAAAAATAGTCGTCAACCACATACCCATCTTATTGCCACTTTTTGGCCCATCATGATCCTGCACATACCCTTAGTGTGAAAGTGTGATTAAATACACTTTACAACACTAAAATGAGGTCCACATAGCCTAGAAAGGCAGAACATCCAATGTGAATGTGTAAGACATATTACAACACTAGATTAAAGTTAATTTTAATTCAAAAATGTTCTAGATTAATGCAAAGATGAGTTTAAATACATTTTATAATGTTGAATTAAGGGAAAGATAGGTTTATTAAGTCTCAAGAGGCATGAAAGTATTTTAAAACACTCTACAACACCTTTACAAGACATTGTTAAATGCATTTGAAAGGGTCCAATACCTAGTGTGGATGTGAAAACACCTCACAACACCAAATCAAGGCCTCATTAATTCAAATTTATCATCAATTATTCCCCAAATCAAGCAGGTTTCCTTTTATCTATGGTACATTTAGCCCCCACTTTAGTGAGAGGATGAACTTGCTTCAAACTCACACTGAAGTATAAATTCAAGAGAGGTCCAATCGTACCAATGTGGGTGGTCTAGGATAACAAAGATTAGGAAGATGATCAAGCCCCTAGGATCTAAGATCCTAAGTCAAGCCGACATGAGTGCAAAAGGACACACACAAGCTGAATGATTTGCGGAAAAACAAGAAACATGATCATGAAATTGTAAGCACTAGAAGGAAGAGAAATGAAAATGAGGTGGATCAAGCTTTGATCATTTGTCCAACACTTTGTGGATTAGATCTAGGCTATTTGTCCAAAAATAAAATGAACTCACTTTGGGGGTGATGAAACTCTTGGTTATTCATTGGGTGATAAGTCCTAAAAGGTAAGACACATGTGGCCAATATGTGCTCACACACACAGAGGTGGCTATGGGGAAAGCCATGCCTTGGAATGGGCTTCCCACTCAACCATACCAAAGTTATACCTCTTGATAAATTTAATAAGGCACCACAAAGAAAAATGATTTTCAAGCTCTATGAAGTAAGAAAAACTTCATATGCTTGACACTCATAGACATTGTTAATGCAAAATAGTGCAAGGACTATTCAAAGTGATTTTTCTTAATTCATGCAAGGTCTCATCTTAGGGAACATTGGGCTTAATGTTTCCAAGAGAAGATGTGTCAAAATAAGTATCACGCTCTTGGAGGGAATCAATCCCAATGACTCCACCAAGAAAAGGATGCATCACAAGAAGAAAGAAATCACATAATGAAATGTGAGTGGTGATGTATTCCCGTACTTTAAAGCAGTTACGAACACTAGTACTAGAAATTTCTTTAAAGTAGAAGAGGACATGAGAGCTTACTCTGAAAGCCCTATGCCAAGTCATATGTTTTTGAGAAGCTTCATCATGAAAAGGGGAGTACATGTCACATGCAAGCCAACTTAAGGGACATCATCCATGTCCCAAGCTTGCTCTTATATGTTCATGAAAGCTTAATGACTAACCAAACGAGGCAACGACATATGACATATGAGGACGAGCCTACTTAACCCCTTGCCCTCACTTAGTGTAGGACAAGGATGAGCCAAAATGGTTGATAAGATCCAAGGTAGAGTGCAAATCAATATCAATTAGAGGAATTAGGTGACCCCCACATAAGGAAGAACACTAAACACCTTAAAATGTTGGATTTTACTACTCAAAGCTCACATTCATTAGTGGAGTGCCCATGAACTCTGTGATAGATGTAGAATGAAGTTTTGTAATAAAATTTCTTTTGAGTTCTTCAAGGGAGAGAGATCAAGTGATCTTGGAGGAGTCTTGACAAAATACCTTCTTGATCAATGGGAGAAGCTATTCCTATGATTTTCTTCAAAGATAAATCTTGCTTAGTATTAGATGTCATATCTACACAATACTTTGTAGATTGTGAGATTGTGTTTTATAGGAGGGTGTAAAACCTAACAAATTTAATTCATTAGTGTTTTGCGAGATGACATTGACATTAAGTGAAGGTGTATTTGTTTGTTTAATGTTTTGTAAAGGAGAACAATCAAGACCACTAGTGTCTATCAGTTTAGGATGCTTTACAGTTAAAGTAGGCTTAGAAGAATGTTGTGTGATAGTGTTGATGTTGAGTGAAGGCTTAGTTATTTCTATCAAAGGACAATAACCAAGACCATGAGTTTTTTTTTGTTGGATAGGATCGATAGGGTTACGAATACATTTTTCGTGAGCACCACATACTTTTCCACTATATCCAAGTTGTTTCATAAGCTCATAGCCTCATCCATAAATCTTTTTCGTGGCTTTTAGATCATATAGTTGTTCCTGATTAAGCTCTTCAAAGTTTATTGTGTAATGTGCTTCTTTGTCTAAAGTGGTTGAAGTGGATGTTGTCAATAGGTCGTCCAAAGTTTGTGTTGACATTATTGTTGTTTATGTTCCCTTATTGGAATCTTTGTTGATGATTTTGTATTTTCCCCTAAATTCATGTTCAAAATCCAAGGAACCCCAGTCATCTTATAATAGCTTGGTAACTCGTTCAATATGTTGTCGTTTGTCCTTTTGTTGTGCAAGTTCTACTTGTGTGGTTGGTGTTAATGCGTTCAAGGGGTTCTCTTTGTTTTTCTCAAGCTGCAAGACACTATAAGGCTCATGATTAGCATCAAGTGTGCACACTTTATTTTTGTAGATGTGTTTCATTTTTTGATGAAGAGTGGAAGGCATACCATTCATTGCATGAATTCATGACCTGCCTAGAAGAAGTTTATATGAAAGATCATGAGGCATAACCTGGATTGGTGTGTTCAATGTGACTTCTCCAACTATAATAGGTAAAGTGATCACACCAAGCAATGTATTTTCTACATTGTCAAAGCCCTTAATAGATAAAGAATCAGTTTGAATTTTTGAGTGATCCACATGAAGCCTATCCAAGACATTTACGCTACACACAATAAGGGCTGAGTCATTGTCAAGAAGTTTTCGCTTTATCCCTATCCGATTGTATTGGGAAATTATCATGAGAGCTTTGTTTTGTTTTTGCACTTCCAAAGGAGGGAGTTCACTTTGGTGTAAAACAATGTCAGCATTTATTCCTTGGATCCTGCCTACTATGTCAGTTGGTTGCACATTAGAAGGGCCAAGAACTTGTTGCAAGGCTGCTTAGATCATGTTGTGATATTGAGGGGATGCTTGAATAAGATCCCATAAGGATATCTTAGCAGGAGTATTATTTAGTTGTTCAACAAGATTGTACTCAATGTGTGAGTTTAATTGAGGATTGTTAGGCAAAATGGGATTTGGAAAAGGTAAGGGTGTTCGGGTGGGTTGTTGTGGTTGCAGATTAGTTCTAGTGTTATATGTATGAGCAACGGTATTATGACTCAGTTTTTGTGACACATTATTTTGAGGTGGGTAAATAGTAAACTTATGTTTAGGTGAAGGTGGAGATTTATGTGACGATGGGTAAAGGATGAGTTCAAGTTGGTTTTGATTTTGTTGTTTGTGTGAAGGGGGGTAAAGGATAAGTTGAGGTTGAATAATATTAACATCCCTTGGTGAATGAGAGTCTAGTAGGGGCTTTCATTGTCATGTAAGGGCATAATATTATTATTGTCAATGTTAGCCTTGTCTTGTATCATGATATCCTCCCTAGAAGGAGAATTTTTTAGGAGAACCACAAACCACATGTTTGTGACATTCGAGGGTTGGTCCTTCTAAAAGGACCTCATCACAAGTAAGTGAGTTATGAATGGTTGAATTTGTTTGATTATTGAGAGTGGGGGAATTAGAAGAAGAATCTATTTGATTGTTGTTTGTTTCTAAGGTCTCATTTTCTAGGTCCATATGAGTTACCCTAGAAGGAGAGCTTGGAATTTGTAAATTTGCTTCATCACAAATAGGGGAGACATCAAGAGAAGGACCGCTATGGTTTTCATGTTTTCCAAATATATCTTACCATATGATAGGAACATTAGGGAAGGAAGAGATAATATTATCATGACATTTAATAGGTATATTTGCTAACACCAACCTATCCTCCTTGCATCAAGGAGGGATATTAGGAGAAGAACAAGGTGGATTATTATGATTATGGAGACTACGTAAGGTAATTTCCAAAAATGTTTCAATGATGTCATTGTCATGTTGTGTTGTGTGATCATCATGATCACTTATTGTTATGTCCTCTTCTTTAGCAAGGTGTTGTCTATTAGGAGAGGTAAGAGGAGAGAAACAACTCAGATTTTCAAAACTCACATCAATTGGTTCTTCTAGCATTATAATATCTATGTCACAAGTGTGAGAGATAATAGAAGAAGAACAAATGTGATTGTTATGATTATCCAGGGTTTCTTTCACTAGATTAACCTCATCCACAGAAGGAAAACTAGGAGAGGGATCAATGAAAAACAAAAAGAGAGGGGAAAGGACCTCATATTCACATGCACTTAACAAAACTCTCTTACAACAGACAATAAGATCTAAAAATAAAACATGAAATGTGATAATTATAGATTTATGTAAAGAAAACATGATGAAATGATTATTTTAAAAAATTGTAATGTAACTATGCTAAAGAAATCATGCAAAAGAGGAAAGTAATTTTTTCAGATTTTAAGGATGACCATGAACTAATTATGCTTTGTAACAATGTGATAATGCAAAGTTGAAATTTAAACTATGCATGAAATGAGCTAAATTAGACTAGATTTAATGAAACACATGTTAAATAAACTCATGCAACTGATATAGATGGGTAATGGCACCAAACAGAAGCTTAAAAATAGGGTTTTAGTTCTATAAAGGATAGTTTTAGGGCTAAAAAGGGACTGATTCACCCAAGGTGGCGAATGAGTCTCAGTGAGAATTGTTTTCAGAATTTTAAAATCTTTTTGATAGATTTTGATGTTTTTTGGGCTGCAAGATGCAGACCTAAGATAAAAATGAAAAATTTCAAAAAAAATTATTGATTTTAGATGCCAAAGAGGCAACCTAAATGCATTTTTCATGAATGTAAAATTTGACACCTAGCATGCAAATTAATCCATACAAACCCTAATGCAAGGTCAATGCAAGATAGATCTATGATGAAGGACTAAAAATATATAAAAAAATCATTCTAAAGGTAGGTTCACCAAAAAAACCATAGATTTTTGGGCGCTATGGCTCTCTTGCTCTCTTAGGGTTTTTCACTTAAAAGGAGAGAGATAGGTTTGGGAACCTAGGTGGTTCACTCAAACCAATGGTACATAATGCAGAGATATGTGAAATGAAATAAAATTAGATGAAAGATAGTAAATGCGAATAAATAGTAAAATATGCTGATCATTAAGAAAACTATTGGAAACGCTAGTTGTTGGAAAACACATTATGATACAGCGAAAATGCCTAGAAATAAAATGCAAATTCACAATAGGAAATGGCACGAAACAAAGTGTGCACTTGAAACTCTGATGGAGACTAGAAATGGCATCTAGAATGTTGTTGATGGAAATTTTCCTACGTGCACTATCAATTATTATGGGAGAATTAGTCCCAAATATGGGAAACCTGGTCTCATTCGCTTTGCATAAATGGCATCCAAAATTGCAGAAACCCGCTTGTGCCTAGTATTGGGACTCATTTTCCATCAATGGTGAATAATTCCACTTTTTAATTTCTAGAAATCCAAAGGTGGAAACTAAAGACCTCGATCTGCACTTCGGTTCCTAATAGGTGTCAACCTCTAAAAGTGTGGTCTTCAGGTCTGAAAGTGACTTTTAATGGATATTTTGAATTGGAAAATAAGGAGATGTCTTCAAAAAAAAATTAATACAATATTCAATGATTTCTAAGCCCCAAAGATGTTTAAATCTACATACACACAAGAAGAGTAGAAATGTTGAATGTTAGAGCATGGGGGTTTTCCTTGGTCAAACCCCCTTTTAGGTAATTAAACCAAATGAACAAAGAATGTAATAAAACATGAAACAATGGAGTTATTACCTTTCAATGAAGATTAATCTTTATTTTCTGCAACAAAAGGTGAAGAATCTGCCCTTGAATGTCTTAGGAAGCTATCTTGATGACTTAGAATGTTGAAACCCTAGCTTGCTTGACTTGATAGAGAAGATAGATGATGAATGAATGATAAGAGATGTGTGAATGAGTTATGAGATGTAAATTAGGGTTTAGATACTTTGTTTTATAGGTAATTCTCCTATTTTTCCTATAAAATGGATCCCTGAGGCTGCCATGAAAAAATAATAAACTCAAATTCTAGTTTTTCCCACTCAAAACTCAAAAATGACCCAAATGGGACTAATTTTCCACCTTGGGTGAATCAGTCCCACCTGGTAGGGACTCATTCACCCATAGTCGTGAATTAGTCTAAGAGGTGTCCTTTTGACAACTGTAATGGTGGAGAATGAAATTTTTTAGTTCTTATGTTGATCTCATCATGTATTTGATCAAATTATGCCTCAAGATGCACAATATGGGGTAATAGGGGCCTATTAATAATGATGTGAAGGTCAATTAGGGCTTGGGACACAAAATTTAGTGTGAAAGTATGATAAAATACACTTTACAACACTGAAATGAGGCCCACATAGCCTAGAAAGGCACAACATCTAATGTGAATGTGTAAGACACATTACAACACTAGATTAAAGTTAAGTTTAATTCAAAAACCTTCTATATTAATGTGAAGATTCATTTAAATACATTTTATAATTTTGAATTAAGGGAAAGATAAGTTTATTAGGTCTAGAGAGGCATGAAAGTCTCTTACAACACCTTTACAAGACATCACTAAATGCATTTGAAAGGGTCCACGACCTAGTGTGGATGTGAAAAACACCTCACAACACTAAATCAAGGCCTTATTAAGTCCAATTTATCATCAATTATTCCCTAGATCAAGAAATTTTCCTTTTTTCTATGGTATAGTAAGTGATTTATAACTTGGATCAATGAAAGTTGGTTGTGACACAAAAGAATGGGTCATATCAATTTTGAAAGCCTAGTGAAGATCAACTCTACTCATTTTCTGAGAGACTTTCCAAGAATTACAAAGACTATCAATGCAATTTGTAAAGAGTGTTAGTTTGGAAAAAAAGGAATAGTTTGAAAACTAAGGAAAATTCTACTACAAGACCTATAGAGCTGGTGCATACAGACCTATGTAGACCTACAAGAACTAGAAGCCCTCAAGGGCATAGGTGTTTTATTTTCTTAATAGATGATTACTCTACAATGACCTGTCTTACCTTTCTCAAAGAAAAATCAGAAGTTCTAGATAAATTCAAAGCATTTAAATCTATGGTTGAGAATAAAAAGGATTTGAAAATCAAGTTCTTAAGGTCTAACTAAGGTGGTGAGTTCACCTCGAATGATTTTAATAGTTTTTGTGAAGACCATGGGATAAAAAGACATTTATTAGCTCCTAGGACTCCATAGCAAAATGGGTGTGGAGAGGAAGAATGTGACAGTTCAAAAGGAAACAAGAACCATGTTGAAGGAATACAATCTACTAGATTTATATTGGAGAGAATTTATTCATATCGTAGTTTACATTCTCAATAGAGGACAAGAAAGGGTGAACAATTCAAAGAAGCCCTATGGGCTATGGTATGAAAAACCTCCTACTATAAAATATCTTAGAGTGTTTGAAAGTAAATGTTATATCATAAAGGATGAAGAAAACTTAGGAAAGTTTGATTCAAGATCAGATGAAGGAATCTTCCTTGGATACTCTACAAATAGTAAGGCATATAGGTGCTACAACAAGAGACTAAATAAGATAATTGAAAGTGCGAGTCTCAAAGTGGATGAAGATTCACATCAAAGCTCAGTAATGATAGAAGGGTATGAAAATGGTGAACCTATTTGTAGAGAAGAAGAAAAAGAAGAAGAAGAAAAATAGATGCTAGTGGAAGAGGAAGAAGATCTGCAAAAGAACCCTATGACTTCTAAGTATGTGCAGAAAAATCATTCTAAGGATCAAATAATCGGAGACAAGAGAAAAAGTGTGCCAAGAAGAAAATCTACTATGGGAGATGAATAGGTAAACTATTTTTACTCCCTAAGATAGAACCTAAAATATTTATTGAAGAATGCAAAGATGGAAATTGGATCAATGCTATGGAAGAGGAACTAAAGTATATTGAGAAGAATCAGACACGGGAATTGGTCCCAAGACCAACAAAAAAGAATGTGATAGGAAATAAATGGATTTTCAAGAACAAGTAGAATGAGGATGGAGAAATTATCATAAACAAGGCTAGGCTTGTGTGTAGAAGCTACTCAAAAGTGGAAGGAATAGATTTGGAAGAGAATTTTTCTCCAATATCAAGAATGGATTCTATTAGGATGTGTTTTGTATTTTGCAACAAATAAAGACTTCAAGGTATAATAGATGGACGTAAATTCCACATTTTTGAATGGTGAGTTAAAAGAAGTGTACATTGAACAACTAGAAGGATTTCAATTAATAGAAAATCTTGATATGGTGTACAGGTTGAAGAAGGAATTATATGGGCTCAAATAGGCTCCTAGAGCCTCGTATGTAATATTGGATAGATACTTATTGCAACAGGGATTCAAAAAGGGTACTCTAAAAAACAACCTTTACTTCAAAGTTGAGAAATATCAAATCCTAATTGTGGTTGTGCATGTTGATGATATAATATTTGGAGGAAATGAGACCATGTGTAATAAGTTTGCAAAGGAGATGCAAAATAAGTTTGAAATGTCAATACTAAGGGAGATAAATTTCTTCCTTGGGCTACAAATTAATCAATCAGAAAAAGGTATATCCATTTCACAATCAAAATACGTAAAGGAAATGTTAAAGAATTTTGGAATGGAGGATTCTAAACTGGCATGTATTCCCATGGTTACTAGTTATAAATTAAACAAAAATGATGAATATCCAAAGATAAATCAGTCTAAGTATAGATCCATGATTGGTGGATTACTATATCTAGCTATAACTAGACCTAATATTATGCATGCAATATGTTTTGTGGAAATATTTCAAGAAGATTCTGGAGAGTCACATGTGCTAGAAGTCAAAATGATATTCAAATATTTGAAGGGAACTCCAAACCTTGATCCAGTGTATTCTAAGGATATTAATTGGTCTTTGAGTGATATATAGATGTAGATTGAGAAGGTTGTGTGGATGATAGAAGTAAAAGTGGAGGTTCTTTCTTCCTTGGATAAGTAAGAAGCATGATTTAGAGTCATTATCTATTGTAGAGGTTGAATATATTGTTGTAGCATCTTATTATATATAGGTGCTATGCATGAAGCAAACATTGAAGGATATCAAAATAGCATATAATGAACCTATTCCTATCTTGTGTGTTAATACAAATGCTATAAACATTTCAAAAAATACTATAATGCATTAAAGAACAAAGCATATCTCTATCTGGTATCACTTTCTAAGAGAGAAAGTTACTAAGAAGGAACCGAAGCTATCCAGTATGTGCCTAAAAAGGATCAAATAATAGATATTTTCATAAACACTCTTCCAAAAGGCATATTTGAGTATCTCAAACATATGCTTCGGCTTGTTTCCCCTCCTTTCAACTAGATGCATAAGATTGTGTAGTTGTCCAAGGGAACAATTAAATATGTGGGTATGTGCAGGATCATCATGGAAAAAACAAACCCTTAAGTGGCAAAAATTTTAGAAAAATAAGAGTTAGGAAACTTGATGTAAAATATTGAATAAGTTCTATATATTATTTCAAAATTATGTAAGAATAGAATCTTGGTATATAAAATTGAATGTAGTTTCTAAACTAGTAGGTTTATTTTTTATTTTTAAAATCTATTTGGTGAAAATTTGAAATTTCAATGTAGTAGTAATTAAATTTTAGGGAAAAAATAAGTAGGTGTTTGTCTGACCACCCTAACCACAATAAAATGATAATATTTTTTTATAAGATTTTAGATATAAGTAAGGACTCATGTCTTGATGCGATGCATATTTTTTGCTATAGAATTTTTTCCAAGTAAATAACTAATTATGAATTTTTATAACAACTTTTACAAAAATATAAAAAACTGTATGTCGACCACCTTAACTTGAGTCAAAACTTCCGCGAAATTAATTTTCTTTTAATCCTATAATTATCGCGAAGCATAGAATGTGACACATGTTTGATTCAAAAATGTAATCTGATTTAAGCTATAGATGTTTAATCAGCCCTATCAATTGGGACTTTGCAGAATTAACAGTTGAATCGAAAATAATTTCATCGTGTAGTTAGAATTCGAAATGCTTTTCTAATTTTGACTCTCTTTTGGCTCACTGTTTCTGTGTTTGGTTAAAAGAATCATCGGCCATGTAAATTGCGCTTGCGGCCCGTCATGATCCTTTTTGCTCATTTCCTTGAGATGAAGGTTTACCTCCTAGCTTTAAAGTAAAGTGATGTTTTTTGAGGCTAGTATGGGGAAATCATCATTAACCTAAAATGAGCTGTCTGGGGATTTTTGCAAAGTGGTGTCGAGGAGTAAGAGTTTCTTAAGTATTGGAAATACAAAGTTTCTTTCTTTTGTTTGGTTTTGAGCAAATGTTACCATCAATGACAAAGGGGGAGATTGTTGCACTATTTTATCATCAAATTTTCATTGATGTCAACATCTGGTATGGATATGTTGAGAAGGTGTGTACGGTGTTATTTAGGTGTTGCAAATGTAGTAGGGTCACTTGGTTTCCAAGTATTTTTGAGAAAAAATTGAATAAAAATCTTCAAGGTGATTAGGAAGTGTTTTTTTTTATCCTCATTTCTTCACTCTTGAAGACATGCTTGTGTTATTTGAATGTGATGATAAAAGGCATTCAAAGGTGTTATATCCAAAGTTTTAGGTTTTTTATCGTGCGACAATAGAAGATATGTTTGATAGTGTGTTGGACTATCTCTAACTTATGAAGAGGGATATTTGGGAGAAATAGAAGTGCTCCACATTTCTTTGCATTGAAGTTTCCTATCTTTTGGATTTGGGAATGTGCTAATATTGCCTATACTTACCTTCCCTTCATTTTTCTAGTGTTTAATTTTTCTATAGGATTAGTTCATGAGATGTATCTCTACGATAGTTTGGTTGGTTGCATTGGATTATAGCATTCTCATTTTCATGTGTGTGTGCATTATTTTTGAATATTCTATTGATATTCACATGTTCCAAGATGTTTTTTTCCTTGGTGAAGTGTGAATTTGGTTTCTTCATAGACCTAATGTCAGTTTGGCCAACATTATGTATTAGCACTATTTGTGAACAAGCTTCGTGGTTTGTGGAAGTCTGGTGTAGCATGTCGGTGTAGATTTGGCTCCTGGTTAGCCCTTGATGTGTTTCTCCTTCACTTCTTTCCACTACAAAGGTGTTTTGTGCCAACCTATTAGCAAATAGATTGTTCTCTTCAAATAATCAGATAAATGACTCAAATATGCCTAGCAATGAAGAAAAATCAGCTATCAATAGCCCTGGAGATCGCTAATGAATTAGCGATCTTATGAATTTTAGAGGTACAACTCCCTCTTATGATCTTCAATGAATTGGAGAAACTGAAAACAAGATTAAAGTGTGCTTTTAACTAGAAATCAATAAAGGAAAATAAATATTTTTGCACAAAAATGACAGAAATGCGAGAGTGATTTGGAATAAAAGATCAAAGAAAATGTCACAAATATCATTCACTTAAACTTGTAAATGATAACAAGGAGGAAAGAAAATGATTCCTCGAAAACACATGAACAAAATAAGACTCAAAGATCATGTAATGACCACATTCTTAATCATATGTAATAGAGAAAATATGAATGGATAATTGTGGATTCACAAAGGAGATCAGCAATTATAGAGAATACAATTGAAAAAAAAGATTAGAAATGTCTCCCTTATTCCAAAATATAAAATAGAGCTCAAAGACTCTATCTGCCTGTTTAAAGATTAAGTTCAGAAAATAATCTCTTCCCCTAAATGAATAATAAAAGATCAATTACTGTAATCCCACAGCCTTCAAAGAGGTTCCTATTTCCAGCCAAAAAGATCTCCTGTTTAGCTCCAAATTACATATTTAAAATGAGTCCCCCTTTCTAGAACTTTAACGGTTGAAGGTTACATCATTAAAATCTATTCAATGTAGTTCAAAGGTTGGGAATTTAATAGTCCATGTCATTATTGAAAGAGCATTATTTTTTTTGTTGTCCTGTAATAGATTACCTTCTTCCCCCAATTTCTCATATTGTGGTAATTTGATAAACTTCTAAAATATTGTGAAGACACCTAAAAGATTCCCTTTTTACGCAACATCTAGTTTCAGTTTTAGTTCCTTGATTTTCGATATGTTTCCTTTGTAATTGTTTCTTGAGTTACAGTTACAATTGGAATTCTTCCTTCCTTTTCTAAATTTACAAAAGACGTTATGTGTCTCGTACTACCTTTTAGTACACGTGGCATCTTTGACTCCTTTGCGTAGATTAAATTGAGGAAGTGTTTAAAGGTCTCCTATAGCCACATCTTTTCATATAAGAGAATATCTATAGGCTTCTAACAGATTACTGTTCATCACAAGTATTCATCTAGGCAATGAAAATTCCTGCAATAAGGATCATTGGAGGCTTTCTCCTTATCAAAGGCATTATGCATAACGTGAAAAACTATCAACATCATGGTAGGAATTAATGGGAATCCTTTCATAAATTCTTCAATGTCGACCTCCTTTGAATATTAACTAATATTACTTCCAACACTTTAGTAGTGTTTGAGTTCATCATCATTCCTAGAAAACTAAATGAGACCATGTCAATCACCATCGCTAAAAAAAAATGCCAACATTGTGTTCTAAAATTTCTTTATGGTTGAGACATGCGACAAGATGATTAACCCAATGTTAACATTAGTAACAGATATTTAAGTATTCCTCCCGAAGCACATAGTCATTTCTTTTGATAGAGAGAAGATATCTCGATCAAACCAACAATCCATTAGTAACTTGTCTTCCTTTGCAAAGTCTGATTGTAAGACTTTTTAAAAATCCACACAGTACTTATCGATGCCCAATTATTTATAATCAATTTCATACCAGGAAGAATTTAGAGACCAATATTGTCTTCAACAAAATTTATCTCAATGAATTGGCTCATTTATGGTGAAAGACTTCATGACACTGATGCCACTTCTAAAGATTCAATATTATCCTCTTTTTGTTCACACCTATCTCTTATGTTGAAAGGGAATTTCAAGTGATTTTGTATTGATCATTTTTTAGAATCATCACAAACACTTTTGGAGTGTAGCATATCAACAAATGAATGTCACAAGCGAGTCATGCGAAAGGATATTGTTCATGTTTGTGTATATTTGAGAGCTTTAGAACTACACTAGCGACATTGATTATATCCGTGCCTTCATGTTTAGAAAACATATTCTTTAGAGTATTTTTCAATCAAATTTTCTTTGTGATAGATTCCTATGGTTACTAGTTGTAAATTAAGAAAAAATGAAGAATCTCCTAAGATAAATCAAACTAAATATAGATCCATGATTGGTGGATTACTATATCTAACTCTAACTAGACCTAATATTATGCATGCAATATGTCTTATGGAAAGATTTCAAGAAGATTCTAGAGAGTCACACGTGCTAGAAGCCAAAAGGATATTCAGATATTTGAAGGGCACTCCAAACCTTTGTCTATGGTATTCTAAGGATACTAATTTTTCTTTGAGTGCTTATATAGATGCAGATTGGGAAGGTTGTGTGGATGATAGAAGAAGTAAAAGTGGAGGTTCTTTCTTCCTTGGAAACAAGTTAGTTTCTTGGATAAGTATGAATCAAGATTTAGTGTCATTATCTATTGTAGACATTGCATATATTGTCGCAACATCTTGTTGTACATAGGTTCCATGCATGAAGGAAACATTGAAGGATATTAGAATATCATATGATGAACCTATTCCTATCTTGTGTGTTAATATAAATGCTATAAACATTTCAAAAATAACTATAATGCATTAAAGAAAAAAGCATATCTCTATCCGATATCACTTTCTAAGAGCTAGAAAGTTGCTAAGAGGGAAGTTAAGTTGGAGTATGTGCCTAAAAAGGATAAAGTAATAGATATTTTCATAAAGGCTCTTCCAAAAGACACATTTGAGTATCTCAAACATATGCTAGGGGTTGTTTCCCTCCTTTCAACTAGATGCATAAGATTGTGCAGTTGTTTAGGGGAACAATTAAAGATGTATTCTTTATCCTAGAATGATGAAGGCTACCTCTCATGGGGAGCAGGTAGTGGTGTTTTTGGTTGGTGTGGTCAGGGGGAGCATATCTTGTGCCTAAAATGAACTATGCAGGTTTTTCCCTTTACCATTAATGGTGAAGATATTTATGAATATTTGTTTTAGAATTTTTGTTTAATTAAAAAAATCAATATTATGAATAATTAATAAATATGTTTTTTATATACTATTGAAACATTAATTGTTATTATAAAAGGAAAAACAAGTTTTGAATGGACCAAACCTTCAAGTTTTAGGGACCCAAAACCCACACCAAGATGAATAAGCTGCCCGAAAGATAGGAACAAAAACAACCAGCAACACCATAGGGAAACAACAAGCCAACACCCAGCCAAAAGCCAGTGGGCAGCCCAAACAAGAACTAAGAAACTACAAGAGTCTAACACTCATTGGTTTTGACGGGACCAACAACCCACCACAGATCTAGAACAAAGCTCCAACAACAAAAGTTTTAGAGCCCCGCAAACCACACTTTCTGCCTCTATAGGAAGGGTAACCACAAGTGCGTAAGGCAACAAAAGTGGCCTTCAAAGACCATCTGTTCTCTCCACCTCTATAGGAGAGAAACCCAAGCTCAACCATATCGTGGTGACTGCAACAACCCTTATCCTTGAGATAGAACTCCATAAAGATTAGCTCTCTTTTCAAGATCTCCACTTCAATAGAAGATGAAGAAAAGAAAACAGCATGTAGGCCAGCCTCAGCTCCTTTGCAGCCACAAAACAGGGCATAATCATCCCCCCAACAGTTCTTCCAGGCGTACTCAAAAGCATCCCGCTCCACCTCTATAGGAGAGAGGTCACAACTAGCCACATCCATCTCCCCCTCAATAGAAGATAGGACCACCTCCATAGGAAAGGCTAGAGTGACCCAAAGATACACAATAGGAAACACAAAGAACAACACCATGGACCCAAGAACCTCTCCCAGTAGATTAGAAAACAATTCCGAGTGCAGGGAGAGAAGAAAAAAAGTAAGAACCATATTTCAGGCATAGATAAGACAAAAAATTAAACTTAGAATGCATAGGCTTGACCACCATCAAAAGCAGAAACTCAATCTCAGAATGCTCAGGAACAAGCAAACCCCAGGAGGAACAGGGGTTCCCACACAACAAAGTAGTAAAGAGAAGACCCAACAAGAGAGCACACCAAGCGACCCTGACACGCTGGCCAGTGCTAGAGAGGGGCCAAAACTCCTCACAAACTACCAACGAAAACACCACCAAACCACAAAGAGGGGAAAAGAATGAACCAGAACAAACCGAAAAAGAGAGCCCCCAGAAAATAGGCACCGAACACACCACGAGCAGGAGTGAGGAATGACCAAGAAGAAGCAGGAAGAAGACCAAGCCGACATGAAGAGTCCCCAAGCCCTCCTGCTACACCGAGTAGGAGCAAAGATTGGCCTGATCTTTAACCACACTTCTTCAAAGAAGACACCACAACGAACCCACCAAATAGACGACACCCACAAAAGATATAGGTAGGGCAACCTGCACCCAATCCCCACCAAGCACGCATGCAGGAAGGAGAGCCAAGAATCCAAAGATATCTAGTAGGCACTTGTGAAACACATCCAAAGTATAGATGTTTTAAATCTATACTTAATTATTTTTTATATTTTAAATTTAATTTTTATAAAAAATAGTAAAGTAAATGTGTTTTAAATTTTATAACAAAAAGAAGTTTTGTTAAGATTTATTTTAATCTATTAATTAAATAATAATTAATATTTTGAAATTCTAGAGTTTCAATTGTAACAATAAACAAAGAATTGAATTTATGAAATTTAACTTATTTTAAATGTAGAGGCATTGAATGGTAAGAATTGCATTCATTAAATTGAATTTGAATAATAAATTATAGAATTTTGCATTCATTAAATTTATTAATTTAAACATGATATTTAACTCATATTTTGAATGGTAAGAATTAGTGCACATGATGTTAGTAATTGATTCATCAATATTTTATAAATTAAGAATATTATTAGACAAACACTTTAGAATCTATAAATTGACTACTATTTTCCATTTAGCTAATAATCATGACTATAAATATGAATTTTATCAATGTGGATGTAAATTTTGTGCATAAAAAATATAGACATATAATTAAATTGACAAAAGGATAAAGACTATTTTAGATATCTGTGATATTTATTTGTATGTTAAATGGGGCGGAGTTAATAAAAACCATTTAAAAACTTTCTACATAAGCTTTAACCTCTTTTAGTCAAATTTCTAGAGGTAGAACAATTTAATAATGACAAAAAAAAATCCAAGATAGTTCAAATACATTTAATCAAACTCCCAACTAATGTAATTTGGAATCTCAAATAATGTATCTTATTTTTCCTTTCTTATTATTTGAAAATTCCTTCTTTAATATTATACTTAAATATACTTGAATGTTTATCATTATTATTTTTTTAAAATTAAGATTTACAATTCTTTTATCATAATTCTATATGTAATAAATTATTCCATTTTGGAATTTGGTGGCATTGCATGTTATATTTCAACATTTGGAGAATACATTAGAAGTGGAATGAAACCTACAAGGAAAATGAATATGTATAGTTCTCCTACACCTATTAGGTTTTTTATCATATAATAGGTGTAAGAACGCACGGTTCAATAGCATAATTCTTTTAAAAATAAAATCAAAATTATTTACTCTGACATGACATGGAAACTCTAATATTTGTATTGATAATGTATGTTTTTCATTATAATAGCATTTATCTATAAAATCCGAATTACATTTTTCTTAAGATAAAGGATTGATCTTTTGCAGATGAGGATGGGATAACTATTATAAGTTGATGCATTTTGATTTATTAATATATTGAATTAATTTATTTTATTTTCTCTCATAATTAGTCATTTTGAAAGATTAGTTAACTATTGTATTTCATTTGTTTTTAACATTTATTAAATTAATTTATAAATATTTGATTTTAAAATATGTTTTACTCATTAATTTAAATATTTATGAATAACAAAATATTTTAATCATAAATATTTAAATTAATTGAATAATAAAGTAATATTTTATTTTGATTAAGTGGATTAATTAATGATGTAATTTATATAGGGGTGATCTTTTGGTGAAATGATGGGGCTTCTTGTCTATAGCGTCAACAACCAAGGTTCAAACCTCACGGGGTCACTCTCTACCATGTCAACAATTGAGATTGGGGGAGACCCTATGGTGAAATGGTGGGGCTTCTTGCTTGTAGTACCAACAACCAAGGTTTAATCGCATGGGATCTCTCTCTACCATGTTAATAATTGAGATTGCTTACCCCCAATTTTGAAAAAAAAAAATCGCACCCTTTGCTCCAAACACTTCTATGACTCCTGTGACCTTCGAACTGGTTCACTACATGCAATCTTCTGTGAAGGATGATGGCTTGGTGGGTTGCAGGGGTGCAACACCAGTTCTTGCAAGCTCTAAGGTGGATTCTTGGGCTTCTCTTTTTGGGTGTAGTCACTCACAAGGCAGAAATAGAGGTCTTCTTCGATCTAGTTCTCAGTTGGAATCTCACATGGGTGAAGTTTGTATGCATCTGGAAGATGAAAAAATGTGTTTTATGGGTTGTTCTCCTCATTTGCGGTGGTTGAAAATTTGAATCTGGGTGATGGTGGCCAAGTTGGGTGTGGCTCAAAGAAAAGTTTTGTGGATGCCCTAGTTGTGCGTCCCCTTTCTCCACAATGCCATTGGGTGGAGGGAAACTTTGGATCACGGGATTTTGGTCCTTCCCCTTCCAAACACAATTGTAATACTCATAAGTTGAATGGTGACACTTCTTTGAGCCCACCCTTTATTGTTCAACATTCATCCTCTACTCCAGAGATCTTCCTAGATGACTTTGCCTATGATAGAGAAGAATTTTTGGTGGATCATGCTCTATTTTTCCAATTTATGAAGGTTTGGCCTAAACTTTGTAATCTCCATTCATGGATTGATGAAAATTGGAAAAACTATTTGGAAGATGAGATCAATATCTACCCATGTGTAAAAGAGTTTTTTATTTATTTTAGAATTCAAATCTATGGAAGACAAAGAAATGGTGCTCAACATTGGTTCATGGTTTTTTCACTGTAATTTTTTATGCATGAAACCCTAGTTCCCTTCATTTGATCCATGTACAAAGTCTTTTTCGACAGTATTCCTATGGGTTCACTTATCCTACCTCCCATTACAATTCTGGGAAATTGGTTGCTTGAAAGTGATTGGTAATGGCTTGGGGAAATATCACTACTTATCAAATAAGACAATCAAATATGAAAACTTGACTTTTGCTCACTTATGTGTTGAGATGGATGTCTCAAAAGGTCTATTGGAAGAGATTTTTCTCAAATTTGGAAAGAGACAATGGCACCAACCAATTGATTGTGAAAATATTGCATTTAGATGCAGATTCTACTATGCCAGAGACCATGGTACTGCTTAGTGTAGTAGAAGACATGTTGGGGAGCATGCCAATCATGCTCTTATCTGTAATCCCACATGGTGGGATGGGCATGATTCTCACCACTATGCTATTTCTCCTCCTTCAAAGCCTAGAACTCCTTCCTCTCCCACTTATCTATGTTTGGCTCCTATCCCACCCCCCAACTTGAATGTTGTTTGTGCTACTAATTCTTCTCTTCCCTTGGCGGTAGCCAACACTTCATATTCTCCTCATGTGGAAATTTCAAAAGGAAAATGTTTTGATGCAATCACAACAAACACCTCTATATCTTCTCTAAAGATTACACAGCAGGGCTCCCTTGAAAGTGTCAAGATTTCCATTATATCTTCTACAACCATTTGCAATGATATAGAGAAGAGTAGGTATGAGTGTACAATTTTTTTCCCTGCCTCCAAGACAAAACATGATTGGACTAAAGTCAGGTGGAAGAAACCTCTTCCCTCTATTCAGATGACTTTAAAATCTACAAAGAATATGATTTAATGTTTATCTTGTGAATTGTTGGTTTGGACTACCCATTTTTGGGTTGAGTCTTGTGCTACACCCCTAGTGGCAAGGGCATGCATTTGTTCTCTTTTTTGGATTCGTTATTTATGGGAGCTGTCCCTTCGACAATACTTACCTAAAAAAAAAAATGATGTAATTTATACATTAATTAGTGGTTAGATGAATGATTTTAATTTTTTGATAGATTATAATGATATTTATATAATATTTTAAAATTATTCACAAATATATAGTAAATGAATACATGTTTCTTAGATTGAAGATTATATGTAGAATATATGTATGTATGTGCTAGAATATATTTAGATCATCTATATATAACGTGTATAAAATAGAAAATGTATTAGCTTAACAATAATATAAATGAATAAAACTTTAACCAAAAATATATATTAATTACTTATGGAAATTATATCAAAATTTTAAGTACATTGTGGCATAAAAAATTGTATGCCACCATTTAATTAATAATTCAAAATAGTGAATTTTTTTGATAAAATAAGTTTTTTTATAATATTATTAATACTATAAAAGTTATTAAATTACACATATATAGCATAAAAGCTTACATGGAATTTGAAATAATGTATTATTTTATGTAATATAGGTGCAGGAGGAAAGATTGACTAGGTTGGAGTGCAATATGTCCAAGATTGGCCAAAATATCAGGGCCACTTTGGAGAATAATCATAAAATTGCCAGGCACAACGCTATTATCATCAATGCTATGGTGGAAAAGTTAGAAAAAAATCAAAAGGGCTCGCTGGTTGTGGACTTGGATGCGGACAGAGGTTGTAGCAGATCTGTTGTTGAAGGGATTTCGACTCGAACCCGGGCTAATACGAAGAGGAAGGCCCCTGCTTCTCCACACATGGTTCAAATCCTCAAGCAGGGGTTACAAGATATGAGTGAAGCTGAAAAGGAAGCCGAGGAGTTGATGAACACCTTGGAGTAGTGCTGTTGTGGTCGTTTCTGGTTTTTTGGCGGTCCTTTTTTTGGACCCTGTTGTCTCTTTTTGCTGTCGTTTCCTTTTTGGGACAGCTGTCTGTTTGTTGGACTTTTTATGCTCTATCTTTGTTTGTTTTAACTTTGTGGTTTCAGGTCCCTGTAAAACCTATTTTTTTCCTTTTTCAAAAACAATAAAATTACATAAAATAATAAAATCTCAAATATAAAACTTAGAAACACCCTCGTCTTGCACTTGAATATCTCATATTTATATTTATATTTATTTCAATTTCTTTTCCATAGTATTTGACCATTAGGTTTTATTTCATCTATTTTTTTCACTATTTTTTTTGAATTGTTATTTCTTTCCTCTAACATGAAATTTCAATTTTCTTGCAAATGCAAATGATACATTAATTATTATTATTATTATTATTATTATTATTATTATTATTATTATTATTATTATTATTATTATTATTATTATTTCGGATCTCTGTGAAGCATTAAATTTGCACTATTTTGTTTAAGGTTCATTCCCCATTGTTGGATTTATTCATAAGAATGATTTTCTTTGTGACAATTGTTTTGGAGATCTTCTTTTGGTTATCAGGTTAGGAATTATGAGTAATAATTTTGTGGAAACTATTTTGGGGTGTTTTCAGCTCAAGGACAAACTTCCTCCTAAGATTTTGTTCGCTGGTGTTAATTTATTTCTAGCATTGCATTGCCCGCTTGATGAAGCTGTTAGGTCATTCAACAGTGACACTTCTCCTCCTCTGAAGAAAAAGGTGAATTTCTCTTTGGATCATCTACTACCACTATCATACTATGAAGCTGGATCTAGTCTGCCGCCTAATAAGGAGAAATGATTTGCTTTGGTATCTAGTAACAAGCCATTGTATCCTATTCTGGGTCTTTTTCTATGGGGGGCTTCTCTGGCGGGTTAAGTGATAATATCATGTTTGGGGTATCTTTCTAGGTCTGGTTGAGAATCTAGGTTAGTTTTTTTGTCTTTTTTTGGAGCTATAACTAGAGGTTTTCTTCCTTGGTTCTTTCCTATCAGTATGCTCCTTTTGAACCAGGGCTCATAAACTTTTCCTAATCAATAAAATGTTTAGTGGCATAGCCACTTTTATTTAAAATAATAAAAAATGATACATTATTTATTGTTTTATAGAATTGTACTTGGGAATTCATTTCTTATGTTCAATGATTCAATCTAACTTGGATTGGTGTTAGCTCTAAGTGACTTTGATTTGACATATCTATGTGGCATTCTTGTGGCTATATCTCCATTCATATCTACATGTTGGAATTTTATAGGTATGTAGGTCACAGTGTTAGTTTTTAAAAATGTAGAATATATATTATATTTTTTTCTAATATGTTCTTTTTTATTTTATAATCAACATAGGTCCATTAAATATGATAATGACCTCTATTCAAGACATTGGAAAAAATAACAAATTGTTTAAGGAAACTAAAAAAAAACATGATATTTCATAGAAATGTTCTTGTTTTAATAGAAAATAAATTAATTTGAATAATTATACAAAGATAAATACATTATGATAAAATACAGATCTAAATTTTTATTATTACTAATTAAAAAATGATAATAAAAATAAATATCTAATTATGTATTTGTGCACTAGATATTGTAGTTAATGATTTATTTAATTATAATTTTAAAATATTATTGAAAATTAATCAAACATCCTTTAAGTTTTTAAATTATTTTTTTAATTTTAATCTATGTACAAAATGTCACAAATCATTAACCTACTTCATCCTTAGTTTATTCATGAATTATTTATTATAATTGATAGCATATGGTGAATGTTGATTTTAGTGGGGCTTAAAATTATCAAAAGGTGGGGCACACTACTTTCACCTATTAATAGTTTTGAACAATTTAAAAAATACAAAAAATAAAAATTGTAGGTTTCTCAGTATTTTCAATATATTAATATACTCGTTAACTAATCAAAGATTTCTAATTGATAGAGATTTAAAATAAAGTAGAATTTATATTTTTATATTACACTTTAACATCAAAAATCAAATATTTTATGCTTAAATTTATAAATGATAATTAATTAAAATGAAATATATTTCAATCATAATTAATATTTTAAAAAATAAAACCAAAATTTAAAATTAAACTTACAAATTTGACCTGCAAGAATAGAAGATAAATCCAAACCATTACAAATAAACGCTCAAAACTTTATAAAACACAAATACTATAACAACTTTATTTAAAAAGTTACATATAAAAATGTAATAATAAATTATTAGTTCTTTCCACCATTACAAAACTACATTAATTAGGTAGTAGCACAAAACTGTATACAATTGTTCTAGCTAATAAAAAATCCATGAAGTTGTGGACCCTCTACCCATGAAAAAGAGGGATCCTTATATCTCAAAAAACAAAAGGAAGAGACTTGTCTTAAACATCGTACATTCAATTCACCTCCTTCTCAAGACGTGGAAATTAACTTAATCTCATAGAAGCTTAATGACATTTCTAGAAAAAACAATACATACGTTTTTTTTTTTTAAATCTTTCAAAGACTTTCCTTGTAACCTCGGATGGAAGGGGATTATTGTAGTAGATCTGTTATTTCATTCAGGCTTTGTTGTCTTTGAAAGGGTTTCCTTCGTAATATTGGAAGGAGGGAATTATTGTAGACTTGTCATTTTGTTTGTGCTTTGTTGTCTTTGAAAGGATTAACATCAAATGGGAGGGTATTATCGTAGACTTGTCATTTCACTTGGGTTTTATTTTCTTTGAAAGAATTTCCTTGTAGCTAACATCCGATGGGACGAAATTATTGTAGATTTTTCATTTCGAAGGAAACTAGTCTTCCAAATGAAAAAATTCGTTCTATAGTGATTTTATTTTGTGAAGAAATTATTAAAAAATATTATTTTAGAAAATAATAAAAATAATATGAGAGATAAATTAAATAAATTTATATTAAATGAGTTCATTTTTATTTTATTATTATTTTGTAAATTTTTATTTATATGTTGTAGGTGAAAGGAAAAGAAAGACTATCATTAGCATGAATGTTTCTAGATAAACACAACAAATGCTTGTTACATATACCTAATACGAAGTCATTCTACCATTCATAAAAAATATTGGAATCATCTTTGTCAAATTACTTCTAATTAATCATTTAGGAACAACAAGTCAAGTAAAGTAAAAATTTCAAAATGCTTGCTAGCGGGAACGTTGCTGGTGATGCCCAACGGGCGTTTTCTGCTAACGGACTTGTGTTTGGTTCTGTCACTCCTGGGTGGTCGCCAAATGTGGGTCCTATTGCGTGTGGTGTTGGTGTGAATGGTTGCTCTGTCCTCCTACATTTTGCTTTTGGTGTCTGTGCCTTGGGCTTGGATGCAACTATTACTGGGGCTGGCCAAGAAGTTTGTGTGGGCTCTTCTCCTTTTGTGGTTGGGGATCTTCTTGTCTTGGCTTCTCCACAGGAGAAGGATGCAAAGGATTTGTTTCTTGGGCTTGATGCAAACCCTTCTATGGCACCTTCTATTGCTCCTGCTTCTTCTTCTGGGGGTCCTCTTTTCTCTGGTGGGGGATCTGATGCCTTGAAAGCTTTAGAGGGCTCTATTCCTAGTAATGATGCATGGGTGGATGTCCCTCTCACTAGGGGCTTTCCTTCTATGGTTTGGGTGAAGTCCTTCTCTGAGGCTGCTAAGGCGGATTCACGACCTCTTTCTCAATCTCGAGTTCGGCCTCTGCCCTGTGCACGTGATTCCCCTATTGTGGTATGTGGACCTGAGGTTACTGAGAATGAAGATTTCTACTCAAAGCAGGGCATGGTTTGCAGGTTTAATGGCTTATGGCCCTCCCTTCCTGATCTCCATGACTGGGTATCCACCTCCTGGATGTCGTTGGTCTCTGGTAAGATTGAGCTCTATCCCAATGCAAGGGTTTTCTTTTTAGCTACCTTTTCCTCTTTTGTGAAGCGAGACCATGTGCTAGACAAGAGGTGGATGTGGGGTATTCATTCATTGTCCATCAGGCATTGGGCTCATTCTTTCAATCCCCTAACGAAGCTATTGAATACCAGACCAGTTTGGGTTTGATTGTCGAATCTCCCTATTCAGTTTTGGGAGGATTTGTGTTATGAGGCTATTGGCAACACCATTGGTCGCTTTTTGATGGTGGACTCTATGACTTGGGAGATGAGGCATACTACAGTAGCTCGGTTATTAGTTGATTTGGACATCTCCAAACCTCTCCATGGTGATGTGGTCTTATTGGTGGAGGACAGACCTGGAAGCAGCTCTTGGACTATGAGAGTCTCTCTTTTCGGTGTAGGAGATGCTTCTCTGTGAGTCATTTGGCCTCTAGTTTCCCACAAGCTTGCCGCAAAGGTGATGCTACTTGGTGGAAGGATGCTCTCTTGGATCACCTCATGGGGGGTTCTCCTC
>VDFB02000002.1:76276401-76331665 GCA_007258455.2 Sequoia sempervirens | reverse complement strand
CTCTCTCTCACTCCCTCTATCTCTCTCCCTCACTCTCTCTCCCTCTCTCTTAGGTATCTCCCACCGACCCCTGTAAGGAAAATTAGATGCAGAAACAATTCTCCTAACGTCAATACCTCTAGAAAGAATGTAGATATACTTTTAAATTTTACAATTACAGTCCAATTAAGATGCACTATGAAACAAATAACATAAACATAGTATTTAACAATCACACATGAACACCAAATATACGTGGGAAAACCCTTACGGGAGAAAAACCCACCACACCAAGAGAAATCACTTTGTATTATAGTAATGGAGATTACATACAAATGTTAGACTTATCTTTCTGGTGTCTGTTTACAACAGCATTCACCATGAACAATCTTGTATAGGAACCTTCAAGTTATAGTCTACACATAATAGAATTCATTTACTGATAATACAACTACACAAGAATCCACTGATGCAACCAACTAACCAACTGATCACAATCTGTAATCATAGAGTATATCTCTATTGTTCCATGTCTGTCGAGCTTCCTCATAGAATCGTCACAACGAACCAACTGCTAACTATTCACATTCGGCTCCTCCTATTCATCCACGAAAATCCACATAGGACGGTCAACAGAATTCACACTATGTTGGCATCTTGGTGAGACACTAATAGTGTCTCACTGATGCCACTTAGACTTCATATCGATATTTCCAAGAGTCACCGTAGTCGCCAAGATGTTATATCAAGCTTTTAGTGTTATGCCGAAACACCAAGCAGTCGCCTAGACCTATCGCTTTTGCGAGGAGATCATAGCGAGTCACCAAAGGTTATACCGAAGTCACAAGTCATATCGAGCTCCAAAGAATAGTCGGCAAGACTTAACACCTTCACCAAGAGGTTTCTCTGAGATCTTTTTTTGTCACCCCAAAGCTTTCAATAGTCGCTGAGACATACACGCTTCGCTAAGACTTTACTCCGAGATCTCTAAGTTACACCGAGCACCAAATGGTCGGCAGGACTTAACAATCTTGCCAAGACCTTTGCCCAATCACCTTAAGTTACTCTGATGACCTTTACGTTATAAAGAACACTGAACAATCACCAAGACTTATGTCCATCGCTACGAGTTCTTAGCAAACCCTTAGTGTTGCCCCGATGCCTCCAAGTGTGTCCCTGTTGGCAAGACCTTCACAAGTCACTGGGACTTCTTCCCGAGTGTTGAAGTCACTCTAAAGCCACCAGTCACTGTGAGTCTCCCCGAAGCCTGATTGAATGGCTTGTCAGCCAGAGGTCTCCACGCGGTAAGAGGTCACAATGATAGACTCCAAAATGTTAACCGTTCGGTGAGACTCTTGCAAGGTCACAACGACCTGTTCAAAACTGAATGTATCAAAGCTGCTAGTCAGCCAAACATTATAGATGTCATACCGAATTTTCTCCAGTAGGGGTTTCAGCCTATGATGATTGAGGTACATATTTTCAACAATCTCCCACTTGATGAAGATCACACAGGCACCTCCAGAGCATAACATAACTTACTGAAAATCATGGGCACCAAGGCCCATTGAACTGGCACACCACCTGAACTTGTCATTGCTCACTGGCTTCGTCAATGAATCTACAGCATTCTCCAGAGCATCAACCTTTTCCAAACTGACCTTTCCATCCACAACCATATCTCATACAAAGTGGTACTGTACATCAATATGTTTTGTCTTGACATGGAAAGTAGGGTTCTTTGCTAGAAAAATCGCACTCTGACTGTCACAAAAAAATATTATTTCCCCTGCATCAAAACCAATGTTAGAACACAAACATTTCAACCATACAACTTCTTTACAAGCCTGAGTAGCTACCATGTATTTAGCCTCTATAGTGGACAAAGCAACTACAACCTGTCACTTGCTCATCCAACTCACTGCACCACCATTCATCATGAAAATGTATCCACTAGTGGACCTCCTACTATCAATTTCCCCTGCCCAATCAAAATCTACATAACCACGAATGCTAAGAGTCCTCTGTGATTCAACCAAGTTCCCATGGTAACACAAATAAAAATATAAAGTTCCCTTCAAATATTTGAAAACTCTCTTTACAGCATCCCAATGTGTTCTTCCTAGATTAGCCATAAACTGACTAAGAACTCCCACTGCTTGGGCAATGCCTGGCCTTGTACAAACCATTGCATACATGAGACTGCCACCCACACTAGCATAGAGTACACTGGTCATGTCCTCCATCTCAGTAGGGGATTTTGGATAGTCCTCAACAGATAGCTTCATTCCCTGCATGACTGGAACCACTAGCTATTTGCAATCATTCATACAAAATCTCTCAAGAACAGCCCTGATATACTTACTCTGACTGAGCCAAAGCTTTCTATTCTTCCTATCCCTAGTTATCTCCATCCCCAGAATATACCTTGTTGCACCAAGATCCTTCATTTCAAACTTAGTAGAAAATTGAGACTTAAGATCATAAATCATTAGCTTATTATTGCCTATGAACAACATATCATCAACATAGAGAGCAATAACAAGTACTCGATCACTTTCAGCTTTATAATATACACAGTGATCAGATTTTGATCTCACAAATCCTAAAGACAATACAAAAGTATCAAATTTATGGCACCACATTCTAGGTTACTGCTTTAACTCATACAAAGACTTCTTTAATTTGCATACCAGTTTTTCTTCCCCTTTTTCAACAAAGTGCTCAGGCTGGGACATATAGTTTTCTTCTTCAAGATCACCATGAAGAAATGTTGTCTTCACATCCATCTATTCTACCTCTAAGTCATATGCTGCTGCAAGTGACAAAAGAAATCTAATAGATGTCAGCTTTGCTACAGGAGAAAATATTTCCCCATAATCAATTCCCTTGATCTAGGAATAACCCTTTGCAACTAGTCTTGCCTTGTATTTTTCTACACTACCATCCAGACCAATCTTTTTCTTGAATACCCATTTGCAACCCACAGGTTTTCTGCCTTCAGAAAAGGGCACCAAACTCTAAGTATCATTCTTTTCTAAAGATGCCATCTCTTTTTCCATGGATTCCAACCAAGAATATGAATTAGACATTTTAAATGCCTCCTTTACAGTCCTAGGCTCATCAGTGCTAGAAATCAAAGCATAGGCACAAGTAGAATCAATCAATGAGAACCCATACCTATCTGGTTGTTTCCTTTCTTGGGTTGACCTCCTCACTGGCTGAGGCTGAGGTTCTTCTTCTTCAGAAATTTTAGAACTGCTTGAGCTCTCCTCAGTTTCAGGTACATTTTGAATTTTCAATTCCTCTTTCTCTGGTGTAGGAGGAATTATTGCTACATCATTATTGTTTTCTGACTTTGTCTCTGACTACAGATCCAAGGTGGAAGGTTTCAGCTCATGAAAGATTACACTTCTGCTGTATACAACCTTTTCTGTTTCAGGATTCCAAAGCTTGTATCATTTTATGACAGCACTATAGCCAATAAAAATACATTTGATAGCCTTATTCTCCAATTTAGATCTTTTCACATCCGACACATATGCATATGCCTCACAGCCAAAGACTTGAATATGTCTAAGAGAGGGCTTCTTACCATACCATGCTTCCAAGGATGTTTTCTCAACAAGAGCAGAATTTGGAGAATGATTAATTAGATAACATGCAGTAGATATAGCCTCAGCCCAGAATTTATCCTCCAAGCCAGCACTACTGAGCATACTTCATGCTTTCTCCATCACTGTCCTATTGAACCGTTCTGCAACTCCATTCTTCTTGGAGTATAAGATGTAGTCTTGTGTCTTTTAATTCCATGGTCTTTACAGTATCTTTCAAATTCATCAGAATAGAATTCACCGCCATTATCAGTCCTTAAGCACTTTAGTTTTCTACCAATCTGATTTTCAACAAGGTTCTTAAATTCCTTAAATCGACTGAACACTTCTGATTTACTTTTCAAAAAAAAAATGCTCTTCTTGAATAATCATCAATGAACGACACATAGTATCTTGATTTAGACAAAGAAGGAACATCCATTGGACCAAACACATCTGAATGAATATAATCTAGCAAACTAGAAGATTTCTGAGAACTGAAATAAAACAAAACATGGTGTTGTTTTCCATATATATAGTGTTCATAGAATTCAAATTCAAGATTACAATCTTCATGCCCCTCAACCAGGTTTTTATACTTCAAGGTTTTTAAACCTTTTTCTCCTATGTGGCCTAACCTATGATGCTAGAGCATAGTCTTCTCTGCTGGAAGTTTTACTTACATAGAGTTTACATAATTAGGGATAGTTCCCTCTTTACCTCCATGAGCAGCTTTTAGTGACTTTCCAGAGACACTGTTACATTGAACAACATGTGCATCCAGCTTGTACAGGGTACCAATTCGAGAACCTCTATCTAGCACCATTGAACCTCTAGTCATCTTGCAGCCATTCCAGAGAACAAGACTTGTACTCCAATATCATTTAGCTTACTGACAGATAGTAAATTTTGAGCCAGACCTGGTATGTGCATAACATCATTAATTCCCTTTACTCTGCCATCAGGGAATTTGATCCTGACTCTTCCATGGCCAACTATGTCCAAAGTTGAATCACTCGCCAAGTACACCTTTCCGCCATCATATTCTTCATACTTTGTGAACCACTCTCTATGAGATGTCATGTGGAAAGATGCTCTAGAATCAATCAGCCAGACATCATTTGATGCTTGTGTAGCCAAGGCTGCAATGAAGGTGTCTGCATCACTATGACAAGAGTCATTATTAGAAGAATACTTCTTCTTCTTCTTCTTCTCCTCTTTACAATCCTTTCAAACATGACCAGGTTTCCCACAGTTCCATCACTTCACCTTGGACTTCTTGCTAAGAGACTTTGATCTCCCTTCTAATTTTGATTTTGATTTCTTGTCCTTCTTCTTGCCTTTCTCTTTCGGTCTTTCACTGATAGCAAGAGCTTCCTTCACCATCTCAGAAGATTTCCTTCTCATCTCTTCTAACAAAAAAAGAACCAACAACATCTTCCATCTTGAAACTAGATGTACTCTCAATCACCATCACCAGATGATCCCATGAGTCTGGTAAAGAACACAATAAAAGCATACAATGATCCTCTTCATCAATTTTTACACCAATAGATGTCAATTAAGCAATTATCATATTAAATGCATTCAAATGATCAGCTACAGACCCTCCTTCCTGCATTCTCAAAGAGTACAACTTCTTCCTCAGGAACAGTTTATTCACCAAGGACTTCCCCTAATAAATAGATACCAGTCTCTTCCACAAAGAAGAGGCAGTCTTCTCCTCATGCACATTCAGAAGAATTGACTCTGCCAAACAGAGCCTTATCAGCCCCTTATACTTTCTATCTACAAGGTCCCAATCTTCTTGCTTCACGCCTGTAGTTTTAGTTCCAAACACTACAAGCCACAAATCATGATCAAAATTTCCAGACATGATAGCCATCTCAACCTGTAATAGGAAATACAAACTCTACAAGACTCCCACTGAACAGAATTGACTCAAAAAACCCAACGTACCCACAAGGATAACACAACTGGCCAAGCTCTGATACCACTTGTAAGGAAAATTAGATGCGAAAACAATTCTCCTAACGTCAATACCTTAGGAAAGAATGCATATATACTTTTAAATTTTACAATTATAGTCTAATTAAGATGCACTATGAAATAGATAATAGAAACAGAGTATTTGACAATCACACATGAACACCAAATATATGTGGGAAAACCCTTACGGGAGAAAAACCCACCACACCAAGAGAAATAACTTTGTATTACAATAATGGATATTACATACAAATGTCAGACTTATCTTTCTGGTGTCTGTTTACAGTAGCATTCACCATGAACAATCTTGTACAAGAACCTTCAAGTTATAATCTACAAAGAATAGAATTCATTTACTGATCATACAACTACACAAGAATCCGCCGATGCAACCAGCTAACCAACCGATCACAATCTGCAATCACAGAGTATATCTCTATTGTTCCATGTCCGTCGAGCTTCCTCATAGAACCATCACAACGAACCAACTGCTAACTGTTCACATTCTGCTCCTCCTATTCATCCACGAAACTCCACATAGGACGGTCAAGCGGTCAACATAATTTGCACTGTGTTAGCATCTTAGTGAGACACTAATAGTGTCTCGTCGATGTCACTTAGACTTCATATCGATATCTCCAAGAGTCGCTGTAGTTTCCAAGATGTTCTATCGAGCTTTCAGTGTTACGCTGAAACAATAAGCAGTCACCTAGACCTATCGCTTTCACGAGGAGATCATAGCGAGTCACCAAAGGTTATACCAAAGTCACAAGTCATATCGAGTTCCAAAGAATAGTCGGCAAGACTTAACACCTTCTCTGAGAGGTTTCTCTGAGATCTTTATTGTCACCCCAAAGATTTCAACAGTCACTGAGACATACACCCTTCGCTAAGACTTTACTCTGAGATCTCTAAGTTACACGGAGCACCAAATGGTTGGCAGGACTTAATACTCTCGCCAAGACCTTTCCCCGATTGCCTTAAGTTACTCTGATGACCTTTATGTTATAATGGACACCGAATGATCGCCAAGACTTTTATCCATCACTAAGAGTTCTTAGCGAACCCTTAGTGTTTCCCCGATGCCTCCAAGTGTGTCCCCGTCGGCAAGACCTTCAAAAGTCGCTGGGACTTCTTCCCGAGCGTTGAAGTCACTCAAAAGCCACAAGTCGTTGTGAGTCTCCCCGAAGCTCGATTGAATGGCCTGTCAGCTAGAGGTCTCCACGCGATAAGAGGTCACAACGATATACTCCAAAATGTTAACCATTCGGTGATACTCCTGCAAGGTCACAGTGACTTGTTCAAAACAGAATGTATCAAAGCTTGCTAGTCAGCCAAACATTATAGATGGCATACCGACTTTGCTCTAGTAGAGGTTTCAGCCTGTGATGATTGAGGTACATATTTTCAACAACCCCTTCCCTATCTCTCTCTCTCCATCTCTCTCAAGTATCTCCCCACACCCCTTTCTCTCTCTCACTCCCTCCATCTCTCTCCCATCCATCTATCTATCATTTCTAAGTAACACATTTGGTGAGCACAAAATGCAATTTACCTTGAAACAGTAAAATAGGGATTGCCCCCATGATTCAAGCCCACATGCTTCTTATTTGTCTGGTTCAATACTTTATTTGATAGAGAAATTCCTTTTTTTATGTAGTTGACTCCCTGTTGTTCCAATCTATGCTTGATCCATCACCTTTTTACCACCAATTTGCATGCCAGTCAATGTAGATGAAGACAGTTTGAAGTTTCTACATCATTTTACATTAGTAAACATTCCTCTATTTGAAGTCACTCCACAAACAACATCTCAAGGTATGTCATCAATTGCACCTCTAATTGAAGGTACACAATCTATCCCCGATGTTGGCATTCCTAATGTTGATAAAAATTTACATTTGAGAACTCTTCCTAGAGTCTTGCATAGAAAACCTATATTTTTTATTGATATTGATTCCAATATTTTGAAATGGATGTTGGATAAGATTCCAAAACGTACATGTCAAAGATATGAATAGAGGATAAGATTCAAAGATTATAAAACAATTGCTCAAGGCTTGAGATGTTTAATAGTAGATTATTGGAAGGATAACATAAGGACCTCTCCTAATAAAAGCGATGTTGTAAGAATGAGAATTGGTAGTAAAATTCATGAGCCACATCCAAAGCATTATTTGTATACCACTCATACCCAATTTTTTGCTGATTTTGTATAGAAATTTCTTGAAATTAAAATATGTCAAAGCTATTTTCAAATGCTAAAGCATTTTATATCAAATTAAATCACACACACTACTTGTTGTTGTAGATTACATACTGATTTTTCTAACCATTATGATTTTTATCGACGTATATGTGTAGATATATGCATACTAACAATGTTTTGTAGGAATGTAACATAAGGCCTCCACCTAAATCCTCAAGGGAATTATTATCTTGCAAGTTATGTGAAAGAGAGGATGGTCAAATTTTTTAAAAGTCATGTTTGGATGGCACATGTGATCATTGTGGTGATGTGCAACATTTTCCAATTTTCCAACACATGGCTAGTACACACACAATTGGAGATAGAACTATCAAATTTGGAAAATACAAGATAGTGGCCTACAGTCTAAAAGATGGGAAAGAAGTAAAAAAGTGTGAATTGGTCAATGATAAGATTCCAACATATCAATTTATGGGCATTTTTCATGATTAGGTGGTCTATGAGTATGCAAGGTATACAATTAGAGCTCAATGGTGGGACTCACAATTCAAGTTATTCAAGGACACATTTCCACTTCATAGCATAATTTCAATTGTCAAATTTGTGGATAACTACACACTATAGACACAAAAAAAGGTGCAATCATAGTACTACAACTCCACATAGGTTGCTATATTTGTGCATATAGCATTCATTCATTCAAATGATAGTACAAAGGATAACATGAAATTATTGAGGGAGTATCACTTTTGCACCAATAATGATCACATACATTCTATCAAGTTTGTGCAAGGTTGCTTTCAGATGCTTTGTGCTGATCTAGCTAGCAAGGGCATATCATTCAGTTAGTATATCATATGGTCAGATAGCTATACATTGTAATTCCAGAATGCCAGAATGTTTTACTAGTTGATTAGGATGCATAGGATCAGTGGTGTTCAACATATGTGGAACTTCTCAGAGGTTAGGCATGGAAAGGGGGAGCATGATGGAGTACGTGCATGTATCAAAATATCCTTAGCATGAGAAGAGTTAAAATACAAAGACAGTGTAAAGTTGATAGATGCAAGATCAATTATCGAGTGGTGCAATCATGCAATGGGTCCAAGTAGTGAAGGTAATTATTTAGTTCATAGATTTTTTCATTTAGTAGATGATACTAACATTGAAAAATATGAGGATTGTTGTACACTAGCAGGATCGAGCAAGCTACACTCTTTTAGAAGCTCCAATGTAGGTTGTAACATGGACTTTCCATATGCAGAAGATGGAATTCTTTTATTTTACATGTACACTTCAGAAATGGAATGATTACGAGTCAACAGAGTGGGTTGACGAATGGTCTATAAGAATTTTAACCCCACTTGACATTTATCAGCTCCTGACGGCTCTACAAATCATGGACATGCAATCATTTGCTGACTTTGGTCATGTATCAAACCTTGTAGAACTAGGTAATATATCTTATTTACATGTCTTATTTTGATGTTCATGAAATACATCTAACAAGATGAACATATCAATGTAGGGCATGTTTATGTGGTGATTGTAGATGAAGAAAATGAAGAGGGTACAACTTATTACCTATGTCATTATATTGAGGCCAAAAAGAAATTGGAGGCCCCAATTATAGATGGAGAAAACATAGAATATCCTACAGGTTCAGTGGTTGTTACTAGAACATGACTTAGAAGGTACCCAGTTAAGAATGTTCCAATTTGGTTGTTTAAGGACTTTGACACACATCAGAAGATTCTTCACTACTCGAACCTTGTCATCGCCAAAAATGTTCATTTGATCAAATATAAGGGTAGACCTGCGAACAAGAACTTGTGGAAAGTATGCGAGTCTGACCACGAGGCAATACTTGACATAATAAAAAGTAGAGCAGACCTGGATGGATCCCTGGATTGATTTGTAAGTATGCACATTGAATTTGTATAGTCATGTTATTGATCACTGCTTTCTTTCAAGCATTTAAGTTTGATTGTACAAGAGTTTGCAAAATTGCGCTATTGTTAATTGCTCTCTATTGACCACCTATAAGTTGGTATTCTCTATTGTTGTTTGATGTCATATGCATTTAGGACCATCATTGATGCACTTGTGACAGTAGGTTATAATTATGTTTTTCAACTTAAGGAAAGAACATTGGTTGTTGGTGCAAGTGTTCAGTGATATGAGAAACATCGATTGTTGGTGCATTTTCTAGTTCTCAATCTTCTCTTTCTTTTCCATTTCGTAGATTTCTCATATTCTTATATGTTCCATGTTTTATGTTGAGGATGTCAGTGATATATTTGAAATTTATACGTATGATCATCGATAGATGAGAAAGTAGTGAAAGATGGCCCACATCACCATTGTAGGACCTTCAATCGATCTACTTACAACATGCATGAAGGTGATAATAGATCTCATCAGAAGGTGTATGTTTGACATTATTCATTTATTGGTATTTTAATTATTTTTATGTGAGTCCATGTCTAAAATTGTTCAGCTTTTGCAGGATTGTTGTGGACCAAATTCTAGTGACAGTACACAACCACGAAGAGGCTACTACCCATGTGTTTCTAAGGGAGCAGGGAAAGTACATGTTTTGAAGCATTTTGAAATACAAATAACTGGGCCACCTGAGGTGAATTGGAGAAAATAAATTGGGCAGCAGATCCTTTTGTTTCTTCTTGTACAATATATTTCATGATGTGGGTTGCAAATGCGAGGATTATTTCCCTACATGTATTGCTACAAATATTGAGAAATGAGAGGATTTTCAAGATGTTCTTCCATCACTATTGTAATATTTGTTATTGAGTTAGTGTATTTTTTGATATAAAAAAAATGAGAAATTAATACATGTAAATGTGTATACTACTTAATATATGTCTTAATTAAATGTGTATAGTACATTTAAAGTTAGTTGTAATGGTTTATGGTTTACATTTAAAGTTGTCATTGGAATTTTAAATGTTAGTTGGGTCAGTTTGATGGTTATTTTTGGTTGTGGGAGGTTTACAACCTATTGGGTCAATGAAAAAGGTTGTTGATCATTTTTGAGGAAGAAGTCAATAAAAAATCTCACTTTTTTGTGTTGTTTTCTAAAAATTTGTTGCTCTCTTGCTCTATACAATTTTATACAGCCTGTCTTCAATCCAAGTTACATCTGATTTGAAGGATATATGTGTTATCTTTGTTTTGACATTGGAGTGAAGTAATTTCATTGTGTTTTAAGAATTTTATTGCAATTTTACTCAAGGTGGGTCTGTACAATCAAGATCAAGGTTTTGAAGGCATAAAATGAAATAATGACCAATTCTCCAACCATTGATCTTGTGCCACATGCATATACAGTTCCTTAGTGATGCAAATTAGGGAGGAAAATTGATTCTCAATCACAAAACAAAGAGATTTCAAACACCTTTTGTCTCTTCAAACCGTATTTTCATAATCTCACCTAGTGTTCCCTTATAGGTCTGCAACTTAGTTTCTTGATCATCACTTGTAGATTATTTATCTAAACCAATAACCATCCATGATTTCAAACACACTTTAATCCCTCACAAAACATATCTCAAGACACCACATGGTTACTTTGGACCAACTCCTCATTTCATGGCTTCTACGTTGTCCCAAATTGGCCAATTAGGCCACATTTACAAAAAAATTGTACTCTAAACTATCAACCAACCACAAAAATTTGTCGATATTCCTTTTCCTGCTTATAAATCCTCAAAATACACCATTTATAATTAGAGACGTTCCCTCTAACACCATTAACCATAAAACCCTCAATTTTGCTTATTTTAGGGGGGTTTATTGAAAGTCTTACTCCCACAACTTATATCACCTTGAAAAATCATAAAACATGCCTCAAATGACCTACACAAGCTTAAAATACCCTCAAAATTTGCTTCCCTAAGGGTTTACTACCCACCTTAAACCATCAAATTTCACAAAAAACTCACAAATTTGACAACTAGGGCATCATGCCCACACTCACAAATGATCTCCCCTGCTCCACAACTCAACATATACACCTAATGTCACCCTATTGGACTCATTCCATTGAGCCACAATATGAAAAATAGGTGGAATGAGTCGCAAATGCATTTTATATCTGCAAAACCCTTGAACTTGTCTGTTCAGACCCATGTACATAAAATTAGTTATAAAAGCTTCATTTCCTTATGAAATCATACTAGATTGGATTCAAAATGAAGCTAGTACATTTTTCTAACAAAAAAAAATCCTTCAAACTAATATGGCTCAATATGGATCCGTACAAGCTTGGAAAACAACATAATTTCTATAAAAACATAGAATTTTAATCAAACATGGCACTTTATTAGTTTTCTTTCACAAAATCATCAACAAAATCCTTCCTTCGAGTTCCTCAAGTATTTATAAACTTGAAACCAACTATCAAAACTAAAAAACTTAACTTTTAAACTCCAAGTGACCGTTTTCCTTCCTAATTTGCATTTTGCAACTTTTCAACATTCGACTTTTGCAATTTCACATCATTTTGAAAAATGTGCATCATGAACTCCTAAATAAACCCCAAACCAAAAAAAATGACTTATTACATTATAAATTTGTCTAATATGACCTTATTGAATGACAAACAAGACTCTATGCAAAGTTGTGAAAAGTTGTCATTTTGCAAAAAAAGTTGCAAAAATTTGTTGAACAACATTGCATTTTTATGTAAAAGGAATTTGAACTCGTGTGACCAAACAAAATATTCCAACGCATCTGAGTGGGTATTTTTAAACTAAGCATGGTCCTATTTTTCACGCAAATACACCGAATCTCTCTGAGCTATGTTCAACCGAATGAATCCCTTAAGAGTCTAAAATGCAAAATGGCTGGAAACTTCAACATGTCATTACTTGGAAACTATGATGCTTATAAACTTCTCGTCTAAGCCTATGGGATCATGTTCAGAACCTCTACAATAAGCTCTCTATGTTTTTTCTATCTTGGAGGTTTTTTCTTGTGGTGGCGAGTTTTCATTTGGGGAAAAAATTATCAAATGCAAGTAGTGCAAAGTTGCAAAGTGGTGCAACTTTCATTCTGCAACTCATGTGACCAAACAAACTATTCCAATACATCAAGTGGGTACGTTTAAGCTAGGAATGATCTTTTTTCATACCCAAACACACCGAATCACTCCAAGCTACATTCAAACGGTTGAATCCCTTAAGTGTCTGAAGTGCAAAATGGCTACAAACTTTAACATGTCATTACTTGGACACCATGGTGCTTAGAAATTTATTGTCTAAGCCTATGGGATCATTTTGGGCCACTCTACAATAACCTCTCTCTATTTTTGCTATCTTGGAGGTGATTTCCCATGGTGGAAATTTTCCGTTTGGGAAAAAAATTGTCAAATGCAAGTAGTGCAAAGTTGCAAAGTGGTGCAATTTTCATTATGTAACTCGTGTGACCAAACGAACTGTTCCAACACATTTGAGTGGGTATGTTTAAGTTATACATGGTCCTATTTTGCACCAAAACATGCCGAATTTCTCTGAGCTACATTCAACTTGTTGAATCCCTTAAAAGTCTGAAGTGCAAAATGGCTGCAAACTTCAACATGTCATTACTCGGACACCGTGACACTTAGAAACTTCTCGTCTAACCCTATGTGGTTGGGTTGGGCCCTCTAAAATAACCTCTCTCAATTTTCACTATCTTGGAGGTTTTTTCCTATCTTGAACCCCTCTACAATAACCTCTCTCAGTTTTCACTATTTTTGAGACATTTTCTTGTAGTGGCGAGTTTTCACTTGGGGGAAAAGTTGTTAAATGTAAGTAGTGCAAAGTTGCAAAGTAGTGTAACTTTCATTCTACAACTCATGTGACCAAATGAATTGTTCCAAAGTGTCCTCATGGATACATTTATGCTTGGAATGGTCGTCTTTTACATCCAAACATGTTGAATTGCTCTGAGCTACATTCAACTGATTGAATCTCTTAAGAGTCTGAAGTGCAAAATGACTGCAAACTTTAGCATGTTGTTACTCAGACACCATGATGCTTAGAAACTTCTTGTCTAAGCCTATGAGATTGTGTTGGGCCCCTCTATAGTAAGCTCTCTCATTTTTTTCTATATCAGAGGTGTTTTCCTATGGTGGCGAGTTTTCACTTGGGGAAAAAGTTGTCAGATGCAAGTAGTACAAAGTTGCAAAGTGGTACAACTTTAGTTCTGTAACTTGTGTGACTTAATGAACTATTCCAACACATCTGAGTGGGTACATTTACACTAGTCATGGTTTTCTTTCACACCCAAACATGTCATATTACTTAGACCTATGTTCAACTAGTTGAATCTCTTAAGAGTCTAAAGTGCAAAATGGCTGCAAAATTCAGCATGACGTTACTTAAACACCTTGATTCTTAGAAAATTTTTGTCTAAGCATATGGAATAATGTTGGGCCCCTCTAAAATAACCTCTCTCTATTTTTTCTATCTCAGAGGCATTTTCTCATGATGGTGAGTTTTCACTTGGGAAAAAAGTTGTCAAATGCAAGTATTGCAAAGTTGCAAAGTGGTGCAACTTTCATTCTGCAACTCATGTGACCAAATGAACTACCAATTCATATAAGTGGGTATATTTATGCTATACATGGTCCCCTTTTGCACCCAAAAATGTTGAATCGCTCTGAGCTACATTCAACCAGCTAAATTCCTTAAGAGTTTGAAGATCAAAATGGCTGCAAACTTCAACATGTCGTTACTCGAACACCGTGGCACTTAGAAGTTTCTCATCTAAGCCTATGGAATTTTGTTGGGCCTCTCTATAATAACCTCTCTTATTTTTTTCTATCTCGGAGGCATTTTCCCATGGTGGCAAGTTTTAGCTTGGGGAAAAAATTGTCAAATACAGGCAATACATTGTTGCAAAGTGGTGCAACTTTCATTTTGCAACTCGTGTGACCAAAAAAAATATTCCAACGCATTAGATTAGGTAAATTTATGTTAGGCATGGTCCTCTTTCACATCTAAACACACTAAATCAGTCTAAGCTACTTTCAATCAATTGAATCTCATTAGAGTCTGAAGTGAAAAATGGCTGCAAACTTTAGCATGTCATTACTCGGACATTGTGATGCTTATAAACTTCTCATTTAATCCTATGGAATCATGTTGGGCCCTTTTATAATAACCTCTATTATTTTTTTCTATCTTAGAGGCATTTTCCCGTGGTAGCGAGTTTTCGCTTGGGGAGAAAGTTGTCAAATACTAGTGTAAAGTTGTAAAGTGGTGCAACTTTTGTTTTGCAACTTGTGTGACCAAAAAAAATATTCTAATGTGTTTGAGTGGGTAAGTTTACTTTAGAAATGGTCCTCTTTTGCACCCAAACATGTTAAATTGCTTTGAGCTATGTTCAACCGACTGAATCCCTAAAGAGTCTTAAGTGCAAAATGGCTGCAAACTTCAACATGCCATTACTTGAACACCATGATGATTATAAAATTTTCATCTAAGCCTATGGGATCATATTGGGCCCCTTTAAAATAATCTCTCATTTTTTTCTATCATGGAGGCGTTTTCCTATGGTGGTGAGTTTTCGCTTGAAGAAAAACTTGTCAAATCCAAGTAGTACAAAGTTGCAAAGTTGTGCAACTTTCATTCTGTAACTCATGTGACCAAATAAACTATTCCAACACATTTGATTAGATACATTTATGCTAGGAATTTTCCTCTTTTTCACACAAACAAGCCAAATCGCTTCGAGCTACATTCATCTGGCTAAATCCCTTAAGAGTTTGAAGTGCAAAATGGCTACAAACATCATCATGTTGTTACTCGGACACCGTGATGCTTAGAAATTTTTCATCCAAGTCTATAGGATCACGTTTGTCTCCTCTAAAATAACCTCTCTTAGATTTTTCTATCTCAGAGAAATTTTTCCATGGCAAGTTTTCAATTGGGGAAAAAGTTGTGAAATGCAAGTAGTGCAAAGTTGCAAAGTTACACAACTTTCATTCTACAACTTGTGTGACCAAACGAACTATTCCAACATGTTTGAGTGGGTACGTTTATATTAGGCATGGTCCTTTTTTGCATCCAAACATGCCTAATCACTCTAAGCTACATTCAATCAGCTAAATCCCTTAAGTGTCTGAAGTGTAAAATGGCTACAAACTTCAACATATTACTCGAACACCATGACACTTAGAAAATTCTCATCTAACCCTATGGGATTGCATTGGGCTCCTCTACAAATTTTTTTGTCAATTTTCACTATCTTGGAGGCATTTTCCCGTGGTGGCAAGTATTTTCTTGGATAAAAAATTGTCAAATGCAAGTAGTGTAAAGTTGTAAAGTAGTGCAACTTTTATTTTGCAACTCATGTGACCAAACAAACTATTCCAACATGTTTGAGTGGGTATGTTTACACTAGACATGGTTCTCTCTCACACCCAAACATGTCAAATCACTTTGAGCTACGTTTAACTGGCCCAATCCCTTAAGAGTCTAAAGTTCAAAATGGCTAAAAACTTCAGGATGGTGTTATTCGGACACCTTTACACTTAGAAAATTATAATATGAGCCTATGGAATTGAATTATACCCCTCTATAATAGCCTCTTTATTTTTGTTATTTCAAAAGCATTTTCCCATGGTGGTAAGTTTTCGCTTGGGGAGAAATTTGTCAAATGCAAGTAGTGCAAAGTTGCAAAGTGGTGTAACTTCCATTTTGTAACTCATGTGAGTAAAAAAAATATTTCAATATTTCTGAGTGGGTATGCTTACACTAGGGATGGTCCTCTTTCACATCCAAACATGCCAAATCACTCCGAGCTACATTCAATTGGCTGAGTCCCTTAGGAGTTTGAAGTACAAAATAGATACAAACTTTATCATGTCATTACTTAGGCACTATGATGCTTAGAAATTTATCATTTAAGCCTATTTGATCATGTTGGACCCCTCTACAATAACCTCTCTCGGTTTTCACTATTTCGGAGGCATTTTCCTATGCTGGTGAGTTTTTGCTAAAGTAAAAAGTTGTCAAATGCAAGTAGTACAAAGTTGCAAAGTGGTGCAACTTTTATTCTGTAACTCGTGCGAAAAATGAACTTTTCCAATGCATCCAAGTGGGTAATTTTACACTAGGCATTGTCCTTTTTTTCACCCAAACACACTAAATCACTTCGAGCTACGTTCAACTGGTTGAATCCTTCAAGAGTCTTAAGTACAAAATGGCTTCAAACTTCAGCATATTGTTACTTGGACACTGTGATTCTTAGAAACTTCTCATCTCATCCTATGAAATTTTGTTGGGCCCCTCTACAATAACCTCGTTCAGTTTTCACTCTCTTAGAGGCGTTATCTTGTGGTGGTGAGTTTTCACTTGGGGAAAAAGTTGTCAAATGCAAGTAGTGCAAAGTTGCAAAGTGGTACAAATTTCAATTCTGCAACTCGTGTGACTAAAATAATATTCCAATGCATTTGAATGGGTAAATATATTCTAATCATAGTCATATTTTTCACCCAAACACGTTGAATCGCTTCGAGCTACATTCTGCAAGTTGAATCCCTTAAGAATCTGAAGTACAAAATGGCTGCAGACTTCAACATGTTGTTACTTAGACACTATGATGCTTAGAAACTTCTCACATGAGCCTATGAGATCATGTTGGGCCCCTCTACAATAAAATCTTTCAAATTTCATTATCTCGGAGGCATTTTCCCATGGTGGTAAGTTTTTATTTTGGAAAAAAGTTGTCAAATGCAAGTAGTGCAAAGTTGCAAAGTGGTGCAACTTTTGTTCTAAAACTTGTGTGACCAAACAAACTATTCCAATGCATTTGAGTGGGTACGTTTACACAAGAAATGGTCCTCTTTCACACCCAAACATGCTGAGTCACTTTGAGCTATGTTCAACTGACTGAATCCCTTAAGATTCAGGAGTGTAAAATAGCTACAAAATCCATAATGTTACTTAGAAACCGTGATGTTTAGAAACTTCTTGTATGAGCTTATGGGATCATGTTGGGCCCCTCTACAATAAAATCTCTTTGTTTTTTCTATCTCAGAGGAATTTTTTCTTGGTGGTGATTTTTCTCTTGGGAAAAAGTTGTCAAATGCAAGTAGTACAAAGTTGCAAAGTGGTGCAACTTTCATTCTGCAAATTGTGTGACCAAACAAACTATTCCAATGCATTTGAATGAGTACATTTATGCTAGGAATGTTCCTCTTTTGCACCCAAACATGTCGAATCACTCTGAGCTACATTCAACTAACTGAATCCACTACTTTTAGGCTCCAAGTAGGTCTAGATTACAAAGCAAGTGCCATCAATTCAACTTCCCAATCCCAAATAACCATGAAAATTCTTATAAAAAGTCATAAAACTTATGAATAAATAAAATTTAGATCTCTTAAACCCTTACATACCATAGGCCACAAAATACAAACCCTTGAATTATACTACACTATGCTCAACCAAATGAGGGTTTAATGAAAGTATGTTTTCCAAACCTCATACAAACTTTTCACACCTTCAAACATTCTAGAATATGTTTTTCAAAAACTCTAGGAACCATTTCCCAACCTCCTTGAATGCTTTTACACCTGATTGTAACTTAGAGCCATCATATTTCATTGAAAACATAGAAATTTTTGAGAGGGAAGCAATAAAATCTTTTTTTTTGGACTTCCCCTATATCTGCAATCATTAACAAACTGAAAAAAACTCTATACTAACCCACTCCACTTATTAGCAAGATCTAAATTAGTGGAATGGTTGTTGATCCAAACTTTAGACTCTTAAACCCCAAATGGAGGGTTTCAACAATTTTACTATAAAGGACTCAAAATAGAATTTAAAACTCAAAGAGGTCTCTCCAAATCAATTTTAATGGATGACCAAGTCCTTATTCTACCAAAGAAAATTTATTTTAAGGACTGATGATTTTGTATTGACAATACAAACTAGTAAATAACAAAAAACAATGTTTTAATTGTAGAACAAAGTACTTTTATTCAAAACTTCTTAAAAAATACAAACTCTCTGATCTTTTGAACACCTTCACAAGGATCTTAAAAATGTGTTTACAAAATATTTCTTGACTGGCCCCTTAGTTACTAAGACTTTACAACTTCATGACTCTTCAACTTCTTGATTTTTTACAACTTCGTGCAATTTTGCAATTTTGCAAATTTTGCATCTTTTGCAACAAAAACAACTTTTTGTAATTTGTCCTCGTAGAAACCTAAAGATGACTTAAATACATTTAAAATGAACTTATCATGACCTTTTTACCTATATTCCATGGTGAAGATTAAAAATTTACATAATTTCCTATTGGGGGCATCAAATGCATAAGGTGTGCATGCACCACATTTTTCAAGTAGTTCACTACCTTATTTATGTTATTGCTTACTATTATTCTTTGATAGATTTTTTCCAAGCATCCATCGCTTGTCTAAAAGAACTTGTTGCGGGCTCTTAGTCATAGTAGCAAGACAATGAGATGTCTGATAAAATAATTTGGTAGACATGTATGAAAAATGTGGTAGCGTAGACAAGGTAGAAAACTATATGAAAAAATTCCTCAAAGAAATGTGGTCTCATGGTGATGGAATGCCATGAAAATCTAGGGAATTTTCCTATCATGGAATTCTATCACCATGAGACCACATTTCTTTGAGGAATTTTTTCAAATAGTTTGCTACCTTGTGTATGCTATTGCTTACTATTACTCTTTGATAGATTTTTTCCAAGCATCCATAGCTTGTTCAAAAGTAGTTGTTTTATAATTTTAGCCATAGCAGCAAGGAAGTGAATTGATTGATAAAATTATTTGGTAGACATGTATGAAAAATATGGTAGCATAGATACAGAAATGAATTGTTTGAAAAAAAAACCTCAAAGAAATGTGGTCTCATGGTGATAAAATACCATGACAAACACATTGAGACCACATTTCTTTGACAATTTTTTTTGAACCATTCACTACCTTGTCTATGCTATTGCTTATTATTATGCTTTGTTATATTTTTTCCTAGCATCCATAGCTTGTTTAGAAGCACCTATTTTAGTCTTTTAGCCATAGCAGTAAGGTAGTGAACTATTTGATAAAATGCTTTAGTAAACATGTACGAAAAATGTGGTAGCATAGACAAGGCATTGAATTGTTTGAAAAAATGCCTCAAAGAAACATGGTCTCATGGTGATGGAATGGCATGAGAATCCATTGAAATTTGCATGTCATGGCATTCCATCACCATGAGGCCACATTTCTTTGAGGCATTTTTTTCAAGCAGTTCATTGCCTTGTCTATACTATTGCTTGCTATTATGCTTTTGATAGGTTTTTTCCAAGCATCCATAGCTTGTTCAAAAGCACTTGGTTTTAAGATTTTAGCCATAGCAACAAGGTAGTGAACTATTCGACAAAATTATTTGGTAGACATGTGTGAAAAATGTGGTAACATAGACAAGGCACTAAACTATTTGAAAAAATACCTCAAATAAATTTGGTCTCATAGAATGCCATGATAAGCAAATGCCATTGGCAGCTGCTCCTAGTTATTAGTTATGCAATGTGAATTAATTGAATAATGAATTAGGTTGAATTTGTAAAAACTATATTGTAATTGAAATTTTTTCATCTATCAACATCTAGTTATTAGTTATGCAGTGTGAAGTAATGCTCTGACTTTGAAAGATGTGCAATGCAATGTAATCAACGATATGAATATAAACTACAAAAATCTATTTTTTACAATTCATTAGTTAAAATATTTATTTAATTATCTCTCTATATCTCTATATGCTATGGAAATATCTTTAAATTTCAAAAAAATAGTTTTTATCTCTTGTTCTACAATTTTTTATGTTTTTTTTAAATATTATTTTTTCCCAATTTTTTAAAAACTCTTATACTTTTGGTTTGTCAAAATTTTCCCCAAAATATTTTTGTTGCTATGCATTGGAATCATGAGGCATACATGTGAATAAGTGAGGCACAAGTAACTGAAGCATTCCAATGGATACAAACCACCAAGAATTGAGCTTATTTACAAAATATGCTTTAGATGGATCTTATTGAGAAATTGAAAATAATTAATTAAGCATTAGATGTAAACAAAATCCATGCCTACAACATTCAAGCATACAATATAGACAATACACATGATAACATAATTCAAGAATTGCAATAGAAAAATAAGATTTTTTTTAATCAAAAAGTCGTAAGGCTATACAATAATATATATTGATAAAAGTATATACAATATATCCAAAAAATCTATACAAGCTTAGTACAAAGGAGCCATATGGACATAAAATGCCACATATATATAGATAGTACAGAGCATATGTTCCAAAATGCCACATAGGCATACAAAAAATGACCCTAATACATAGTCATTTCCCTCTAGGGGAAGGAAATAGATCCCGTGCTTCCTTCAAAATTTGGCTGGATGGAGTGACTATTGGTTCCCTTGTCTTTCAAACACACTCGCTAGTCCTCCTCTCTTCACTTTGGACCTTCAACTGATACAATAAAAATTAAAGATGTTAATACATAGAAATTGAATTGTGGAATGACATATAACAAAATATAATCACTTACCACATGCATATAGTCATCATGCACATTTACAGCATTACCACGTCCACGATCTGGAGTGAAAACCACCTCTAGCAACCATCAATATAGAAATTAAACTACATAAAAGTATCATGAAATTTTTTTATAATAGACTAATTTGTTGCATATCTCTCTCAATGGATCAAAACTAGCTATTGATGCAACAACTCCATGGTCCATCGTGCCACCAATATCATCAGGGTTGTCTGATTTCAACATCTGCAAATGCTAAATGAAAGATTAAATGGTAGTGTGAACTATTAAATGTTAATGGGATGGGATTAGGAAGGAATAAAGGAACAAAAAGTGAATTGAGAGAAGATAATGTGACATGATCAAGGAATACAAATGCAATGTTTGTGTTTCTCATCAATTTTTTAGATTTGTATATGCAAAATTAAGAAAATAGCTAACATTGTTTTACAAGACCATTAATGAATAAAGGCTACCTAATTGTAAGTTGTTTGAGGAAATGAATTGCGAGGTGTGGAGGTCGAAGGTCACCAGGAAACTATTTGAAATCCAAAGAATGTTATGAGACAAACATTCAAATATAACATTCAACTGTTCAAATGCAATAATAATATCTTTAATACTAGTTGCATACCTATGGACTCAAAATTGACAATTAATAAGGTTTTGTTGGAATAGAGAACATATCATGAACACTCTGACCCTGAAATTTCATCATATTGGAATTCTGCTAATTTACTTATTCTTAAATTTCAAAATATAATTTAATTAACAACATTAAATGAACTCATTGAATTTTACCTAAGTGTAAATGTTGAATTTAACATTCAACAAATCATCTGTGAAAGCCATTGCCTCTACAATTGATGTAGGTTGTGTAGCTACATCCCGATCACTCTGATTATCGTATGTGCAAACAACACCACAAGCACCACAATGGTGGGGTGGAGCTCGGGGCCTACATGTCTCCTCCACACTAGGCTCTACTAGAGGCCTCACACTATAAAATGGTATGGGTGAGTGAGCCAATCGACTCCAACATGTCCACCTCTACACTATCCTTAACAATGGAAGGAGTGACGACATGCTCCACCATGGGTCTGGCCAAGGGTCTTGGTGTCAACTATGGATTATGTCGTGCAACAGGTCTATCATTTGTGGATCCCACACCTCTACCCTGAAAGTCTAAGATGTCAAAATAATTTTTCATCTTATTGAGGAAAAACTCATAAAAGAGTTTCCTCAAAAAACATTGTGGTACCTCATGGTTATTGCATGGAGGTTCATCAAATACCATCCACCACTGCTCCCAAAATTTATTTTTAATTAACTCATGGTGGAAAAAATGGATGGGGAACCTCTTGCATGCATGAGACAAAGGTGTGATGGTTCTCAAGTCTGCAAATAGGGCACACAAGTCGGATTTGCTAATTTTTTGGTTTTTAACATCTGCATATGACAAACCACTAGCATAAAATTGTCTCATCTCATCCCTCCTATTTGAACAAAAAATTATTTTCTCGCTCATTTTTCCTACATGAGATACAATTGACTTCAATTATTCAACAATCCCTCTCCTATAAGGGTGGGTTTCAACATGCTCGATTAATCTTCCAATTAATTGTTCATTGTCTCTTTTATTGTTTTCAATTTGATTTGGAATACTTTCTTGTGTTCTTTGAGGATGCCTATGAATTGATGGAGGGGTTTTAGGTTGTTCTTGTATAGGAGGCTCTTCTTGAGGGGGTGACTATGAATTATCAATGTTTCGAGGTGGAGACTCATTCCCTAAGAATTGGAACAAAATTTTATATAAAAACCTATTTCAATCTACATTTTAAAACAAATTCAAAATAAATAGAATAAAAATTCATACCTCTTCACAATATTTGATGTCTCTAATGTGTTGGCAACATCCTCCTGAAAATAGCAAGCTAAGAGGTCAAAAGATGGATGAGATTTGGTGAGCGTGAGTTGCAGAGCTCAAATCCTCCAAGCCAAGCCTAGGTTGAAATCAAAATGTAGGTTTCAAATCCATTTTTTTCTTTTAATCTGCTTTTTCATTTGGCGTACACCAAATTTGACATGTGCCAAATGCTCAATTTTGAGCCTTTTTTGTGAATTTTTTCAGTTTGGCACCAAAATTGTGTCACAGATTGGTGCACTTACCCATAAGTAGTTTTGCAATTATGCTTCTGAAAATAATTCTATATCCTAAGAAAACTAAAGAAACTTTTCCTTAGCCAAGGAAACTAAAACTTGGAAATCCAACCCCTCACTGAGTCATTGCCTCTCTTATATAGCTGCAAAAAAAGAAAACATCACCCCAACAAAAAATTCAATACTACCACGTGTTGACAATTAATGGCACATGACCCGATTGTAGATCTTTGGTTAGGTCACAATGATCTTTGCTCATCAATTCTCAGCTGCCACATTAATTTTTCTCAAATATTTAGCAAAGATAAAGGCATGTAAATGATCAAATCCTAAAAACAATAGCCTGGAAAAAAGGTCTCGTTGATTGATCACATCATCCAAAATCATTGACTCAAAGCTTTTGTACTGAAAAAAAAGAAAAGAAAAAGGCCATCCAGCTTTGACAAACTCCCCAAAAGATAACACTCCATAGGAAACGTAATCCGCCCGCAACGAAGAGGTGACGTGTCAACAAGGCAGACACTTTCGAGCTCATGAATATAGCTCCCTAGAAAATCCCTAACAATCTAACATGTGTCCCAACTCTCTCGCAAAAGGAAGACGAAAGATGAAAGTTGCATAGCCACCATGTGGCACATTGTGCACCTTTCCAATAATTCTACTTGAGTGCGGGCACACCCAAAACTAAAAAAAATTGTACAAGCCAAAAATAAAAATGATTAAGGAAAAAACGCTTCACACAATTCATAAATACTAGTGTGTAATTACTACTGGATTATTTATTTCACTGACAACTTATTTGACATAAGTTATTCAATGAGTAATTATAAAAACTTATTAATATCATTTATTCATGCAAACTAAAATTTGTACTTATTTACAAAAAGAATCAAGTTATAACTTTTTTTCCTAAATAATTACTAATAATTTAATTTTTATTCACAAGAAAATTGGTATTATTTAAAACATCTTTGTAAAGTAACAAAAACTTATTTTCTAAATTATTTACTACTACTTAATATACTCTCAAACAATTGGTTTATTTTATTCAATATAAGTAATCAATTTTCTACCATTACTAAATCAATTTTCTATTTTTCAAAATGCATCTAATATTTGACCATGGTCTATAAATTATTTTGCAAAATGCAATGTTCATTTCCTAATTATACAAATTAGTATTACAAATGATTTAATTTATATTTTAAAATAAAATTGATATTAATTAACATGTTTTCCCAAAGTAATTGGCACTTATTTTCTAAATTATTTACCCATACTTACTATTCTTGAAACAATAAGCTCATTTTATTTATTTTAAAAAATTAGTTTCATACCGCTACTTCGATAATTTACTACTTTGAAAATGCATTTAATATTTAGCCATGCACTAAATTATTTTACAAAACGCAATGCTCAGTAACTAGAAATAGTAATTACTATTACCTTACTAAAGTAATCTACTATTACTACAAAGGTAATTATATTCATTGTCAAGTGATTGGTTCTATTTTAGCTTACTTAAGTAACTAGTTCTCTTACAAGTAATAATTTGAATTAAGCTTACTAAAATATTAAATTCATTTACAAACAATTGCATATACTATTAACTTTTTAACAATGTTTAGTGCCATATTTTCTTAATTTTATTAAACATTAAATCCAAACTCTACCCTAATCATTTTAGCTTCCATAAGTAACTAGTTCTTTTACAAGTAATAATTTGAATTAAGCTTACTAAAAAATTAAATTCATTTACAAACAATTACATATACAATTAATTTTTTAACAATGTTTAATACCATTTTTTATTAATTTTATTGAACATTTAATCCAAATTCTACCCTTTATATTTAGCTTCTATAATCAAATAATCTTGCATTCTGCTACACTCTATACAAAAATCCAAAGAGATCTTTGCTAGGTGGTAGAAACACGACGCACTATGTCACTTGTTGCTATTTGTTTTGTTTGGTTGTCATTAACTTAATTTTGGGTCGGGATTTTAGGAGTGATGGTCTCACAATAGTTAACAAATTTAACTAATGTTGTTAGTAGATACATATAGATAAAATCTCAATGATTATTCTTGTCATAAACCTATTGACAGCTCTAATACCACATTATATATAAAAAGATAATAATAGAAAAAGAAGCATAATTGATGTCATAATTGTGATCTTGAATTAAAATATTGTTTGTTTGGAATGAATTAAAGTAAACATCTTTTTAGAGTCAATGATGTTGATAGCAAGAAGAGATAAATGAGTTAGACATTTATATAAAATTAATTAAGCTAAATATATAGATGTTTTGATTAAAGTAAAGATGAGAAGGGTTTGTACCATTACAAAATGGTCATGAAGGTCAAGCAATGGATCTCACGAGACATGAAGCATCCATAAGGAAAAAGAAAAATAGTTAAAATAGAGACCAACAAAAAGAAAAGAAGCCAAACATAGGAAGAGACAAGCCATAAACCAGGATTACTACAAATCCCCTAGCATCTTGAGGCCATTAATTATCTCCCATTTTTTTCCAAGAATTGTATTTTTTCTTTGAATGTAAGTAGTTTCTTCTATGTGGGATTTCCCTCTTGGGTACGGGACATAGTTGAAGAATCAATTTTTTTTCCTATCTTATTTGACATAGCAACTTCTTGACAATCCTTCCTAACTGTCTCACCATGGAAATTCCATAGCTCCTATTGGAACACCTGAGTTGTGGCCACTCTATTTTTTACTATTTCCTTGCTATAATCAATAATCTCCTCTAATCACTTCAGTATTTTTTCCTTGTTGCAGTGTATAGTGGCCACCTCTTCTTGCAAATTTTCCCTCTCCTTTGAAGTCCCAATCACAAATTTAAGCTTCTCAACATTGGCTTCTGAATTGGCCCACTTCTCAAAGGTCTTAGCAAGAGAAGACAAGAGGTTCCAATTACCCTCATCATCAAATTAACCCAGTGAATCCTCCTAATTGTTAAGCACCTTCACTTCTAGATTCTATATCTTATCTTTTATCATAATTAATTGAGCAAGCAACCATTTTAGAATATCATTTTGGACATTCATTTCTTCACTCGAGTCATTCATTTTGAATGTCAAAAGGGTACAACTAGCACAAACAACAACTTCCATCTAAGAGTCTTTAGGGACATGGTCCAAGTTTATACAAAGGATAGGGGAATCAGGAGGGCTGGTAGGGTTGGTAGGAAAGGGAGACTTAACTTCTAAGTCATAGGATATTCTTCCTAATTAGGAGAACCAATTAAGGAATCCTCAAGATATGGGTATCAAGAATCATCAAAATTATCAAAAATAGAGATTAGGCTGGAGTGTGAAAATGACATACTTTCCTTTAAATTCATGGTGGGTTCCTCAAAAACATGGGTCTTTCCTTTAGATTCCTAGGGGTTTGATGTAGTGACTCTTCAATGGGAGCTAGGGGATAGCATAATCTTAGGGCGTGAGGTAGAAGAAAGACCCTCCAAAGGCTTAGAAAAATTCTTAATAACTAAGGTAGGGTTAATTTTCCTAGGAATAGAGGCTAAGGAAGGGGAAAGGGTGGCCTTAAAATGGAACAACCTAAAATCAAACCTTGGTGAAGGGGAAATTATTTCCCCTTCTCCTAAACAACCCTAATAGATTTCTCAAGTGAAGACATAATCTAGAATGTAAAATTAATTTTCACATTATTGTAGAAGTGATTAAGCATGGGAAAAAGGTGAGCATAAAAGTGTTTGAACCTACCTTCTAGTATGACATATCTCATTATCACTTCCTTCATACTTCTTTAGACATTGGGGAGATGATTAATACTCCCTCTTTTTGAGAAATTTATCCATTTTTTTCTAAAAAAATCCTTTATGATTTCTTGGGAGGTAAGCCCCCTGAAAATAAAACCCAATGACTTTGGTGACAATTTCCATGTTGATAGAGAAAGAGTAGCTCCTGAAATAAATATTTTCGTCCTTCCATGAGTTAGTAAATTCCATGGATATGTTGGGTTCATGATCCATCATACCTTCAATATAATTAGCTAGCTTACCCCTCTGAAGGATCATCCATAAATCCTTATCCTTCTTCCATATTACAAGAGACGAGAACTTCTTGAACCAAGTCTCCACCAATCTCAATAGGAACTTCAGATAGAGGAAAGTTGAGGTGAAATCTATGGAAACACTAGTTATTATGCACTATCAAAGATAGAGCTAACATGTGAATAGATGAGATGAGTTGAAAATATTACTTAATACACAAATCATGCTAATTGCCAATATAATCCCATGAGGATTTCAATTTAAATGTACTATGTATATGTGATGTTGGCATCAATCAAGTGATAAAGTGTAGTACTTAGGTGTCCATTGTGGAGTTGATATTTTCCAAAGTTTAAATAAGTCTAGTTTGTTGTTTTCAATTTATTATATGTCCCTCAAGGTCCTAGGTCATAGGACTAAGTTTAAGGAATCTTTTGAGAGATAAATTAAGTCATATATGAATTATGACCCCTTTTCTACCTACATTTATAAAATTGATGAGTTTTGACCATGCAGTCAAAACTTGAAGTAAAGCATGAGATAGTGGGACACATGGAATGAATCTGGGAGGAATCATTTTCACTACTCTTTCTTACTTATTTGAGAGACCAAATTGAGGAAGGAAGTGGTTTCATGGGGATTTCTCGCACATGTGTGAAAAGATGCTTAGGATTAATAAAATATTAATTATGAAGGTGAGAAGTGGCACCTTCACAATGAGATGATATTTTGATTTTCCTATTAATTTTTCTAATTTAGTGAGAAGAGACCAATTTTTGGATTTTTTGTGATGTCCTCTTTTGGGAATACACTTGACTTTTTTCCAAAAATAAGAATTGGAGCAATACAATTTTTTCACAAAGAGTATTCTATAAATAAATTACATAATTACAATATAAGTTAGAGAAAACCTTAATTAATTAACATCAAGTATTATGATCATAGATAATCCCTATTAAAAACACAATATCCAAAATACATTAAGGATCAATTTCATAGCTTACTTCCAACAGCAACCATATTAAAAGTTCGATGCGAAAGCATGATAGGATGTTGAGAGCCTATCATCCTCAATCAAGCCCAAGGGCATAGAATGAGCCTTTGTGTCATTCAACCCCTTGTCCCTAGGTATTGGCACATCCATCTTGGGGTTGGAATACTTGATGAGGGAACCAATATTGCTACATCTCCCTTCCAAACATTTCACATTGATTGCAATTATGGTTTCAATAACTTAATTTTTACAATATATATGGTTGTTCTTAATTTATATTCAAAAATTATTCTTCAAGAATTATTTCAATTGATTATTGATGTCTTTTTGATTGATATTTGAATGATTTGAGGTTGGAATGGTTGATGATTGAATAGTTGATGTTTAGATGATAGATGTTTGTATGTTTGATTGATTGAATGAAATGATAATTTATGATTATGATTTTCTGATTGATTGTTTATGTTAGGTCTCAAAAATGTAGGTTTTGAACCTTAAGAGGGTGCCAGTCTCTTAGTACATTTTTAGCTAACAAATGGGGTGAACATGATTGATAATCCCCTACTCTTTAGGCTCTGGTAAACCTAGGCAGGTGTACCTAAATGATAAGGAATATTTAAAGGTTTAAATATAGTCTCTAACTTGGGTGATCTATTCACAATGGCACGTGGACGTGAAATAGATGCTAGGATAATAACTAATTCCTACTCTCGATGTTTTGAGAATCGAGTGTATGAGTAAAGTTTGTATAAAGTGTTCTAAGTATGACTAGTACCTAATCCTGTTGGGCCAATGGAGTCAGATTAATGTGATGATGGAAAAAAATATGTAAGGTAGGTGGATCTACTTCTTAGCTTAAAACTAACTTGTTGGGAAGTTTGGATGTTTGTAGCCTATACAAATGTGCAAGTTTGTCAATTACTATACTCTTATTTATGAATCATAATGTTATTTTCCAAAATTACTATGATATCATACAAGGATTTTTAATTCTTAACTTGAGGAAAACCAATAAGAGTAATCAATTTAAAAGGATTTTAATCCATGGTAGGAACTAATTAAAATGAATTACTTGAAAGGAATTTAATTCACTCTAGCTAGAACCCAATCAAGAAAATCACACATCAACAACAAATGTCTCCTAACAAATTGTATAAATTTGAATAATAGAGTAAAACCACTTTGTAGATAGAATAACAACATATAGGATTGAATATTAACACAACATTTGAACACTGGAAATAAATCACCAATTTGAACAGTCTTCACCATTGATTATACTTCAAAATGTATACATTAATAGTATAAGTTTTTGAAATATGAAAGCAGATGAGTGAAAGGTGATATGTGAATTGATGAGAATATCTACTACTGTCGATGATGATCCAAAACTGGGCCTTGGTTTCCCATTTTATATGGGAAGCAACAAGCTATATACTCGTTACAAAAGGTGCATCTTTTCATAAACTTAACTAATTGTATAAATTAAATTGGTTGAGGAAACAACAATGGATGGTGACACTTTCTCCATTAGTCAATGTAGAGAATTCATTACCTCTCAAGATCTAGAAAGGTTCTCCTCTCCATGATAAAGTGCTCAATCATTTTGCAGACCTCAACTCGATACCTATTCTTCCACATTTGGGGCCCTTCCAGTCCTGTTGATGAATAGATTCATTTCTAACAAGTACTCGATATAATCCTCCCTGATATGAGTGTCAAAATTTGAAAAAGAATTTTTCATATTGTACTCCATATACATTATTCCCTCAAGCTTCTTATGAGTATTGTCTAATATCATCTCTTTTTCATTTATTATCTCAAGTTCCCATGGAAGTGTTTGCGAGAATTCATCATTCCAATGTTCTTGTACTTTAAGCCCTCCTTCATTATCAAAAAACATGGGAAACAGGATATCCAAAGATTGGTCAAATTCATCAAGCTCAGCCTTAATCTTGGCATGAAACTACTTGTGCTAATTGATTAACTCATTATATCTATGGAGGATCTTGTTGGTGTAAATAAAGTCTTGTACCTTAGTCAATTCAATACTAGGGGACTTATTTACACATGTTAAGTTTACTTAGGTCCTAGGAAGGAATCTTTCTAGAAGGTGTTAGTGTTAGAAACTAAGATCAAACATGCAAACCAAAAAGCCTTCCACAAAAGAGAAAAATAGAAAAAGAAAAGCTATTGCAAAAAGATGTGCAAATAACATTATTCAAGAATTCATAATTACATGAGATGATTTGCTTTATAGAATAAAGGTATGCATAACCCTAATCTTATCTTGAGCATCAAGATAGCTCAACAAGATAAGGATGAGAATAATTAACCTAGGAATTAAAATATACCTAAGTTATGCAAGTGTAATTAAATATTAATTACACTAACACCCCCCATAAGTGTAACTTAGGGAGACTAAAAAAGAATGCACCTAAAACTAAGATGAATGCAAGAAAGCATGAATGGGTCCCAACAACAAGGCTTGATCAGGTACCCATGCAAAAATGCAATAATGAGGTAGAGAAGGAAAACCCAGTGGGACAAAACCCCCCTACAATGAGATGACTATTGCAAAGAAGCACTGGAAGAACACTGTGGAGTAACATTAGAACCAAAATATGACAAGCAAGGAAAGATACTTTTTTCTACAAGAAACCAAAGCAGAATCATAATAATGTGATAGTAGACCCGATGCCATAGAACACTGGAAAACTCACAAACTAGAACAAACCTGGAATCTGTGAAGCAACAGTAGATGAAATGATGAAAAAATTTGGAAACCATGTATCTCAATGTCAATGCCAAACTAAGACTAAAACTCTTCCATGGGAACAAGTACCATAAAAACTTTGGAACATTAACCATAAAAACATGGCCCTCAAACTAAGATGGGTTTGAACCAATGCAGATCAATAACCATAGGCTCCCAATCTGAAGTGTGAACTGATGTGAATTTGATATGTGTCAAGAAAAAGAAAAAATGTGTCCAAAAGAAACTAAGAAACTAGATATAACCCATGTGAGTTGTCATCAATAACAAGATGAAGATCAAAGTGCATGCACACTCTAATTAGATTAGTATGCAAGAAACCCCTTGATGGAACTTTATCTTAGTTCATTTATTACAATAACCCAATTATTGTAAAAGGAGAGAATGCTAACATGCATAAACAAAAAATAAAATGATGTGATACTGAAATGAAGTGAAAAGATTCAAGTTTCACCCTTCCAACTACCAAAACATCCAACTAATCTCCAAAACACCCATCAAGAAAAATATGGAATAACAATCAACCTGGGATAGATACAGCAAAAAGTGCATGGAAAAAAACATATAGCTCCTCAATACCTTTCCAATGCTGCAAAGAGAGCAAAAATCAGAGATCGTGGCAAAATGTTATGAGCTCGGAGGCCATAAATGAACATCTGAATTTAAATAGAAATAAATGCTGCTAAATAGAAAAATACTAAAAACTAAACTACACCATAGGATAGTGCTCAGAACTAGCTTTCTGACGATATCTTGTTTTCTTGATTTCAATACCATATGCCCAAGTTATGCCAAAAAGAAAAAAATTGCTCCTTGAAAGCAAACTGGGGCTAGGAAGGGGAAAAGAGGGTCGTATGGCCAATGACATCAGTACTTCATGATGTTAAATTTGATGGCCATTTGGCCATCGCCACAAAAAAAATCCCCCCTACAAAAAAAATTGACAGTCGTCACTAGGAATATTCATGGGAATATTCCATCTACTAAAAAAAAAGTTGATCCCCTAAAAAGTTCTCAGCCACCAGATTTTTGAAAATATGCACTGGATTTTATAAGAACCGCTAGTGTTGAGGTCACTAGGAGTTTGTAAGTAGCTATCGCTGCTCTGTTAATGTCCGTTGGTGATTGATAAGGGCCGCCAGTTTTTGGAGGCTGGTTGATGGATGAAGGGGCCCACACAGGTACAATACAGCCTACGTAGGGACATGACCTGTGCAGGTCTGTACCACCTGTATAGGAGCCCCTTTTTTTATTTGCAAAAAAATTAAAAAAAATTAAAAAAAAATTAAAAAAAAACAAAAACTAGTGATTCTTTTTTTGCATGCAGGAAAAATATTATAAAAAACATGATTTTTTTATGAAATGCATGCATAGGGGCCGTACACAGACTGTACGACTTCTGAAACAAAAAAAATTTACCTTAGAAGCTTGCGACGTCAAAATAGGCCGAGTTATATGTCAATTTTCATCTCTTAGATGCTCTAGATCTGATGGCAAGGTCTGATCTGCCTGAAAATGCACCAGAAGCTTCACAACTCTTAGATCTGGAAAATCTTCAAACCCCCATAACTTTGGCATAAAATGTTGGATTTAGGAAAAACAAAATTCAATCTTGAATTTTTCGACAACCCTGGACTAAAAAATGAGCTCATATTTCCTCCAATGTACGCCAAAAGTGACCATGCAAGAGCACCCAAATAGAGAGACAATCTTAAGGTATGAAACCCTCAAGGAATCTTGAACTAACTCTGCAATGTATTTCTCCAAAAAAGTTGAGAAGGGGCTACAAATCGAGGCTCTGATACCATGTTAGAAACCAAGATTAGACATGCAAACCAAAAAGCCTTCCACAGAAGAGAAAAACTTTAAAAGAAAAGCTATTACAAAAATATGTGCAAATAATATTATTTAGGAATTCATAATTACATGAGATGATTTTCTTTATAAAAGCAAGGTATGCATAACCCTAATCTTATCTTGAGCAATAAGATAGCTCAACAAGATAAGGATGAGAATAATTAACCTAGGAATTAAAATATATCTAAGTAAAGTTATGCAAGTGTAATTAAATATTAATTACACTAATAGTTAGTTATCATTGGTTGTTATCTTATCTTTTAACATTTACAACATGTGAACCTAGGTAAGTGTGATTATTTTTCTCATGTCATATGATTAAGACACTTGTAATTATCCTATGACATCTTGCATCTCACCTTGGCTATATAACCAAGGGGTCTCTACTACATTGTACAATCACAAACCATATTGATAAGAATACAATTTATTCTTGTCACACTTTATTCTCTCTTTTTGTGCTTTCCATTTGGTCTCAAGATCCTAGCAGCCATAGCAAATTCTATCATGGTATCAGAGCAGGTTGGGTTCCATTAGAGAGTCTTTTTCTAAAGAGAGATACTAGATTTGGGGTTGTTCTATTTTTGGCTCTTTATTGCAGGTTCATATCAGAGCTTGCTAGTGCAAATCTAAGCTCACCATTGCATTTGGAAGGTTTGAGAAAGTTGATTTTTCCATTTGTTTCATCCAAATTAGACATACAAGGCCAAATCTATGAGGGTTTGAAGTTGAAGAGTGGTTGCCAATCCAAGAGGTAGCTACATTTTTGGAGCATTTTGGGTCAAATCTAACCCTACCATCATGTCCAGAAGGGCCAAAAACCCTAAGATCAACTACCAAATCATCCAAATCGGAACAGTTGTCTAGTGAGGCAAAAAAAAAATTCCTAGGAAGACATACAACCCCCTAAGTCATCATTATTATCAAGAAAAAAATTGTGAGTCTGTAGACTTTTCAATTAGGGTAAATACTAGTGCACAGTATAGGGGAGCATCCTATGCCATGTGGCAGGAGGCCACTGGCTGGCTATGGCCCCACCTTCCCCCATCTTCAATAAAAGTGGTGGTTAATTCAAAAAAGTTAGATAACCATTTTCAAAACCAACACTATTAATTAAATACTGGCGGGGTTTATTCACCGACACAAAACAGAATATTTTGTGGCTTAGTCAAAGATTTTGTCAACCTCCAATATCTAGACAACTATCAACTTTCAGCTTGGATTCAAGGAATATTCTATACACAGAGGGTATATTCTCTTTTGAAGGTAGAAAGACTGTCAATTTAAATCACTTGAAATGTTGATGTCATCATTGCATCAATGATGATGTTAGCATTCTAAAAAAAAAATCCCCCCTCACCATTGAGCTTTTCAATTTTACAATCCAACTTTGAAGGCCTATATCTCACTCATACGAGATCCTTTTTCAAAGATTTTTTTTATTTGGGCTAATTTTTTGCACTCTTCGTAGTGGCATAATTCATTTTTGGTTTTGGTGCCTTGCTTTTCCAAAAATTGTAAATTCTCACAAGTGTCACTACTTCGTCCTCATTTTGAGAACTTCGAGAGCTCATATCTTGCTCCTACGGTAACATTTTTGGGCGAAATTGCTTTTGAAAGTGCATGATTTTTTTGTACTCTTTATTGGTATGATCGGATTGATCTAATTTTGTACCAAAAATTTTACCTAATTTTGTGGCCTATTTTGGCATATGTAAGCACTAAGATCAAGTCTAGCTTGTTGTTTTTGGCATCTAGAAATTGTAAACACACTAAATATAAATTGCCAAATCAAATATTGCTAGGTAATTTCTTGATTGAGTGATTTGGGGGGGTCTCTTGTTGCATTGCTTTGATCTTTTTGCTTCCACTCTCTTATTTTCATGGACCATTCTAAGGTTCCTTTACTCACATCATATAATTATTCAACATGGCATCAAAATGCATGGAGTATTCTAATGACAGGTCACTCTCTATATGTTGAAAATAAGATACTTGAGCCTATTGATGATGAGAAAAATCTAAAATTGATGATTAAACATTGCAAAGCTCTTGGATGTATTTTTTTACTAGTTTCTCAAGATTTATTATTTCAAATTGAATCATGCAAAAATTCTCATGAAGCTTGGGAAAAACTAAAAACATCATATGTTACTAAAAATAAAGTAATAGGCTATCGAATTGATAATGAACTGATGAGCCTTGATCCTAAGAACTTTTACAACATCCAAGACTACATCACTAAGGTTAATGATCTAAGAGAGCAATGTAAAACATGTGGAATTTATAACGACATTTGATTGTTCTACAATACAATGAAAAAACTTGGTCCTGATTATGCTTCTTTTGTTTCTAGATTTTATACTTATAGATTGACTATGGGATCTGCATATACTACACCTTCATTTGCATCATTTTCTTAGATTTTGATACATGAGCAACAAAAGCTTATCTCAATCGGTCTTCTCAAGACTTCTAAATCTCAGGCATTGTTGGTTAGTCAAGGGAAAGAATCAAAATCAAATAAGAAATAGAAGAAAACAAATAATAATCCACATTTAGATCCAGTAAAGAAAAAATCTTCTTCTAAAGAGGAAACATGTAAGGAGAGGCATTTTTGTGCATATTGCAAGAAGGATGAACATGAAGAACATTATTTTTTTAAGGATATTGATGAGTTGAAAAATATTCTCAAAAGGAATCACATTGATTTTCCTTCTAGAATGTCTGAATCACCTCCTTCTTCTTCAAAATAGTCTAGAAAGGACAAAGGTCAAGCATCTACATCAAGAAATAAGGGACAAGATCTTTGTGCTCTTTTAGGTCCAGGATCAGGGAGATGACTTCTAGATTCAGGAGCATCTCATCATATGGCATCTTCATAGTCTATATTCTCTTCATTTCAACTATGTACTATGTCTCCTGTCTTGATGGGAAACAATACACACGAGTGTAATTGGGAAGGGATCTATTAGTTTTGGGGACAACACTTTCTAGGATGTTTTGTGTGTTCCTCATTTGATAAACAATCTTCTTTCTATATATCAAATTACACATGGTAGAGATGGGAGAATTGTGGATTTCACACCTAATTCAATCATCATTCGGGACTTGGAGAGTATAGAGATCATTGCTACTGGGGTGGTTGATCATTCATCTCGGTTGTATACCTTTGCACGGTTTTCTTCTAATGATGAAATTGTTTCTTCGACTGTTGATCACAACTATGAGGAGACATTTGGATTCTTAAACTTGGGAGTTCTCACATTAGAACTAGTTCTTGAGTCATGTATTCTATCTCCTCCATCTACTATTGTAGTTCATGATACTTGTGATTCCAAATTTTGGGTTCCTTGTGATTCAATGCAGTAGGACATACCTCATTGTCTTTTAGATTTGGACACTATGGATGACTTCTTGACAAGTATTTCAGACTTGTTTGTGGAGTTTCATCTTGCAAATTTTGGAGACATCATTGATAGCATTCATCTTCTCTTTGATGAAGATGCTCCTTCTTCAGTTGTTGTGAGGGAACATATTGACCCTCTTGTCCATTCTCTACATGATCATTCCTTACAGTTTGACGTGATTATGGATACTTTTGAACAACATTTTGAGGAGGCTTATTTTTCTTCAAAGGGGATATCATTGTATTTGGATCATGTTCTACACTCATCTCTACTAGATGTTGGATTTTCCTCTTCAACAATGTGGCCTAGAATGCTTGTTTGGAGTGTGTCATCTTTCGGCATTGACATGGAGACACTTGAGCATGCTTCAGAGACATCATCCTTCATCTATCTTCTTGACATCCTACATACATCCATGGTTTTGTTTCTTCCTAAGGAGAGAAACGTTGTTTGACGATATTGGATCATCTTCAACATTCAATATCGAGCTTCTACCATCATTGTTGTAGACTCAACATTGAGGGGGGGGTGGGTTGCATTGTCTCCCTTCTTCTTCTCTCTTATGGGGGGTTCTTTTCCTTACATGGTTTTTTTACCTTCTCATACACCATTGAGAGAATTTCCTTTTTTCTATTTCATCTCTCTTTTGGGGAGGAGTTTTGTCCCACTGGGTTTTCTCCTTTTTCTCTATTTTTGATAGATTTCATTTACATATGTACATGGGTACCTAACATGGCCTAGTAGCGAGGACCCATTCTTGCATCTTTGTGTCATTTGCATAATAATCTGCTACTCCCTAAGTTGTACTTAAGGGGGGGTGTTGGTGTGAATAAATTCTTGTACCTTCATTACTAGGAGACTTATTTACACATGTTAAGTTTACTTAAGTCCTAGGAAGGAATCTTTCTAGAAGGTGCTAGTTGTCATTGGTTGTTATCTTATCTTTTGACAACCACTACATGTGAACCTAGGTAAGTGTGATTAGTTGTCTCATGTCATATGATTAAGACACTTGTCATAATCCTATGACATCTTGCATCTCACCTTGGCTATATAACAAAGGGGCCTCTACTACATTGTAGAATCACAAATCATATCATTGAATCATATTGATAAGAATATAGTTTATTCTTGTCACATTCTATTCTCTCTTTTTTCTTTCCATTTGGTCTCAAGATCTTGGCAACCATAGCCAATTCTAACAGATTTTTTTGTTCATAATCTCCTTAGTGATCAATTCATCTTTCTTTTCTTCCATACACACTTGGATTCTCTGTTCTCAAAAAGTAGAGTGTACTTTTACAAAGAGCTCCCAATATTGGTCATCTTGGTTCATCACCTTCTGAAATCTCTTCTTGATTATCTTAGATATCATCTCAAATTTGATTGTCTTTTATCCTTTTCTCTAATTCATTGTATTTCTTTTGGACTTTCTCATGGCAATGATTCTAGTACATGATATCTACCATGGAATCTAATACTTTCTTCTCATAGTCCAAAAATGGAGAATATAATTCAGATGAAGAGGAAGAGGGTAATTTATCTCTATAACTAGATACCTCTTTCTTTAGTTTATCATTCTCTCTTATCAATTTCTCAGCATATGCCTTATATAATTTCACCACATTTATGTTTAATTATGTTGTTTCAATGGGATTAGTATCTCCCACTCTATGTACCAAGAGATTTCCAAACAATTGGCTTGGATTACTAATGATGGTAGGTCTCTTATCTTGGGGATACAATTCCCAAATCAATAATTTAGCTTCATCTAGATTGTAACTTGACCCCTAGAGAGTACATTTTGTCACTTTCCTCTTCTGTTAGGTGCAATGTCTTATCTCCTATTTTCCTAAAGCTATCAAACATTATGGAAGAACTAATTTCCCATCCTAGTAAGAGCATGATTCTAGCCTCTTGAAGTAGCTCCCTTCCTCTCTTAGGGATGATAGCTTCTAGTTTCTGATCTACCTCCTTTCTTGGTTCTTCCAAGGTGGTTTCCTCTTGTTCAGGAGTGATATATATTTTCCTTTTTCTTAGCGTTCCTCCTTTGTCTTCATAGGCAAATGACTTGAACTCTGAAGTCTTAAGGAATTCACTATCAGAAACAAACTCTTCACCATCCCAGACTCTCACATCATCAGAGAGTTCATTTGATGCTTCATATTTAACAATACTTTGTTCATGAGGTGGCTTATACTATGTAACAATGGGTAGGTTTATTTGTTCAACTTCATCCTCTTCATCATTACTCATGGCAGTATACATAGAGAAACTTACTTCAGGAGTAGGTTGTGAGGGTATATAACTAAGGGGCTCCATATTCTTAGCTTGTATTCTAGGGAAGGTTGTCATATGTGTTTCAAAGACCATAGGGGGCACATCCCTAGTTAGTTCATCCTCATGGGCGATCAACTGCTCTACTCTTTCAAAAGGGTCCTATAAATCATAGAATTCTCTTATATACAAAGGATTATTTTCCTTCCTCCATGCCTCAACTAGCATGATCTTGTTGTATGTGGCTATCCTATATGTTGTCAAAGATTCATCACAATTCCTTACACATCATCCACATAAAACTAATGTTCATACTTAGATAATGTTTGTAACAGTTTTGCATTATTGATAAAATTCTCTAAATCAAAATTATTTCTCTCACTCCCTATTGGAAAATTGTAATGTGCCAATTTTATATCAATTTCTTCATATCCTTTATCAGAAACAATTGTGTAATTTCCAAAACACAAAGTAATTGGCATAATAGATTTTTTTTGTATCCTTTAAGATGCTTAGCATCTGATTTGGCCAACTGTCTTACAATATCCAAATAGGCCACCCTATCAGGAACTATTTTTGGTAGAAAATGTGAAGTTCCTTCAAACCCATATGTTTTGAATAAAATGCAATCAAAAAATGTGTGCCAATCTCCCCAATTATGATCCACCCTTTTCCTAGGATCCTTCTCTTTGGGTTTAAGAAATCTCTACACTTTAAGAGACAGCTTGTAATCACATGGATGCCCCAATAATTGGCACAATGGTTTATCAAAATAATCTTAAAAGTAAAAATAATGGGATCTCCCATATCTACTATCCCATATCGAGGTCCACATCTGAATTGATTTAAAATTTCCATCCCCATCTATATCATTTATCCTTAATTTTCCCCCCCAAATCCCTCTAGCTTTTCCTTCATATAAGAGTAAGTGCATGAACATGGAATAATGTGTAAAATTAATAGAATCATTATTATTTTTTATTCTCTCTAGTCCTTATCATTTGGGGTCATATTTATTAGCTAGTGCCTTAATCACTATGTGGGTCTTTCAGGGTATCAGAAGGATGCTAGATAATATCTCCTCGATATACTTTCATCATTTTGATATCTTCCCTTAGCTTTTATTTGATCACCTGTGATATGAATTTATCTTCATGTGTTATTAGCTCATCAAGGGGACCCTTGTTCATATCCTACCAACCATCATATTGAGCTACATACAAATGAATGGCATTGTACAATTTCATCATCAGATAGGTAAGGAATTACTCCAACAATTATATTCATAGGAATGGAAAAAATTATTGCATAATGAGGCAACATTTTCTAATAATTTTCATATGAACATTGTATCATAGAAATTTAAGCATTCATAGTGTTAGGCGTGATAAAATTTACAAACTAAATTATGAATCATTTCAATAATCAGCATGATTATATGCAATAAATTACATTAAAAAATTTCAAATATCTCATTTTCAAAATCATACAACTGGAAGTATCATCAGGATAGATCACAACTTGATCATATATCATCCATAAAATACATATTCTACATGAATTCAAATTTTTCATTCATCTTTTCCTTATCTCTTTAAACATGGTGAGTTGGTATACAACTTGTTTATCATCTCAACCCATGTTCCTTAAAATTCCAATTGTTGAGTTTTATAGCACTATTTAATAATTGATTCTCTTTCAATGTCCACATTATTTAGTCTCTTTTCTCACATAATTGATAAGATACATAAGTTTCATTAACGACTCTCCAAGTCACACATGAGAGTTCATGCATGATAGATGAACACATTTATAGTGTCACATATGAGAAAGTATGTTAAATATGAACTTATAATTTTGCACGCCACCCAATTAATCACTAATAAAGTATATAAATTAGTAAAAAATTACTCAAGAAAGCACACATTAACAAAAGATTTGATTTCCTAACTGCTTCTATTATCACAATTCTATCTACAATTTATGCAATATCTTTAAAACTCAAATCAAATTACCCTAATTGTAGTCATGCTCTTCCATAACAATTTCAGAATTGCAACAAACAATATATTCAAATAAGTAAATGCAATAACACTTCTATCACAACCATCCTTGGTTTCCTTCTTCCATAAGATAATGAAGCTAATGTAGATCAAAACTAAAGGAGTTATACAGTTGATTAAAAAATTTCTTACATATAAAATTATTCTACAACTATTACGTTTATCATATCATTATCACAAATCTACTGACAATATCTTGGCATAGGTATGAAATTTGAATCATAATAAGTTATAGCTGCTAGTAGGCATATTTGAAAATAGATTAATAACATATCCAACCAATATAATTATAACAATCATGCTCTCATAACAATTAAAATCTATCATGTTGTAAATGATGAATTTACACAACTGAATAAATAAGACACGAAATATACAATATATCACTATTTACATTATTGAATATATACCATTTACTTCTATAACTGAAAGTGGAAAGGAGAGAGAGCATCATCAAGGTGATATTCACGCTACCACAAAGAATTATCTTCCTTGTGCTACTCCACTAGAAAACCTTAGCCCATCATAAGGATCTAGCAATGTGTGACCAATATGTATGGTGGAGTCCAATTCACTATGTGAATCACTATCAAGCTAGCATACCTACATGCTAATGCAATGCATATCATATGCATTCATCCATTGTACATATTTACATGTCTCGAGATAATGTAAGAAACATTGTTTCCTCTATTAAGTAAGTGAATTTGGGAGTTATGATTATATTATGAATTGTTATCATGGTTACTTGGTAAATGTTATTGCCAAGTGAGAGTATCCTTTGGAGATATTATTAGTTATTATTGTAGAAGGTTAGTAAGAGTAAGTGAGATGGTCAAAACATTCTATGCTAAGAACCTTGACTTTCATTGATCACCTTCTAGCCAAGATTCCTTTCGATATTCTTTACTTTTGATAGTTTATCGTTGTATCAGGGGGACATAATTTTTAGTCAACCCGATAACCTTATGTCTCCTCGATATCACTTACCAGTACACATTTATTAATTCATAAATTTCTTCATCATGTCATGCATCGTCCCATCAGTGGGACACCATGTCTTCTCTTCTCAATATGCTCAAATACCTTCAATATGTTCCATTCAGGCTATTAGGGGGACAATAAGGTGTTTCATGCCTATGTACACCACTCCTTCCAATGAATTTACCATCGATAGATTTTTCAGTCTATCAAAAAAACCATGTTAGAATTCCACCCGATAGAGTGTTGTCTCATTGAAGAAACCATGATGGAAGTCCCCCTAATGTGGTAGTGTCTTGGTGATATGTCTTATGATGCCGAGGTAGTACTTTAGAAACATGAATTACCTTAAAGGCATAATTGGAGACTTAGTTTTATTTACAAGGGTAGGTCTAAGAGCTATATACATTAGGAAAACTTTACGCTTTATGCCAAGTATAGCAAAAAATCAAGGGCAATAGAACTTATGATGGAAATGAAATGTGAAATGAAAAATGAAATCATGTGAAACTCAAGGTGGATTTTTTAGCTCCAACAGTGGCTCCGATTGGGGATGAATGAAATTGAGGTAATTGCAAGAATCCAGAAGTGATCTCTTGGAAGTGGACCATGGGTGAATGTGATTAAACAGGATAAGGAAGGGAAGGGAAACCTAAAACTATTACACATGAAATATCATATTTTAAGAAAAGAAGTGTTTTACAAATTTTCCATGCATTGGAAATTATTGATTTTCTCCTATCATATTTTGAAGATAATAAGAATATTCACCACCTTTTCCTATAATAACAAATGGTTCTATCAAAAGTGCTTCAAATTTCCCATGTTTCCCTTTGTCTTGGCATCTAGCATTCCATAATAGAACCATATCATTTACTTCAAACTTTCTATCTTTTTCCTTTTTGTCAAACAAGTATTTCATTTGTGACTACATTTTTTTGTTATACTCTTTGGTGAAGCTTCTAACCTCATCCAACTCTACCAACTGCTCCATTCTATCTTCCATGGGTTTAGGAATACCCAAGTCATCTTGGAGTAAAAACCAATATACTGGTAAAAGGTTCTACATGGGAATCCTTGCTTGTGTCCCATAAACCAATTCAAAAGGTGATTTTCCAATTGATTTCTTTATTGTGATTCTATCTTCCCAAACCGCCAGCCTCAATTTGGAGTCCCAAGCCTTTCTATTATTGTTCAACATACTTTTAATTATTTTTAGGATACTCTTGTTGCTATCCTTAGCCTACCCATTTTCTTGTCGATGATATGGAGATGCATACAAAATTTTTATGCCATATGTCTCACAGAACCTTTTGAACTCTTATGATCTAAATCACATACCATTTTTTGTGACTATCTTTATAGGTGTTCTAAATATAGTGATGATATTTTCCATTAGAAATTTTATCACAACCTTGCTGGTAGCTTGCTTTGTAGGGATGGATTCTATCCATTTTGTAAAATAGTCAGTTACCACTAGAATCCATTTATGGCCTCCACCAAAATTCTCTAGTATTTCTCCAATGAAATCAATCCTGCATTGATGAAATGGAGCTTCAACTTGTATTGGTCTAAGTGGTAGTGCTCCTTGATACTTCATTTTTCTAGAAAATCTTTGACAAGATTCACACTTTTGTACATAAGTAAAAGAGTCATTGAAGACCCTGGGCCAATAGTATCTAGCTCTTAGGATCTTGGCCAAAAATGTCCTCCACAGACACCTTCATGCATCTTTTTCAACACATGGTTTGCTTGTGATTCATCCAAGCATAATAATAACACTCCATCTATGTTCTTCCAGTATAGATATCCATTCATAAAGACATACTTTGATGCATGCAATTTCAAAGTTATTTTACTTTCATTCAAATCTTTAGGACATTTTTAATTTTTGAGATAATACATTATATTAGTGTACCATGGAGTGTTTTCAATGCTGGAAATCATATCTTCTTCCTCCCCTATGTTACAGATATGAGTTGCTTCAACATTTTATTTAGTCATGAGATTAGACAACCCTTTTTCTCTTACTAGTTTGGTGACCTATATTTCAATATAAAACTCTTGAATTATGTTAATCCATCTACAACTTCTCCCAGTGACTTTAGTTTGCACAAATACATCCTTAACTGCAACATTAGGAACATAGGCAATTATCTTAGCACCTACCAAATAAGGTCTAAAGGCTTTTACAGCTTTCACAAGTGCATACACCTATGTTTCTATAATTTCATACTTTAGTTCTACTTCTTGAAGGCATTTGTTGAAGAATGATATTGGTTTCTAATACCCTTCATCATTTTTCTGCAACATCACTGTTGCAACAATGTGGTAAGATGCAAATGAGAAAATATGAAATGGTTTACTAAAGTCAGGTGATTTTGACATTGGGGTCTCCTTGATTTCTCTTTTAATGGATATGAATGTTTCAATTGCTTCTATTTTCCAATCAATCTTGGCACCTTTTTTCAACATTTTTGAAATAGGCTTGAAAATCTTAGCAAAATTTGATATAAGCCTACTTACAAAATTGATCTTCCCAAAGAAAAATTGAATGGATTTCACTATTTTTGGTATAGGAATCTTATCGATTTACTCCACTCTCTCAGGATCAATTCTTACTCCATCCTTGGAAACTATGTGGCCAAACAATTTTCCTTTAGTTACAACAAAATTGAATTTCTTTGTGTTTAAGGAAATACCATACTCTAGAGCTTTGAGGAATATTTTTTCTAAATGTTCAATATGGTCTTCTACTTTCTTGAAATACGTTGTGAGGTCATCTTGATATACCACCATTATTGTATTAATCAGATCAACAAAGGCAACATACATAACTCTTTGAAAGGTGGCACTAGCATTTGTGAGGCCAAATGGTATCCCTATATATACATATGTGCCCCATGGTGTAGTAAATATAGTCTTATACTACTGTATTTTTTTTACTTTCACTTGATTATATCTCAAAAATCCATCCATCATAGACAATAACTCACACCCTATTACCCTTTGTAGCATGGCTTCCATGTTTGGGAGAGGATAATTGTCTTTAAGTGAGGAGACATTCAAATTTCAAAAATCTACACACAATATTATGTCTCCATTCTTTTTCCTGATAGGCACCAAGTTGGAAACCCAAGTAGAATGTCTAATGGGTTTAATGATACCTCCTCTGAGTTTCATGAGTTCTTTGTGCATCTTGGGTTCTAGAGTAAGATTTATTGGTCTTTGTTTCTATCTGAAGGGTTTAACATTAGGCTTAAGTGGAATTTCATGTTGAAATATATCTTCTCTATATGCTTTAAGGTCATCATATGACCATGAAAAAACATGCTTATATTTTCTCAACAATGTGATCAACATCTTTCTAATTGTAGGGCTTATCCTCTTTCCAATGTACACCTTTTTTGGAGCTAATTCAATTCCAAGATTAATTTCTTCAATATCTTCCCTTCTCACTAGTGTTTGCTTCATAATTGCTTGGTCAATCCCATCGAACACCCTTTCTAATGATAATAATCCTTTGGGAATCTTATTTGTTTTGAGTTGCACCAGTTCTTGTCCAAACATAGTTTGTTTACCGGCCACTTCTTCAACAAACACATTGAAAACAATTTCTTGAGCCTCATACTAATCAATATAGTGTAAGAACATAATCAAATATGTGTCATAATTGATCACCTTCCAATTGTAAATATTGTCAGGAATTGCAGGTTTGTTCTTGAGTTCCACTTGTGAGATACCTACTAAGGTAATGCCATTTCTTTTTAAGGCCACATTTTCCAAGAAGTCAGCCATTAATTTTTTTGATCTATCCACCCAATCAATGGAGAAGGCATCAAAGAGTTCTATAGAATCCCACACTGCATGTTTTTATTGCTTCAATCTCTTATTTTTTTGTAGAATATTTTCCCTCACTTGTGAAACAACTAATTTTCAATCCCCAAAAATGGTTAATACTTTGATCCCATGTTTTGTGGCAATGTTTAAACTTGGTAGTAATTCCTTGTCCTTTGCTATGTTGTTTTTGTATTTGAATGTCAACAAAAATTGAGTACTTAAATTTTGTTCCATTGGGTGAAATGAAAATAATTCCTGCTCCATTCCCCTCTTTAGTATAGGCTCCATCAAAATACATCTACCATATTCCTTGTTCATTTTGAGAAACATCTCTAGCAATTGGATCTATGTTTAGCAATTGAGGGTTTAAATGCTCAATTCTAAAATTTCCAAGGTCCACGTCACAAAATCAATTCATTTTATTAGAGTTGAAGATCTCAATGACATGTTTTGATCTAGGTTCTATGTACAACTTGACTTCCCTTCCATTTATAGGTATTGGGGCATAAGATAAATCTAGCTAGACATTTCCACCTATTGTTGTAGTTCATTGCCTAGATAATAACATTCCATAGTAAGGGGGAGTGTCCACCATTGTTATGTCTTTCTATATGTTTCCTCAGGGTATGATTCTAATTTTAATTCTACATCCCATGTCACTCCAACTACTAGGACCAATCAATTATCCATGGCATAGCACTTTCCATAGGTAGTGTTCACACACAAACCTAATTCCTTCATGACATCCAAAGGAATGATATTGATTGCTGCCCCTAATTCAATCATGCAATTTTTCATCCATTTGTTGTTGGTCACCAATGTGGTGTAAAATGGATCCACCTGGGAGGGATTTTTTGTAAGGGTATCACCCAAATAAACTTTCGTCACCTTTTTAGTTTCCTGCTCAATGACATTGACCTCTTTGTTTTGATCATGTTGTTTGTGAGATGTGTTAATCAATTTGAGGTTTGTGTCTTTGTATTCATCAATTTTCATCATTTCCATCAAGGGAACTATCATCTTTATTTGAGTTAGTGCTTGAGCAATGTCAAATGAAGGGGTAGTCATCCCTTGTTTTTTTTTCTCTGTTTTAGCAACCTTTCTTCCTTTAGTTTGAACTTTGCTATCATTTGGTGTTTTCTCAAATTCAACATTTGCAGCCTCATTTTGAGTAATCTCCTAAGGCTTCCTTGTTTCATCCTTCATTTTTTTAGATGAGACATTCACTTTGTTCTTCTACTCCTTTATAAATATGCCTCTAGGTGTTCCTTGGTCTACATCTGCGGGTCTAGTTCTTAGGTTGTATCTATTTCTTTTTTCTTCAGCTACAAGTTTTGCTATTATGGCCCTCTTCTCTTCTTTTGTTGGTGTTCTCAATTAATATTGTGGTGTTTTATTATATTTGTAGGCTATTTCTTCTGTATTTTCTTCTAGGTTAGAGAACACTTCTTGCTCCATATAAACATTGTATTTCCGATTGCTGACATCATATTCATACCCATCCTCAAAAGATGAGTATCCATTATTGGTTTGATGGGACCCCATCTCAACATATTCTGATTAATACTATATTCAGCTCCATTTTTTGACGAACGTTTGTTGAAATTTTGACAAACTATTGTCAGAAAACCGGCGAACCACTGCAATAATTTTCGTCAAAACATTTTCGTCGCTTTCCCGAAAAACCTTGAAACATCGAACTCACAATGTGACTTCATCAGTAGTCACCATGGTAAAGGTGATCGGGTGTTTGTCAAATTTCCAATGAACCATGTGTCGATCTAATGGTGAAAATTAGCTAGAAATCAAGCGGGACAAATCAGCGAGAATATCCCCAGACACCCACCGGAAAATCTATCAAAATTGTGATGAAATGGGCATATCATAGCATTCAGTTATTTTATTAATTCTAAAAAGTTTTTTCTATTGTTTTTTTGAAGTTTCATCAGACGTGTTCATTTGCAAACATGCTAGTCTAGAAAAATGTAATTGGCTAGTGTAAAGAAAAATTTGACAACCTTTGCCAACATCCTCCCTGCCTGTGCCAAAAGGGGAGCTTTGTAATAGGGTATGGACATCCATCAAAACATAAAGGATAGAGGATTTTCATCAGTTGTAGTTGCAACTGCCCTATTAGACATGTATGCAAAATGTCAAAGCATAGACAAGGCATGTGAACTGTTTAACAAAATTCCTCAAAGAAATTTTGTCTCATGGACTGCAATGATTGCAGGATATGCAAAAAATAGATTTGTTCAAAAGGCTTTAGAAATTTTAAAGCAAATGTAATTGGCTGGTGTAAAGCCAAATTTGACAACCTTTGTGAGCATCCTCCCTTCCTGTGCCAAAAGGGTAGCTTTGGAACATGGTATGGACATCCATCATAACATAATGGAAGGGGGAGTTTTGTCAAATATTATAGTTGGAAATTCTCTAGTAGACATGTATTCAAAATGTGGAGGTATAGATAAGGCATGTGAACTATTTGATGGAATGGCTCAAAGAGATGTCATCTCTTGGAATGCAATGATTGTAGGATATGCTAATGATGTTTCAATAACTTTGGGTGTTTATCTTCTCCCCATTAATTTGTATGCAATTGACATGTGGTTACTTTTGTTATCTCTTATGTGCATAAACAACTATTTTGCATGTGTGTACTTCAAAAGAAAATAACAATAAAATTACCAAGTTTCAAAGTTACTACACAAGGGTTGCAAATGATAATAATAATGGTGGTTGTATTTGAGAAGGCATTAGGGAAGAAATTTCCTCTAAAAATTTGTTGATAAACCTAAAGATTTTGAAACTCTGTATGCATTTATAGAGAAGGTTGAGAGGGAATTGAAGTGGGAAAGCATTACATGGAAGATCTATTTATTTAGTGGCCATTGGAATGCTGACTTGCCTAATATATGACCTCAAGAATCAATTATAAATCAATAACAGATTGAAAAGCTATATATTCTCTTTTTTGTAAGAGGATGGAATTTTGGGATAGAAAACTTTTTGGTTCTTTCACATTGTACAACAACAAAAGAGTGAGTTTTCTCTCTTCATCATATAACAAAAGATATACTAGGAAAAATACATAACTGATGTTGTGATCTAGCTAAAGATGCCCGGATGAGATATAAAGCTTCCTAATGGTTATAATTTAGGATTTAATGCATAGTAACATGGCATTCAGACAAAGGAGCAAACAAGGTTTGTTGACCAAATCACTGCAACCAAATATTTGCAACTAAACAAAAATGGAGGATGACAAGAATTGGAGTTGATTGCTTCTATCCCAAAATTAATTTCTATGAAGCATATAAAGTAGATTACAAAAAATGCTTAAAACACAGAAAGAGTGTGTATTAAGCACTTGAGTTACCCCCTTACTGCATATCCTATTATGAATTCCCTAAAGTACTTGGATCTTATACAATTTTATGTGCATCTTCAGTTATTATAAGTCACAAATAAATTCTTTATTAACTAATCAGACAAATTTTCTACCTTTTTTTGTACTTTAGAAATGATAAGTTTTTCAAAAAAAAAATGATCTACATACCTGTAATCTCACAATGCTACTTATTTGTTCACGGTCCAAAGATTGGAAGACAATATACTCATCAATATGATTTATGAACTCAGGTCGGAAGGTGGCTTGTGCTGCTTCAATATAAAATAAGAATCCAAAAGCTTGATTACCCTTGTTGAACCACTTAACTTTAGCACTTTCATCTGTATGTTCTTTTTCTACCCCCATTGTAACTCTATATAACCTCTTGTTCTTTAGTATTAGTTGAACCTTAGTTTTCCATTGATGGCAGTTAAATGGAATTAGAAGAGGAACTAGAACATTTGAATCCATGCTTGTTGATTGTTGCAATGAATTTAGAAGTGCAAAAAAGAAAAGATAGAAGGAAGAAGTACACACAACACAAGGCTATCCACAAGATAGTCAACTGTCCTGTTGTAGCCAACCAATTAGGCCTCTTGGATCAACGTTGTTTTGGTCCATTGCTCTTTTTCTATTCACTGTCATGAAGGAAGGTTTTGAGGCCTTGTAGGGGCATATAATACCTGTCTAAGTTCAGTGGTTTGGGCCTGGTATAGGCTTGTATGTGGATTTTATTCTGACTGTCCTATCGGGTAGGGCTACAAGGGTTAAAAGGGTAAAGAGGCCTAAAGGTTAGAGCAATGAGAAAATGGAGTTTCCTAAGTGAAAATTAGGGTGTTAAGTTTTGGTTTGGTCCTATTTGACATGATCTAAGTGGTTAAAAACCCTCTTGGTTGTGAGAGTACAAGAACCCTAGGTGAGTTGGGTCTTTTCCTTGAAGGAATAGTGGATTGGAAAGGTCCACTTAAAGAGTATTTGAGAGAGTCGTGCTAAGTTGGTGGTTTGATCATCTAGTTGATCATCTAAAGAAGCTTCCCCTTCTCACTCTCAATCACTTATTCCTACATAGCTCACTATCCTTGGTCTGTCAATCACTTAATGTATTCTTTCCATGTCACAAAACAAGAATCTTCTATCATGAACAAGGTTGTAGTATGAAGGCCTGTAGCATACTCTAGGATCTACTCATTTCCTATCAAATTTCCCCATAATAACCCTTGTTATTTTCATGATGGACATAAGCTAATGCATTATTCTTCAATTGTGACAAAACCGTTATGGAGTTACCCTCTCAAATGACACATGAATGCATAAATTTGAGAGGAAGACAATAAGTTGAATGAATGTACATAGAGAAATTTTTGCATACCTACAGATGGTACAAAATTTCATGGTTAAGTGGGAGCGTCCCATCAACAACAAGATCCAAGTATTCATGTATCTATATCAATCGAGCCTCTAAACCCTTCAGAGCTGTCTATTTTTCCACTAACCTGTTATGCACAAAAAGTCAAATTTTAGAGTTATGTCACCACTAAAAACAAAAGAAATAGAGATTTGAAACCAAATCCACACACAACACAATGTGGTATTCATACAAAGCCATACAAACAAACTAAACTCAAAACATTGGAATGGAAACAACTTCAAATTATGATGTAGAGCATGGATTTAGTTTACTCAATTGGAGGCACATTTCACAATAATGGGTTCTTCATGTAAAACATTTGTACGAGGTTCAAATAGTAAAGAGATTGATGAAAGATAGAGGAATTAAAATGATACTTGCATGTAGTTGGATTGAGCTTCTCTTTATTCTGAGAATAGTTTAATATTCTCTATATGAGACCAGCCACATGATGGGCGGAAGCTCATTTGGCCCCTTCCCCTCACATCACTCTCGATTCCCATACTTGATCATAACATTTAATCATTCATTACATTTAGGCGTAAAATTTTGAATATTTCACAGTCAATTACATTCTTGAGTTTCCAAAATGAGTCCTCATCTTAAGCATAAAATTCCCTCCTCATAGCGTCTTGCCTATATTTTGTCATGAGATCCATTTGAATCCATCTAGTCCTTCACATTTCATTGTATTACCTATATCGGAAAGATAGAGTGAAGGTCTCCCTGACCTATGTATTTTTCACTAATGTATACTTGTTGCAGACTATCGACAGGGCACATCTTTTGTTTCAACGATAGAGAAGATTCATATCGGCATAAGAACCATATTCAGGATGAGGTCATAGCGAAATATTATGTCTTTCCGACCAGCGTATGAAAAGATACATCGGCAAAAGTTAAGGCATCGATGTAATGTCATGGCGAATTTAATATGTCTTACCAACTAGCACATAAAAGGATCATTTCAGCCAAACTAATTGGTATCGGCGTGAAGTCATAACGAAATCATATTGTCTCACTGATCGGCTCACGTCTCGGTAAGACTCATGTACATCGGGGTATGGTCTTTGTGAGTGGCTCCTATCTTGCCGAACCAAATACAAGGGGATTCTATCAATGGTTTTCGGTATGAAGTTGCATTGTCTTACCGACTCAAAAGTCACGCCAATAGAGATATACATTAGCAAGAGAAGAATTCTACGGCGTAAGTTTCACCAAGGTTTAAAAGTTACACCAATAGAGTATTTCGAAGTGAGTATCACTGAATAGAGCAATCTGGAGAAATGGGTTCAGCAAGACATTTGGCATCGGTATGAGTCTTTTTGAAGATTCATTGTCTTTCCGATGGAATTATTTCATCGGTAAGATTTATTTCGTTGGTGAAGAAACTTAATGGTCACACCGAGGTGTGGTTTCATCGGCGAAAGGGTGAATATGTCTCAGCAACTGGAAAATGCATTGAAGAACATATCTCGGTATGACACAATGAACTCTATGAAACATCTCCCCGACTCAAAATTGTCACAACGATATGAAACATTGAAGTGATAGTCATCAGTATGATTCCAAATGTCGATGAGACCACAAGATGTCTTAGCGAAAGGTTTAATAAACGTTGCAAATGGATTTCACCCCAGATTTGAAAATCTCTCACCGATAAGACATTTGATGCGACAGTACTAGTTTCAAATACATCTTCATTAATGCTTCATTAATGGCGTGACGAGATATAATAGGGAAGGTTTAATCAATGCATCAGTGCTGAATTGATAACAAAAGAGTTAGCAAAGCGAATAGAGAACCGGGACATCTTTCAGTCTAAGGAGCTCGAGCAGTATACTGTAAGTAATTGCATCTTAGCCTTCCACATTTTTTCTGTAATCTTGAAGAATGGAATCCCCTAGTTCTGGAAAAGCTAAAAGTAGAAAACTTGATGAGAGTAGTCAATCAAAAGGGAAGAAACAAAAAATTGATACAGAATAGGAGGGCACTGAACGAAGATTAAATCAGGACCTTATTGACCAATTACCTAGTTCAGGGCCTAAAGCCAGAAGGTCCACACAACTTAGGGCAGAAGTTGATAAATTGGATGATAAATGCAAATTCATTGGTGATGTCTAGACTATCATAAGAGGGTATGAATTATTCAATTTCCATTATCATAGAAGAAACTGCTTTGAACTAGTTTGTAATCCATGGAAGCTGAATGTAGGGAAACTGGTGTGCCCTAATGTATTTGTGAATGTAGAATTAGTTAAATTACTAGCTAATTATTATGACCCAAAAAATAAAGCTATATGTGACCCATCTGGAAAGCCACAGATACATTTTTCAAAAGAAGCAATAAGTGAGGTTTTCAAATTAGAAGGATTCTGCAATGAGGAGATCATTTTTGAAGAGTTGGAGAGGGAATTCTCGAGAATGGATACAATCTACAATGGTTGGAGGTTGCCAATTCATAGGGTTAAACAAGGCAACAAGCCAGAACCTCTGCAAGATAGTGACGAGCCTCCTTATCATGTGGATTTGTTTCAGCCCTATATGAAGTACACATATTTCTCATTGTGTCAAGTGTTGGGAATGGATACCACGGAATTCCTATGTCAATTGTGCCAATGATTATCTATGAATATCGATTATCATAATTTTGGTAATTTGGTATTGCCTCGCTGTACATTTCAGGGTTTTGATTCTGGATTGATGGCAATCAAGGGCAGAGCCTCTATCTTTCATCTCAGGCATTATTCACTGGTAATGTGTATAGTGTTATATTTTGGACAAGAACTGGGATTGTGGCCCCAGGAGATGAGAATTTCTCAAGTTGATAAGGAAGGTACAGCATTGCCTGTTTAGTTATGGACTGCTATTTGGGACGGGTTTACTATTACTAGTTTCATTCATTTTTGAAAGAATATTTTGTAAAACATTGTATAAGTTGTATCGATTATCCCTTGTAATTATTCCCTTGTCTCTCCTTGAGATTAAGATATTCCTTTGGCCAAAATATTTCAATGGGCCAATCGATCATAACTGGGGAGATTGGTATTGTTTGGAGGGAGCTACAGTGATTAGAATCTATGTGTTTGAGGATGCCCCTTTCATTCTGGCAAAGATAGTTCCGAACAGAGTTGCATATTTGGAAATTTTTGGAAATGGACTATTGCGGTCATTATGAATTTTAGTTCTTTTGGGAAGCAAACTTTTATACCTAGTACATTATGTTTTGGTGACTTCAACTGTGTTCTTCAAGGAAGGATGATACAATTTTATCCTTGATAGATTGTTACATTATAACATGAAGAGAGGACCACCCAGAAAGAATTTTGACCCAGAAGGATATATCAATTTTGCCAAGATGAAGATAAACTTTGGAGGATATCAACATGTACCCTATCCCTTTGATGATATGATAGGGAATCTAGATGAAGATGAAGCTAAAATGGTAGTTGAAAGGTATAATCAAGGGCTGCAAGATATAGAGTAATTGTCTTCTAGAGAAGAGGAGACACCAAAAGATAATGTGCCACAGGGCAAACCAGAAATGGTGTCTAGGTTGAGAACTCAGCAGTATATTTTCCCAATTAGAGAGAAAAGTATTGAGAGTGGTGATGTAGATGCAAGGCATATTGAATATAGATCATTTGTCTTGGATGATGAGTTTATAAATTCCCCTGAATTCAAAGAATTCTTGTATAAACAGAAAGGGAAGGAAATAAGAGAAAATGTTGATGATGTCACTTCAGGAAATGAAGAACAATTACTAAGTCAATTGAGAAAGTGTGTGGATGATGAAATGACAAATATGACCACTAAAAAGGGGAGAAAAATGTTGCAAAATGCTGGTGTCATGATCTTTCCCAAGCTACATCTCAATTCAGCCCTTTTTTTAATAGTTTCTTGAGGGACAGTAATGCTACACATAAGTTTGACAGAGAAAAGGTAATAGAGGTGTATGCAGGCTCCAAGTACAATACTAATGAAGGATCGTTGATGATCTAGGCCTTATACCCACCCCACAAGAAATCAGTGGTTATTGATAAAGAGAAGCCATTTGGCCATGTCATGAACCTAAAAGTTGGAGAGGCTGATCCTATGGCTACTATAGAAATTGGGGTCAATATTGCAAAATTGAACAAAGCATAGATTCAGATGCTGATAAAAGAAAGAGAGATTTACAAGGAAAATAATGAAAAGATGATTAGAGAGAATGATAGACTAAAAGATTTGGTTGGTATTTCAATGAGGCCAACCAAAATGCTTACTCAAGGAGAAGTCTATCAATCAAATATCATTGGATAGGATCAAGTGCTTATTCCCAGGGAAAGCATGGTGCAATTGCAGCAATTGTTAAGAAAAGGCAGGATAATTTGACATCATGGTTAAATAAACTATGGGGAAAATATTCTCATACCCTTGCGACATTAAAGGAGCATACAAGGATGGACGGATAAATTATGGAGAAGTTTCATGAAATAGCTCAAAGTGATGTTTCTAATAGTGTATCCCTTGAAGCTGCAAATCATATTATAAATTGTCATTGAATCTTCTATGTTGACCTGCAAGGGGATGAACAAGGGTTGATTGACATTGCCAAGAAAACTATAATTATATTCTCTGATGAAAAAGGGGAATTGAAAGAAGCCACCAGATGGGAAAGTGAATGTGAGTCAATATTGAATGAAGTCATGAAGTTAGCTTTTGTGGAGG
>VDFB02000002.1:76232980-76276301 GCA_007258455.2 Sequoia sempervirens | reverse complement strand
AAGTAAAAATAATGGGATCTCCCATATCTACTATCCCATATCGAGGTCCACATCTGAATTGATTTAAAATTTCCATCCCCATCTATATCATTTATCCTTAATTTTCCCCCCCAAATCCCTCTAGCTTTTCCTTCATATAAGAGTAAGTGCATGAACATGGAATAATGTGTAAAATTAATAGAATCATTATTATTTTTTATTCTCTCTAGTCCTTATCATTTGGGGTCATATTTATTAGCTAGTGCCTTAATCACTATGTGGGTCTTTCAGGGTATCAGAAGGATGCTAGATAATATCTCCTCGATATACTTTCATCATTTTGATATCTTCCCTTAGCTTTTATTTGATCACCTGTGATATGAATTTATCTTCATGTGTTATTAGCTCATCAAGGGGACCCTTGTTCATATCCTACCAACCATCATATTGAGCTACATACAAATGAATGGCATTGTACAATTTCATCATCAGATAGGTAAGGAATTACTCCAACAATTATATTCATAGGAATGGAAAAAATTATTGCATAATGAGGCAACATTTTCTAATAATTTTCATATGAACATTGTATCATAGAAATTTAAGCATTCATAGTGTTAGGCGTGATAAAATTTACAAACTAAATTATGAATCATTTCAATAATCAGCATGATTATATGCAATAAATTACATTAAAAAATTTCAAATATCTCATTTTCAAAATCATACAACTGGAAGTATCATCAGGATAGATCACAACTTGATCATATATCATCCATAAAATACATATTCTACATGAATTCAAATTTTTCATTCATCTTTTCCTTATCTCTTTAAACATGGTGAGTTGGTATACAACTTGTTTATCATCTCAACCCATGTTCCTTAAAATTCCAATTGTTGAGTTTTATAGCACTATTTAATAATTGATTCTCTTTCAATGTCCACATTATTTAGTCTCTTTTCTCACATAATTGATAAGATACATAAGTTTCATTAACGACTCTCCAAGTCACACATGAGAGTTCATGCATGATAGATGAACACATTTATAGTGTCACATATGAGAAAGTATGTTAAATATGAACTTATAATTTTGCACGCCACCCAATTAATCACTAATAAAGTATATAAATTAGTAAAAAATTACTCAAGAAAGCACACATTAACAAAAGATTTGATTTCCTAACTGCTTCTATTATCACAATTCTATCTACAATTTATGCAATATCTTTAAAACTCAAATCAAATTACCCTAATTGTAGTCATGCTCTTCCATAACAATTTCAGAATTGCAACAAACAATATATTCAAATAAGTAAATGCAATAACACTTCTATCACAACCATCCTTGGTTTCCTTCTTCCATAAGATAATGAAGCTAATGTAGATCAAAACTAAAGGAGTTATACAGTTGATTAAAAAATTTCTTACATATAAAATTATTCTACAACTATTACGTTTATCATATCATTATCACAAATCTACTGACAATATCTTGGCATAGGTATGAAATTTGAATCATAATAAGTTATAGCTGCTAGTAGGCATATTTGAAAATAGATTAATAACATATCCAACCAATATAATTATAACAATCATGCTCTCATAACAATTAAAATCTATCATGTTGTAAATGATGAATTTACACAACTGAATAAATAAGACACGAAATATACAATATATCACTATTTACATTATTGAATATATACCATTTACTTCTATAACTGAAAGTGGAAAGGAGAGAGAGCATCATCAAGGTGATATTCACGCTACCACAAAGAATTATCTTCCTTGTGCTACTCCACTAGAAAACCTTAGCCCATCATAAGGATCTAGCAATGTGTGACCAATATGTATGGTGGAGTCCAATTCACTATGTGAATCACTATCAAGCTAGCATACCTACATGCTAATGCAATGCATATCATATGCATTCATCCATTGTACATATTTACATGTCTCGAGATAATGTAAGAAACATTGTTTCCTCTATTAAGTAAGTGAATTTGGGAGTTATGATTATATTATGAATTGTTATCATGGTTACTTGGTAAATGTTATTGCCAAGTGAGAGTATCCTTTGGAGATATTATTAGTTATTATTGTAGAAGGTTAGTAAGAGTAAGTGAGATGGTCAAAACATTCTATGCTAAGAACCTTGACTTTCATTGATCACCTTCTAGCCAAGATTCCTTTCGATATTCTTTACTTTTGATAGTTTATCGTTGTATCAGGGGGACATAATTTTTAGTCAACCCGATAACCTTATGTCTCCTCGATATCACTTACCAGTACACATTTATTAATTCATAAATTTCTTCATCATGTCATGCATCGTCCCATCAGTGGGACACCATGTCTTCTCTTCTCAATATGCTCAAATACCTTCAATATGTTCCATTCAGGCTATTAGGGGGACAATAAGGTGTTTCATGCCTATGTACACCACTCCTTCCAATGAATTTACCATCGATAGATTTTTCAGTCTATCAAAAAAACCATGTTAGAATTCCACCCGATAGAGTGTTGTCTCATTGAAGAAACCATGATGGAAGTCCCCCTAATGTGGTAGTGTCTTGGTGATATGTCTTATGATGCCGAGGTAGTACTTTAGAAACATGAATTACCTTAAAGGCATAATTGGAGACTTAGTTTTATTTACAAGGGTAGGTCTAAGAGCTATATACATTAGGAAAACTTTACGCTTTATGCCAAGTATAGCAAAAAATCAAGGGCAATAGAACTTATGATGGAAATGAAATGTGAAATGAAAAATGAAATCATGTGAAACTCAAGGTGGATTTTTTAGCTCCAACAGTGGCTCCGATTGGGGATGAATGAAATTGAGGTAATTGCAAGAATCCAGAAGTGATCTCTTGGAAGTGGACCATGGGTGAATGTGATTAAACAGGATAAGGAAGGGAAGGGAAACCTAAAACTATTACACATGAAATATCATATTTTAAGAAAAGAAGTGTTTTACAAATTTTCCATGCATTGGAAATTATTGATTTTCTCCTATCATATTTTGAAGATAATAAGAATATTCACCACCTTTTCCTATAATAACAAATGGTTCTATCAAAAGTGCTTCAAATTTCCCATGTTTCCCTTTGTCTTGGCATCTAGCATTCCATAATAGAACCATATCATTTACTTCAAACTTTCTATCTTTTTCCTTTTTGTCAAACAAGTATTTCATTTGTGACTACATTTTTTTGTTATACTCTTTGGTGAAGCTTCTAACCTCATCCAACTCTACCAACTGCTCCATTCTATCTTCCATGGGTTTAGGAATACCCAAGTCATCTTGGAGTAAAAACCAATATACTGGTAAAAGGTTCTACATGGGAATCCTTGCTTGTGTCCCATAAACCAATTCAAAAGGTGATTTTCCAATTGATTTCTTTATTGTGATTCTATCTTCCCAAACCGCCAGCCTCAATTTGGAGTCCCAAGCCTTTCTATTATTGTTCAACATACTTTTAATTATTTTTAGGATACTCTTGTTGCTATCCTTAGCCTACCCATTTTCTTGTCGATGATATGGAGATGCATACAAAATTTTTATGCCATATGTCTCACAGAACCTTTTGAACTCTTATGATCTAAATCACATACCATTTTTTGTGACTATCTTTATAGGTGTTCTAAATATAGTGATGATATTTTCCATTAGAAATTTTATCACAACCTTGCTGGTAGCTTGCTTTGTAGGGATGGATTCTATCCATTTTGTAAAATAGTCAGTTACCACTAGAATCCATTTATGGCCTCCACCAAAATTCTCTAGTATTTCTCCAATGAAATCAATCCTGCATTGATGAAATGGAGCTTCAACTTGTATTGGTCTAAGTGGTAGTGCTCCTTGATACTTCATTTTTCTAGAAAATCTTTGACAAGATTCACACTTTTGTACATAAGTAAAAGAGTCATTGAAGACCCTGGGCCAATAGTATCTAGCTCTTAGGATCTTGGCCAAAAATGTCCTCCACAGACACCTTCATGCATCTTTTTCAACACATGGTTTGCTTGTGATTCATCCAAGCATAATAATAACACTCCATCTATGTTCTTCCAGTATAGATATCCATTCATAAAGACATACTTTGATGCATGCAATTTCAAAGTTATTTTACTTTCATTCAAATCTTTAGGACATTTTTAATTTTTGAGATAATACATTATATTAGTGTACCATGGAGTGTTTTCAATGCTGGAAATCATATCTTCTTCCTCCCCTATGTTACAGATATGAGTTGCTTCAACATTTTATTTAGTCATGAGATTAGACAACCCTTTTTCTCTTACTAGTTTGGTGACCTATATTTCAATATAAAACTCTTGAATTATGTTAATCCATCTACAACTTCTCCCAGTGACTTTAGTTTGCACAAATACATCCTTAACTGCAACATTAGGAACATAGGCAATTATCTTAGCACCTACCAAATAAGGTCTAAAGGCTTTTACAGCTTTCACAAGTGCATACACCTATGTTTCTATAATTTCATACTTTAGTTCTACTTCTTGAAGGCATTTGTTGAAGAATGATATTGGTTTCTAATACCCTTCATCATTTTTCTGCAACATCACTGTTGCAACAATGTGGTAAGATGCAAATGAGAAAATATGAAATGGTTTACTAAAGTCAGGTGATTTTGACATTGGGGTCTCCTTGATTTCTCTTTTAATGGATATGAATGTTTCAATTGCTTCTATTTTCCAATCAATCTTGGCACCTTTTTTCAACATTTTTGAAATAGGCTTGAAAATCTTAGCAAAATTTGATATAAGCCTACTTACAAAATTGATCTTCCCAAAGAAAAATTGAATGGATTTCACTATTTTTGGTATAGGAATCTTATCGATTTACTCCACTCTCTCAGGATCAATTCTTACTCCATCCTTGGAAACTATGTGGCCAAACAATTTTCCTTTAGTTACAACAAAATTGAATTTCTTTGTGTTTAAGGAAATACCATACTCTAGAGCTTTGAGGAATATTTTTTCTAAATGTTCAATATGGTCTTCTACTTTCTTGAAATACGTTGTGAGGTCATCTTGATATACCACCATTATTGTATTAATCAGATCAACAAAGGCAACATACATAACTCTTTGAAAGGTGGCACTAGCATTTGTGAGGCCAAATGGTATCCCTATATATACATATGTGCCCCATGGTGTAGTAAATATAGTCTTATACTACTGTATTTTTTTTACTTTCACTTGATTATATCTCAAAAATCCATCCATCATAGACAATAACTCACACCCTATTACCCTTTGTAGCATGGCTTCCATGTTTGGGAGAGGATAATTGTCTTTAAGTGAGGAGACATTCAAATTTCAAAAATCTACACACAATATTATGTCTCCATTCTTTTTCCTGATAGGCACCAAGTTGGAAACCCAAGTAGAATGTCTAATGGGTTTAATGATACCTCCTCTGAGTTTCATGAGTTCTTTGTGCATCTTGGGTTCTAGAGTAAGATTTATTGGTCTTTGTTTCTATCTGAAGGGTTTAACATTAGGCTTAAGTGGAATTTCATGTTGAAATATATCTTCTCTATATGCTTTAAGGTCATCATATGACCATGAAAAAACATGCTTATATTTTCTCAACAATGTGATCAACATCTTTCTAATTGTAGGGCTTATCCTCTTTCCAATGTACACCTTTTTTGGAGCTAATTCAATTCCAAGATTAATTTCTTCAATATCTTCCCTTCTCACTAGTGTTTGCTTCATAATTGCTTGGTCAATCCCATCGAACACCCTTTCTAATGATAATAATCCTTTGGGAATCTTATTTGTTTTGAGTTGCACCAGTTCTTGTCCAAACATAGTTTGTTTACCGGCCACTTCTTCAACAAACACATTGAAAACAATTTCTTGAGCCTCATACTAATCAATATAGTGTAAGAACATAATCAAATATGTGTCATAATTGATCACCTTCCAATTGTAAATATTGTCAGGAATTGCAGGTTTGTTCTTGAGTTCCACTTGTGAGATACCTACTAAGGTAATGCCATTTCTTTTTAAGGCCACATTTTCCAAGAAGTCAGCCATTAATTTTTTTGATCTATCCACCCAATCAATGGAGAAGGCATCAAAGAGTTCTATAGAATCCCACACTGCATGTTTTTATTGCTTCAATCTCTTATTTTTTTGTAGAATATTTTCCCTCACTTGTGAAACAACTAATTTTCAATCCCCAAAAATGGTTAATACTTTGATCCCATGTTTTGTGGCAATGTTTAAACTTGGTAGTAATTCCTTGTCCTTTGCTATGTTGTTTTTGTATTTGAATGTCAACAAAAATTGAGTACTTAAATTTTGTTCCATTGGGTGAAATGAAAATAATTCCTGCTCCATTCCCCTCTTTAGTATAGGCTCCATCAAAATACATCTACCATATTCCTTGTTCATTTTGAGAAACATCTCTAGCAATTGGATCTATGTTTAGCAATTGAGGGTTTAAATGCTCAATTCTAAAATTTCCAAGGTCCACGTCACAAAATCAATTCATTTTATTAGAGTTGAAGATCTCAATGACATGTTTTGATCTAGGTTCTATGTACAACTTGACTTCCCTTCCATTTATAGGTATTGGGGCATAAGATAAATCTAGCTAGACATTTCCACCTATTGTTGTAGTTCATTGCCTAGATAATAACATTCCATAGTAAGGGGGAGTGTCCACCATTGTTATGTCTTTCTATATGTTTCCTCAGGGTATGATTCTAATTTTAATTCTACATCCCATGTCACTCCAACTACTAGGACCAATCAATTATCCATGGCATAGCACTTTCCATAGGTAGTGTTCACACACAAACCTAATTCCTTCATGACATCCAAAGGAATGATATTGATTGCTGCCCCTAATTCAATCATGCAATTTTTCATCCATTTGTTGTTGGTCACCAATGTGGTGTAAAATGGATCCACCTGGGAGGGATTTTTTGTAAGGGTATCACCCAAATAAACTTTCGTCACCTTTTTAGTTTCCTGCTCAATGACATTGACCTCTTTGTTTTGATCATGTTGTTTGTGAGATGTGTTAATCAATTTGAGGTTTGTGTCTTTGTATTCATCAATTTTCATCATTTCCATCAAGGGAACTATCATCTTTATTTGAGTTAGTGCTTGAGCAATGTCAAATGAAGGGGTAGTCATCCCTTGTTTTTTTTTCTCTGTTTTAGCAACCTTTCTTCCTTTAGTTTGAACTTTGCTATCATTTGGTGTTTTCTCAAATTCAACATTTGCAGCCTCATTTTGAGTAATCTCCTAAGGCTTCCTTGTTTCATCCTTCATTTTTTTAGATGAGACATTCACTTTGTTCTTCTACTCCTTTATAAATATGCCTCTAGGTGTTCCTTGGTCTACATCTGCGGGTCTAGTTCTTAGGTTGTATCTATTTCTTTTTTCTTCAGCTACAAGTTTTGCTATTATGGCCCTCTTCTCTTCTTTTGTTGGTGTTCTCAATTAATATTGTGGTGTTTTATTATATTTGTAGGCTATTTCTTCTGTATTTTCTTCTAGGTTAGAGAACACTTCTTGCTCCATATAAACATTGTATTTCCGATTGCTGACATCATATTCATACCCATCCTCAAAAGATGAGTATCCATTATTGGTTTGATGAGTGTGGCCATCTCTATCCTGTTCTTGTGACCTTTCATCTTCCTTGCAAGTTTGAGCCACTACACAGTATCCTGGGCCATGGGATCTATGAAATGGTGAACACCATGGTGTAGTATCTACTACATGTGTACCATGTTTTTTCAAAGGATCTAGAGTATCTTTCCAGTTTGGCTTACCCACTAGTCATCCATCCATCCAAGTGGTGTTATAGGGCATGTCATGCAATCTTGGCCTTTCATTACTGTACTAGTTTTCTTGTCTATTTTGGTGATTGTTATGATTTAGTGGGATCCTAAGGTTATCTCTTTTTCCAACCATGTTGATAGCTTTCCTATTTTTTTCAATGGTTATAGTAGCCTTTTGTGCTTCAGTCAAGTTGTTAAGACATATGTTTTTGAGCTCATACATTATTTTAGGATCAAAGGCTTTCAAATAGATGTTTAAAGCTAGTGAGTCAGCTAATTTAGATCCATATGGTATCTTGTTATTAATCTTGGAGAATCTCTGATTGATGTCAAAAATAGATTCATTCTGATGTTTCAAAATTCCTATTAACTCATGTAAGGAAAATTCAAGGGCACATTGATTCCCATATTGTTCTAGGAATTGATTTTTGAAGTCTGTTGCAGAGGTAATTGAAGCATCTAGTAGGCTTTTGAACTATTCCCTTGCTTCTTTAGTCAAGGACATCATGAATAGCCTCATAAGTACATCTTCATGTTTCATGCCTAAGTATTGCACAAAAGCATTGAAGTTTCTTATATGTTCCTCTACTATATTTGCATTGTTCCTTGTGAATTTAGGGATGTTATTTCTCAAGTTACTATGAATGGGGTATGGGTATGTAGGATATCTGGTCAAGTTGAATTTTTTTCTTACACTTACAATATTCTGTGGATAAGGATTTTGATATGGTGGATTGGGTTACTATTAAAATCCATGTTGAGGTTGGTATACATTTTTTTGGATATTTTGGTTAGAATATACATTGCTATAGGAATTTTTTTGTGGTGCATGGTATTGATAGTGTGGAACATATTGTTGTCTAGGTAGTGGGTGAGATTGTGAAATGGTGTTGGTGTTCTGTGATTATGAGTTTTTTGGTGGCACATTATGTTGCACATGTTGATTTTAATTCCTAGCTATATTGTAAGGTTATTTTGAAGTAATTGGAATGCTTGTATTCTGAGATGATCCATGTGGATTGATGTTTCTCCCTTACTTATTGGGAGGTACATATCATGGTGGTTTTGATGAATGGATATTTGTCTAGAGAAATTTTAGGATTAGTTCTTCACTTTCTTTTATCAACTATCATATCCTAAGTTCCTCCTTTTGTCTTTCCACATGTTGTTCCAATTCTTGAGTGGTCATTTTGGTTGTAGTGGTATGACCGATATGATTCTTTGTAGGGTTAGAGTGATCCATGAATCCATACTGGGTTTCTTCTCGTTGTTGTAATGACATCCTATGGTCATACTCCTTTTGATTTTGGATCCATGTTTCCTCTACATGTGCATAGAATTCACTTTCCTTTTGAGGATCCAGTTTGAAATTGAGAATGCTATCTATTAATTTTTTTCATTCAGGTGGCATTGATTGGTATCCTTCATCACTATGAAAAGGACTATTATGCATTGTGAAAAGGTTACTCTGATGTGTTCCCCTTATCACTGCACATGATATTTGACTAATTAGATACTACTTCTTTCCTATTTTTTTCAACCTTTAAAGGAGGAGATCCATGCTTGTCTATCCACCTACCATTGTTCTTCTTTGGACTCCCTTTGTGTAATGACCTTCTGACATCCATTTTAGGTGATATGGTATACCTTTGATGTCTATGATCTAATATTTATAATCTAATTTTTATCTTATCGGTCATAAAATTTTGACAGAGTCACTACCTACTTCTTCATAAGTAGGAAATTTAAGATCTGGAAGAACTTTGTTTTTATCACAGCAAAGTCTTTTATTCAATTGATTGACTGTTTGTAGAAATTTTGGATGTTTATGAATCTATGATGAGAGGCCCAAATTGACCCTATATTTTCCCTAAGTATGTCCCCAACAAATTTACCAATCTCTTAGGTCTCAAAAATGCAAGTTTTGAACTTTAAGAGGGTGCCAGTATTTTAGTACATTTTTGGCTAACAAACGGGGTGGATATGATTGATAACCCCCTGCTCTTTAGGCTCTACTAAACCTAGGTAGGTGTACCTAAATGATAAGATAGATTTAAAGGTTTAAATATAGTCTTAGGCGATCTATTCACAATGGCATGTGGTCTTGAAATAAATGCTAGGCTAATAACTAATTCATGTTGTCGATGTTTTGAGAATCACGTGTATGGGTAAAGTTTGTATAAAATGTTCTAAGTATGACTAGTGCCTAATCCTTTTGGGTGAATGGAGTCAGATTTGTGTGATGATGAAGACATATATGTAAGGTAGGTGGATCTACTTCTCAGCTTAACTCTAACTTGTTGGGCACTTTGGATGTTAGTAGCTTGTACAAACATGCAAGTTTGTCAGTTACTATACTCTTCTTTACGAATCCCAATGTTATTTTCCAAAATTACTCTGATATCATAAAAGGATTTTTAATTCTTAACTTGAGGGAAACCAATCAAAGTAATCAATTTTAAAGGATTTTAATCCCTGATAGGAACTAATTAAAATGAATTACTTGAAAGGAATTTAATTCACTCTAGCTAGAACCCAATCAATAAAATCACATAGCAACAACAAATGTGTCTTGAAATTTTTTATAAATTTGAATAATAGAGGAAAACCACTTTGGAGATAGCACAACAACATATAGGATTGAATATTAACACAACAGTTGAACAGTGGAAATAAATCACCGATTTTGAACAGTCTTCTCCATTGATTATACTTCAAAATTTATACATTAATAACATTTTTTTTTGAAATATGTTCAAGCGGATGAGAAAAAGGTGATATGTGAATGGATGAGCCTATCTACTACTACTGATGATAATCTGAAACTAGCCCTTGGTTTCCCCTTTTATATGGGAAGCAACAAGCTATAGACCCATTACAAAAGTTGTGTCTTTTCATAAACTTAACTAATTGTAATTTTTTAAAACATAAAAGAAATTGGTTGAGGAAACAACAATAGATAGTGACACTTGCTCTATTATTCAATGTAGAGAACTAGTGACCTCTTAGGATCTAGCAAATTTATCCTCTACATGATAAGGTGCTAGATAATTTTGCAAACCTCAACTCAATACCTATTCTTCCACAATCAGGACCCATCTAGTCCTGGTGATGAATAGACTAATTTCTAAAAAGTGCTTGATATAATCCTCCCTAATATGAGTGTCAACATTTGAAATAGAATCTATCATATTATACTCCATATACATTATTCCCTCGAGCTGCTTATGAGTATTGTCCAGTATCATCTCGTCATCATTGATTGTCTCAAGTGCCCGTGGCAGTGTTTGAGCCAATTAATATTTCCAATGGTCTTTTCCTTTAAGCCCTCCTTCATTATAAAAAAAAATGGGAAATTACAATGGTTGGTTGAATTCATCGAGCTCATCCTTAATATTTGTGTGAAACTACTTATTCCGACTGATTAACTAATTATATATGTGGAGGATCTATTCGTTCATAATCTCCTTATTGATCAATTCATCATTCTTTTCTTCTATACACACCTATAGTATCTTATGTTCTTGAAAAGTAGAGTGAACATTTATAAAGAGTTCCCAATATTGGTCAGCTTGGTTCATCACCTTCTCAAATCTCTTCTTGATTATCTCAAAGATCATCTCAAATTTTATGGTTTTTATCCTTTTCTCTAATTCATTGTATTTCTTTTGAACTCTTTCATGGAAATGCTTCCAATACATGACATCTTCCATGGCATGCAATAATTTCTTCTCATAGTCCACAAATGAAGAATATAATTTTGAAGAAGTGGAAGAGGGTAATTTATCTCTATAACTGGCTACCTCTTTCCTTAGTTTATCATTCTCTCTTATCAATTTTTCAACCTATGCCTTATTGAATTTTTCCACATTTATGTTTAATTTTGTTGTTTCTATGGGATTAGTATCTCCCACTCTATTTACCAAGAAATTTCCAAACATTTGTCTTCGATTACTAATGATGGCAAGTCTCTTATATTGTGGATACAATGCCCAAATCAATAAGGTAGCTTCATCTAGATTGTAACCTAATCCATAGTACATTTTTTCACTTACCTCTTTTGTTAAGTGCAATGTTGTATCTACTCTTTTCATAAAGCTATCAAGCAATATGGTAGAACTAATCTCCCATCTTGGTAAGAGCAAGACCCCAACCTATTGAAGTAGCTCCCTTCCTCTCTCAAGGGTGATAGCTTCTAGTTCATGATCTACCTCCTTTCTCAATTCTTCCAAGGCAGTTGCCTCTTGTTCAAGAGTGATATCTTTTATCCTTTTTATTAGCATTCTTCCTTTGTAGTCATAGACAAATGAACTAAACTCTAAAGTCTTAATGAAGTCACTATTAGAAACAAACTCTTCACCAGCCCATACTCTCACATCATCAAAGAGTTAATATCATGCTTCAAATTTAACAACTTTTTCATGGGGTGTCTCATATTGTGTGACAGTGGGTACATTTATTTGTTCAACTTCATCGTCTTCTTCGTTGCCTTCTTCTTCACTCATGGTAATATCAATAAAATAAACTTACTTCAGGAGTAGGCTATGAGGGTATATAACTGAGTGGATCCATATTCTCAGCTTGTATTCTAGGGTAAGTTGTCATATGTGTTTCAAATCCCATAGGGGACACATCCATAGTTAGTTCATCCTCATGGGTGATCAACTAATCTACTCTTTCTAAAGGGTCTTGTACATCATGGAATGCTCTTATATACAAAGGATTATTCTCCTTCCTCCATGCCTCAACTAGCATGATCTTGTTGTATGTGGCTATCATATGTGTTGTCAAAGCTTCATCACAATTCCTTATCACATCATCCATAGAAAATTGATGTTCATACCCAAATAATTTTTGGGACAGTTTTTCATTATTGATAAAATTGTCTAAATCAAAATTCTCTCTCATTCCCTATTGGAAAACTGTAATGTGCCAATTTCTTATCAATTTCTTCATATAATTTATAGGAAACAACTATGAAACCTCCTAAACACAAAGTACTTGACATATTATATTGTTTGTTGTATCCCTTAAGGTGCTTAGCATCTAATCTGGCCAAATATATTATAATCTCCAACTAGGCCACCCTATTAGGAATAGTTTTTGGTAGCAAATGTGGAGATCCTTTAAACCCATATGCTTTGACAATAGTGCAATCAGAAAATGTGTACCAATATCCCCAATTATGATTCACCCTTTTCCAGGGATCCTTCTCTTTGGGTCTAATGAATCTTTGCACTTCAAGAGACAGGTTGTAATCACATGGATACCCCAATAATTGGTGTACGGGTTTAACAAAATACTCCTCAAAGTAAAAATAATGGGATCTCCCATATCTATTGTCCCATATTGAGGTCCACATCTAAATTGATTTGAAATTTCCATCCCCATCTCTATCCTTTATGCTTAATTCTTCTCCCCAAAGCCCTTTAGCTTGTCCTTCATATAAGATTAAGTGTATGAACAAGGACTAATGTTTAAAATTAATAGAATCACTATTATTTTTTATTGTCTCTAGTCCTTGGTTTAGAGTATTGGCTAGATAATCAACATTATCAAATGCTCTAGCATCTCGGCTTTGTATGTTTGTTGCCAAAACCATTGGAGCTATCGACATGAGAGCCGGAGCTTCCACTCCCAATACTTGTCCTGGAGTGTAATAGGTTTATTGAAAATGCTGCTTGAATAGTTCTTCATGAAAGGGAGGGTGTTCATCACTAGAAAATATTTTTGAGTTGATTCCATACCTCTTGAGGCCTATGCAATGGAAATTTCCACCTTTTATAGCTAGTGTCCATGTAGTGATATTCTATCAAGAGGTCTTTTACTATGAATGGAAAACTCATAGTGCAATCTAGTTGAAAAATAGTGGAAATGAAGAGTTTTGAGATAATGATGAATTTAGACCCATCATGTAACTAAAGTGCTCCTCATTTAGGGTCATACTTAGTAGCTAGTGCCTTAATCAACTCCACATTGATGAGCACGTTAGGCACAACTACCCTTACCAAGTTCATTCTCCATGGGTTACACATAGGTTGGAACCTATATTGCTTTGTGTACAGTAAATAAACAAATCATACCCTCTATGTGGTGTCCATACATCTCCTAAGCATTTATTCTTATCCCACAACTTGTCAATGGAAGGATTTAATTGTGCACTTCTTTTAGACCTCGATGTTGACCTAGGACATTGATCAATGAAGTCTTGGTTGAAGAGTCTAGATTCTAGTTTTTTGTCTTTTAGTTTTTGATGTTCCTGAGCTTCCTTCCATTATTTATAACCCTAGCTTCTCTTTGTAATTATTTTTCTCTAAAAAAATTTCTTAGTTGGGATTGATATACTTACTTGTATCGTGCTTGGCTCCCTTTGCTCTTGATTGTGCAATAATGAGGTATCTTTGGCTCGTTTACTCTGCTCCTACTTTCTGTAAGCTTCTCCAACTTTCAATGATTGAAATGAAATCAATTTGTGATACACATTGCTCAGCTCTAGCTCATAAATGGCACACTTGTTGTCTTTCTTGTCATCAGACAGTCTTTAAATTTTGAATATCTCTTTGATATCTTAGGCTATCACATTAGTTGAAAAATAATAATTATCATTCAATCAGAGGGACTATGATTTTATTCCTATCGATATCCATTTCTTTCTTTGATAGACTTTATTTCATTACTTTATTTTAGGGTATCATTGGGACACCAGATAATCTCTCCTCAATATACTTTGGTCCTTCTGATATCTTCCCTTAGCTTATATTTGAATTCTCATGTATTACTTTCTCTTCATGTGTTATCAACACATCAAGGGGGTCCTTGTTCATATTCTACTGATAGCCAGCATTCCTTTCAATATTATTTGATTTTGATAGTTTATCGTTCTATCGGGGGACATTGTTTTCTGTCAACCCGATAACCTTATGTCTCCCCAATATCACTTACTACTACACGTTTGTTAATTAATAAATGTCTGCATTGTGTCATGCATCTTCCCATTGGTGGGACACCATGTCTTCTCTCCCTGATATGCTCAAATGCCTTTGATATGTTTCATTTGGGCTTTCAGGGGGACAATAAGGTATGTCCTGCCGATGTACACCACTCACTCTGATGAATTTACCATAGATAGTTTTTTTAGTCTATCAAAAAGACCATTTTAGAAGTTCGCCTGATATAGGGTTGTCTTGTTGATGGTGTATGTTTTTTATTTTCTCTATCAGTTCATCGAATAAACCATGATGGAAGTCCCCCCGACGTGGTAGTGTCTTTTTTATATGTCTTATGTTTCTGTGGTAGTACTTTAGAAAGGAGAATTATCTTAAAGGTATAATTGGAGACTTAGTTTTATTTACAAGGGCAGATCTAAGAGTTATATACATTAGGAAAATTTTACGTTTTATGTCAAGTATAGTGAAAAATCAAGGGAAATGGAACTTATGATGGAAATGAAATGAGAAATGAAAAATGAAATCATGTGAAATTCAAGGTGGATTTTTTAGCTCCAATAGTTTGCTTGATCTAATAATTAATGATTGATTTGCTGGATTCATGAGTCGTGATAGAATGATTGTTGATTTGATGCATTGGTGAGTGATGATTGGTAAGTGATCCTTGAATTCCTAGAATTATTTCTCCTTTATGCTTTATTGGTGAATGAGACACCACTTTTCATAAGAATTGAATCACCACCCTTTATTGCTACATTTTTTAGAATATTAAATTATTATTCCAAATTGATCTCTCTTGGATGCCCTCCTCAAATGAAACCTTCTCCCCTTTATATCTTCCAATGTAAGGGAGAAGCCACACCTCTTCATCATGTCTGCCCCTTTAAAGAGTCACAACCTTTCACAATTACCACCCTTTGAAAGAGTGCACCCCTTCATAATTTTTTCCCTTTGAAAGAGTCACTTCCTTATTTTCTTCCCATTCCTTTCTTCTTCCATTAATCCCTCCTTTTGTATGCTTCCCTCTCTTTTTTCCTTTTCAAATGAACTCTTCTCCCTTTTATACCTCATGTTTGAGGGATTCAAAACTCTTCACTTCATTTCTTTTGACCATTCATTAAACTTAATTAAATTTTAATTATATTATTTATTTTTAATTTTTGAAATTTTAATTTTATTGTTGTTATTTATTATTAAATCCTATTTCAAAAAAGGGGATATTAGAATCCACCTTGCCCAAGGTTGCTTGTCCTCAATAAATTTTAACATAATACTATTTTGGATCAAGAACATTTTATCAAGGAATACTATTTTATCAAGAAATTTCAATGAATACTATTGTATCAAGGAAAACTTAGATGCACATAATACTATTTTGGATCAAGAACATTTTTTGATAGGAAAGGAAATGCTATATCGATAGACTTGTTAGAGTTTCTTTATTGATAATAAATCATACATGGGATAGCTATGTTATATATAGTAGGTAAGAGTATACCCTAGGGTGAAATGGTAATTCTTAACTATACATCATAAAATAGAGACCCTATGATGTTAGGAATATGTTTATTCAATCCTAATTGTTTGTGTGATAGTTGTACCTTAACAAAATTAATTTTTTTATGAGTATGACTATTTAATATTCATGAGAAGCTTGAAATAGTCATAAGTCATGTGCAATCATGTTTTATACTTAATTACGTTTTAGTACTTGTTTCAATCTTGATTTTGTGGTTACTTAGATCTCTTTGGAACATGATGGTGGTGAGGTGAGTCCATTGAAAAGATTCATTCCTTTTGGACCTATAATCCTAAGATTCTATAGAACCAAGATCCTAGTACCTGTAAAACACAACAAACAAACACATTATAAGATTGAAATGCAAGAATCAAGATTCCCCATGAAATCCATTTGCAATGCTCAAATTAGGAAATAAGATGAGGAACACCATATAAAAGCAAGAAGATAAATTAAATAGTATTTAAACAAGAAAACTCATGATCTCATGGGGGAATTGGTGCCAATTTGATGCGAAAATTGGCCTTTCCCAACTCCAATGATGCAATGTTGATAATTGATGAAGAGTGATCCACTTTGTTGAAGATTCAAATGTGCTCCATGATGAACAACCTGCATAACCTAGCTATGGATTAGATAAATTTATAAACTTGAAGATGTATTTGAGTATAGTAAGTTTACTCAAATTGTGGATGATCAAATGACGAAAAAATCTCTCTATTTGTAGAATGAAAAGTTGGAGAAATGCCCAAAATGAAGCAATGTGGGACTAACTTTCAATCAATGGCAAGATGCCACTTGTCAAGAGGTGAATGGTTGAAGGATGTGCACATTTTGATCAATGTACCAATGAGGGGGAGATTTGAAATTCAAAAGATGGCTTGTTGGAGGGAGAAGAAAGAGTCTTAAATGCCAAGTGGGAGACATGTAAGAGATAATGTAAGAGGAGTTAATGCCATGTTGGAGGACAAGACATATGGGAGGGAAAATTCAAATTTGAAGAATATTCCATCTTGATTCCTTTTTTTGAATTAAATAGGATATTTAATAAATCAAATAAATTGATTTATTGTGCAAGTTGCAAAATCTAGAGGATTTGATGGATTGGGATTAGGATTGATCAATATTTGATTAATTTAAGAGGAGATTAGTTGATGTGACCATTTGATTTATATTTTTTGATTGATTTAAACCAAAATGAGAGGAAAATGATTTAGATTATATTAAATAAGGACATGGTGTTAGATTAAATTAAATGAAGATTGATTTAATTAAAAAAAGTGACTTTAAAGATTAAATAAAATTGGTTTATTTAATTAAAGATGTACTATATGATTAATTAAATAAAATTAGTTATTTAATTAACAGAGGAAATATGATGAATTTAATTAAATAAAGATTATTTAATTAAATGGTTAGTAAAGAAATTATTTAGGTAGAACTGATGTTAGTAGATCAGGATCGAGTGTGTGATATCAATCAGTATAATTTATGTGTCTACATTTTGCCCCTCTTTGAAGCAACGTACTTGCTATGTTGGCTCAAAGAATAACCTTGCAATGATAAAAAGTCAAAAATTCTCTAATTTTTCGAATGCCCCACTATTGCCCCAGCGAGAAGAATTATGTTGGTATACTGCCTCCTAAAGAGATCGAGTGGAAATGCTAATTTCTGATCAAGATCATGATAAAATGTTAGAGGGGTGGTTCTTAGATAGTTGACATAGATAAATTTGATGATGCATAGACAGTCATCGGGCATGGGTAGCCTCATGTATATTTTTAGATATCACACAAAGTTGGATAGAAATGTTAGTAAGGATAGAAGAATAAGAAATGAGATGGATGACAAGAGGATCCAACAAGTCCATGATCTAAGGAGACCTTATTGGAGATGATGATGATGATATGGATGATGTTCGCTTGTTGAGAGTTGGGATTTTCAAAGGGCCAATTACCTTATGTTTGATAACACACGTAGGCACGATGCATCAAGGTATATACAACTAGGATGGTGTTGCACCTAGTTTGATGGAATTTGACTTGACAAATAGATAGGAGTATTCTTGTTCACACCTGACATATGGAAACCTTGCTAGGATGCACTTCAGAAGTTTCAAACATATCATACCAAAACATGAAAAGGTATAACCTATCAATGCAATAGTCAACAAGCTTCCCAAAACACCTTCCATACACACCTAACAGAGCAAGTATTCACCAAGGTTATATTAGAAGAATTTCCAACAAGCATAGCAGAAAAAAGATAATGATTGTTGCCCCAGTCCTTTCCCTCTAAATCATTTTGACTAGACATCATTGAGAGGTCATTGGAATGAGTGTAATAAAATAAATCAAAAGAAAAGATCAAGTAAAAAAAAATCCAATGTTCTTCATACCTCCAGCCAAAGGGATGTGTTTTGATAGGATAAGAATCCAAAGTGATAACCAAAATGATGCCCATTGTCGGAATGATATATCCTAGGACATGCATTGTATCTAGGATGGTGATGGTTGATAAGTTGACTTATAGGATGTTGATATAAGGTTAACTGACATGTTTTTGAATGATCAAGAGTTTGATTTTGTGTTTAAAATTTTGTTATTTTGATTTTGATTTTATGTTTGAAGCTTTCTTTTGCTGATTGTTGTGGTTGTTTTTGTTTGTTTTCTAAAAGGATGAAGGTGATGATTGATTTATTATGGATGATTAATTATTGTGGGTGAAATCAAAATTAGATGGATGGAATTTTTTCAAATATTTGGATGTTTTTGGTATTTTGAAATGTTTTGAGGCTATTTTAGGGTTTTTTCGAGATTTTACAAATGTTTTGGTTTTCCAATTTTCCAAATATTTTTGGGTTTTGTGATATTTTATGAATTTTTTTTGGATTTTTTGTCTCAGGGGCTCATCAAAGATTAGCCTTGCCTATGTTTAAGCTCATAGATGGCGTAGTTCGGATACCATGTTTATGACATTTTCTGACTTTATGAGTGTTTTTTGGATTTTGACATGTGATAGGGACAAGGTTGGATTGAGTCAATCACTGGCTCAATGCTCTAGGTCTCCAATTGATAACCCCTTGGTGTTTCTCCCCACCACTCAACCTATAGGTCCTAAAGGTTATTAGGCACCCCTGGTCCTCCCTGCCAACCCTGCTATCAAATTTCAAATCATTCACCAAGCCTAACTTGATGTTCTTCCTCTCATTCACCACCTAGCCCTTAATCACCTTAAAGACTAACCATTCTCAAATGTTTCTTAACTCTGTTACAGGGGTGTGTGATACCTTCCAAGGATTCCAAAATCATCTTCTATAGGTGCTTGATAAATCACCAGGCTCCAACTCTCCATCGTTTTCACAAAATCCCTGTTTTAGGGTTTGGGCAGAGCTACAAGCCTTGAGCCCCTTTTAGCCCTCTCAACACAAGAAAAATTTGAAAACTCCTCTCTTTCAACAGTTTGTTCCAAACTTCCTTCTGACACCTTGGCTCATTTTCCAAGCTCTAAAGGATTTTTGGGGTTTGGGATCTTGTCTATCCGTACACAGGTTCAAATCTGACTTTGACAAGAACTAGGGTTTTTAGACCATTTCTTGGTTTGTTCAGCTTATTCTAACCTCAAATGCACTGATGAGACTTATGTCTTCTTTCCCACACCTTATCAAAGATTCTTGCATTCACCATACATCTTTGAATGTTAATTATATCACACCCCTGCTATGTTAGGGTTTTATCTTTGACTGTCTTTCCTTGTTGGGCTTTCAAGCTTGCCTAGGAACAGCCTTCTAACATGCTTCTTGAATCTTTACTGACCCCTATATGTACATTATTTAAAAGAATGGAGTTTAGCCTTGTTTCCATTACACCCATACTTCTTGGTATGGGCATAAACAATCTAAAACTCCATTTTTCTGAGATTTACCAATCAGAAACAACAGAAAAGAAAACACATAATTTACAAATTAGATGCAAGAGATAAGCAACCTGCTCAAAGTGTCAAAAAATTTTCTAGAGGCTACACTACACACTATCAACCCTATAAAAAGCCTCTTCAAATCATTTAGTAGTAGTCACATGGGTAAGAATAGAAAAAATAGAATTTTTCACATGCAAATCACTGTATTTTTGTTATTTGCATAAATCATCAAACATTTCTAATGTTGCAAACCTCCATCCAAGGTCAAGATCTCCCTTTACATTTCTTGAAAAATGGTTAGGTTTCCTCCTTCGAGCTCAAAACGACCAAAACATTGAGTGTTGGAAAACATAATGTGTTTTACAATCTTAGTCTCCAGCTTAGAAAACAACCACTCAAAAGATTGCAAAACTTATTCAACTTCTCACCTAAGAAATAAAAGGTACTCAATCACAATCTAGATGGTGTTAAAGACCTTACACCACAAAATTAAACTATAGCCAAAACTTCAAATCCAACCTTGTCAGGTGCTCCTACACCATTCTCTACCTCTTAGCTCAAACATGAAGGACTAGAAGGAGAGGGCAAGGACAAGTCAATGCCTTTCTTTTTAAAGTCAGCTTCATCCACCCAAGTAGCCTCTGATTCAGGCTTAGTCTTCCACTTGATGAGGTGCTCCCTATACACCTTGTATCTTGTAGCCTTCTTCACCCTGGATTCCAAGATCTTCTCTGCCTGAGGCTTCTCTTGATTAGGAAGAGGTATATTATTGATATCCTTAAAGATCTCCTGACTGTTCTGAACTTCATCACTAACTGTCCCCTTATACCTGATCAGATCAGCAACATTAAATACCAGAGATATGCCCAAATCTCATGGTATTTCTACCTTGTATGCATTCTTCCCATACTTGGCTAACACCTTGCATGGCCCCACTCTTTTCATCTGCATTTTGGTTGACATTACCTTCTGCAACCTTGATTTGTTAAGATGGACCATAACATAGTCACCTACTACAAATTTCACATCTCTCCTTGACACATCAACTTTATCTTTCAATTTGTGTGTTGCTGTTGTGATTGTCTTCATAACCTTCTCATGAATCTCCTTCATGGTCTGAGTGAAGTCTTCAGCATGTCCACTCCTATTCTCCTGAGATCCAAGGTCTCTGAGTTCACAAATACCTCTTGGGTGCATCCCATACACCACTTCAAATGGACTTTTCCTTGTAGTTCTGTTTACACTGTCATTATAAGCATATCCAGCTTGAGAAATCACCACATCCCATGTCTGTCCATATTCCTTTGTCAAGCACCTCAAAAGATTACCTAGCACTCTATTAACCACCTCTGTTTGACCATCGATTTGAAGATGGTAATCTGATCCAAATGACAGATTGGTACCCAATCTACTCCATAAAGTCTTCCAAAAATGGCTCATGAATTTCACATCCCTGTCTGATACAATGCTCAATGGCAATCCATGGATTCTTACAATTTCCCTGAAGAAAAGATGGGCAATGTAACTGGCATCATGTGTAGTCTTGCAAGGGATAAAGTGACTCATTTTGCTAAATCTGTCCACAACTACATAAATACTATCAAACCTTGCCTTAGTCTTGGGGATTCCTACCACAAAATCCATACTAACACACTCCCATGGTCTATTGGGAATGGGCAAAGGCTGATACAAACTTGCATTGCTGGCTCCCCCTTTGGCTTTCATGCAAACTACAAACTGCTCCACATATTTACTAACATCTCTTGCCAACTTAGGCTAGTAATAGAACCTTTGTACTAGCTCTAAAGTTTTATTTATTGCAAAATTCCCACGACGACTACCATTATGTTTCTCTTGGATCAGATTTTCCCTCATTGATCCTCTTGGGACACATAACAGATTACCCTTAAATAACAATCCATTTTGCAATGTATACTTAGCATACTGACTATGAAAATGATTCTCAAAATCATAGCATACCTTGTAGGCTTCTGAAAAGTCTTCATCTTCACCATAGAGGTCTTTGAAACTCTCCAATCCAATGCTCTTCAACTGTATTTCCTGCACTGTCAACATTCTCCTGCTTAATGCATCTGCCACCTTATTCATTTGTCCCTTCTTATGCTTGATGGTAAAAGTGAAAGCTTGGATGTATTCCATCCATTTCAAGTGTCTATTACTCAACTTCTCTTGGGTGTTAATGTAATTGAGTGCCTGGTTATCAGTGAAGACCACAAACTCTTTGGGCAACAAATAATGCCTCAACTTCCTAAGGGACTACACTAAAACATATAATTCCAGATCATAGGTGGAGTATTTTTTCTTGGCTTCATTGATATTTTCACTAAAGAAAGCTATAGGCCTACCTTCTTGACTAAGTACTCCTCCTACTGCTACTCCACTTGCATCACACTCCACTGTAAACAACTTATCAAAACTAGGCAATAACAGAATAGGTTGAGTTGCCACTTCTTGTTTCAATTTTTCAAACCCTTTATCAGCCTATTGATTCCATTTAAACTTAGTTTTTAGACCACCTTTAATAGTATCCAGAACTGGTGTACATATACCACTAAAATTCCTTATGAACTTCCTATAAAACTGAGCCAAACCATGAAAGCTCCTTACCTCTTTTGCTGTGGTTGGTGTAGGCCAGTTTAGGATGGCTTCCACCTTGCTTGGATCCATCTTTAGGGTTCCTTTGGATACTACAAATCCTAGATACACAAGTTCTTTCTTGAAGAACTCACACTTCTCAAGGTTAATGGCCAACTGTTCTTCTTGCAACCTTTTAAGTACCATCTCCACATGCTTCAAGTGTTCTTCTGCTGTCTTACTGAAAATCAGTATGTCATCAAGATAGACTACTACAAAAATCGCTGTGAAATCCTTAAGCACCTCATTCATTAGTCTCATGAACATGCTAGGGGCATTTGAGAGGCCAAATGGCATCACTTTCCCCTCATACAAGCCATCATTTGTCTTAAAATCTATCTTCCATTCGTCACCCTCCTTGATTCTGATTTGATGATACCCGCTCTTAAGATCCAACTTGGTGAAGAATTTTTCACCTCCAAGACAATCCATCAAATCTTCAATTCTACGAATAGGTAACCTACACCTAATTGTGATTCTATTAATTGATCTAGAATTAGTGCATAATCTCCACTTACCACCTTTTTTTGTTGCCAAAACCACTAGGACTGCACATGGACTAATACTCTTTTGAATCAAGCCTTGATCCAACAACTCCTTCACTTGTCTATCCACTTCAAGATTCTGATCTAGTGTGAGTTTGTATGCTACTTTGTTAGGTAAGGAAGCTCCAAGTATGAAATCAATTTGGTGGCTTATAGCTCTCCTTGGAGGTAGGGTTACAGGTGTACCATCACTGACAATTTCCTTGTACTTTTCTAGCAGCCTTTGAACTGTTTCAGGTATGACTATCTTCTCAGCCTTTTCTTCCTCGTTGGACTGCATTAAAACCACATAACCTTCACCTCCTTGATGTAGATTGCTGATAAACTCCTTACCACTGCTCAACATGATGTTTGGTATCTTGGACTATCCTTCATCTTCTTATGTCAATTATTGCAGCTTGAAGGTTCTTCCATCCTTCTTGAATGAAATGGTGTTCTCTTTCCCATCATAAATGGCACTTCTATCATATTTCCATGGTCTACCAAGTAGAAGATGGCATGCATCCATGGGTAGTACATCACAAATCAGCTTGTCTTTGTAGCCTCCAATTGAAAATTCCACTGTTACTTGCTCATTCACTAGAACACTCTGCCCTTTGTTCAACCATGTGACTTTGTAAGGGTTAGTGTGGGGGTTTAGTTTCTAATTTCAACTTCTTTACTGCCTCCTCAGAGATGATATTATCTATAGAACCAGAATCTACAATGACCTTGCAGACCTTTCCAAATATCTTGCACCTTGCTCTAAACAAAGCTCTCCTTTGCTTGGGTTCTTCTTTGACTGGTTGTCTGATCAAAACCCTGTTAAACATCAGATATTCTCCTACTTCAGATTCTATATGATTGATATTAGGTGATTTGACACTCATGGTGTCCTCTTGTACATAGGCCACTCTCTTTTCATTGCTTGAAGAAGAAGCTTTCTTTGAGCATCTATAAGCAGGGTGACCTAGCTGGTTGCAATGGTAACACTTCATGGTGGCAAAGTAGGAGTTACTTCTACCTGCTCCTCTTCCTCTATTTGAACCTCCTTGAGGTCCTCTTCCTCTATTAAATCCTCCTCTTGAAGATGTTTCACCTCCATGCTCAGTGAGCTTTGATTCTCCTTGGTTTCTTTGATCATTACCTCTACCTTGGTAACCACCACGCTGTCCTATTTGATCTCTGCCTTTTCCTTTGCCTTTAGAAGACTAATCATGCTTTCTTTTGTTTCTTTCCTCAATCTTTATAGCCAATTGATAACATTGGTGGACTGTCTTGGGACTTAGTAAAGCATCTCCTCTTGAATGTTCCACTTCAAGCCATTAAGGTACCTAGCCACTTTTAGGCTCTCATCCTCTGTCACATTTGATCTCAAACAAAGCTTCTAAAACTCTTCAGTATAGGTGTTGAAATCTTGATCTTTCTACCTTAAACTCTACCTCTTCTTGTGAAGTTGGATCTCATAATCATCTAGCATATATGCTTCCTTTACCTTAGCAACCATTCCTTTCCAGGTTGATATGGGTTGCTTGCCTTCTTTCTCCCTTTCAGTCTAAATAAACTTCCACCATGTCAAAGGTGATCCTCTCAACCTTGATTTAGCAACCTTCACTTTATGTGCTTTAGTGACTCCATCACATTCAAAGTGGTTCTCCATGCCATCTATCCAATCCATGCCCAAATCAGGATCCATCTTTCCACTGAACAGTGGTATACCCTCAAGTCCTTTTCCACTCAGGGCTTTCAATGCCTTCAAGAAAGGCTCCTCCTCTAGAACAGGGTCAGGTTTAGGGACCTTGTCCTCCTCTGCAACCTCTTCTTCCTTTGGCACCATTCCTTCCAACCTTGCATTGTTCAATGCCTTCTCCAGTTGCTCTATTCTTTCTTTTAGGGACTTGTTGTCCTCTTCCTGTTCTTCAACCCTCTTGGCTAATTGTGCATTTGTCACCATGGTGGGAGTTTCACTTGGCTCAACTTCTGACATATAAGCTGCTCACCCAAATCTTTAGCTAAGCTATGATACCAATCTGATAGGGACAGGGTTGGATTGAGTCAATCACTGGCTCAATGCTCTGGGTCTCCAATTGATAACCCCTTGGTGTTTCTCCCCACCACTCAACCTATATGTACTAAAGGTTATTAGGCACCCCTGGTCCTCCTTGCCAACCCTGCTATCAAATTTCAAATCATTCACCAAGCCTAACTTGATGTTCTTCCTGTCATTCACCACCTAGCCCTTAATCACCTTAAAGACTAACCATTCTCAAATGTTTCCTAACTCTATTACAAGGGTGTGTGATACCTTCCAAGGCTTCCAAAATCATCTTCTACAGGTGCTTGAACAATCACCAGGCTCCAACTCTCCATCGTTTTCACAAAATCCCTGTTTTAGGGTTTGGGCAGGGCTACAAGCCTTGAGCCCCTTTTAGCCCTCTCAACACAAGAGACCTTTCAAAACTCCTCTCTTTCAATAGTTTGTGCCAAACTTCCTTCTGACACCTTGGCTCATTTTCCAAGCTCTAAAGGATTTTTGGGGTTTGGGATCTTGTCTGTCCGTACACAGGTGCAAATCTGACTTTGACAAGAACTAGGGTTTTTAGACCATTTCTTGGTCTGTTCAGCTTATTCTAACCTCAAACACACTGATGAGACTTATGTCTTCTTTTCCATGCCTTCTCAAAGCTTCCTACATTTTCCATACATCTTTGAATGTTAATTATATCACACCCCTACTATGTTAGGGTTTTATCTTTGACTGTCTTTCCTTGCCGGGCTTTCAAGCTCGCTTAGGAACAACCTTCTAGCATGCTTCTTGAATATTTATTGACCCCTATATCTACATTATTTACAAGAATGGAATTTATCCTTGTTTCCACTATGCCCATACTTCTTGGTACGGGCAGAAACAATCTAAAACTCAATTTTTCTAAGATTTACTAGTTATAAACAACAGAAAAGAAAACACAGAATTTACAAATTAGATGAAAGCGATAAGAAACCTACTTAAAGTGTCAAAAAAAAATTCTCGAGGCTACACTACATACTATCAACCATATAAAAATCCTCTTCAAATCATTTAGCAGCAGTCACACGGGTAAGAACAGAAAAAAAAAGAATTTTTCACACACAAATCACTGTATTTTTATTATTTGCATAAATCATCAAACATTTCTAATTCTTCCAACCTCCATCCAAGGTCAAGAGATCCCTTTACATTTCTTGAAAAATGGTTAGGTTTCCTCCTTCGAGCTCAAAATGACCAAAACATTAAGTGTTGGAAAACACAATGTGTTTTACAATCTTAGTCTCAAGCTTAGAAAACAACCACTCAAAAGATTGCAAAAATTATTCAACTTCTCACCTAAGAAACAAAAGGTCCTCAATCACAATCTAGATGGTGTTAAAGACCTTACACAACAAAATTAAACTATAGCCAAAAGTTCAAATCCAACCTTGCCAGGTGCTCCTGCACCAACATGTTTTGAATGTTTTTTTTATTTTCTTGGTTTTTTGAATGTTTGTGGATTTTTCGCATGATTTTGAAAATTTGGATATGGATATGTGTGATGATATCAGTGCTCTATTTTTTTATTTTGTTAAAAAGCAAGCTAAGCTTGATTGATTAGATCGATGGATTGATGATGGTAACATTGTTGAGGAAACACAATAATGCAAGGATTTGATTGATCAGGATTGATGATGATAACATTGTTGAGGATGCACAACAGTGCAAGGATTTGATTGATTAGGATTGATGATGATAACATTGTTGAGGATGCACAACAATGCAAGGATTTGATTGACTAGGATTGATGATCATAACATTGTTGAGGATGCACAACAATGCAAGGATTTGATTGATCAGGATTGATGATGGTAACATTTTTGAGGATGCACAACAATGCAATGATTTGATTGATCAGGATTAAAGCTTGATTTGGAACAAACTTGTTTTGAATTTTTTGAAGTGAAAATTAGATGCAACTGATATTGATTGTTTGGATTGGTGTTCGATGGAAGATAAAGCTTGATGAGGAATGTATTCTCATCAAAATGTGTCATGGGCTAGTCATTTAAATTTTTTCTCACAAATGTTTTGACCAGTTTGATTTTACATTTATCAATTTTTGGATCACCCCATAAGTTGGAGGATATAGATCAAGATTTATTCCCAAACCAAGAAGTAAATATCTACCCCCAGTGTCTAGCAATGTTTAAAATTTCATGGGTGGATGCTTGGATAGGTGTATGGATGGATGGATATGGTAAGCACACAAATGATGCCAAGGATTATCTTGCAATAAGATAAGGTGTTCAAACAAAGAATGCTCATTGGATAATACTTCATGGCTTACATAATGTTGCATAGGATAGGATCAATGAAAATGACTCATGTCAAGATGTTTACCATAAGCAAGTGTAAATTGTGCACCAAACTTTTACCAAGATCAAGATAATTTGGACTATGTATGTAGATGGATGGAAATGGATTAGATAAATGGTTTGTGGATGGATGGACTTATTATGGATAAGATGGATGGAATGTTGGATTTATTACGAATGCTCTATTCTACTCATGATGCATGTTTTCTAGGTTTTCATCATGGTACCTGCCCAAAGTGCCACCATAGTGATTTTCAATAGAGGATGATTTTTATCTTGACTGTTTTCATGATTTTTTGATTTTTTTGGATTTTCACATTTTTTGTTCTTTTTGGTTTTTTCTGAAATATTTTTAGCTCATGTCAAACCACCTTGTGGTATCGATGTAGATAATTCTATCATAATGTGCCATTGATATCTTGCCTAAAGAAGCTACTTTTCCAAGATACGTACACTTGAATGCAAATTTTGAGATTCTTGATCTACTTTGTTGATACCGGGGTTAACTTCGTCCCTGTGCGCACATCACGATAGAGTGCCTTCTGAATCCTTATGATCAAGGGTTGCTTCCAATACATGGTCAATGTGAGAATTGGATATCATGCATGGAGACATGAATGGTGGAGTGTGTTCAAGAATAGGAGATGGATTGGTTGTTAGTTTGGAACCTTTAACTCTCCAAACTTGGGAAGATGAGCAATGTTGGGTGGATACAAAAGTGTGTGTGGAATTAGTACCAACTGCTTGATATACTTTATACGTTTCTTAGGAAGACTACTTTTTCTTTTGTGGACATCTTTGATGGATACATTTCCCCTTTTTTATTTTTCCCCATAGTTTCTTTGACTAATGGAGTTTGATAGGGATAATCTTTCTTTGTATTCTTTGGTATCCATTTGTATTTGATTTTTCCATTATGCTTCTCAGCTTCTTTTTCTTTGATAACGTTCTTCTTGTTTTCATTCAAATCTTTATTTTGAAGTTGGTCCCAATTCATGGATGGGGTGATGGGTGGATGAAGATTCGTGATGTGGCTGGTTGTAGTATTGGCATCAGTTTCACCATAAGGATTCTTTGTTCTCCCTATGTTGACATTTGCTTGAGACGAAGTTGCCCCCAGTATGGTGGTAGTAGCACATTTGTTCCTTGATTTTGTCTATTTTGAGATGTCTTGTTCAGTAAGCATTTTCTGGTAAATGACCATTACAGATGATGTTATTTCAATTTGCTACTCTACTGACTCCATAATATCCTATTATGTCAAACCCATTTCCTTGAGTGAATAATGTCAGATACCTTCATACATGATGTCCTTAGTATGAATTGGTGATATATCTAATCCTAATGTTGACAACTCAATTTGACTGTAGGAATCAATAACTTTCTGTTCAAGGGTAAAGGGATCTTGTTTTTGATAAACATCATCTATGTGTCCATCCATAGGAAGCATCCCATGGGTAGATGGAGGAGTATGTGTTATATGGATATGATCATTTGTGACATCTCATGTAGATAGGAGAGTGTCCATTAGATCATTTTAGTAGCTTGGAGATCCAGATTCTTGATCTTGATTAATTTTGGAAATGCTTTTGACATGATTTGGATCAAGTTCTTGACATGGGTCAATTTCAAAGGATGGATTGCTTATAAACGGTTCTTGGATATCCTCATTAGACATGGGAATTGGCTCAATATCCTCTTGATCTTTGAGTGGACTTGGATCAAATTTTGAGTTGAAGATTCCTTCAATATCTGTAACCATGAGGTTGAAGGATGTCAATATGTCTTGGAAAGGACCATTGCTAGACTTTGGTGAAATATGTTGATCATACTTTGGAATGAATTCTTGAGATATGTCCTTTAACTCATAAGGTGATGTAGATACATGATCATTGGTCAATAGATCATAGATTATGTCAATGGGATCAAATAATTCTAACACTCCTTGAAATAGATCACTAAAAATTGGCTCTTTATGTATGGCGAGTTGATCCTCGAATGGGGTAGAAACATCTTCAATGTGTTCATTAATGGAGAGATCTTGAACATTGTTTTCAACAATTCTAGTGGAGAGATTGTGAATGTCTTCAACCATAGGGTCAAGTAATCTTGACATTTCTTGAATTGGATCATTATTAAATATTGTTGGTGGATTTTGATCATGATTGAAAATTGACTCTTGATATGTGTTGATTTGATCTTTGGATGAGGTAGAAACATTTTCATGGTGCTTGTTGATGGATAGATCTTGATCATTGTTTTCAACAATTGTGGTGGGGAGATTTTCAATTCTATGGCTAGTGGTTAAACTCTCACCATTGTCCCCAATAGTTATTATTTTTTGATCAATGAGGTCTTGGATGAGATTTTGAGTCGAACACAATTTGATGTTGTGTCCCTTTATTTTGTGATAATCACAAAGGTAATTTTCATTGTACCATAGTAGTTTCACTAAGGGTTCTTCATAGTTTTCATAAATGGATATTTTGATGAGATTTTCTTGTACCAATTGTTGCATGACTGATTCAATTGGTTTCCCAAGTAGTGTGTATTTTTATTTGCTACCCTATGAGACTTGTACTTTAAATTGACCTTGTGGTGATTTATTTTGGAGATGTGGTGATTGGTCTTGTCACAATGAATCAACTAGCTTGGCAAGTGAAGCAAGTTGATCTAGCAAAATTTTATTTTGATTTTGACACCATTCATATAGCTGATTTGGCTTTTGTTCAAGCAGATTTGCAATGTATGCTGGTGGTGTTTTTATGAGATTATGGAAAAATTGATTTTGGACAATGTTATAATTTGGGATGATGTTTAGATTTGGTATGATAGATTGAAATTGAACATTGTTCATGTTGGGGATCATATTGCCTCGATTTAGGTAACTTTGATTTTGCATGGTGCTACCTTGACTTGGATCAATACATGGAGTCATTAACATCTTGTTTGGAATTTGAAAAATATTTGTATGATTTTCAAACATATTTATCCCAAATTTTTCCAAGTGTGGATTTTAAATTTTTATTTTTGGTAAAGTTGTACTTGGTACGTTCACATTTGGCATGTAGGGATTTGGTAGGATAATGTTTTTCATTTGAAGGCTCGTGCATTGATTGTTTAGTTGATAGACTTGTAGGTTTGGACTTGGATTTAAATATACCATCGAGAAAGGTGTTCCAATTTTTTGACTGGGAATACTCACATTTGTTGCACCTTTGAGGTTTGTAGGAGATAATGATCCCATGTACAGATTGTATAAATGTGAGTTTTTATAATCCATTGGTTTTTTAAGGCTTTGATAGTTTAGTTGACTTGGATTACTCATGATGTATGAGAAAGTTTGTATTCCATGTTCTTGTGTTATGACCTTGTTGACCTCTAAGGGATTTAGGACCAATGATGAGATGAAGGATGAAAGGGGTGGATGATATGGGTGTTGAACTTTTAAAACCCTTGGAGGAATACTAGACTTTAGGACTTCTTTGATTTGGATTGGATTTGATTTGATTTGGATAATGAACTCATAAAATCCAAGAGGTTGGATGTTGTCCTGGAATAAATTTTTCCATAAGGTGATAATTTAACTAGGTGTATGAGGAAGGATTCATCCACACACACTTAGCTAACAAGGTGTTTTTTTTATTTTGGTTTGAAGGATTTTACCAAAAGTCTAGTATGAATGATTTTTCCAATGGTTCAAAAGTTTTTTGTGAGATGGGATTTTATTGATGTTTTGAAGGATTAAATATTTGATTTTGATCCTAAATTAACCTAAGAAGGATTTTTTTACAAGGCCAAGGTTTTGAAGAACATTTTTTTCCCTTCAAACAAAAAGATCAATATTTGCTCAAAAGACCATAATACAAAAGATACACAAACACATGTGTGGGGTTCAATTGATTTCATCTTGATTAGTGAATTTATTTTACAACAAATGCTTTCTTGATTAGGTTTCAAACTAAATGTCCAATGTCCTAACTTATTTTCATCCCACAAAGTGCTATGTGGAATTTTAAGAAAATCAAGACAATGGTTCCCTAATGTTGACTTTAGGAAAAGTAAATTGAGATATAAATCCAAATACTTAGAATCCTCTAAGGATGAAATCCCAAGGGTAGGCAATAGCACTTGGATTTTGTCAATGGTATTTGCTCCTCCTAAAGTATTTGAAATTTGATGTTCATGTTGAATGTTCTTTCTCAAGGTTTTTGAACTAAGCAAGTCTTTTGATACCAAGGACATGCACAACCCTATGGATGTGAAAGACTGTATTTGTTGAGTTCCCACTTGGATTTCTCTAGCTTCGCCTACTCTTAGAAAATGATTAGATGCTTGACCCCACTAGCTCCCCTCCATGGCACTCACTTATATGGGGAAACCAAGCATCAAAACCCATGAAACTCCCATGGAATGCTTTTCATTTCTACTAAGAGTCGTAAAAATGTGGGACGGCTTTAGAACGACTCTTCTTGCACCAAAAAATAGATTAGGGATTTTGGCCTTTTCTAAACAAGGGTTTTAATGTAGGGATTTCGTTCATAGGAGATGATCCATGTGGTGAGAGACCATTGTTTCCTTTCTCATTGGAACCATCCGCATGATACTTTCCTTTCAACAAATACCCCATTTAATATCCCAATTGGAAGTCGCTTGGCTTTAGCATGTTACCAGTTGAGTCATTCCCTTGGGCAATTACTTTTTCCCCAAGGAAGGCCCTCTAAGATAAAAAAAAGAAAGAAAACACATCCGTAGTTCAATCAACCCTCATTTAGAAACAAGGAGAGAGCACACATGATGTATTCGACTCACACTCACAAGATTTGTTCAATTTTAAGAACCCAATTGAAATGAGGAGGAAATTACTTAGACAATTTAATATCACCAAAAATCCTTTTAATTCTCAAGATCATCGTGAGGCGCAAGAGAAGTGCATACATCCTTTTGGTGGTATTAATTTGAGTAAGCAATTACAAAACAAAGTAGCACATGTTCGTTTTAGCCATTCAAAGAAATTTGTGAGTTCTTTTTAAAGCACCAAATGAACTGTGAAGATTTTCCTTGTTCAATTGTTAATCCTCAAACCAAATCTAGTGAGTTTTTCCTAAAGTTCATTTTATCCCTTTTTTCTTGTTCCTTTTAAGCCCAAATTAAATTTAGTGAGTCCTAAAAGCTTGAAGAAACAAAGTGCTTAAATTTGGAATTATAATTGTTTCCAAAAGTGTTTAAAAACACTTGATACAATAGAGAAATGATGCCATAGGAAGCCTTTGTCTTCATTTCATCCCTTCTCTTTTGATTTCCTAACCTACAAAAGTGCTCAAAATGTTAGATGAGATCAAGAAACAAGAATAAATAAGGGTTAGATGAATGATTAAGCGTAAAAACCCTAAAATTTAGACCATGTTACAAGTTGTTTTGAATTTAGATATAAAATTGAACATTTTAACTCTATTAAAATTGAGAAACACTTACACCATTGCATAGCTTATGAAAGTATACCCCATTTCAAAAAAAAGCCTTTAGAAAAGACCTTTGTATGACCAAGATATTTTCATTTTAAAACTAACTATAAAAACACTAAAGTAGAGATCTATGTGCTAAAACAGTGCTCAGATGTGCCAAAGAATGCTCAGATGTGCCAAAACAATGCTTAAATGTGACAAAACAATGCTCAGATGCACCAAAACAGTGCTTAGATGCACCAAAATAGTGCTTAGATGCACCAAAACAGTGCTTAGATTAGCTAGAAGATATTGTGAATGCGCTATAACTAAGCACGAATGCGCCAAAAGATACCTTAGTTGTGTTGTAATAGAGCACATATGCACTTGAAGAAACCACAAATGCACTATAATAGAGCATGGATGCACCCGAAGAAACCACAAATGTGCTATAATAGGGATTAACGAATAGACCTCTTGAAAAAGAATGAAATTTATAAAAAAAAATGTGTTAGATTTGTGATTTATGCCATCCTTCTAGCGCCAAAATGTAGAACCAAGATCCTAGTACCTAAAAAACACAACAAACAAACACATTATAAGATTGAAATGCAAGTAAGAATCAATATTCCCCATGAAATCCATTTGCAATGCTCAAATTAGGAAATAAGATGAGGAACACCATATAAAAGCAAGAAGATAAATTAAATCCTATTTAAACAAGCAAACTCATGATCCCATGGGGGAATTGGTGCTAATTTGATGTGAAAATTGGCCCTTTCGAAACTCCAATGATACAATGTTGATGATTCATGAAGAGTGATCCACTTTGTTGAAGATTCAAATGTGCTTCATGATGAAAAACCTGCATAACCTAGCTATGGATTAGATAAATTTCTAAACTTGAAGATGTATTTGAGTATAGTAAGTTTACTCAAATTGTGGATGATTAAATGATGAAAACAACTCTCTATTTATAGAATGAAAAGTTGGAGAAATGCCCAAAATGAAGCAATGTGGGACTAACTTTCAACCAATGGCAAGATGCCACTTGTCAAGAGGTGAATGGTTGAAGGATGTGCACATTTTGATCAATGTGCCAAATAGGGGGAGATTTGAAATTCAAAATATGGCTTGTTGGAGGGAGAAGAAAGAGTCTTAAATTCCAAGTGGGAGACATGTAAGAGATAATGTAAGAGGAGTTAATGCCATGTTGGAGGACAAGACATGTGGGAGGGAAAATTCAAATTTGAAGAATATTCCATCTTGATGCCTTTTTTGAATTAAATAGGAGATTTAATAAATCAAATAAATTGATTTATTGTGCAAGTTGCAAAATCTACAGGATTTGAAGGATTGGGATTAGGATTAATCAAGATTTGATTAATTTAAGAGGAGATTAGTTGATGTGACCATTTGATTTATATTTTTGGATTGATTTAAACCAAAATGAGAGGAAAATGATTTAGATTTAATTAAAGATGTTGATTTATTTAATTAAAGAAGGAGATGATGTTAGATTAAGTTAAATAAAGATTGATTTAATTTAATAAAGTGACTTTAGAGATTAAATAAAATTGATTTATTTAATTAAAATAAGATGATAGCTTAATCAAATAAAGTTTATTTATTTAATTAACAGAGGAAATATGATAAATTTAATTAAATAAAGATAATTTAATTAAATGGTTAGTAAATAAGTTATCTAGGCAGAACTGATGTTAGTAGATTAGGATGGACTGTGCGATATCAATCATTATAATTTTCATGTCTACAGATTCAAAATGAAAAAATTGCATACATTCAACTCTTATATAGTGTAGTTCATACTTCAACATTTATGCTTGTGTTTATTATTAAGAGATGAAGTATAAACTTTGTATTAAAATCAATAAGGGGATGATGAGGGACATCAAATATCAATTATCATGTCAAATTGCTATAAAAGATCTTGGTGTCACAAAATTTAATTCAGATATATGGAAACTATAAATGATTGTTTATATTGAAAACAATGGTTGAATCCAAAAAACATATGTTGAGAGGATATTGCAAGGGTTGAAAGTGCACAAATGTAAACTTGTTAATGTTCTTGTTTTTGTTGGTTTAAATTTATATGTTGAAAAATTTCCCAATATATCAAAGGAAATGTGTCATGTTCTTCATGCAAGTATTATAGGATGTGTAATTTATGCCCTTGTCTACTCTAGTTCAAAAAATGTGTTATATAAAAAAGAAAACTAGGGAAGGAACTTTGAACTAAAAATATGGTCTTTAAATATTTGCACATAATTTTGGATCATGCAATTTACGAAAAATGAAGACTACAGGTGAATAGATTAGAAGATGTATAGGGTTTTGTTAAAATCAACTAGACTAGAGATATTGATTTCTCAAGATTTACAAGTGGTTATGTGTTTCTAGTACGATACATGATGGCTACCATAAGCTTAATGTTTATAGTCTACACGATTGTACATTATCATTTATGGTGAACCTCATTTTTTATTTACCTAAACCTTCATAAGGTTGTCAATACATTTTGATACTAATCCACTATTACTTGATATGTATAGGGTCTATGAGATGTATTCATATCTCATGCTTTTCATGGATATTTATAAGGAAACACATCTTATACTTTTTTTTCATACATATTGCTACTATCATAATAGGTTTATGAACAAAATTGTATCCTATTTTTATTGCTTCATACATTCTCTATTCGACTTGAAGATCACTGTCCTCTTCAATAGTAAATATTACTATCATGTCATGAGTCTTTTGGCTCTCTTGGTTTTCATTTTACCTTTTGTCACTTTAAAACATAGCAGTATAATTTATTGACCTCTACTAACTCATGGGGGATTAAGCCCCCTCATACCTTTCCATGGTTACTTGGTCACTATCATCCCTAATAATCACTAGTATATCATATGGTCATTATAGACTTTGAACTATTTTTGGACCTTTAAATATATTTGATTACAACAAATAAAATGGTTTATCTTTACCCTACAAGCTAGCAAGATCAATGTTCAAATAGCAATTGTAATGTCCCCTTTTAGGGATATACCTGATTTTTACCCAAAAATAAGAAATCCAACAATACAATTTATCCACAAAGAGTATTCTATAAATTAATTATACAATTGTACAATAGGAGTAGTAGAAAACCATAATTAATTAACATCAATTATTATGATCATTGTATAATCCCTATTGAAAACATAATATCCTAAATACATTTGGGATCCATTTCATAGCTAATTTCCAACAACCAACCATATTAGGAATTTGTGGGAAAGCACGAAAGGACATTGGGAGCTATTCCTCCTTAATCAAGCCCAAGGGCATGAAATGATCCTTTGAGTCATTCAACTCTTTGGACCCAAGTATTGGCATATCCATCTTGGGGATGGTGTACTTCATGAGGGAACCAATACTGCTACATCTCCCTATCAAACATTTCACATTGATTTCAAACATGGTTGCTATAACTTATATATTGTTGCTCTTAATTTATATTCTAAAATTATTCTTCAAGAATTATTTCAATTTCTTATAGATGTATTTTATGATTGATGTCTTAGTGATTGATATTTGAATGATTGGTCTCTTAAGGATCATTGATATTTGAATGATTCGAGGCTAGAATAGCTGATGCTTGAATAGTTGATGTTTAAATGATGGATGCTTGTATGTTTGATTGATTGAATGAATTGATAATTTATGATTCATGATAATTTTAGGATTGATTATTTGCTTGATTTTGATAATTAATTATTGATTTGATGGACTGTTGAGTTATGATTGAATGCGTGTTTATTTGATTCATTGGTGAGTGATGATTGATAAGTGATCCTTGAATGCTTGGAATGATTTTTACTTTATACTTTATTGGTGAAAGAGTCACCACTTTTCATAAGAATTGAGTCACCACCCATCATTGCTGCCCTTTTGAGAATAATATTTTTTTTCTCAAATTGATCTCTCTTGCATGTTGATGCAAAGAAAGTATCTATTAAAACAAATCTTTACTTGAACAAACCAAAAGAAGGCGTTCATTGATCGAACCCTCAGGCTACCTCACTATGAAATGAAAGGAACGGTCATTAATAGCATTCACAAAATAAATAATCAATCCAATCTCTCTGGTTGGATTGAAGAAAACACAATTATAGACTTCCCTTCCAATTTTCATCAAGATGCAATGGTGCAAAAGAAATTTATGGAATTTTCCCCAAAACTATAAATCCTAGTTAAGGTTCAGACCTATCCTCACAAAAATGGTCATAAATTATTAAAACCCACATAATAATGAGAAAAAAAATAAAATTGAAAGCTACAAACAAATATTCATCCATTCCAATTTGTTTCATCCCAATATTGTACCGTACATGGCTGTAGTAGCACATTTTCAAACTATGAATTCTAGAAAATATTGTTAGAATAGGGTAGCCTTCACCAAAATGGCCATATCTCACACAAAACTCAATGAAAAACATCTATGATCTTAATGGTGATGTAAATTCTATTAATCTTCTCTTTATAGAAACACTTAACAATGTAGTGTCATAAAATATACTCCTTTATATTTTTATAGTATGTTTGCATCGCATTAGTTAATTGGACTTAATTAATCCTCTAATTGACCTAATTATGCATTTAAAAGCCTAATTAATTTCATTTTCTAAAAGGGGAACATACATTAAACAATTGAAAAGATCAAATTATACATCTTGGAAAATGTCTCTTAGGTTTAGGGCCTAGGACCCACTAGGACCCATTCGCCCAAGGGTGAATGGGTCCTCCTTAAGTTTAGGACCCCATTTTTGAATATGTTTACAATTTTCAGCCTTTGATGTTTAATTTTCAAGTAATTAAGGAATTACCTATAAATACAAGGTATTTTTATCAATTAAAACCTAGAAGCAATCTAAGATTTCAAGAAATCAATCCTAAGAGAAAATATTATTGTAAAGAGCATTTAGGAGAAATTTTTTAGGTCAATTATTGTAGCAATGAAGATCAAGATCATCATGTCAATGTTATTTTCATTCATGAATGTTTTTCGAGCTAACATTGTGACATAGGTTTCAAGTTTTCAAGCATCAAATCAAGTGTCAAATCAAGCATCCAATCAGTCCATTTCATGCAATATGCAATCTTTGTAGTGATGTATTAGACTTCAATTCTTCAATGGAAGCCATTAGATGGTTTAGTGAGTTGCAACAAGCTAGAGTTGATTCATCATTCCTTCAATTTATTATTTCATTTATTTATGAAGATTTAAATACCAAACTAGGGTTTGACCAAGGAAAACCCTTATACACCTAAGACAAACATTTTCTCTTCTTTGTGTGTTTGTCGATTTATTGGTGGAGTGATATTAGATCGAAAGTGAAAAGTTGTCAAGACACAAAAAATTATCTACAAAATTTGTTTTCGACCTTCTGACAATAAAACCTAGATAAATTAGAGCCTTAGATCCAATATCAGATGAATGAAAAAAGAATTTTCAAAAAAATATGTCACATTCACTAGAATAAGATGCCTGTACAACACTTTTGGAGTCGGGTACAAACCATCTTAATCTTCTTAGAGTTGATAGTTAATGATTGTTTCTAATAGTAATATCATAATACTTTGCATTCCATGTGGTAGATCTCATCTATATGGTCATTAATACACTTTAATTCATCTCCCAAAAGTTCCTCTCAGTCATATAAGTGGTGTCAAAATTTGGCTAATGCGTCCTACTACATGTTTCTCAAGATAAGATTTTATGGGTAATTAGATATCATCCTACAACCCTCAGATCTACCTACAATTTGTATTTTTTGTTAGTATTATGCTTTAGCTTCACATTTCAAGTATTTTTAGTTTATCTCCCCAAAGTGCATTTCAGTCATACTTTACACTTTGCTGTCATAAGGAGAGACCACATAGTGTCCTAAAACTTTTATTTGACTCACCTTAAGGGTTGTAGGCCAATTCTAATCTCTTGTGGCACTATCATTCTTCCTAATGAAACAAGCAATCTTGCATTTGTGATTATGTGGACACCCCTTTTGTGCATTTTTGGCATGCGTACCTCATTTATAGGTCTTCCTATTTCACCCTTTTTCTACCATTTCATTTTGGTGACCAATTTTTCCTATGTTTGTTTCTAATGAACCTAAGTTTGTACATCTTAAATTTTGATTTGGAGACATTCAAAACCATAGATCTAGAATTATATTATTGTGTTTTGCATTAGTGTTCTTTGCATTACATTTAGGGTTTAGTTTTGCATATTTGCATCATTTAAATTGATTAAAAAATAAAAAAAATTGCATTCAATTTGCATAGATCTTGCATTGTGGAGCATCTTCCACTCATTTAGATTCAATTTTACTACAAAATTATATTCTAAAATTTGTCATTTTTCTCACTTTTTAGCACTATTTTCACTTGAATTAAGACACATATAACTGGAAAATTCTATCACAAAAGTCACTATTTGCAACTTGAAATAGAAAGTTCAAACATTAAACTAGTAGAAAAAACTTGAATTTTTCCAAACCTTAATCAAGGACTCATTCACCCTTGGATTAACCTGTCCTTGTACTATTTTTGTTTCAAATTTTTGGGCATTATTTTTCCTTTATTTACATCATTGCATTCTACTATTAGATCTGTGTTTTAATTTCAGAAAATAAAAAAATCTATACTTTCTTGCATTAAATTCAATTGGTCAAAACAAATGCATTGTTTAAAATCAAAATTCACATTAAAAGACATCATTTTCAAGTTTTTTGTATATCATAATTAGTAGATTATCTTGTTTCAAATCTAAAAATTGAAAAAAATTGTTTACATATTTGAATTGTGATTCATAATTTTGGGTGTTCATTGAATTTCCATAGTGCCCTTTCTCCATTTTAGGTGCACTTTGGTTTGGTGAAACTTGTATGAGTTTCACAACCTTGTGTCCTATTACCAATACTTTATTGAGAAATAGTTTGAGACTCATGCCATCCCATGATACTAGATCCACCATGGATGTCACGCCCCGCCGTGCGAACCCCAAAGGAACTAAAACAACAGAACAATTTTTTTTTTAAAAAAAAATATAATAACCTACTTAAGTATTACAACATAACAATATATTAAGAGGCACACTTGTTCCAATGGGGTACACGAAGTGACATGACTATTCTAACCCATAACCACGATAATATGCTAAACCATAATTAAGCAATTACATAAATCTATTCATTCTCGTTTAATCATTAAACTATCCATTGTCAATACCCATAGTACTACCATAAGCACATAAGACAAAACATGTAATTAAAATGATATAAAGTGATACATATTTTGATAGATACAACATAACATAACCAACTATTGCAATTGACCATTCTTGAATCAAAACATGGTTCGAATATACATTACATCCCAAATAATAATAAAATACAACAGACTAAAGGTACATCTCAATAACTACATATCCAAATTACATTGAGGTCACCCCATCACACGTGGGAGACGATACATCAATAAAAACATTAAATACATTACAACTGGAGTATATACAACTATCTAGTACATAAGAATAACTGGAGCATCAACATCTTCCAAAAGCCCTGCAATGAAAATACACCTGCAATAGAAAGGGAAACCCAACGGGGTGCGAAGCACGTTCCACCCAACCACCCCCGTGCTGAGAGTAGGCAAGGAAGGGTCCCCGACCAAGTACGACTAACAAAACAAAGACTAACTCCAAGAAGAATAACTTAACACCAGAGACCACATAGAACACAACAATGGAAAATCCAAAAGGCACAACAAACCACTGAAGAACATAACAACCAGGCATAATCACAACCTCACTGAAACTCCAGACATAATATCGAATCTCAAGACATAAAACCAAATACTACTTCCAACAATAATCAAAGACAAATCAATAAATCACTTCCAGAGGACTTCAGTAAATCAACACAAACAGAATGTTAGAGTAGAGTGTCATCGCATGGTTTCACGTGGATTCTCCAGACAACCTATTACAAGGTGCCACCTCCATCTCTACATGGATTCTCCAGACAACCAAGTTAAGGTGCCGCTTCCATCTATGGTTCTCCTGACAGCCTATCACAAGGCGCCGCTCCATAGGGTTACTCATGCAGAGTCATTGACCTTTCGTGAGGACAAGGTAATGACCTTGCCAACCACGGCCTTCTCAATCCCCTTTAGTCTATGATAGCACTAACAGGTAGACGAGGCTTCACAATTATATTATTAGTGTTTGATTCCCACCCGTGGTTTATTACTTAAGTTATCACTTATTTAATCTAACTCTATGTGGGTTACCCTGACAGCCCCTTTGTGCGCCGGCCCCCACTAGAGCCACTCTCTCTAGACACTCAATCCCAAAATAACCAACACAAAATGTACTGCCTCAGCAAACATGATTTAACCAATACATGGATCCTCCGCGAGGCACAACCATCTCGCCATAACACATGAAACATAACCACAACGGTACAATCCATCAACAAGTAAATCATAACTATGGTCAACACATAGACCCAACATCAAAAATACGAGATCACAATTCATCTCAGATCCCTGCCTCTGGAAGCCCTAACTTACCACTTAGCCTCCTATGAAAATACAATACAACTAGGGTTCTCCCACACGACCCAATGAAACAATGAAGAGCATCACAATGGACTTAACAAATAATCTTAAAGGCAACAATTACGTTTGAACAATACAAGAATTAAATATTTCCAACGCACAATAATTCCAACAAATAAATAAATCAATAACCCCAGAAACTCCATTCTATTCAAAATACATAATTTATTTCTAATTACCACAACCACACTATAACGCTACAAAGATATATATAATCTTCCCATGATCACCACATACAACCAAATCCCACTTTCATCCGCACATAAATATATATAATAAAACTTACATATCCCGATATATATTCATATCGTTTATTTAATGCTACACTATCAAAATTGGATTAATATTCCATTGCAATCATGGATGTTCATATATTTAAAATTAAATATTATCAAAGAAATAATAATTAAAACACATTAATATATGTATATACAAGAATAAATAAATAAATAAATATATATATATATATATATATAACTATGAATTAAATAATTTTATAAAAATATAATTTATTAAAGTTTATTGAATAACATTCTAACACAAATTTTATATATATAAATATCAATGCATTATAAACTGAATTCGTTCATTAATAAACATATAAAATTACATTATTGACTAAATACGAATTCGAACTAAATTAAAAATCAAATTAAAACATTGAAATTAACTAATTACGAGTTATATTAAATGAAATTGAAAACTTTTAAAAATAAAATAAAGAAACAAAAATAAAATAAAAATAAAAAAAATAACTAGTGGCCTTTTAATTCCCACGGCCCCCCCCACGCAGCAAAGAGGCTGCGTACCTCCCAAAGGAGGTACTGCGTACCTCCCAAGGGAGGCCGCAGCCCCACTGGGCTGCGTACAGCAGCCTAGGCTGCTGTGCGCAGCCTAGTGGGCTGCTGCGCAGTACCTTGGGTCGGGGGGTGGTACGGCGCCCGCCGACCACTCCCCTCCCCCCAATAAATTTTTTTAAAAAAAATAAAATTTCGTTTATAACTTTTATTTTTATTTAGAATTTTTTTTTTATATTCTATCTATTAATTTTAATCACAGGTTCAACTTCGGGTTTCGGACGATGAAACGAATATACATATTTTATATCTGTTAAATACTTAATTACTATTATTTTTATATACGAAAATTCGTACCTCAACCAGTACATATATAATTATACATTTCATTTTATTTTACATATATAAATATATATTTTATTTTATTTTATTTTAGATTCAAACACAACACAACACAAATTTCAAAGCACTGAAAATATTTTTAAAACCAGAATTGTACATATGATTTCTAAGTGACACAAAATTTTCACAAGTAACAAAATATGTATTTTATATATTCATTTAGATATATATATAAATTTTATACAGCCTCTGTATATATATATATATATATATAT
>VDFB02000002.1:76015551-76232654 GCA_007258455.2 Sequoia sempervirens | reverse complement strand
AAAACATTAATAATTAATTAATTTAAACCTATCTTTTCTGTAACAAATACAAGTCCAGATTCGGGCATGCACATCTAATCAATAATAAAAATGGTTCTCCCCTCAAAACAATAAAATTTTCTATCAAACTATATTAAAAGTTTTCAAAGGGGTTTCACTAATTTTTTTTTTTCTACAGATGATTCGAGGGTTTTAGTACAACAGGTTTTCAACTCGCAGATTCATTTTCAAAAAGGGTATGTGCAGGATCATGGTATGCCAAAAAGTGGCAATATTTGTAGGGTATGTGGCTGACGACTTTTTTTTCACCCAAAATTAATGAAACGAAAAGGGTTTTTAGAGGAGATTCTCAGATTTCCAAAAATATAAATTATGATTTAATTTGAATTTAATAAATAATTATTATTCATTTTCTATTAGAATTACGACTAAAGTCCTGATCGATAGGCTGATTGAAAAACATCTATAACTTTCAAGCGGTATCATATTTTTTGAATCCAAAACATGCGTCACATTCTATGCTTTACATACTATAGGATTAAAAAAAGAAAAATTAAATTTCATGAATTTTTGACCAAGTTAAGGTGAATTGACAGGGCGAGGATTTTATATTTTCACAAAATTTGTAATAAAAATTCGCTGGTAATTTATTTACTTGGAAAAAAATTACAAAAAAAATATGCATCACATCGGACGCTGAGTCCCTCTACTTATATATAAATATTACAAAAAATATTATCATTTTATTATGGTTGGGGTGAATTAGGGAGACGGACACCTGCACTTCTTGTTTTTCCCTGAAATTTAAGGGTACTACTACATTGAAATTTCAAATTTCACCAAATGATTTTTGTTATTTTTAAATGGCCTAGTATTTTGAAACTAAATTCAATTTTCTACAAATTCTATTCTTACCTTATTTTTTGGTATAGATAACTTATTCAAATATTTGCGATCAAGTTTTCCCCTATATATGATTTTCTGAATTTTTGCCACTTAGGGCACGTTTACGGCGTACCATGATCACACATGCCCAAAGGAAAGAGGAATACAGTTTTGGCTTCAAATTTATTTACCAAACAATAAAATAACACTAAATCAATAAAATAGAACCTGGAGTCCTTCGTCTGAAGAAGAATCCTTCAAAGCTCCTTTCGAAATACTCCTACCGATCCTTTTCGATCCCTCCTCCAGCTCTTTTTTCGAATCCACCTATCCTCAAATCAATTATTTTTCTCCCAATTTACAATCCCAAAAATTCTTTTCTTTTATATATATATATATATATATATATATATATATATTTTTTTTCCTTTTCAGATCCTAGAACAACAGAATAGAAGAAGTTCTGTGTGTGAGAATAATCTTCTCATCAAAATAATAAATCAAAAAATAAAACTCCTTAAAGCACTTCTGCTTTCTTTTCACAAAAAGCCCCCTTCCTATTGGTCCTTTTCAGCTTTTAAAAGCACAGATTTATCTACAGTTTGTAATTAAAATAATTTATTTAATCTGGATATTATCTATGCAAGATGTGTTAATTTAATATTTATAAAAATATATTATTTAATTATCTTCAACACTATTTATTTAATTTAATTATTGTCAACATTATTAATTAAAAATAATTATTTACCCTTTTAAATAAATTGAATCACTTTTTAATTTATAATATATTTAAATTTAATATTCGACTAACACACAATTAAATCAAACAACTAAACAACTTAAATCCAATATCATATAAAATAAGGTTAATTAAATAAACATGAACTATAAATCAACTGAATACCTCAACAAAACAAACTACATAAACAACGAGAACGAAAACCACAATCATAACATGACTCACAACAGACGACGGACTTGGGACGGGGACGCTTCCAAACCTACTCCCTTTTTCAACATTTTTACCCGTTGGGCTAGTTTATTGCTCGCCCTGTCCTACCGAAGCAGGTGGAATCGAGACTTATTCCTGCAATCCTGCATCCAAGCAAACGTCAAACAGCACATGTATACATATATATATATAAACTCAACATCCTACCGTGAGAAGGAATCGCAGTGTAGCAGGGCACTCGTGAACGAGTGATGCTACCCTGTCCTCTCACCTAATCTACTCTAACAATTACAATATCACTAGCAACCTAACATTTCTATCCAGATAGATCATAAAATAACCTCATACTAAACTACTGCATCATAACTAATTACTAAACCTTTGCATTATCAAATAATATTGAATTCAAATCACATGATCATAGAATTATCACATCGACATTTAAAACATTAGAGAGAAAGCATTACCTAATAACATAATCCAAACCCTACAAATAGAGTATCATAAATCACGATAAAAATATCAATTGTAGCAATCAATTAGACTACACAACCACACCCACCAAAACGATGAATCAGTCACCAACACAATCCAGTATCACACTAACATATAAAAGCAAACAATAGTAGTAAATAGTATCAGAAACATGGGGGTATTACAATGGATCTTGAGTTTTCCAACTCTTTCACTCATAATGTTGATACTACTCAACCCATTATGGACCATAGCTTTGATATCACATTTCCCATGACCACCTTAACCACAACCAATGTGATTGATGTTGACAAAATGGTTGGTAATATCCCTCAAGAAAATCTTAAAAAAATGGAAGAAACCTTTAAAAAAAATCAAAACTTTGTGAGTGTTGATACTACAGTTCTTGACATAGATAACATGAGGAAAATATTTGATTATGAACAAGGAATAAAAATTCTACATAGCCTAGCTCATATAATTGGAAATCATGTCCTTACAATGGCTAGTTGTGCTCAAACTTTGGAATACACCCAAATTCAACATGAAAATCTGTAACGATAGGAAAATCTCGCGTTTTAATTTTATTCCTTACTATCCAATTTAACTTAATAGAATCAAATCTTTATAAACCGGCACGAGAAAAGAGTAATACTTTAATTACTTTCAGCTCTATATTTAAATGGAATAACATACATCCATGAATCAAGTGTATCAAAACAAGGTTATGTCATTTTAAGATATAGCCATATAGTCTTACACAAGGTTTGTCATATCATCAATGCATGTGTATTCAAATGTTGTTAAACAATAGAAAAATCATAAATGCAACCACAAGGAATCCATAACATAGATATTTCATGAGTGGAAAACCCCCGTAGGGATGAAAAACCACTCGTCAAAAGTTCCTTATTGGCTTATTGAAATACCTCATCGGCAGAGCCTTGCTGGCTACAAAATATCAATAGTTATAAGATGCCTTATAGGAAATGGTCAGACTGTCTCATTGAAAAGACCATTCATTACATAATTCTGGCTATCATAAGTGTCTCAAATATCAAGGAGCATTTGGAATTATTTTTCTAGTGACATAAGTCTACACACAACATTTTCAAGTTTCATCGATGTATTATCCCTACATATGAAATTTAGATAGTGCCAACATTGTCATGAATGGCTCCCAAGTATTTGCAAATGGGAAACATATACTAAAAGTCATAAACCATTCACATTTTGATTATGACTTCATAGAGAGTTCAACAATAAGTGAATAAAACTATAAAATAGTTAAGAAGGTATAGCTTATGCATGCATGAGTATACATTCTTATGTAATGGTGGGAATAAAGAGGAATAATTAAATAATCTTCATTCACTTATTCAAATGAAATAACATGCATATTAATGAATTAAGATATATCAAAGAATCTCAGATAAGTGATTTATCAGTATAGATGAGAATCATCTTTATTCAAAGTAAATAACTTACAGGTACAACATAGTTGACCATCCTAAGGATTCTTACTCAAGAAAGGATAGCTCATTCATGTATTAACCACCTAAACCTACAAGAAAATGTTAGTGAATAGGGGTTTGCCTCGGTCAAACCCCATTTTGATATTCAAACCTTGAAATGAAATGAAATAAGATAAATGAATGAATAACGATCACATTATGATGTTGCATCTCACTAAAACTCTAGCATTAAACCCATGCTTGATTGTGATAGATCTTGACTTGAATGCTTCTTGAATAATAAAATATTCATCAAAAATGTTAGCTCAAATATACACATGATACATGCATAACGTTTTGGTATTGTGAGTTACTATTACAACGATGACAATGAAAATCTTTCGCTCATAAAAAAATACTGTAAGGATAATTTATTTATTTCTAATCAAACTACTAATGGTGTCATCTTATATTCCAAGAAATATTTCACCACACAATAGTATGTATAAGGAATTGATTCACTAATACATCATATAATGATGTTCAACACAATGTAAAAGAGGTGAGAACAATCATCTATTAACAAAGTTAGTTATTTACCTCAGATCAAACTAACAAATATATGTATATTCAGAGAAGGATTGGTAATTCTTTAATAATCCATGTCATTTATCAAAAAAATTTACTAGAACTTAACATCATCCCATTTACCTAATATGCATTAGATCCTAATCTCATCGCCTAACCAAAAAAAAACAATAAGAGCTTTGCAAATCCCATTTTGACATCAGAATGAATAAAAGTGTTAGGATAGGAGTGATGACCATGATAAATAATTGGATTTTGCATGATAAGTGGACCACCATTGAACTAGACTTGGGAAATTCCTAGGTAAGTTTACTAAAAAGATGCATCTGAAAGGTTTCCTTTTTTCACAAATGCTACGTATTGTTTCTTGCTCCTATCTCTCTTTCACATGTGTTTTATTCATTTACTTGTGTACTTTACATGTATATAATACAATATCTCAAACACTTAAAAGAAGACATCTATTTGATAATCCTCAGCCATTCACAAGCATAACACTTGTTTAATACAACAAATGTATGTTAAATTCAATCCTACGTAAGCATAATCTTTGTTGCAGTTTGCACTATTGTCCTTTTGGAATAATGAAGAATCACATGTTGATAGTATCAAATAAAGGTATGAATTATAATATGCAATGAATGTGAGAGTGTAATACAATTATATAAGGGATATATTTTATATAGAGGGAAACCATAGAGCTGAAGTAGTATTGATTTTACAACCTTAAGGTATATTCCAATAGCAGAGAGCTTTGGGACAACACTAAAAGAAAAAAACATAGTCACATTCATAGCCTCAAAACAAATCTAAGTCCAACAAGAACATTTCCAAGACATATTATGCATTTAAATTTTAAAGGTTTATAAAAAGCATGCCTAAAATATAAATTCAAAACAAAATTAAAGAACGGTCTACGTTAGGGCTATATCCATACTTTGAATTTGCAGAGTAGAGGAAGCCAAAACAGGTTTACTAGAAACATAGAGGGAGATTGGCGTACCTCAGAGCAAAGAAGATAGGCTTGAACAACAGAGTGTCTAAAGGAATCAATTTGCCACCCAGTAATAAGTAGTACTTCGAACTCTTTCATAAGAAATTTGTGCCCTAGAGATGCTTGATCTTTCATGTCCTCAAAGGAAAACAACTTGAATCATTGATTTATAACAAGAATTGTAGACTAAAAGAGTGAGACGGTAATGGGGATAGCTATGCACATCTAGGATAAAGGAGTTTTGTCAGATGCTATGGCTACAATCGCCCTGATATACATGTATACAAATAGTGGAAATAGAGAAAAGGAACATATCTATATGACCAAATGGCCTCACGGCTTCATAGATATATGCATTAAGTGGAGACATGACCAGGCATGTGAACTATTCGATAGAATGGCCTCTAGCATTTTCATCTCATGGAATCTAATGATTGTAGGATATGTACCAAGTAGGTTTGTTGACAAGGCTTAGAAACCTTTAAGAAAAAACAAATGGCAGTAGTAACACCAAGACCCATAACCCTTGACAATATCCTCGTTGCATGAGCTAGGGTGCGAGCCTTAGAACAAGGTATAAAACACAGATATAGAGAATGATCTAATGGAATTCAAGAATAGGGATACAAAGCTAGATGTGGAAGGATGAATAGAAATGCAACACATTTACCATGTAAGTTAGCCAAGGCTGATTTCCATGGTTTGTGCCAATGCATAACTTTATTTAAAACTATGGTGCCAATGGTATGGAATTGTTTGTTTTCCTTGGTACTTCAAATATGGAAATCCTTTGCTTTTTTTTTTTTCATCACTACTTCAATTGTATGAATAGAGAAACCCTCATTTACTTAGCCAATTAAAAAGAATACACGCTTTTAACTACTATACACAATGGAACCTCGTTGCTAAAGATCATGCATCTATTCCTCCTGCAGTTCTATAAGCATAAAATTCCTACATGTATTGCAAGCTAAGTTGTTTACTGAAGAGAACTAAGATTGTTATAAAGAATATCTCAAACATAACCATATGGAGTAAATCAATTCTAAAAGAGTAAGACAAACAACCACTCTGGGAAACAACATGACTTACCACACATTCTTCCATGCATCGATTGACAGCAGGGTTATGTGCAATGATGGGGCTTTTAATGAAGTGTAATCGATCACTATCATTCTTCCAAAATTATCCTACCATGTTGGAGGCTTCAAAATGGGAGCATCACCATCCACATCAAATAGTGAAAAGACACCAATTTGGTTTGCATAAAATGCCATATGTCTTCCATTGTTGAGATTTTGTAATCTATTCCCCTCCAATCCAAGAATGGTTACATGCCATTTTCTTTTTAAAATTGTCTCCCTTCTTCCTTCCCTCCTTTCTCCAAACAAAACTCATAAAACAAAATAACTACCTTCCTTTTCTATTTTTGTATTCTTTATCTTCTATTTCTTTAATTTGTCCTTATCTCAATAAAGAGATTTATTTAAATAATAAAGAAAATATCCATTTATTTTATTCTTTTTAATTCACTATAACACAATAAATAGGTAATCTATTTTAAGAGGGAGATCATTTCCTTTCTCAAGGAATTCACTAAAATAAATTACAAACACACATATATATATATTTTAAGTCAATTTTATTCTAATTGAAGGATCATTCAAATTTTAATAAACAAATTATTGTATAAATTTTCCACTACCAAATCATAAGAAGGTACTTCTATTAAGATCTATAAATCAATTTATGAACATAAGATTATTATTTAAATAGTAATGTTGAATTATAAATTCATCATTGCAAAATAGGAGTTGTGAAAAAATCCAATTCCTCCTTCTACAACTATGGCCTCTATTCCTACATACACTCATCCAACTATTACTACAACAAGGAAACCCACTAGTAATGTCAATATAACCTTAAGTATTTCCACTGGGAATCCCTTTATCTTTGTGCATTCAAATCTCATATCTCCTAATCCATCTCCCCACACAAACCTACAATTCATTTGTTCTCCAAATACATATACACCTCCACCTTATTTACCTCCATCTCACAACACAACCAATGATTATTTCCATAACCAAGTTTTGCAAAATGTTTCATCCCTTCAACAAAAAATTTCCACATTGAACCAAAATCAAAATGGCCAACCTTCACAATATGTCAAAAGAAACCCATTATCCTTGGAGATATTAAGAGAAAAAATTACCACAAAGGCATAGAGATTCCTAGATTTGAGAAATGTGGTGGTAAAGGAGATCCTAGAAACCATGTTTTAGCATACATAGTTGTATTTAGTAACTTAATTTTTGAAGATAAGATCTTGGCTAAACTTTTCCATAGGTATTTGAAAGATATAACCTTGGAATGGTTTTTCTCTTTACCGAATAACTCAATTAGTTCATTCAATGATCTTTTTGATTCCTTTATTAACCATTTCCAAGTTCACAATGGTCCTAAGATGACCTTAGCTAATTTAATGAAGTGTAAAAAAAAGGATGATGAAAATATCACTAATTTTATAGCAAAATACCAATTGATTTACTTTCAAATCAACATTAAGATTCTCGATGTTGACCTTCAAAGAATATTCATTGAAAATTTACAAAACAAAATTCAAGAAAAGCTTGGGATGATTAAATTTTCCTGCATTACACATTTTTGTATGACTCTTCATGACTATCAAAATTCAGCTAGTCGTCATGAAGCAAAAAATCCTTCTAACCACCTAGAGAAATTAAAATTTGTGCCCCATGTAACAATTTCCAACCACTCAAGGAACAAATAAGAGCCTTTTACTAATAAATCCACCCTAAGAAATTCAACATGTTGAGTCTCAAGTGGCTACTATAAAAAAAAAATCCATATCAATTCAGAGAGCATAATAGATAATTTACACCATTACCAAGTACCCTTCATTCCATCATGTTGCAACTTTTGAGTAAGAAACTAATTACCATACCTCCAAACTATAATGCCAATTCCTTCTGTAGACACCTAAAAATGACCTAGGCCTGCAAGCTTCATTTTTACCACTTTCATCCTAGCATAATTATGACATTTAATTATGTCCTTGCTCCACATTCGACTATTGATTAAATAATTCATAATTATTTAATTAATTCATGTCATTTATTCTTCATGATTATTAAATAAATAAATTTTATTTATTTATTAAATATGTCATTAATTGTCTAAATCTTCCCTTAATTAAATAAATTCCTTAATTTATTTAATTTCCCTTTCTACATTTAATTCTTCCTGATTATTAAATAAATGAATTATATTTATTTATTTAATATGTCACTAATCCTCTTAATTAAATATATTGATTAATTTATTTAATTAATTAATCTTATCTTCTAAATTAAATAATTAAATTTAATTATTTAATTGCCAATTTAATATTCCTCTCATTTTAAATAAATCAATTATTTAAAATGTCATCTCAATCTGAACTGTCAGTCCATTTTGATAAATAATCTGAAAAAGATTATTTATTATGTCACAAAATCATTATTTTGAATTAATTTAATTCAAAATAGTAGCTAATCTTCCAAAAATCAAGTAATCGGGTAGATTCTTGATTTTCTAAATCGAATCTTCAGTTCAAATCTTATCTTCTTGATTTTTTGAATCTCACAAATCAGGCAATCTTTATCTTCTTGATTTTTGAAAATCCTTATTTTCTAATTAATTTATCTCATTTATTCTCCACCATCGATCCAATTATCTGAGACATTATTCTGACCATTTGATTAAGGATTTTTCCCTAAACCTAATTAGGGATTCTCATATTTAATCTAGGCCTCTCGTTCTAGGTCTTTCTTAAAGTTCAATCTCATTCGTGCTCTCAAAATTGTGTTTTCTATAAAAGACAATTTTGCTCATAATTTGGGGATCCGACAAGTTCATTTTAATTTGAGTCATTATAGTCATTTGGCATTAGAAGTCATTATTTTCATAGACATTGTCATAGGCATAGGCATTTAGACATTGCATAAATCCTTCAAAGCTTGTTGTAGGTCTTAGACATTTCCAGATTGCTCGCACAACGAATCTGAGGGCAACATCATCCAGCAAGTAAGAAGGTGCTATGGAGGTAATCATGGAAAATGCGATTTACATGTATAACCGTTTTATTGCTTAATTTCCTTTGTACTCAATAGATCTTTGGGTTTTTGTCTTTTATATTGATTTGATTGATCTAATCTAACCTTATAAATTACCCACAGTTACATTGGTGAACCCGACATTCTATAGAAATATTTGTGTGTTTTTTTTTTTGCTTTAACTTTTTGCAGGTTACAGCCAAGAAGTCATACAAAATCCCGTCAACTTCTTTTGAGCATAGGAAAATGGGTGAATAGAATCGTTTAAAAAAATTTCTAGATTTTTTAGATCTCGGTCTCAGCTTTTCAGAACTTCAAACGGTTTGAAATTTCATTAAGATTTGAGAAAGTTATGGCTATTTTACTATTCGTTGTTTTTTTAATTTAGCTTTTAAAACCTGCGTTTTTCTTTTGTCTATAACGTTTTTTCTTTGCAGAATCATGGAAAAAGTTTTATGGGTTTTGAAGGTCCATCATTTAGTTTTCCATAGATATCTACCACTTAAAATTTCGTGAAGTTTTGAATAATTTATCGTTGTTTTAAGTTGTTGCTGTCAATAAATTTTTTTTTTTATTTATTTTTGTTACTAATCAAGATTTGCAGTTTGTTGGCAGTTACTTTTCGTGGGTTGAAGACAAACACTAAAATTACTAACATATTGTCTTGTAGGTTCGATTGTCAAAGATCAAACATCAAAATAATGTGCTTGCCTTTTTATTAGTATAGTACACATTTCATTTTGGTGCAATTAAAATGAACCTTTGTTTGATCATGTTTGAATGTATTTGTAAAATGATAGGTGAGTATGCTCTCACCTTGTAAAAACTCGGTGATCAGAAAACTAGACCCACTTTTATCTATTTTTACCCTTCACGATTTTGGTATATCAGAGTATCCTCTCCCCTTGCGCATTTGTGCGATCCTAGGTGTAAGAGAAATGGTTACTAACTCTAGAACTTGGGCCTGTTCTGGTGGGAAAAAGTACTCACCCCAAGACGACTCAGACCGGTAGCACCCTGACATCGAGGGACTTCCAGTCGGTATATAAAAGTGGGTTCTTGGGGAAAGCCCAAGAATCATGAGTGTGGTTCCAACGAGATGGATCTGAAAGGGGACTCTCGCCGCATGGATCATGCCCCACGAATGGAATGCCCGAATTAAATACCCCTTGTTTTAGTGTCCAACCGTTCTTTGGCCGTTGCTTGGTATAGTGCAGGGTACAGTATCATGCCCGAAGACACTCACTACTGATCCCCTTGAGTAGAGATAGCAGTTCTTGGGAAGTCACTACCCAAGAATTCAAATTTGGCGTGCTTGAATGACGTTAATGAGCCGTGGAAGGGAGCCAATGCCACCAAAATTCTAAGCTATTCACTCTCAAGAAGAAAAAGGTGTTTATCACCAATCCGGGGTATATCGGTGGGCTATACCAAGTATACAAACCCTTGTCCTATTGGCCTTTTAGGATTGCACTTGTCTCATGTGTGCTTGCTTACACCAAAACATCGTGCTTGCCAAGTGTTTTCTAGATTTTCAAACATTATACACAACATTCACAAATCTGGACACAAACAATCGACCTTAGACAACTTAGACTTTTCAACAAAACATCAAAAAACAATCTTAGTCCCCATTTTTGAACTTATACTTTGCATTGTTCATCTTGGTCATCATTTTGAACCTAGACTTGGCATTCATAACATTAAGTCCTTAGTCAAACATCATCATCTTAGTCATCATATTGGCCTTGACAACCTTGTCATCTTGCATTAATCATTTCCTTAGGAAAACGTCATCATCATCTTGCATTGTCATCCTTTATTCCAAAAATACAAAAAATTAGTGACATAACTTGTCATCTTAGTCTTCATTGTCCTTTGGAGTTAGTCATTTTCTTTAGACAACATTGTCATATTGCATCCCTTATTGTCAAAAATCCAAAAAAATATAGTCTTGCATTGCCATCCTTGCATTTACTTGTCATTCTCATCATCCTCATTTGAGTAAATCCCTTTTACGGTTGAGACTAGGCTTCAAGGACAACAATGACAAATGGAAAACTTTGGACAAGATTCCTATCCCAACATCGACAATAACACTTATGACACAAACCAATATTAGAATTTTTCCGACCCATTTCAAAACATGAACATGCAATCTTCCATGAACATGCCATCTTAGTAACAAAACATTTTTGAACCATTCATACAAAGAGACCAAAATGTACGAGTATATTTTAAAGACATAGAAGCTGCAGCGCAAAATACTGATATATTCTCCTTTGTAAAAAAATCAGTCTTACGTGACCCTCAAAGGTATCTCGCCATGATTTTGGATGAAGGGGCTAAGTTACCACAAGGCTTTGACATAAATACTTTGCCACCTCCATCCGTCTACCCTCACCATCAACAGTCGCTTAACATAAATCCTACCAGTAATTCACAACAAACGTCCACTTATCACCCTTATCCTAACCTTGACAAGGGAAGTCAATTGTCCGCTAATCCATTCCATATCTCCACATCATATCCTAGTCCTTCACCTATTAATCCCGCCCAAGTCTGCATCCCTTATCAACCATCTACCAACTCATGTCAAGTCCCCACATCATACCATACCGATCTGGTCCAAGTCTCCATGTCATAGCCTTGTCATTCAATAATTAATCTAGTCCAAGACTCCATGTCCTATCCTTATACCTCATATGCTACTCCAGTCCAAGTCCCCATGTCCTATCCTAGTCCTTCATATACTAGTCCAGTCCAAGTTCACACGTCCTATCCTAGTCATTTGGTCATTAATCCTTTTCAAGTCACCCCCTCACAAGCCACATCCAGTCATGAAAATTCTATCATAGTCCAAAGTCAAATCCCATTTAATAAACTTGAGGATACATGTCAAAATGAAAGCCCACAGCATGACATTATAACGTCACCCTCATGTCAAGAACAAAGTAGTCCATCCCATGACCCTATTTTCGACAACCCCATCTTTGACCAAGACCCTACCATTGACCAAGAAATCCAAATCCATGACAACCCCATCTTGGACCAAGACCCTACCATGGACAAAGAAATCCAAAATGATCCACTCCTTGACCTTTATGCCATTCATGATCAAACACTTGTTGACCCTATAAAGGCCTCGACTATTGACACTTCCCACGATGAGACACTTGCCTCCATGGGACACGTAGACGATATTCCTCCAGAACAAGAATCTTCCACTAGGGACATGCTTGCATATGATCAAGCTATAGCTAAAATCATTGGACTCTATGACACTAAACATAATGATGGCTTCGACATTGACTTGGAAGTACCAACATAATCATCTGAACCTGACATGTCGCATGATCAGACCAAAGATATTAGTCAGGAATATGTCCAACATGACAATGAAGCTAAGACACGTTATCAACTAGGGTCATCTATCTTTGTCAGAGCAGGCTTTCTTGCAAAAGAAAATATTACAAGTGACAGTGTCCATAGACATCATGATGGGTTAGCATCTTGCTTTCAAAACAATAAATACCCCATCGCAAACAGAATTTGTCAAAGCATGCAATATCAAGGAAAAGGACTAGGCATACACGAGCAAGGCATTCTAGAACCAACACAACTTCAGAAAAATTGCAGACATAGAGGTCTAGGCTATTCCTTAGACAACAAATCAAACGATGTCAGTGGTACCTCCTCATTACTAAGGGCAACCTTGTCAGATACAAACATCAAAATGGAGTCCATGAGAAATCCTTGTCATAAGATTGTTGCCAACACCCCCTCCACCCACACCATAAATCATCATTCTATCATGAATCAACCTCCCCTTTGGGACCAACAAAAACAAAAGTCTTACAAATCAAAAGATCAAAATCAAATGTCAAAGGCCATTGAATCAAACAAAAGGAAAAGTGGACAAATGAAATTAAAATGGATCCCAAAGAAAGATGGATCAAACAAAGACACCAAGTCAAATACAAAAGTTAATCACAATGTGGAGCCACAAGACAAGAGGACTCCCACATATAACACATGTCCACCTCCTTCAAAATGGTCATCAATCAAGACATATAAAAGTGTTGGTTCCAAACACCATCCGTTCAAAATCGGTCATCCACCATCCCAAGTTTGGAAAATAAAATGTGATTCATCCAAACGTCCAAACAACCTTTCCATGTCCACCATCATTTGTCATAATCCTACATCTCGCCTAAAGTCCAAAAATCCTATGTCACAAATCCGTCACATCATGGCAGCAAATCTTTACCACAAGGACTCTCATGGCACTCTATTGCGATGTGCGTATTTTGATAAGGCCAACTCTAGTATCAGAAAGGATCACAATGACATTGATCAGTTGTATACAAGTGCTATGATCCTGACAAGACAACTCCTTCAGCAAGGTCATTTTTGGCATATCATGGCACCAGTCTCTACATCGGCATCGTCAGTGGATTCAGAACAGTCAGTGGTCATCTAAAGCATCCAGGCTATCCACAAAATTAGAAATACAAAATAAATCAAAAATAAAAAATCATCACCCTGATGAAAACCTGGCAAACAGGCGTCTTGGTGACACCAAAAAAATCAAAAATTCAAAAAAATAGTAAAGAGAAAAATTTCATCCAATGGTGAAAACCTAACAAACAGGGGTCCTGGATAAGTACCATGATGAAAACCTGGCAAATAGGGGTCATGTGTAAAATAAATTGTCTATGTGGACTCTTACACTTGGGGGCAAGTCGTCTCATTTCCCATGCCTTCCTCATGACATTGACATCCATCTAAGCCCTATCATTTCCATCCATTTTCCCACCTACCTTGGTTTTGACATAAAACTGGCACACATAAATCATGCTTTGGGAAAACTCTTGACATGTCTATCCTTTGGTCATACACGATTCATGAAATATCATGTCATTGACTATCATAGTCTTATTGTCCTTATATAACATAGTCCTTGAAAACCATATGACATTCCCTTAGTCTCATGTCTCTCGTCCTTTACCAAGGCCACCTTTTGTCCTTTTATGCTTGTCACCTATCTTGGCTGTCCCTTGTCAAACGGTCTAAGGAAACTCCATCATCCTATCTAGCCCTAACCAAGTCATTCCAAATGCAACGAGTCCAATTCATACAAGCACATTATCCAAAATTTTGCTTGACTGTGTTCCTGGCCTGGCTGTAGACCTCGATACTTTCGTCACATTATCGTCGTTGTCCTCACGTTGTTTCGGGATGCATCCTTCTCACGTCAAACAACATTGTCATCACCTGTCAATTGGTATTCATCTTGACTAGGGGCACAATCATGTTTTTCCTTAGATTCTCATGTGTAGGCATCAGTCATATGCATTTGTCACGATCCTCTTAAATGTCAAAAATCCAAAAAAATCATAAAATGACAAAAAGAAAAAAACATCATAAAATGTCCTAAAAAAGACAAAAAATATCATAAAATGTCTTGAAAAAAGACCAAAAACATCATAAAATGTCCTGAAGAAAGACCTAAAAATTGTATAATGTCCTGAAGAAAAAAAAAAAAAAAATCCAAATCAATGTCAAAATCCTAAAAATGGAGTCAAAGTCAGTCATGTCAATCAATCTTTGTCATTTGTCCGAACTACATTGTTTCTATACATTTGCTACATAGGCAAGACTCACATTTGAGTCCCCGAGACATTAGGTTAGTTCTTTTAGGTATGTTAAAATAAATCATGACTCAATATTTTGTCATCAAAACAATGTCATTAGACGTGTCGAACTACGAGGTCTCTGAGTGCATGACGTAGGCAAGGCCATCTGTCGATGAGCCCCCGAGGCTACACTAGGTCAATCCATTAGGGTTCATGGCATCACACTGACACACATGCCAAAAAGTCTTCAAGACAACACAAATCTTTCCCAAACGAACAAAACTCATAATGACAATCAATATCACAGCAAGACAATCTCATCAACACATCACTCATATCATCAAGGCAATATCGGTATATGGTCAAACACAAGTCAAACTCAGTCAAAACAAGTCAAACTTAGTCAAAACAAGTCAATTATTGCAACTAGTCAAACTATCAACTCTTGGTTACCTTTTAGATGGGTCCTTCTAAAGAATAACCTCTATCATTTATGTCTTAGGATGTGTCCTTCCTAGGAATTGGCATTGCCATTTGACATTTTCCAAGGATCCTTTTTGACACTTAAGGATCATTCCTCTTGACAACAACGTTCTTTCAGATGTGTGCTTCTGAAGAACAAAACTTTGACATTGGTGACTTAGGATGTGTCCTTCCTAGGCATCATCCCTATCATTTGACATTTTCAAGGGATCCTTTTCGACACTTAAGGATTATTCCTCTCGACAACAACGTTCTTTCAGATGTGTCCTTCTGAAGAACAAAACTTTGACATTGGTGTTTTAGGATGTGTCCTTCCTAGACATCAACATTATTCAGGATGTGTCATTCCTAAATATGGCAACCTTCGGCATTTGTCATCTTGGCATCATTTTAATTTACATTGACACATCAATGCACTCGGCATTTAGACACACTTGGCAAATACTTGGCATTCATTTTTGGCTTTTTATCATGTTACTAATTTTTCAGCGAGATACTAACACCAGGATTTAGAGAAGCAGCGATGTATCATGACATTTCTCTTGTCTTTTGACACTCATGTTACTAGTTTCTCAGCGAGATCCCAACAAAAGGATTTAGAAATGCAATGACGTATCATGATAATGGCTTTCTCTTATTTCTTTCTGACAGTCATGTTGCTAGTTCCTCAAGGATGCCCTAGTAACATGATTTAGAGGAGCAACGACATTTCATGACTTGTCCTTTTTGTCTTTTTCTGCTTGTGGTTGATTCTGACAAAGACTGGGGCAATAACGCTCTTGGTATGAGTCGTGATCTTCCTTGTCTATGACTGCTTGTCTTATGTGATGGTACGGCCTTGCACACCTTGATCTATGTCATATTATGGTGTTTGTTGGCCATCACAACAATCTACCCAATGATGATTAAAAGCAATAAATATTAAAGTCCTATGGCAATGTTTTGAAGGATTTGGTCTAGGAACTAACATGCATCTCCTTTTGTCTTCTCATCTAGTCTGCACTCTCATCATCCATATCTTTTGCACTAAAATTTCTTTTTCTCTTCATATTCTATTCTTCTCATTAGTTTTGAGAGCACACCCATGTTCTTGGAACCTGTCTATCCTCTCTAGGGGGCATACCACTGCCCTCCTCGTCATTCTTCCTCCTCTTATTTTGCATTGGGGCATTTTTTGACTTATTTTCTTTATCACAATGCGACAAGCGACATTATGACAAAGAGGGGAAAATGTAGACACCTAAAAATGACCTAGGCCTGCAAGCTTCATTTTTACCACTTTCGTCCTAGCATAATTATGACATTTAATTATGTTTTTGGTCCACATTCGACTATTGATTAAATAATTCATAATTAATTAATTAATTCATGTTCTTTTATTCTTCATGATTATTAAATAAATAAATTTTATTTATTTATTAAATCGTCATTAATTGTCTAAGTCTTCCTTAATTAAATAAATTTCTTAATTTATTTAATTTCCTTTCTTCATTAATTCTTCCTGATTATTAAATAAATGAATTTCATTTATTTATTTATTTGATATGTCACTAATTGTCATAATTAAATGACTTGATTAATTTATTTAATTAATTAATCTTATCTTCTAAATTAAATAATTAAATTTAATTATTTAATTGCCAATTTAATATTCCTCTCATTTTAAATAAATCAATTATTTAAAATGTCATCACAATCTGAACTGTCAGTCTATTTTGAAAAATAATCTGAAAAAGATTATTTATTTGTCTCATAAAATCCATAATTTGAATTAATTTAATTCAAATTAGTAACTAATCTTCCAAAAATCAAGTAATCGAGCAGATTCTTGATTTTCTAAATCGAATCTTCAGTTCAAATCTTATCTTCTTGATTTTTTGAATCTCACAAATCAGGCAATCTTATCTTCTTGATTTTAAAAAATCCTTATTTTCTAATTAATATTATCTCATTTATTCTCCACCGTCGATCTGATTATCTGAGACATTATTCTGACCATTTGATTAAGGATTTTGCCCTAACCCTAATTAGGGATTCTCAGATTTATTCTGGACCTCTCATTCTAGGTCTTTCTTAGAATTCAATCTCATCCGTCCTCTCAAAATTGTGTTTTCTATAAAAGACAATTTTTCTCATAATTTGGGGATCCGACAACTTCATTTTTAATTTAATAGTCATTATAGTCATTTGGCATTAGTAGTCATTATTTTCATAGACATTGTCATAGGCATAGGCATTTAGACATTGCATAAATCCTTCAAAGCTTGTTGTAGGTCTTAGACATTTGCAGATTGCTCGCACAACGAATCTGAGTGCAACATCATCCAGCAAGTAAGAAGGTGCTATGGAGGTAATCATGGAAAATGCGATTTACAGGTATAACCGTTTTATTGCTTAATTTCCTTTATACTCGATAGATCTTTGGGTTTATTGTCATTTATAATTTACATTCATTTGATTGATTAATCTAATCCTTAAAATAAATCCTCAGTTACAGTGGTGAACCCGACATTTTGTAGAAAAAAATGTGTTTTCTTGTTTGTTTTCACTGTTTTGCAGGTTACAGCCAAGAAGTCATATGAAATCCTGTCACTATCTTTTGAGCACAGAAAAATGGACGAATAGAATCATTTAAAACGTTTTCTGGGTTTTGTAAATCTCGGTCTCAGCTTTCCAGAACTATAGACGGTTTTAAATTTTATGAAGATTTGAGAAAGTTATGGCTATTTTACTTATCGATGTTTTTTTAGTTTAGCATTTAAAACCCATGTTTCTTTTTGTCTATAACATTTTTTCTGTGCAGAACTGTGGAAAATACTTTCTAGGTTTTGAAGGTTTGATTTTCAGCTTTCCATGGATATCTACCACTTAAAATTTTGTTAAGTTTTGTAAAAGTTATCACTGTTTTAAGTTGTTGTCTTTAAATTTTTATTTTTATGTTTTGTGTTACTAATCTTCATTTGTAGCGTGTGGCAATCACTATTTGGGTGTCGAAGATCATTGCATTAAGAGACTACTAATCTTTTGTTTGTAGATTCGAATGTCGAAGACAAGATAAACAAGCATTGTGCTTGTTTTTCACAGATTAGCAAACATTTGATTTTGGTGCATATAAAAAAGAACACTCATGTCTTCTTTGATTGATTGTGTTTTCAGAATGGTAGGTGAGTATGCTCTCACTTGGTGAAAATCTCATGATCAGAAAACCAGACCCATTCTTATTTGTTATTACCCTGACTTGGTATATTAGAGTATCCTCTCCCCTCGCGCTTTCGGGAGAACTTGGGTGTAAGAGAAACGGTTACCAACTCTAGAAACTGGGCCTGCTTGGGGATTTCATCACCCCAACGTGACTCAAACTAGCAATGGAGCTAAAGCCAAGCTACCCCCGACCGATATATAAATGTAAACCTTAAGGGATAACCTAAGGTTGCTTGTGCGGATGTGTCATACGGACAGAGTTGTACTCCCTTAAACCCTATTGAGCTTAACCTCTTCAGGCTGGAGTGCCACCTTAATGGTGATTAATCTCTTTCCCCATGTATGGCCACTCGAACGGGGGTCCCTAACTAAAAACCTTTGTGTAGTAAGCCAAAATCCTTCTATTTGCTAGCGTAGCACCGGTCGGTGTGAAGGAATCCACACTTTCGCACTTTGTAGTAGATGTGATCAGCTTGCCATGGGAGTTTCATGGGGTTGGAAGCTTGGTTGGCTTGAAAAGAGAGTGCACTGTAAGGGGGAGCCCGTGCAGCCAAGCTTCTGAATTCACACGCTACAGATATGCAGTTGGGGAAACCCGCGTGGAATCTAGTGAATATTGTCATGGCCTAACCTAGGATTGTACTTATCTGATGTGCGATTGGTTACATTCAAAACATTGTGCTTGTCAAATGCTTGTTGGATTACTCAAACATTATACACAACATTCACAAATCTGGACACAAACAATCGACCTTAGACAACTCAGACTTTTCAACAAAACATTAGAAAACAATCTCAGTCCTCATTTTGAACTTAGACTTTGCATTGTCCATCATAGTCCTCATTTGGCATCTAGACTTGGCATTGGTCATTTTCCTTAGTCAACATCTTCATTGTTATCTTGGCATTTGGCATCCTTTCTTGACAATTTTATCACCTTGCATTTATAACATTAAGTCCTTAGTCAAACATCATCATCTTAGTCCTCATTTGGCATTTTATCCTTGACAACCTTGTCATCTTGCATTAATCATTTCCTTAGGAAAACGTCATCATCATCTTGCATTGTCATCCTTTATTCCAAAAATACAAAAAATTAGTGACATAACTTGTCATCTTAGTCTTCATTGTCCTTTGGCATTAGTCATTTTCTTTAGACAACATTGTCATATTGCATCCCTTATTGTCAAAAATCCAAAAAAACATAGTCTTGCATTGTCATTCTTTATTCCAAAAATACAAAAAAAATAGTGACATAACTTGTCATCTTAGTCTTCATTGTCTTTTTGCATTAGTCATTTTCTTTAGACAACATTGTCATATTGCATCCCTTATTGTCAAAAATCCAAAAACATAGTCTTGCATTGTCATCCTTTATCTAAAAAATCCGAAAAACATAGGCTAGTGCCATCTTTGCATTTACTTGTCATTCTCATCATTCTCATTTGAGAAAATCCCTTTTATGGTTGAGACTAGGCTTCAAAGACAATAACGACAAATGGCAAAGTTTGGACAAGATTCCAATCCCAACATCAACAATAACACTTATGACAAGAACAAACATTGGACATTTTCTGACCCATTTCACAACATGAACATGCAATCTTCCATGAACATGCCATCTTCATCACAAAAAAATTATGAACCATTCATACTAAGAGACCAAAATGGACAAGTATATTGGAAAGACATAGAAGCTGCAGCGCAAAATCCTGATATATTCTCCTTTGTAAAAAAATCAATCTTACGTGACCCTCAAATGTATCTAGCCATGCTTTTGGACGAAGGGGCTAAGTTACCACAGGGCTTTGACATAAATACTTTGCCACCTCCATCCATCTACCCTCACCATCAATAGTCACTTGACACAAATCCTGTCATTAATTCACAACACATGTCCAAATTTCATCCTTATCCTAACTTTGACAAGGGAAACCAACTGTCCACTAGTCCATTCCAAGTCTCCACATCATATGCTAGTCCTTCACCTATCAATCCGGTCAATGTCTACATGCCCTATCAACCATCTATCAACTCATGTCAAGTCCCCACATCATACCATATCAATCTAGTCCAAGTTTCCACATCATATTTTAATCAACCTTACACTAATCCAATCCAAGACTCAATGGTATATCCGGTCGAAGTCCCCATGTCACATCCTATACCATCACATCCTAATCCAGTCCAAGACTCCATGTTATATCAGGTCCAAGTCCCCACATCATACCCTTGTCCTTCACATACTAGTCCAATGCAAGTACCCATGTCATATCCTAGTCCTTCACATACTAGTCAAGTCCAAGTCCCCATGTTCTATCCTAGTCCTTCATCCATTAATCCTTTTCAAGTCATCCCCTCACAAGCCACATCCAGTCATGAAAATTCTATCATAGTCCAAAGTCAAAACCCATTTAATAAACTTGAGGATACATGTCAAAATGAAAGCCCAAATCATGACATTATAATGTCAACCTCATGTCAAGAACAAGGTAGTCCATCCCATGACCCTATCTTTCAGTCCATCCATGAAGTCCTTCAAGAAAATCATGACATCCAAACACACCTCTCCTTGACAACGACTCTATTTCTGACTATATCATCCATGACAACCCCATCTTTGACCAAGACCCCATCATTGACCAAGAAGTCCAAATCCATGACAACCCCATCTTCGACCAAGACCCTACCATTGACAAAGAAGTCCAAAACGATCCAGTCCTTGACCTTTATGCCATTCATGATCAAACACTTGCCGAACCTATACAAGCCTCGACTATTGACACTTCTCACGATGAGACACTGGCCTCCATGGGACACAGACAATATTCCTCCAGAACAAGAATATTCCACTAAGGACATGCTTGCATATGATCAAGTTATAGCTAAAATCATTGGGCTCTATGACACTAAAAATAATGATGGCTTCGAAGCACCAAGAGAATTATTTGAACCTGACATGTCACATGAGCAGACCAAAGATATCAGTCAGGAATATGTCCAACATGATAATGAAGCTAAGACATGTTATCAACTAGGGTCATCTATCTTTGTTAGAGCAGGCCTTCTCGCAGATGAAAATATTACAAGTGATAGTGTCCATAGACATCATGATGGGTTAGCATCTTTCTTTCAAAACAATTAATACCCCATCGCAAATAGAATATGTTAAAGCATGCAATATCAAGGCAAAGAACTAGGCATACACGAGCAAGGCATTCTAGAACCAATACAGCTTCAGGTAAATTACAGACATCAAGGTCTTAATTATTCCTCAGACAACAAATCAAATGATGTTAGTGGTACCTCCTTGATACAGGGGGCAACCTTATCAGATACAAACGTCAAAATGGAGTCCATAAGAAATCCTTGTCATAAGATTGCTGCCAACACCCCCTCCACCCACACCATAAACCATCATTCTATCATGAATCAACCTCCCCTTTGGGACCAACAAAAACAAAAGTATTACAAATCAAAAGATCAAAATCAAATGTCAAAGGCCATTGAATCAAACAAAAGGACAAATGGATAAATGAAATTAAAATGGATCCCAAAGAAAGATGGATCAAACAAAGACACCAAGTCAAATACAAAATTCAATCACAATGTGGAGCCACAAGACAAGAGGACTCCCACATATAACACATGTCCACCTCCTTCAAAATGGTCATCAATCAAGACATATAAAAGTGTTGGTTCCAAACACCATCCCTCCAAAATCTGTCACCCACCATCCCATGTTTGGAAAATAAAAGGTCATTCATCCAAATGTCCAAACAACCTTTCCACATCTACCATCATCTATCATAATCCTACATCTTGCCTAAAGTCCAAAAATCCCATGTCACAAATCCGTCACATCATGGCAGCAACTCTTTACCACAAGGACTCTCATGGTACTCTATTGCGATATGCGTATTTTGATAAGGCCAACTCTAGTATCAGAAAGGATCACAATGACATCGATTAGTTGTATACAAGTGCTATGATCCTGACAAGACAACTCCTTCAGCAAGGACATTATTGGTATATGATGGCACCAGTCTCTACATTGGCACCGTCAGTGAATTCAGAACAGTCAGTGGTTATCTAAAACATCCAAGCTATCCAAAAAATTAGAAATACAAAAAAAAATAAAAAAAATAAAAAAATAAAAAAATCGTCACCCTGATGAAAACCTGGCAAACAAGCGTCTTGGTGACACCAAAAAAAAATTCAAGAAAATAGTAAAAGAAAAAATTTCATCCAATGGTGAAAACCTGGCAAACAGCGCTACGGATAAGTACCATGATGAAAACCTGGCAAACAGGCGTCATGTGTAAAATAAATCATCTATGTGGACTCTTACACTTGGGGGCAAGTCGTCTCATTTCCCATGCCTTCCTCGGACATTGACATCCATCTAAGCCCTATCATTTCTGTCCATTTTCCCACCTACCTTGGTCTTGACATAAAACGAGCACACATAAATCATGCTTTGGGAAAACTCTTGACATGTCTATCCTTCGGTCATACATTATTCATGAAACATCATGTCATTGACCATCATAGTCTTATTGTTCTTATACGACATAGTCCTTGAAAATCATATGACAATTCCATTAGTCTGATGTCTCCTGTCTTTTACCAAGGCCACCTCTCATCCTTTCATGTCTGTCACCTATCTTAGCTTTCCCTTGTCAAACAGTCTAAGGATAACCATCATCCCATCTAGTCCTAACCAAGTCATTCCAAATGCAATGAGTCTAATCCATACAAGCACATTATCCAAAATATTACTTGAATTTGTTCCTGGCCCGGCTATAGACCTTGATACTTTCATCACATTATCGTCGTTGTCCTCATGTTGTTTCGGGATGCGTCCTTCCCATGTCAAACAACGTTGTCATCACCTGTCAATTGGTATTTAGCTTTACTAGGGGCACAATAATGTTTATCCTTGGATTCTCATGTGTAGGCATCAGTCATATGCATTTGTCACGATCCTCTTAAACATCAAAATCCAAAAAAAATCATAAGATGACAAAAAGACCAAAAACATGGCAAAAGGTCCTGCAAAATGACAAAAACATCATAAAATGTCCTGAAAAAAGACAAAAACATCATAAAATGTCCTGAAAAAAGACCTAAAAATCATAAAACGTCTTGAAGAAAAACACAAAAACATCCAAATCAATATCAAAATCCTAAAAATGGAGTCAAATTCAGTCATGTCAGTCAGTCCATGTCATTGTCGAACTACGTTGTCTCTGCGCGTTTGCTACGTAGGCAAGACCATCAGTCGATGAGTCCCCGAGACATTAGGTCAATCCTTTTAGGTTGGTCCAAATAAAATCATGGCATTTGTCACAATCGTCATAGCAGTCAAATAAGTCAGACATAGTCAAACTTGGACACAAGACAGTCATTTGAAATGTCAATGTCAAAATTGGTCAAAATTAGACAACACAGTCCAATCAATCATATAGTCAACATCCATCAGCTTGCCAAAACATATTACTCAAAACAATGTCAGTCTCGTCACTCTTTGGTCCTCTTCAAGATGTGTCCTTCTTGGAGTTAGACCTCGTCAAAATGTCCTTTTCCTTTTTAGGATGTGTCCTTCCTGATAATAGGCCCTGTCAAACCGTCAACACCGTCAAATTGGCAAAAATATTAAATGGTCAAAACTGTCAAACCGACAAGAAATCAATCTTTGGCAAACAAACATTGGAAAACAAAATAAAATAGTTGTTAATCTTTCTAGTCTATCTTGTCTTATCTTTTGACTATCTTGGCTATTTTTTCTTATATTTTTACTGTCTTGTCTTTTGGTCATGTTACTAGCTACCTTGAGGATGTCCCATGAAGGATTTAGAGGTGTGATGACATCTCTTGACCTATTTTATTTTCTTTGACTGCTATCTATGGATTGTCTTGACAAAAAGACTGGGGCAACTTTGCCCTTAGTATGAGTTAGGACATTCCTTGTCTGTGACTGTCTATTTTTCAAGTGGATGACCTTGCACACCTTGGTCTACGTCATACCATGGTGTTTGTTGTCCATTTGTGTCAGTTTTACTGCCCAATGATGATTAAGAGCAATAAATATTAGTCCTATGGCAATGTTTTGAAGGATTTGGTCTAGGAACTAACATGCATCTTCTTTAGTCTTGTCATCTTCTCTCTCCCATCTCATATAGGCATTGCATCCATATCATCATCCATATATTTTGCACTAACATTTCTTTGTCTCTTCATATTCTAGTCTTCTCATTAATTTGGAGAGCACACCCATGTTCTTGAAACCCGTCTGTCCTCTCGAGGGGGCATACCGCTACCCTCCTCATCATTCTTCCTCATCTTATTTTGCACTGGGGCATTTTTTGACTTATTTTCTTTGTCACAATGTGACAAGTGATATTATGACAAAGAGGGGCAAAATGTAGACACCTAAAAATGACCTAGGCCTGCAAACTTCATTTTTTCCACTTTAGTCCTAGCATAATTGAAACATTTAATTATGTTTTTGGTCCACATTTGACTATTGATTAAATAATTCATAATTATTTAATTAATTCATGTTCTTTTATTCTTCATGATTATTAAATAAATAAATTTTATTTATTTATTAAATACGTCATTAATTGTCTAAGTCTTCCCTTAATTAAATAAATTTCTTAATTTATTTAATTTCCTTTCTTCATTAATTCTTCTTGATTATTAAATAAATGAATTTCATTTATTTATTTATTTGATATGTCACTAACTGTCATAATTAAATGACTTGATTAATTAATTTAATTAATTAATCTTATCTTCTAAATTAAATAATTAAATTTAATTATTTAATTGCCAATTTAATATTCCTCTCATTTTAAATAAATCAATTATTTAAAATGTCATCACAATCTTAACTGTCAGTCTATTTTGGTAAATAATCTGAAAAAGATTATTTATTTGTCTCATAAAATCCATAATTTGAATTAATTTAATTCAAATTAGTAACTAATCTTCCAAAAATCAAGTAATTGAGTAGATTCTTGATTTTCCAAATCTGATCTTCAGTCGAAATCTTATCTTCTTGATTTTTCGAATCTCACAAATCAGGCAATCTTATCTTCTTGATTTTCAAAAATCTCTATTTTCTAATTAATATTATCTCATTTATTCTCCACCGTCGATCTGATTATCTGAGATATTATTTTGACCATTTGATTAATGATTTTGCCCTAACCCTAATTAGGGATTCTCAGATTTAATCTGGACCTCTCATTCTAGGTTTTCCTTAGAATTAATCTCATCCATCCACTCAAAATTGTGTTTTCTATAAAAGACAATTTTTCTCATAATTTCAGGATCCGACAACTTCATTTTTAATTTAATAGTCATTATATTCATAGGCATTTAGACATTGCATAAATCCTTCAAATCTTGTTGTAGGTCTTAGACATTGCAAATTGCTCGCACAACGAATCTGAGGGCAACATCATCCAACAAGTAAGAAGGTGCTATGGAGGTAATCATGGAAAATGTGATTTACAGGTATAACCGTTTTATTGCTTAGTTTCCTTTGTACTCGATAGATCTTTGGGTTTATTGTCATTTATGATTTACATTCATTTGATTGATTAATCTAATCCTTAAAATAAATCCTCAGTTACAATAACAAACACGATGATCCTCCTATAAAGAGTGACTCACCACATGTTGAACCTGGTGATGCTCATAGTACAACACTTTACATTGTCCCAGTGGCTAGTTTTCTACCTTCCACATATGATGAACATGGTTGGGATGTGGACGACCTACTATAGGTTGACTCACATGTTCCTGTGAACACCAAATCTACAATAAGCTAACACAAGACCAAGAAACAATAGTTAATCATGCTAGACGTACAAATCAAGCATTCCCTATGAAATTCTTAACTAAATCAAGAAGAAAACATGAAAATGATAGCATAACAAACCAAATACATCATGAAATCAACTTGAAACAAGCTAAACCTTCATCCCCTAGGGGGATTGGTGTTCCTTTAATGTGGAAAAAATCATTTTTCTCAATCCCCTTGATAAGCTTTGATGATGTTGATGATCCAAAGTGTGAAATTTGATGCAAAATGATAACAGAAACTAGGTAAAATGATGAAAACTGTGAAATTCTATGAGTAGAAATTCCTATAGTGAGAATGCTTCAAGTTTTGGATCCATATTGTGTAGAGGAAGCCTCTACTTATAGGACTCAAGGGTTGATGAATGTGGGATAAAAGGAGAGCCAATGAGAATGTGACACTTGTCACAATTCTTTTCGATGAGAGTGGAGCACATTTTGGGGAATGTGTTGAATAAAGGAGGATGTAATAGGAATAAATGAAAATGGTTAAGGATTTGAAATGATGTAAGAAGAAGTAAATGAATATGGTTGAAGATTTGAAAGGATGTAAGAGGAGTTAATGAATGTGTAAGAGGTTATTTAAAACCTTTGAAGTGAAATTGAGTGAGGAGGTGGTTGGGAGGAATATTCCTTGAAATATTCCATTGCGAGGATAAATAGAGGAATTAGATAATTAAAAGAAATTATTTTCATGTGCAACTTGGTTAGTTGATCGTGGGTTGATTTAACTCTTGAAGAGTTAAAAGTTGGAGGATTTGTTAATGATGATTAGAAAGTGATTTAGGATTATTTATTTTAGAATTAATTAATTTGAATGGGTTAGGGGATTATGAAATTTGATTTAAATAGTTTTATTTACTTAATCAAATGAGAGGACTTAGGGGGATTTAATTAAATATGATGAACATTAGTTAGAAGAAAGACAAATTAATCTAATAAATTTAATTATTTTATTAATAGTAGAAATTGTTTATTTTAACTAAATAATGTTGATTATTTAATTAATTGTTTAGTTCGAGGTGATTTAGGAAGAAATGATGTTAATTTATCAGAATCGGATGCATGCTATCAATCAAGACTTTTTTAAGTTTCTACATTTTACCCCTCTTTGAAGCAAGGTACCTGATGCGTTGGTTTAAAGAATAACACTGTTGATATCACAATTCAATTTTTTTTAAATTTTTCAGATGCCCAACTATTGCCTTATTGAAAGAAATTATGATGCCACATTGCCCCCTCGAGAGATCGAGCAAAAAATTTGATTTTTGGTTGGGCTCATGAAAAATATTCAACAAGGATTTAGGTGTAGAAAATAGCCCATGGGATGCAAAAGTAGGCTCACAGTGACAAAAATGGGCCAAAATGAGCTTCATACAAAAAAGAATGGATTAGAAAGCTCGAAAAACCCTAAAAATATCCCCCAAAACTCTAAAAATTTATCATAAAGAGAAGGGGAGGGGTCATATTTAAATCATTTGTGTACTTGACCTTCTAGAAACCTTGCAAATTTTCTTTGATGTGCTGATGGAATGGTGGCTCGTGTGCTTCCCAGGCATCAGATGGAGTAGGTTTGAGAGTTCCACTGACCTCATGATGTAGGACCCCTGGTACACCTTCTGGAACTTTTCTTTTTTTCAATGCTTTTAGTGCATTTATTAGGGTTTGATTAGGTCATCCAAAAATGGCTTTCTAGGGTATTGCAAATGTTACGGTCAACATCACTTTTGTTGATGTTGACCCCCCTTTGTAGGATAGCATCACACAACGTTGGAAGGTCTCAGGGTCGTGCATAAAATTTTAACCTGCTTTTGCATGATAGCATCGTGTGAGCCTTGGAGAGTATGGTGTCATGGGGAAATGTCAAACCACCTTTGTAGAGTAGCACCTCCTTCATTTATAGCATCACTTTTGTGAAAACACAGAGTGTCACCTTTACAATTGCTTGCTCACCTTTATTTTTTAGGGATTTTTAATTTTTGAAAAAGTGCCAGGTTGGTTAAATTTGACATCGTGGGAATTTTGGATGTAGGAGATCCTCCGAGTGCTCCACTTGAAGGAGCACAAAGGTTGGATATTGTGCCAAGCGAGGCACTTATTGGATGATGCATTATTTTTCCTAGGTTTTATTTGATTCAAGCATGCAACATAGATGTTTCAGGTTAGGAGACACCTAACAATGATGACAGTGTTGGTTGAGAGATGGAAGAGTGAGACTTTATTGCTCCATCTACTGACTAGAGAGGCCATAGTGACCTTGGAGGATGTATGGTGGATCTTGTGTATCCCCATAAATAGTGATTGCATTATCTATGATGTTGAGGTTTGTGGTGATGTGATATTCCATCTATTTGGGGTTGATTAGTATGAGGTAGATAGTGGGCAGGTCGACCTTAGCCAATACAAGGGGATTGCCCTATATTTGACCTTACTCATCAATGCACTAATCTCAAGAGTCCTCATTCCTGATAGATGAGCCAGAGGTTGCAGTGTTAGATGGGAATCATCTAGTCAAGGATGATGGAGGAGATGACTATCTACACCTGGGGGCCAGTTGTCATGGCTTCATTGTATCATGACATGCACCAGGTTGTATATTATGGGGCATGTAGCATTGGAGTGGGAGTGACTTTACTTCATGTTTGGGCCTACAAGCATATAGTTATACTAAGGTTGACTATTACAGATGTACAAACAAATCACAATGATCCAACAGTCTATAGATATGGAGGTATGACCACACTGCACTACATAGGTATTACAGGCATCCCACACTAGAGGCGGGTGTTCAATGAGATGAAAACTTTCCAATAGAGACCCCAACTCCATTATCACAGGTTGCATGATGATGATGCTCAGTTATTTTATTGTTATCAAACCAGATACATTTAGGGACGTGAGAATCACATGATCAAGCAATATCTCACTGATAGGGTTGCTCGATAGTTTGGGGAGGTGCAAGATGCAACTAATATTATATATAGAGCTATTTTTGCATGTCAAGCTTGAGAGATAGCCTAGCAACAATGGATCTAGCCCTAGTTAGCCATTGATGACTTTAGACATCTGGTGATGTAGCCTTCGGTGTATTTCAATGGTCCCACTAATGTAGGCACTACACAAGCATATGATGCATACTGGCATACCCACACTCCTATTAGATTGACTTTACCAATTGTGCCAACAAAATGTAGGGGATGACTCAGAGGACCCTAGATAGGATAGGTTTTGTAGCAACTAGCTCAGCAGCTGTAGGACAATTAGGATAGAGGTGATGGTCACAATGGATAGGTACCACATTTGGTATAGCCTATTGGTCAAAGGCCACCACCACAACCTCCATAGCAACCACCACTAGGTTCCAATCCTAGGGATGGATAGATAGCAGTGTTGTAGGCACAGTTTCAAGCTCTAAAAATATAGTTGTGGTAGGCATAGACATAGATACAAACCTTGATCCAGGAGAGGGGTTAGGTGAGATAGGAGGTGATGTAGGATCATTAGCAGAGATAGGACTCCAAACTCAATTTGGCTTAAGAGACAAGTTGCCACCATCAGTTAGAGGCAGTAGTGCAACAAGCATAGGGAAAGGCGATAGTCCCAATAGAGATGTAAAGTCGAGCAATGCAGGAGGTGTCACTCTATAGGTTATTGTACTACAAAGCTTTCCCGCAGGAGTGTTGAGAGCCATATTTCTCCCACATTAGCTAGGTTACAATGAGCAAGTCCCACCTAGGTCCATCAGTCAAACCATCAGGGTCTCACCATTAGAGTCAAGGAAACCACCATAGTGACCAACAAAGCGACAAGAGCTCAAGGCACAGATAGTTCTTTATACACTTTTTTATGTATACCCTGATTATGATGTGTATACATTCATTGGTTGAGTTTTGATTAGCCCCTTGTATATTTTGATGATGACATTATATATTTGATTCCAATTGTATCATGACATTCAACTTTTTGATATATATATATGAGATGGTTTGATGCAATTTATATGATGTGATGTTATTTTATTCTACCTTATGTGTTATGGATGCATAGATGCACATGATATGGATGAATACATTTAATGTTTATGCTAGGATGCTTTATTTTTTATGATGTATGTGATATTATCGATGTATGATATGAATGCACATGTAATCTATGATGGATCGAAATGGATGTACCTTTATGCAATGGACAATGATGATGTTATGAGATGCTTAGTAATAACAAATCTATATTATGCTAATGATTATGTATGTGAGATGGATGTAATGTAATGACATGTTTATTTCTTTTTTAGTATCCTTTCTATGTGGTACATGATGATGCAAGATGTATATATGCATGATGTGATGATTTTGAAGATGCTTATATATGTTTATGTGATGTATGATAATGCAAATGTGTTATTTATGAGATGCTTAGAATAACAAATCTAGATTATGTTAAACACCTTAAATGATAATGCCATGTATGATGGATGATATTTCATATTATGATGATATGTATGGTATATAGTATGCTAATGGTTTGTGGATGTAGGATGGATGCAAATAGATTTTATTTTGAATTTCATGATACTATTTTAGTATGTGGAGAAGATAGAAGAAAGAGGGATCAACCCTTAAGTCTGAGAAGATGTAGAATTCCAAAAAGTCTATGAGTAATTGAGACTTTATTGGATATGATGATGATGATTTGTTTCTTATCATGGATTGGGGACATAAAAATCACTACTTTCCTTATGTTTGATAACACACATAGATACAATGAATCAAGGTATAGAAAACCAAGATGGCATTGTACCTAGTGAGATGGACTTTGACTCAAAAATCATATAGAAGTATCCTTGTTCACACTCGGAATATGAAACCTTATTAGGATGTACTTAAAAAATTTCAAACATCTTGGACCAAAACACAAAGAGGAAAAACCTCCCAATGTAATAGTCAACAAGGTATCCAAAACATCCTCCCTCCACACCAAACAAAATTAGCATGACCAAGGTTATATTACAAGAATATCCAACAAGCACAGTAGACAAAAGATAATGAACAATTCCCCATTCCTTTCTCTATAAATCCTTTGATAGACATCATTGAGAGGTCATTGGAATGAGCACAATAAGATAAATCAAAAATAAAAGATCAAGTAAACAAATAAGCTAATGTTCTTCATACCTCTAGCCAAGACTAAACTATGATGATGTTTGATGTTGATGTCCATTGTAGGAAGGATGCATCCTAGGACATGATGTTATCAAATGATTGTGAGACTAATGGGATGATGGGCTATTGATACCAAGAGTTGACCAACTTGTTTACCTACTGACCTAGACTAGAGACCCTAACATTTGAGTTTTTTTTAAATTTGGTGTACTTGTTTTTGATTTTTTTCCAAAGGGTGAAGGTGATGATTGATTTATTGTGAGTTGATGTTTATTGTGGGTGAATGCGAAATGGGATGGATGATTTTAGGTTTTTTGAATTTTTTTGGTATTTTGAAATATTTTGAGGTTGTTTTGGGGTTTTCGAGATGTTTTACAAATGTTTTGATTTTCTAATTTTCCAATTTTTTTGTGCTTTCTAAGATTTTGACCAAGAACCTAACCTAAGGACCTATCCTAGGGTCCTCAAGGGCTGATGAAAGATTAGCCTTGCCTACATTATACATGCAGAGACCACGTAGTTTGATTGACATAGACTTGTTTATTTATGAGGAATATGTGCATGTGTTGGATTGCCAGCTTATTATGACGCACTCCTAAGGACTAACCTAATGTCTCAGGGGTTGATTAATTATTAGCCTCTCCTACGTTCAATATTAGAGACAACATAGTTTCACATGACAACTCTATTTTTAATTTTTTTCATTTTCAACCTTTTTTTGGATTTTTTGACATGTTTCAGATGTTTTTGGATTTTCTTGATTTTATGAATTTTTTTTATTTTTTTATGTTTAAGGAAGATTTCAATAATTTACACGAATTTGATCCAATGCAAGTATAAGGATATGCCCCCAGTGTGATGTGATATAATACCTCGATATAGGCAAGACAAACTAACATTAGGAACATGACAAGTAGTACTAAGAGGGAACATGATACCAACATAGGAACAAGCTATGATGTGGATGTGTGATGGAGTATGTAAGAGATATGAAATGCGATGGGTGATGGAAAGTGATGGAAGGTGATGCAAAATAAGCCAATGAATCGATGGTGGATGGAGAGTGCTTATTTACACAAGGAGCCTATTTTCCAAGTTTTCACCAAGGTACTTTCCCAGAGCACCACCCAAGTGGTTTTCACTAGAGGGAAATTTTTATCTTTACTAGTTTCAATCCTTTTTTCTGATTTTTTTTTATATTTTTTTATTTATACCTTCCAAGCTTAGGCATAATTTTTTTTGAGATGGGAGTTATTGATGGGCTCCTGTAGAAGCTCACCTTTAGGTGTAGATAGTTGATATTCTCCTAACTTGTAACTTTCAGTGATGACAAAGAGTCCCAACCAGTTAGGTTCAAATTTTCCCTTGATATCTAGATTTGGTACATTTTTTTATTTTCGTTCAAAATGAGCTCTCTAACTTGAAATGACCTACTCTTGATTTTCTTATTATATCTTCTTTTGAGGTGGCTCTGGTATACCTATAGATGGTTCAAATCATCCATACATCACTCGTCTAGTAACTCCAGCTCATTTAATTGTGACAATCGATACTCTTGATCAGTAATGAAATTCAACAATGATATTCTCAAGGATGGAAGCTCTATCCCAATGAATAGGATAACTTCTAATTCGTAGACTATGGAGAAGGATGTTGCACCTGTAGGCATGTAGATACTCATTCGGTAGGCCTGTAGGGAAAGATTTAGCTATAGGTGCCAGTCATGACCAGCTTGATTGACTATTTTCTTAAGGATTTTTAGGATAGTTTTATTAGAAGCCTTAGCTAGGTTGTTACCTTGGTGGTAGTATGGAGTGGAGAAGAGATGTTAGATATTGAATTTTTTGCATATCTCATGAACATCTTAATTTTTGAAAGGTGTCCCATTATATGAGATAAGGGCTTGTGGGACACTGTAATGGAAAATAAAGTAGGTCAGGATGAATTTTGAGATTTGGTTCCATGTGATATAGGTCATGGGGATGGCTTCTACCCACTTTGTGAAGTATTCTATGGCAGTGATAATGAACTTGTGTCCATTAGATGAGGTGGGTGTGATTTTTCCGATGAGATTGAGCCCCCATTGTGAAAAGGGCCAAGGTGTTATAATCAGTTGGGGCTCCTGAGTGGGTGCATGGATGAGGTCCCCATGTTGTTGGCATTACAAAAAAATTTGGACATACTCATTGGCTTCCTTCTCCATCGTAGGTTCGTAGTACACAATGCTTAGAAAATTCTTTTCCAATGTCATACCACTAGAGTTTGTACCACAAATACCTCATGTACCTCAGTCAAAGTAGTCAAATCTTCCTCGAGGTTAAGGCATTAAAGAGGGTTCCATCAATACTCCTACGATAGAGGGTATTGTTGATGGTGTTTTTTGCACAACTCAGACAAAATGTAAAATCATATCTCTCTTGAAAGGTGAATCTCTCTCAGCAAACTTCAAGAGATAACCCCAAGATCTCCAATGCTAGGTCTTGACAATGCATAAAACAACTCAGTGATAATGCGTGAAAATGATGGTAATCACAAGGGACCTTACAAATGAACAATGTTGGAAGTGTATTTTCATTAGATGTAACAATATGGTGATGCTTGATTCCTAAAACCAAGCCATATTTAAAGAAACAACAAAAGAGATAAGGGTTCAAGTGAGATATTTATATTCTGAACTAACTCCTAAGATCAATTACAACAACGATGAATGCTGCAAATGGAAAAATCCCCAATAAACTAGTCTCTGCTTGATCAAGGAAAATCCTACAACTACACAGAAATGGTGTAATCTTCGAAGGAAACTGAATATTTTCATAAAATGAACATTCATTCACATACTCAATGGTTGGCCCAATGTAGACAAGCATTCATAGTTGAAATTAGCACAAAACTAGGCCCAAACTAACTTTACACAACAATCTACAATCAACAAATTGCTAAAAGTATGGACTAGAGATTGATCAACATAATTCACATTTCATCATTGACATGAAAGAACTAAAATCTACCATCTAACACCCAAACAATCAAGAATAAGAAACCATAAACTGTTGAAGATAAATACAAAGCTTTCCAAATCAACAATCCATTTGCATTAATTTCAACATTACATAACAATTTCCAGTCTCTCTCCTCTCCTACAGCTACTAGCTGAAATCTACTTGCCAATTTTAGCCTTCTAACATAGCAATTCTAACATAGTCTAACCCTTTTACAGATGAGAAGGCACTAGCCTTTTATAGAAAATTACATTTTTTATTCAATGGTCGTGATTAAATCAAATCAAGGGCTCAGATTGCACATCTAGAAGCATCAAACTGTTACATTAGGGTTTGAAAAAGGTGATACATCATCAACCAATTACATTCTAGAGAAAATTTGGGAGTAATAAGAAAATAAATATTATTCCCCAGGAAGATGACAAAAATTCTAACTATAGGCTTAAAATAGAATCACATGCAACAAGAATCTTCCAGAAAATTCCTCCAACTGGCACACAGCTAGTAGCACAGATTCTCATATGTGAACTCCACTTTCAATTTTTATTTATAATCTTTCCTAGATTTTCCTTCTGGCACGAATCCATAAGCAAGCCCCCTCTTAATTTATTTAATTCTAAAAAATAAATATCATAATTAGTATCTCACATGTAAAAATAAAATCCATAAAACATTAAAATTCAGCTCAAATAAACCCTTGGAAAATTCAAATCCATCATAAAATTTTAGAAATTTAACCCTATTAAGAAATTTCGGAGTACAGGAAATTCGTGGCAAGAAGTTCGGGGAATTCGCCAGGAGGTGGATTTTCTGAGTGACAGGAGCAATGGGAATGACAGGAGCAATAGGAGATTGGGTAATTCAAGGGAGCTCATATTTTTCGAGTGACAAGAGCGACAGGATCTTGGGTAATCCGAGGGAGCTCAGATTTTTTGAGTGACAAGAGCGACAAGACCTTGGGTAATCTGAGGGAGCTCAGATTTTATGAGTGACAAGAGTGATAGGATTGACAGGAATGATAGGAGCAACATGATCTTGGGTAATTCAAGGGATCTCATATTTTCTAAACCTCTCCGACACTTAGTCAATTTTAGCCCTTGGGTGAAACTCTGAGTTGAGGAAAAAATCTAAGAGCTAGACTATGATCATGATGATGCAAAATACACCTCAAGTGTATATAAGACACTACATTTTAGGGTGAAGCAAAGATAAAATTGTAGGAAACCAAACCCTGAAGGAGAAGAGATCAAACGAAGAAAGCAAAAAGAGAGTCCCTACCTTTGGTGGGGCATGTGTGTGAAAAGTGCACAACAGGTATCACCTAATATTATGAGACAGGATGCGAATCCTACTGGAAAAATGCTCCAAAGCATTTTGCTGATGAACATGAATCATGAACCTAGAATCTTTGGTTTTGATCTCCATATTAGGGAAACAAATAAAAATGCAGGATTAAAGAATCAAGACCAAAGGTAGACCAAACCTTCCATAACCTGAAAATCCCAGTGTGTGCAAGTGAGTTCATTTCCCTCCTTAATCTATTGTAGAAACTAAGCTCAGTCAAGTTAGGCTACATAAATGATTCTAACTTCAAAAGAAACATGGATAGAGCCTCACTACCAGTTAGGCGTGCATACCTCGATAAGGTTATCGTTGTGGTCCTCCTTAGCATAGCTCTACTGCCAACCAAGTGTCCATAGCCCTGGTAGAGGTATTTGGATACTCTTGACAAGTTGAATTCCTTCTTTTGATATTCAATATTTTCTTTTCTTTTCTTTTTGATATTCTTTTCTTTTCTTTTCACTTTTCTTTTCAACTTGTGAACAATGAAGTTCACACTTAGGGCTGAGAACCACAGTGGCGCTGAAGTAGAAATAGGATTTTTCACCTAACAAGACTTAACAAGGACCCCACTGCAACCTCAGGATTATTAAGATGTGTGAAAGGTATAAGATTTCAAGATACCTTAGGTTCAAGTCAGACCAATGACCCATCCTCTTTAAATCAAACATTCAAACTATTTAACACTAATATAACATCTCGACCATCCATTCAAGAAATGTGATTAAAGTTCAATGAAATAATTAGGAAAATTCCCAGATAATAAAATGGTTGTGCATATGAAAACATCCCCAACAGAAAGCAGAGGGACACCAAACTAAAGAAGCAATGCAAATCCAAAGAAAACATATACTAAAGCAGACCCAAACTAACCAAAAGCAACAAGCAGGAGCAAAGCAAAACAAAGCAACCCTAGAAAAAATTAACTCTAAAGAACCTTAAACTAAAGAAAATGGAAAGCGAGAAGGAAAAGAAAACCAAAAGAAAATCTACACTAACCGAAACATAAATACAAGAGAAAATAAAACCACCTACATCAAAGCGACTACATTTATTCCAATCAAAACTATGTACAAAGAGACTAAAACTAGCTCATGATTAGACAAGGCAGACTGAGACCCACCCCCAAAAAATTCATCAATACATGGATAAGCAATAAGGTGAAGGTAACAGTCCTTAGAAATGAAAACTTATCCTCATATTCAGCAAGAAAGACATCAACATTGCTACATTCAAACTCTACATTAGAATGAGGAATGATCAACAACTGAGGTAACTCATTAAAACCATTATCAATCCATATGCAAGCTTTCTTTCCTAAATCTTTGTAATCAAATTGATAAGCTTCAGAGTGCACAGTAAGGAAAGAAACAACCTAGTTTTTAATTCTTGCAAACTGAACATTGTGCTAATAGTCTTCCAATTGTGAAGAATTGAATTTCATATCATTAGGAGGCCTCCATTGATGGTGCAGTAGCCCTCTTGTGCTCAAAACATGCAAAACAGAATTTGAGTCATCAATAGGCAATCTAGGGTGAAATTTAGGTTGAGAAAATTCAGAATTATCAACATGGAACTTCTCACCTATTTGAGTATCTTCATGAGGAATTAGTGAGGAAATTGTAGGAGCCCAATCATGCACAACAAATTTCTAAGCTAGATGTTCATTGAGAGGCATCATAGACTAGTCTTTAAGAATATTTTCACCTACAACAATGTGATCCAACTCATCAATAATGATTACAACATTACTATTTTCAACATCATTCAGATTTTCTTACACATCAACATGAATTATATTAGCCATCTCATCATAATTACATAAATTTTGTGAATTTTCAAAGCTTAATTCATTATCAGACAGAGAAAAAATAGAATTTTTATAAATGAGAGAACTCCTTGAATTCATCTCATGTTGGCATTGGTTCAGATTCCTGATCACATCCATCAGAAATGTTGATTCTTCCATTAACTGCTACCCCATGTTCTTCAAGACATTCATTAGTAACTTGTCAAAATTCTTCCATTGGATACTTGTTTGATATATCTTTCTGTGTATCCCTTGTATGTTGTGTCATCCATACTTGTTCTTCCACCTCTTTTATGGCTTCTTGGCACTAGAAGCATGCGAACTCAAAATGCTCTTCCTCATGTATCCTACACCAAGCTGGTAACAACAAGTCCTCTAGGAAAATTTTGTAACTCAGGTTTGACCAATCTTTTATAATTCTGGCAACAAACTCTTCATATCTAGTCTATATTGGATCTTCATACTAGATAGGAGGAACTCGAATAGTAACTTCCTTCTCTTGCAACTCATCCTCCACTGTATTTTTAGAAATTGGACTAACCTCTACAGGAACATCCTCCTTGATACTTAAATGTTCCTCTAATGCCTCAAATTTTTCTTCCTCACACTCAGTCCCTTCTAGAGCCACTTTAACATCATATTTTATTGGCTTCTCTATGGTGCATTCCTTATCTAACTTTTCTTTCCACTCCTCAATCTCCCAAATTTAATTATAATGTCCACACATGAATGACAAGTGAACTACGAATGGGAAACATTATGAACTCTACACCAATTAGATGAAATGAAATATTGAAAACACTTACCACCACCAAGTTGATCTTCAACTACCTATGTAAATGCCTTAACTGCAACATCAATAAACTCTAAATCTATAGAGGCTAATGATTGAGGTAGGTTTTGCATGAAAATATTCCTTTACACAATCCTCTCTATTTTACTCAAAAATTCTAAGCATTCAAACTCATTATGCCTATAGGTACTATGAATCCTACATTTTTTTGATATAGCATAGTGATACAAACCCTTACCATTCTAGAGATCCAAAGTTTTATTCAGAGACTCACAAAGTTGAGGAAAACCAATCTGAAGACTATTTCCATCATGAAAAACATAAGGTTACTTTTCCATATAGACTTGAAACTTGTATTATTCAGATTTTTGAGATCTATCACATCTTTAATTTTCAACATAAAGGCTCATTCAACTTCCAGCAATGTCAATTTATGCTCAGGCCCTCCTTCTAGAGCCAATCTATTGATGGTGTTTTCTGCACAACAACTAAAACAAAATCTAAAATCCTATCTCTCTTGAAAGTTGAATCTCTCTTAGCAAACTTCAAGAGATAACCCCAAGCTCTCCAATGTCAGGTCTTGACAATGCATAAAATAACTCAGTGATAATGTGTGAAAATGTTATTAATCACAAGGGACCTTACAAATGAACAATGTCGAAAGTGTATTTTCATCAGATGTAACAATATGGTGATGCTTGATTCCTAAAACTAACCCAGATTTAAAGAAACAACAAAAAATATAAGGGTTCAAGATAGATATTTCTATTTTGAACTAACTCCTAAGATCAATCACAATGATGATGAATGTTCCAAATGGAAAAATCCCCAATAAACTAGTCTCTGCTTGATCAAGGAAAATCCTGCAAAAACACAAAAATGATGCAATCTTCTAAGGAAACTAAATATTTTCAGATAGTGAACATTCATTCGCATACTCAATGACTGGTGCAATGTAGACAAGCATTCATAGTTGAAATTAACACAAAACTTGGCCTAGACTAACTTTACATAGCAATCTACAATCAGGAAATTGCTAAAAGTATGGGCCGAAGATTGATCAACATCATTCACATTCCATCATTGACATGAAAGAACTGAAATCTTCCATCTAACACCCAAAGAATCAAGAACAAGAAACCATAAATTGTTGAAGATAAATACATTTTTTCCAAATCAACAATCCATTTGCATTAATTTTAGCATTACATAACAATTTCTAGACTCTCTCCTCTCCTACAGCTACTATCTGAAATCTACTTGCCAATTCTGGCCTTCTAACTTAGCAATTCTAACCTAGTCTAACCCTTTTACAAATGAGAAGGCACTGGCCTTTTATAGAAAATTACATTTTTGATTCAATGGCCATGATTGAATCAAATCAAGGGCTTAGATTGCACATTTAGAAGCATGAATCTATTACATTAGGGTTTGAAAAATGTGATACATCATCAACCAATTACATTCAAGTAGTTACATTCTAGAGAAAATTTGGAAGTAATAAGAAAATAAATATTATTCCCCAAGAAGATGAAAAAAATTCTGACTGGAGGCTAAAAATAGCATCACATGCAACAAGAATCTTCCAAAAACTTCCTCCAACTAGCACACAACTAGTAGCACAAATTCTCATATACGAGCTCCACTTTCAATTTTTATTTATAATCTTTCCCATATTTTCCTTCTAGCATGAATCCATAAGCAAGCCCCCTCTTAATTTATTTAATTTTGAAAAATAAATATCATCATTAGTAGCTCACATGTAAAAATCCAATCCATAAAACATTAAAATTCAGCTCAAATAAACCCTTGGAAAATTCAAATCCATCATAAAATTTCAGAAATTTAACCCTATTAAGAAATTTCAGAGTTCAAGAAATTTGTGATAGGAAGTTTGGGGAATCCGCTAGGAGGTGGATTTTCTAAGTGACAAGAGTGATGAGAATGACAGGAGTTGCAAGAGCTCGGGTAGTTCAAGGGAGATCGGGTTTTCCAACCAGATTAAGGCTTGGGTAATCTAAGGGAGCTCAGATTTTCTGAGCGACAAGAGTGATAACATCTCAGGTAATCTGAGGGAGCTCAAATTTTTTGAGTGACTAGAGTGACATGATCAACAAGAATGACATGAGCAATAGGATCTTGGGTAATCCAAGGGAGCTCAGATTTTTTGAACCTCTCCCACACTTAGTCAATTTTAGCCCTTTGGGTGAAACTCTGAGTTGAGGAAAACTTCTAAGAGCCAGACTATGATCATGATGATGTAAAATACACATCAAGTGTAGCTAAGACATTGATTTTTAGGGTGAAGCAAAACCAAAATTGCAGGAAACCAAACCTAAAGGAGAAGAGATCAAACAAAGAAAGCAAAACGATGGTCCCTACCTTCGGTGGGGTGTGTGTGTGAAAAGTGCATAATAGGTATCACCTAATATTATGAAACGGGATGAAATTTTAATGAAGGTTCTCTCAAGGTTTGGGATGATGTCATCGGGAGGACTCCTATTTTTAGGTAGGTGAATATGTTATGGTACCAAGGATCACCGGGACCAACGATTTCACACACAAACTCAGAATATGTTACCTCAAGAGCTGGTATGAGAAGCTTCTCTACCAAGAATTTTTTTTTATGGATGTTGCATGGGATATCTAACAATTATCTAATTGTATCCATAGCATTAGCTTCTCTGTTGTTTACCCTCAGTATTTGCTCAAATGTTATGTCGATGAATAACTCCTTGAGATCCTCCACTAGTTTCTTCTACGGGGTAAGTTTTTCATCTTTGATTTGATATTCATTGACTTGGTTGACAATCAGTTGTGAGTCCTCATAGACCTTAAGTGCCATGATTTACTATTGTACTATAATCTAGAGTCATATTACAAGAGATTCATACCTCGAAATTTTGTTATTGCACGGTAAAGAAAACCTATATGATTTTGGGATATAATCCCCTTGTGGTGTGATGAAGATGACTCCTACTCCTAATCCATGTTGTGTGTATGATCCATCAAAATATACCTTCCAATGGTCTATTCCACTAAGGTTAAAAATGGACTCATCTAGAAACTCTGATACTAGTGGGTTCTCAAAATATATAGGTGCCTCTCCCAATTGATCTACAATTACCTATCCCTTGATGGCTTTTCATTCTACATATTCAATGTCATATTCTATCAAGATCATGACCCAACTAGCTATTCATCCTATGAGCGTTGCTTTAGAAAGTATATATTTGAGGGTGTATATCTTGGCGATGAGCTTTATTTGATGAGCCAACATGTAATGCCTAAATTTTTTTGAGACAAACACTACTGCAAGGCAAGCCTTCTCAATGAACTTGTAGTTTAGCTCATGTCCTACCAAGGTTCTACTAATGTAGTAGATAGCTCTTTCTTTCCCTGTTTCATCATGTTGAGCTAGTAGTGCCCCAAGTGTTGTCATCATAGCTGATATGTAGAGAACCAATGGTTTTTTTTGGATGGGTGGCATGAGAACTAGCAGTGTTAGCAAGTATTCCTTGATTTGATTGAATTTTTGATCAAATTTCTCATCCCATCTATATTCCAACAAATTGTGGAGTAGATGAAAATACACGATGGTTTTATCTGCTAACTATGCTATGAATCTGTGAATGGATTGAAGCCTTCCCTATAGACCCCTTAACTGTTTTAGTGTTCATGGTGCTTCCATGTCAAGGATTGCTTTGAATTTTGTAGGGTCTATCTCAATTCCCCTCATTAATACAATATATCCTAGGATATTTCTTGATTGTATGCTGAAGACACATTTCTTAGGATTGATTTGTACCTTATATTCTTCTAGTCTATCAAAGATTGGGCCTAGTGTTGATATGTGGTCTTGACATTTTCTTTATTTGGCTAGTATGTCACCCACATATTCCTCTATATATTTTTTGATCATGTCACATAAAATCAAATTCATATCCCTTTGGTATGTAGCTCCAACATTCTTTAACGCTAATGGAATCATGTTCCAATAGTAGGTTCCCCATGGAAAAGTGAAAGTTGTGTTGTGTTTGTCATCCTTCATGATCATGATCTGGTTATATCCTAAAAACACATCCATCAATGATAACATTTCATGCCCTGTCATTAGATCTAAAAACATGTTTACATTAAGAAGAGAGAAATCATCCTTAGGGCATGCTTTATTCAAGTCCCTGAAGTTGGTATAGATACAGATACCCCCAGTGAGCTTGGAAACATGTACAAGGTTAGAAACCCAATCAATATAATCAATGGGTCGTATGAAGCCAGCATCAAGAATTTTTTGCAACTCAAGTTTGACCAATAAGGTGATCTACAGATGCATCTTTCTCAATTTTTGTTGTACTGGCTTTGCCTCTGGATAGACTACTAGATGATGGACTACTACCTCTAGATAAAGGCCTGGTATATCAGCATGGGTCCATGCAAAATTCACTTTCCTTTCCTTAAAAAATGTAGCAATATTTTCTTATTCCTCGATCAAAAGTGACTCAACATAGAAAGTGATGTGCAATGTCTCTTCAGTTCCCAAATTCACTGGGTTGCTTTTTTCTGCCAGTACTACTGATTTTTCCTGATGGGTGGCACTAAAGGGAAGATTGAATCCCTCATCCTTTGACACCTTAGAGAGGTTTTCACCATCACATACGTCCTTTCATTTTACTATTTTTGGGTCATAAAGTGCCACAGTGTGGTTTTCACTTGGAGACCTAGACATTACTCTTAGATTTTCTATTTTGTGACTAAGAGATTCAATCATTTTCTCATAGTACGCATGTGTGTCCAAATCACTGTCAAATACTACTTTATGATCTCCATATGGTAGAGTATCCCTTAGTACCATGAATTTTGAGAGAGCCTCATCATTTTCTAACTTGTTCAGTGGTCCTCGTCGGTCACAGTCTATTAGTTGGGGGTAAATGAGCTTTAATTCAGTGGTTTGGTTACCTGACTCGATAGACATAGTGTTAATCATAAAAAGGGAGGAATCCTAAAATAGCATGGGAAATTTTGAGAGGGGATCCTTGAAGGGATAGCTAAGCAATATAGGTATCGAAGGGGAAGCTTTGACTATTTTAACCATAGCACCCTTGCCAAGTATGGTTAGCTTTGTAGGGGTATATCCAAGGCCAATATTCTTAGGGCGCTTCTCAAGAACAATGGGTTCAAACAAAATGTTGTCATTTTCCCAAGCTTCTAATTTTTGTTATAGCCCTGGTTAAACATTAATTGAAGACCTTTGTTGCTTTCCTCCATGGGGAGATATGGTATGAGTATTTCATCTTGATATAACAAGATTGATACATATTTCTCGTCTACCACCTCTTTGCTTAGGTCTCCCCACTTTTGAAGGTGGTGGCTTTTGCTTTGAAGGTCTAAGATGTTGTGTCGATTGGTTGTGGTTTTCCATGAGATCTAGGAGATTGAGGTAATTCTCATATCACAAAGGAACAATTTTTCATTTTATAATCCCCATACCCATTATCTTGGATTACAACTTTGACATCTAGGATGTTCTGAATGGTAGGTGTCTTTTTCTCAGAAGTGGAGGCTAGAGTGGATGGGTCAATATATGGAGATGTGGGTCCCTCATCACTTTTCAGAACTTGGGGGATCTTATAATACTTGGCCTCTAGATTTTCGCAATAATAGAATGGTTTGGGATCGCCATGGATCATGACTTCTTGATTCTAGTAAGGGAATTTGACACATTGATGGAACGTGGATGTGATAGCCTACATTCCATGGATCCATGGGCACCCTAGGAGAATATTATAGGGGAGTTCAAGGTCATGGACCTAGCAAGTTGTCTCCATGACTGTTGGACCTACTTGGATATGGATTTGAATGTTGCCTTGAGACACTCGTTCTTGATCATCGTAAGCCCCAATAGTGACACCTTTTCCTTTTTCAATGACATCTTCTAAGAATCCTAGATTATTTATTAATTGTAAGGTACAAATATTCAAACCTACACCTCCATCTACCAAGACTTATTTGACTTTGTTCTTATGGACTAGGACTTCAAGATGGAGTGCATGGTTATGAGATGGCTGGGTTGGGAGATTATGCTCAGAAGTGGTTGGGAGATTATGCTCAGAAGTGGTGATATGTCTAACCATGGCTTGAAATTGGTTGGCATCAAGGTTGGTGGGAACAGAAGATGAACAACCAATTTCTTCTCTAGGATGTCCCTATGTGCGAGTGATATTTTTAGTAACTCCATGATAGAGATATGAGCATGGGTCTTTTTCAATATTTCTAAGATGTTGTGACCATTGAGGTTTGATTTTTTATTTGTGACTAGTGCTTTGGGTGGTGGTGAAAGTCCTTGGATGGAAATTATATCACTATGTGTGATGACTCCAAATGTGGCTCTAGTTCCTTTGATATTGAAAACTATTACCCATTCATCCAAGGATGTGACAACACGGTCATAAATATGGTTCACATTGTGGTAACATTTTCCTTTACCATTTTTTTTTCCTTTATTTTGATTTGGCATCATATTTGTGTATATTTTGAAATCTTGATTCCCTATTGGTTGTTCAATGGTTATAACAATATCATCAATGAAATCTTGGATCAGATTCTTGAGTCTCATGCAACTATTTGTCATGTGTCCCTCTATTTTATGAAAGTCACAAAGGTGCTTCTTGTTATACAATGGTGATTTAATTTGAGGCTCTTGGTAATTTGCCTAAATAGGGAGTTTGATGAGATTGTCTTGTACCATCTATTGCATGAAAGATTTGATTGGTTCCCCAAGTGGTTGTGGTTGTTGACATTTTGATTGTTGGGATTGTTTTGTGATGATGGATTGGTTTGGGGTGTTGTGTGTTAATTTTGGTTTTGGTATGTTTGGTGTTGTGTATTCTTCCTTGGGGCATTGAAAACAAATTTGGTGTCAACGACACCATCGTTAGTAACATTCTTGTTCTTGGCCCAGTGCAAGGTTTGTCATTGTAACAAGTTGATGGTCAATTGTTTTCATGCATATAAGAGATCTTTTGATGTTGAGTACTTTTGGGATCAATTGCTCATATGTTGTAATACATTTCATTTCCCAAGTTATTGTTCTTCTGGCATGGAGCTAGTTGCAAGAATAAGCTAGAGACCTCCCATTTCATAGAATGGTTAAATCTTATGGAAGGATTCACTTGGAAATAAATTCTCTTTACTCTCATCTTGTCAAGTGTTTTGATCAATGGCAATACAATCTTGCCAACTTTGGTTTTTGTGGAGCGTATAAAGCAATATATGAAGCTACCAACATAAATCATCAAGAGCAAGAGACCTCCCATTTCATGGACAAGCCAAGGAAGAATAGAATTTGGTTAACTTGAAGATAATATCCCCTTGTGCTCAAAGATATTAGTTGGTAAGTCAGAGTTCAAAATAAAGAAAATGAAGAAAACCAAGGGTCATAAAACAATTGAATCTCATTATAGTTACAAGATGAGAAATTGACACCAAGTACGAATGTCGCTGGTTGAATTATGACCATGTTTAACTAACATAAAATCAAATGCTTATCATATTTTTTTGAGGGAAGGCCAACCATAATTGAGATATTGAATCGGAAACACAAATTTGATTCTATCCTACGTTAAGCATTGCATCTACCTAGAAGGTCATCCTTGTATGTCTTTTCATATTCCATCATTTGAATAATTATATTTCTTTTCATATTCTATCATTTGAACAAGTATACAAGACTAGATTCAGTGAAGAAAGAGAGGGCTATGTGTGGGAATTGAAAAGGGAGTAGGGCACAACAGCTAAGGAAAATAAAATTCTTTCAAAGTTTGCAGTTTATGGAAGTTGGTATAGGGGCACGCCATTTTTTTGAAGGTAGATTCAAATGAAATGGGAAAGGGGATGGTGATGGAGAAAACCATGCCAAGTGAGGGAGAAAAGAAAATTTAGAAAGGAGCAAATGGGCCAGATGAAGGAAGAGTACTTTTTAAAATAAAAGGAAAATTGAAAAGAAGTGACTGTGTCGAGATTTAGAGAGGCAACAATGCGTAGAAGAAGAGAAAAAGGGTGCATACATGAAAGGAAGAATAACCTGAAAGAAGTGGAGGCACGAGTTTGAGGTAGAACAAATAGTTTAGCAGTAGCAAGTAAAAGAAAAGGGAAGTAAATGAAGAAAATGGTTTGATTTTGTAATGTGAATTGCTTGTCAATTGTGTATCTAAAAAAATTGTAGGAGAGTTTTGGGCACTAAAGTAGAAGTGAAATGCAACCAAGAAGGTCATATAAGTGAAATTATAATTTGAGTTAATGAAATCTAAATTTGTTACAATCTTATTGGATTTGGGAAAAATTTTCCTATGAAATTGTGCGTGTGAGTTGGTGTTTTGTGCAGAGGAGTCCCCTCTATGTCAATTGGTATCAAAGTAGGAGACCCTGAGCATGGAGACTATCCACCAAGACCTATGGGTGTGGAAGTATGAACAAATCGCCAATGAGGAGGTAGTTTGCACTGAGAGGAAATCATGTGAAGCAGTAGTGAAGAAGCTCATAAGAGTTGTTGCAAGTGTGTGAGGAATCCTAGCAGTGAGAGAAGGAGCTTGAAGCCATGATAGAATGTGTTTGCAGAGTGAGTGACTGCAATAGGAAAAATGAGTTGGGTCCTAAAGAGGCCCTTGCAGATATGGTTTTGGGAGTAGTATTGGGATAAAGTGGAATATGAAATGTGTGAAGCAATAGAAAATATTATTCGATGTAAAGTGGAAAATTGTGTTGGTAAGAGTGAGAGAAAAGTGGTGAAGAAGAGTGAAACAAAGAAAGAGGGTAGTAGAAAAGAACATTGCATCCTAAGTTGGATGGAGAAGGATGTGAGAGCAGCCCCTGTAGAAAAAATTGTAGTAGAGACATGTTATGAGGAAATCATGAAGAGAGAAGAAGAAAAGAAGGAAGTGAGAAACAAAGAGGTTGCAATAGTGAAGCATGGAAAAGAAGATTTGTTACTAATGGTTGAGAAAGAATCAGTGAGGAATCTCCTTGATGCAGCAAAAAGAAAAGAATGAGAAATTATAGCTGACGAGAAGGTGGAAGATGTCACATTGAAGTTCAAGGTTGCAACTAAGAATGTGGATGAGGTAAATCAATGATGTGATGTTATTTTTTTTTAGATGCAGTAGTAAAAAGTGAGTTAGATAGAAAACAAGAGCATGTGGTAGATGTTGTGTGGTTGTGTGTAGAGTTGGTGTGGACACAGAAAAAGTAACCCTTCTACGTTTTCTCATGTTCAACCTCCCTAATGGATTTTTGCTTGATTTTTCCTAGATTTAATGTTATAATATGACATTAGGTCTTGGACTCTCAAGAATCATTAAGACTTCTAGGATGTATTTTAAAGGTGTTGTGAAGTGTTGTAAGACATTTCTACACTTTTCTAGACTCTTCTTATCATAATTCATCATAATAATTCCTTTTTATTGCTTACCAAGTCTTATTTTAAAGTGTTTTAAAGTGTTGTGACTCACTTTCATGCTTTTCTAGACTTTTCATCACTAATTTAACCCTTTATCATGTTTAAATGACCATTTAATGCACTTTTTGGCCCTCCTTAAGTGTGTTTTTTAGGATATTCCTGTTAAACAACAATTAGTGCCCCGTAATTCCCGACACCCACATAATTTGCTTAAGTGGGACTGAGTCGCCAATAGGGTCGACTTAGTCCTTTTTGGCACAAAACTCAAAATAATTTTAAAATTTTGGCAAGATTTTGTCCTCTAACCCTTGATGTCAACCTATGATGAGTAATTTTTAAAAAAATTGGTAAAATCAAGTATAAATAAGGGTTTTTCCCCTCATTTTTTGATCTCCTACAATCTTTTAATCACTTTCATTCATTAAGCATTCAATCTTTCAAGCATTCAAGCACTCTAAGCATAATCAAGTCATCCATTGGAGCACTTCATTGCATATATTCATATTTCATCAACAAAGGTTTGGTAAGTTTATGAAATTGCATGTAATTTATTTATCATCCTCTTTACATTTCATTTCATTTCATAGGGTTTGATTACCAAAGTGGGGTTTGACCAAGGCAAACCCCTATACTCTAGCCCTCAACCATTTTTCCCCCTTTGCATGTGTGTTTGCACAATTTGTAGGTATATTTGTCAAAGGATAAAGTGAGAAAAGGTGTCTTCAATCAATTAAAGCTATTCAAGTTAACACAACACTAATTAGAGCTTGGAGATAATCTATAGGTTGTTTTTTGAAGATTCAGATCTAGACCCACATCAAAAAAGCAAGTGCAGGCCTGGAGCTACAAAATCCTATCCCAAGATTACCAAAATCTACAGGTGGACTATGTCACCACCTTGGAAATTTAGTCCCACTTCCAAGCCTAAAAAGTGGTTTCTACATATTTGGATACCCATTTGGCAGATTCTTGTTTTGGACAGTTTTCCTCAAAACTGGGACTAAGTCACCCAGTTTAGCATAAGTGTCCCAGTCAATATTTTTGTCAAATTCTCAAGATTTTAGAATCTCTTCACATTTTTTTTCAGATTCCAGGTGCACCCCTCTTGTTTTGTTAAGTTATTTCATCATTTACTTGCATTTTTAGGTGTTTTTGCATATCACAATGTGTTCTTGAGCACTTGGCATTTCTTAGGTTTTGCATCATTAATTCATTTTCTTTTCTTATTTGTGAATTTTTACATCATAATTAGACATATTACATCTCATTTACATTAGTATTGAGTGTAAAAAACCCTATATTTTAACCCTATTCCTTCCCTTTTAGGTGAAAAACCCTAGAAGGGTAAGTGTAAAATAGGGTTACCAAATCTTTGTTTACAGTTGGTTGAGGATGTTGTAGGGTATTGGTCGAAGTCAAAGGTTAGAGGTGGGTTTGAACCCATGGAACAGGAGGGAACTGTGGAAAGCATTTGGTGGAGGAGGTCAGGCTTTGGTGGACATTAGTCCATGAGGGGAAAGAAGAATAGGGTGAAGAGCTATTGGAGGATGGTGGTGTGTATTTTGGCACGATGCTGGAAAATATGGAAGAAGGATTAAATTTTCAGCTCTTTGATAGTGAAGGAGTTCAATGTAGGTTGATGGCAACTTGAAAGCATAGTACAACTACGCAACTCCACCATTGTGAGCCTGTTCTCACAATATTTCTACCTGGCATGTCTTATGCAAGACCACCATGACGAATCAACAATCAGCATAACCAAAAAATATTTTAGTTGATTTCCATTAGTTTTGGTTTGCATCTAGCTTCGATGGCTTCTCTTAGTCTTGTAGGAAAGTATGTTATTATACAGGTGGATTTTCTTCCAGTCTTGACAGGAGCCATTATTAATCAATATATTCTAGCTACAACTAATATTTCAACAATCTTTTGACAGCATGGAAGAAAGTTCCAAAGATAAAGACTTGAACATTATTGACATAGACGTGAGTCTCCTTTTCCACAACAATTCCATCATAGAATGGTTAAATCTTATGGAAGGATTCACTTGGCAACACAATTTTCTTTACTCTCATCCTATCAAGTGTTTTGATCAATGGCAATACAATCTTGCAAACTTTTATATTTTCATGGAGCATATAAATCGATATATGAAGCTACCAAGAACAATCATCGAGAGAAAGATACCTCTCATTTAATGGCCAAGCCAATGAAAAATAAAATTTGGTTAACTTAAAGATAAGATACCATCCTCTTGTGCTCAAAGATATGAGCTCGTACGTGGGGGTTTGAAATAAAGAAAATGAAGAAAACTAAGGGTCATAAAACAATTGAAGCTCACTATAGTTGCAAAATGACAAACTGATTCCAAGCATGAATGCCATTGGTTGAATTATGACAATGTTTAATTGATATTAAATCAAACGTTGATCTAATTTTGTTGAGGGAAGGCTAACCATCCTTGAGATATTGAATCAACAACATAAATTTGATTCTATCCTATGTTAAGCATCACATCTTCCTGAGAGGTCATCCTTGTATGTATTTTCATATTCCATCATTTGAATAATTATATGTCTTTTCATATTCTATCATTTGAACAAGTATAGAAGAGTGAATTTGGTGAAGAAAGAGAGGGTTGTGCCTAGGAACTGAAGAGGGAGTAGGGTGCAATAGTTGAGGAAAATAAAAATATTTCAAAGGCTACACTTTATGGAAGTTGGTACAGGGGCATTGCATTTTTGTGAAGGAAAATTTAAATGAAAAAGGAAAGGGGGTGGTGATGGAGAAAAGCAAATTTAGAAAGGCTGAATGGGTCAGATGAGGGGCGAGTAATTTTGAAAATAAAAGGAAGATTGAAAAGAAGTGATTGCGTGGAGATTTAGAGAGGAGACAACACATAGAAGAAGAGAAAAGGGGCACATAAATAAAAGGAAGAACAACCTAAAAGAAGTGGAGGCATGAGTTTGAGGTAGAACAGAGAGTTTAGTAGCATCAAGTAAAAGAAAAGAGAATTAAATGAAGAAAATGGTTTAATATTGAAATGTGAATTGCTTGTCAAATGTGTATCTAAAAAAACTATAAGAGAGTTTTGGGTACTGAAATTGAAGTGAAATTCGACCAAGAAGGTCATATAAGTGAAATTATAACCTAGGTTAATGAAATTTGAATTTGTTGTAATCTTATTGGATTTTGGAAAAAAATTCCTATGAAATTGTGTGTAAGTTGGTGTTTTATGCAAATGAGTCCCCTCTGTGTCAATTCTTCTAGACTTACCTCCATGTCTAGATTGAAAGAGTAATTTTATAGGAATAAATCCATGATTTCTTGGAACTTGTTGTCAATCAGGATTGCACCTTAGCTAAGATTGACTCAATTATTATGTTGAAACATGGAGACACTCTCAGGTTGTGAGTAACCTATGGAAAGAATGAATCTCTAGATACGGTTGGTTCCCCTGGTAGATCACCTAATCTAAATGAATTTTCTAAGAAAAGGGGTAGAAGGAAAACTTGAAATGAAATCCTGAACCTAATGGGTGATGCACCAGAAATTTAACTTATCTAATAATTCCACCCACAAATAGTTCTAAAAATAATTACTTTCACAACCTCACATGAACATACAACAAAAAATTGATTTTCATGAAGGTTTAAGGCCAAACACAACATGCAACCTGCATCAAATGAACTTTTTGCACCTACACTTGCAATGATAGGACATAAAGAGGATTCAATAATTAGAATCACAATGAAAATATCAAACTATTACTACAAAATGAGACAAAAATTGTGATATAGGAATGCTTTGCTATTTTTATTGCACTGAAAGGAGTATCAAAATATCAGAATTTGAGTACAAATCAAAAGCTTACAAGCTCTCTACAATTAGTCAAGAGAGTAAGAAGAAAATCTAAACTCTATTCTAATGAGAAAAAACTAAATTTTTCTCCAATTTATACCTCCAAAGTGTCTCCAAGAATGAGAGGGAAAGATTTGAGTGAAAAGCTCTAAAAAATAGAAACCTCAATCAATTTTCAAGCTCTAAAGAAAAGCCTCCAAAATAGTGCACAAACTACCTCAAAACTAAATAAAAAATGTGGAAATTTTATATCCCAAGGAGGTCAACCCAAAAAAGACTCAAAAGGTCACCAAAACTGACTGAAATCTAAAATAGAAACTTCAGTTTGCTCAATTTTTTCCATTTTGCACAAAATACTCAAACTAAAAATGGAAATTTTCTAAGGGGACTCAATGCATTTTCTCTAATTTTTCTACATTTAAAATAACAAATATTGAGGCAATTTATATAATATTGCCTTAATAATGTTTTATAATATCTACAGTTTCGATTTTCCACAAAGAGAAAGAGAGAAAAAGACCCAAGTTCTGACAAGGCAATATGGTTTTCGATAACTTGGAAAAACAAATAGAAGGAATTTACAACTTTGATTCAAATTTTGCAAAGTTTATAATCTATCCCCACCTAGGCATTTGATTTTCTCTAAAAGTCATAAAATAATTTCTAAGGCACATAGCATAGGTTTGACTTAAAAAATAAAGGGTCGCTAGTAATACCACAAGGTATTAATAGTTTGCATAAAAATTAAAACAAAGTGGGAAAACACAAGGCGGTCAATTTAGGGTAAATAAAACCCTAGAACAAAAAGCTCCCTTCACACAAGTGACACAAAAATCTTTCCATTTTCTATTCTTTTACACAATCTTATGGCATTGCAGTCACGACCATGATTAAATTTCTGAATATTACTCATGCTTTCACATTTTGTTGATGCCTTTCCTTCACTTTGGGGCCACCATGGTTGTATTCGCTAAATATTTTTCAGAGTTTCTATGGGAAAACCCATGGAATTTGAGTGCATTTTTCATCAACACAACTTTGGTAAGCCTCAGACCTTGCACTCTTTCTTTAATTTTTGTAAAACTAAGCTCAATTCTAGATCATTGTGAACAAAATAATGAAGATATTTGTTTCTCTACATTCTTATTTATAAAGATCTTCCATATTCCATAGTTACGGCTTCATAAGGGCATTTTGGGTTTGCTTATTTTTTAACAAGCTTGAGGGTTTCTCCATTTTCTGTATGTGATAAAAGATGCAATGCTGCTCATTTTTCTGAAAGAAACAAAAATAAATCATTTATGTATAGAAGGTTGTGGCCTCTTGAATTTTTGGTTTCCTCTCCAAAATTTTTACAAGCTCAAGACTTCATTATTTCCTGTATTCATGCTCTTCCATTTATATTTTAGAAAAAATGGGTTCAAAAACCCTCTAATTTTTTATACAAAAATTTATAGGTTTTGTTTAATGTAACTTATGGCCGTAGGCTTCATTTGTGTCAAGAGGTGTTTTGGGTCTTGTTAATATTTGTACAAGCTCAAATATATTTTTTATTTTCTACATTTGAGACTTCCATGTGTACAAACCCTCACGGCTTAGTCACTTTCAGAAACAAAAGAAACTAAATAGAGCCTACGAGCCATGGTCATGTAAGCTCATACCTTGACTTGCATTTTGAAAACCATTCCATGTTTGAAAACCTAGTTCTATATAGTTTATGTTAAAGAAACATGTACTTACAAGTTTGCATTCACTAGTACATCGCTTGGTAGAGTCTCCTCTTTTCAACTCATGACCACCATCCAAGCACTCATAAAACTTGTTTCTCCGTAAGCATCAAACATATAGTTTGCAAACCCTCTTTTATGAAAGTTCTTTTCAACAAAAATGAGTTATGCGAAAATGTTGAAACAAATACCTGGATATTATTCTTTTATTTTTATTCAAAAATGATGTTGTCCTTTAGGAAAATCCATTATCTCCCTCAAATTTCTTGCATACATAGATTTATGATGATCCTCATATCGGCATAGATGTTATAGATGATTCTTTTGTCCTCTATATTATGACTTTATCAGTTCTTCCCATTGCTATTTTATCATTCCCTTATCACCATGCACAAGTTGTTAATGCTCTTTTATTTCTTAGTGAGCACTATTACCAAGCATTTTTCATCATTCCACACTAATCTTGCATAGTAGTAAAGTAGGTCTAATTTTCTTCTTTACTAACCCAGTATGGATACATTATTTGTCAACCCTCCTTGATCTTTGTTGTCTTGTACCTTCAAGGTAAGCACTTCCAGTAACATAATAGCAACATAAATTTTGTATGGTAGAAATGGAATATAAAACATGATGATATCACCATTCTATGAAACTAAACAGGGACATCATGAAATATTTATATGAAAATAGAAATCTTAATGAGGAAATAGTGCACTTATTCTGATTTTCATATTACTTAAGCATCTTATGAGTCCATTGTTCATTTATGATCTTTAGTTCATTGAACTTTTGAATTGATTTTCATGAATGAGAAATGGATCTGTTACTTTTGTAGTCACTTTATGAAATACTTCTTCAACTAAAAATGTTTTGATTTGAGCAATATGAATGTGTCTTTCCTATCTCATTTCCCCTTTTGAAATTTAAGGGCAGCATGTTGGGCTCAACCCTTGTGGGAGCCCATTTTTGCACCACATGCTATGATGTCTTTAAAAATGCATTAACAACATGATTTCACCTATACCTGCATAGTGAACAAACATGTTAGATAAAAAATAGTGAAGCTCAATGCTCCTGTGATGTTTAATTTTCTAGGCTCTCTTGCATACATCTGATATTTGTTGACCTAATGCATCATAAACACGTGTTATATTTCTATTGATGGGACATATTATGAGACTCATATCCAGAGTTCTAACAATCTTTCTCAATCATCTGTAGGTTCACTTGAAGACCAGGAGCAAGGACGGGTAGGAAACAATGAAGAACAACACAAAACCACCAAAGGAAATTATGGATATGTTTCCTTTCATATGTCTTTCTATTATTTAATCTTCATGTGTATTGCATATCTTCCATGTTGCATTGGTTTAGCTACTCCCATGGCTTGTGTGGCACATTTTGATTACTCCTATCTTTCCAATGAATAGAAAAGCAACACTTATTCAGTTTTGTGTATATTTCTTTTTCAAAATGGATGAAACATTTTAAAATGAATCAAAGCATTGCAAAATGAATGAAAGAAAATTCTTATAATTCATGTATTCTCCTTTATGTTGCAAACCATTGAATGACAAAACTAAATTCTTTCTTTTAGCATCCTTATATTGTAACATATTGCACAATAAAACTAAACTCTTTTTTTTTAACTTTGATATGCAGTGGTTAAGTATGGTAGAAATATGTTAGAATATTTTCACCTTAAATGTAAATAAACTACTTCAGCTCTACCCATTTGAGTTGTAGGTGAAAATTTTGTATTTCTGGTGATTTCTACTTAATGCTTGCCTGCTAATCTTATAGACCAGTTGCCTTAAACAAAACCATTGGGCATGGAGTCAAATCTTCCCTTCTCAAACTTAAAAAATACATTGTACTCAACTACAAACACTCCAAATAGTAGAGAAAACCAAACTAAAAGAAACTAAAAGACCTTGGTGGCCAAAAAACATGTGCATCAACACTTAGGGAAAAAAATAAGTGAAATGAAACAATTCCCTACCTACCTACACTAGACAAATGAATAGGACCTCTAGATGAAACCATTAACTAGACTTGTGAAGTAGCTACCTTTCCTGATCAAGTGAATGTGCCTTTCCTACTTTTAAGCAGCCAACAAGGGTTGTGGAAAGGGTGGGCATCTAATGAAATTAGGTAATTCTTCTTTAAAAAATAGAACAAGCACACATACCCACTAGTTTTGGCTAAAAGTACAACTATTCTTAGGTAGGTTAGTTGTCTCTCTTCTCTTTGTTGCTTATCCAATGCTTTCTCCTTTCTACTTTCCAGCTAGACTAGATGTCAAATAGGACATCCTCTTTATAAATTTATGTGCAAAAAATGAATGTTGATTTGATGCCATGCTTTCTTATTACCCTTGTCATCCTCATCATTCACTAGTTTGGGCTTTTGTTCACTACAAGAATTCAGTAGAGTGGCAAGCTCTCTACAAGCTGAACAGGTAGGATCTTGATAGTTCAAACATTAGATTTTCTTGAAAGGACTTATTCTCTTCAATCAGTGTACTTAACTATTCTTTAGGGGAAGTCGCCTCCAATACAGTATCTATATTAGCTTCTCTTTTGTCAATTGACTCTTTGACCATCACCTTTTTTTGATCTATCTGAACCATTCTTGCTATCTCCTGATTATGCTCCATTTTAGGCATGCTATTGTGCATACCACATGCTTGAACTTCCACAAAAATGTTATCCTTACCCATTTGTTCATAGATCAACTCTCTATCAATGTGATTTTCTTGCTCTTACTGATCACAAGTTGTTAATTTTGTTAGCTCACATATATTCTCTTCATTAGTAGTCAAAACTAAGGGAAGTTCTTAAAATAATTTAGTTAAAACATGCACCTCAACATTTTTCTCCATTTCTACAACCAGTTGTTCCTGATTTTCTAAATCTTCCTCACTACTATACCAGTTGGATGTACCTCAAAATAGTTGTCAATATTTTGTTGTTCCAACTGATCTTGGTTTTCCAAAATCTACTAATGCCCTGACTTGCAACAATTGTGGGTATGAGCATGGTCCACAAAAATAAGGTAGTTCATCAAACCAAAATGTGGAGTTATCCTCTTGAATAGCTTTCTTTACCTCTTCATCCTGTTGTCCCAGTTGATCTTCTGAGATAGGCATTGAAGCATTTTCATCGTCTCCCACAAAATAAGGAAACTCATTATTCAAAACATTGAAAGATTCATCAAGAGAAGTATTTTATTGCTCAATATCCTGCTGCTCTAAACGATATACCTCCAAAGTTGAACATAATGGATTTACATTTCTAAGCTTCTCTATGAGGAGTAGGGTATCTTGATCCATGGGTTCATCCTTGGATTCATTAGATGGGGAAACTTAGGGAGATTCTTAGACTATTGGAGAACAAATAGGTTCTTCAAGAACTTTCTCTTGAGGGATTGTATACTAAACTAGTCAAGGAAAGGCTCATTTGTTATGAAGCATAGAATTTTGAACATATGAATGTCTTTTCCAAAAAATGGTTTTGGAAAAATATTAGTTGGGCTAGCTTCTTGCTCAATAACAGGCTCTTGAAATGAACGGAAGGTCCTAAAGCTTATATTTTTAGCTTGCGAAGATCTAGGAGACTCACCTTGTGTAAAACTTGGAAATTAATACTTACGGACCTCCTCTTGAGTAGGCTAATCTAGAACTATAGGAGTTTCTTAGACTTCATGCCTTTGTGTTTGAGAAAACACAAGCTTCATCTGCTCCTCTTTTACAGCTACCTCTCTTTCAATGTTCTCCTCAAATTGAATCCTTTTGTTTCCAACTCTTTCTCACAGAGATAGGACTAATAAGCCATATCTTCTTATTGCTGATTATATTCATGTTGCCTCTTGATATCCTTTATCTACTTCATGAAGTTGAGCAACATACCCTTTGTGCTTGCAATCTCCTCCTTTTCATGCTCTTGGAGTTGGTTTTGAACATATGAAGGCTGAGATGGATAATGGGTAGGGGTGGGTATGTGGTAAGCATCCTGAGTATTTGGACTAAAACCAACATTATAGCTACTTGGATATGGCTAATAAGGATCCCTATGGACAAAATATTCATAGTATGGTGGTGGATTTTCATATTGACTATGAAAATTTGACATTTTTACTCATATGAAAGCAATAAAATGGAGTTAATAGATGATTTTTGTAACATAACAACACTTAGATTTGCATGCAAAATCAAAGAACAAAATCACCAAGTATGACTTAAAATCTCTAAAGGCTAGAAAAATTGTTGCATATACTAGAACAACTTAAAACTTTGAAATATTTCTCTAAAAAAAACTTTCAAAGTCCCACTGAGTGTTCCAAAAACTGTTGTCAATAAGGATTTCACCCTAGCTAAGATTGAATCAACTATCCTATTGAAACATGGAAACACACTCAAGTTGTGGGTGACGTATGACAAGATTGAATCTCAGAATAGGTATGGTTCCCCTGGAAAATCACTTAATCTAAATGAGTTTTCTAAGAAAAGGGGTAGAAGGAAAACTCAAAATGAAATCCTGAGCCTAATGGGTGATGCACTAGAACTTTAACTTATTTAATAATTCCACTCACAAAAGTTCTCAAAACAATAACTTTCACAACCTCACATGAACATACAACACAAAATTGATTTGCATGAAGGTTTAAAACCAAACACAACATGCAACCTATATCAAATGAACTTAATGCACCTACACTTGCAATAATAGGACATAAAGAGGATTCAATAGTTGGAATCACAATGAAAACACCAAACTATTACTGCAAAATGAGACAAAAATTATGAGATAGGAATGTTTTCCTAATTTTATTGCACTGAAAGGAGTATCAAAAGATCTGAATCTGGGTACAAATAAAAAGCTTACAAGCTCTCTACAATTAGTCAAGAGAGTAAGAAGCAAATTTGAAGTCTATTCTAATGATTAAAACCTAAGTTTTTCTCCAATTTATACCTCCAAAGTGTCTCCAAGAATGAGAGGGAAAATTTTGAGAGAAAATATCTCCAAAATAGAAACATCAATCCATTTTCGAGCTCCAAAGAAAATCCTCCAAAATAGTGCCCAAACTACCTCAGAACTAAATGAAAAATGTGGAAATTTTCTATCCCAAGGAGGTCGACCTAGAAAAGACTCAAAAAGTCACCAAAACTAACTAAAAACTAAAATAGAAACTTCAGTTTGCCTAGTTTTTTCCATTTTCCACAAAATACTCAAACTGTAAATGGAAAGTTTCTAAGGGGACTCAATGCATTTACTCCAATTTTTATGCATTTAAAATACTAAATATTGAGGTAATTTATAGAGTATTTCCTTAATAGTGTTTTAAAATATCTGCAATTTTTATTTTCCACAAAGAGAAAGAGAGAAAAAGACTCAAGTTTTGACAAGGCAATTATGGTTTCCGACAAGTTTTCAAAACAAATAGAAGGCGTTTACAATTTTGATTCAGTTTTTTCAAAGTGTATAATCTATCCCCACCTAGGCATTTGATTTTCTCTAAAAATCATAAAATAATTTCTAAGGAACACAATGTAGGCTCAACTTAAAAAATGAAGGGTTACTAGTAATACCACAAGGTATTAATACTTTTCATAAAAAATAAAACAAAGTGGGAAAACATAAGGTGATCAATTTAGGGTAAATAAAACCCTAGAACAAAATGCATGCCTTCAATCTTCTTGCCCTCATTTGCATTTTCATTTTTTGGTGAAGATCTTCACTCTGCCTCTGCGCCACTATGAGCTAGGGTTTAAGCTCAAACCTCCAATTTCTTGTTGCTTCTAATAATTTACTTGGAGATTCTTGCAGGAAAACACATGGGTAAGCTCCCTTCACACAAGTGACAAAAAATTCTTACCATTTTCTGTATTTTTAGAGAATCTTATGCCATTGCATTTGTGGCCATGATTAAATTTCTTATCTATTACTCATGCTTTCACATTTTCTTGATGCCTTTCCTTCACTTTGGGGCTGCTATGGTTGTATTAGCTCGAGCTTTTGGATTTTTTTTAGGAAAACGTGCAGATTTTGAGTGCATTTTTTATCGACACAACTTTGGTAAGCCTGGAACCTTGCAGTATTTCTTTAATTTATGTAAAGGTAAGCTCGAGTTGAGCTCATTATGAGAAAAATAATGAAGGTATTTGTTTCTCTGCATTCTTATTTTTGAATCTCTTCCATATTCCATAGTTTTGGCTTCATAAGGGCCTTCTAGGTTTTCTTATTTTTGAACAAGATTGAGGGTTTCTCCATTTTCTATATGTGACAAAAGATGCAATGTTGCTCATTTTTCTGAAAGAAACAAAAAGAAATCATTTCTATATGGAATTTCATAGCCTCTTGAATTTATGGGTGCCTCTCAAAACTTTGTACAAGCTCAAGAATTCATTATTTCATGTATTCATGCTCCTCCATTTATATTTTAGAAAAATGGATTCAAAAACCCTCCAATATATGATACAAAAATTTATGGGTTTTGTTCAATGTAACTTGTGGCCACGGGCTTCATCTATGTCAAGAGGCATTCTGGGTCTTGTTAATATTTATACAAGCTCAAATATTCTTTTTATTTTCTACATTTGATACTTCCCCATCTACAAACCCTCACAGCTTAGTCACTTTTAGAAACAAAAGAAACAAAATAGACCCTTCGGGTCATGGTCATGTAAGCTCATACCTCGACTTGCATTTTGAAAACCCTTTCATGTTTGAAAACTTGGATCTATACATTTTATTGCTTTGCCTATTTGTTTAAAAAAAATTAATTTCCCTTTCTTTGTTTCAGAATATGATAGAAAGAAGATAAATTTTTTTACTTCTCTGGAAGAAATAAAAATCACCTTGTATTCCATTTTGGGTTCATCTTTCTTAAGCACATTCTTTCTTCAAAAACCCTTCATGGCTACCACTATTTTTTTTATTTTTATCATACTGAGCCTTTGATGATGAAATGGGAATCTTTGTTTATGTTAAAGCAACTTGCACTTATATATTTTCATTCACTATTAGATTGCTTAGCAAAGTCTCTTCTTTTCAACTCATGACCACCATCCAAGCACTTGTAAACCTTGTTTCTCCAGAAGCATCAAACATATAGTTTGCAAACCCTCTTTTGTGAAAGTTCTTTTCAACAAAAATGAGTCATGCCAAAATGTTGAAACAAATACCTAGATATTAAGCTTTTATTTTGCTTCAAAAATGATGTCCTTTAGGCAAAGCCATTATCTCCCTCAAATTTCTTGCATACATAGATTTATGATGATCCTCATATAGGAAAAAATGTTATGAATGATTCTCTTGTCCTCTATGTCATGACTTTATCAGTTCTTCCCATTGTTATTTTCTCATTCCCTCATCACCATGCAATTGTTAATGCTCTTTTATTTCTTAGTGAGCATTATTACCGAGAATTATTCATCATTCCACACTTATCTTGCATAGTAGTAAGGCAGGTCTACTTTTCTTCTTTACTATCCCACTATGGATACTTTATTTGTCAACCCTCCTTGATCTTTAGTGGTTTGTACATTCAGGGTATGCACTTCCAATAACATAACAACACCAAACATATGGTAGAAATGGAATATAAAACATGATGAAAACGCCATTCTATGAAACTAAAAAAGGACATCATGAAATATTTATATGAAAACAAAAATCTTAATGAGGAAATGGTGCACTTATTCTGATTTGCATATTACTTAAGCATCTTATGAATCCATTGTTCATTTATGATCTTCACTTCATTGCACTTTTGAATTGATTTTCATGAATGAGCAATGAATCTATTACTTTTGCAGTCACTTTATGAAATACTCCTTCAACCAAAAAACTCTTTGATTTGAGCAATATGAATGTCTTTCCTATCTCATTTCCCCTTTTTAAATTTAAGGGTAGCATGTTGGGCTCAACCCTTGTGGGAGCCCATTTTTGCACCACATGCTATGGTGTCTTGATAAATGCATTAGCAAAATGATTTCAGCTATACATGCATAGTGAAAAAGCATGTTAGATAAAAAATATTGAAACCCAACACTCCTATGATATTTTATTTTTTAGGATTTCTTGCATACACTTGATATTTGTTGACCTAATGCATCATACACATGTGCTATATTTTTGTTCATGGGGAATATGATGAGACTCATATTTGGAGCTCTAACAATCTTTCTCAATCATCTGCAAGCTCACTTGAAGACCAGGAACAAGGAGTGGCAGGAAACAAAGAAGAAGAACATGAAACCACCAAAGGAAATGATAGATATGCTTCCTTTCATATGTCTTTCTATTATTTAATCTTTAGATGTATAGCATATATTCCATGTTGCATTGTTTCAGCTACTCCCATGGCTTTTCTGGAAAATTTTGATTACTCCTTTCTTTCCAATGAATAGAAAAGCAGCACTTATTCAGTTTTGTGTATATTTATTTTGCAAAATGGATGAACTATTGTAAAATGAATGAAAGCATCATAAAATGAATGAAAGAAACCACTTATAATTCATGTATTCTCCATTATGCTACAAAGTATTGAATGAAAAAATTGAATTCTTTCTTTTAGCATCCTTTTGTTGTAACATATTGCACAATAAAACTAAACTCTCTTTTTAAAACTTTGATATGCAATGGTTAAGTATGGTAGAAATATGATAGAATATTTTCACCTTAAATGTAAATAATCTGCTTCAACTCTACCTATTTGAGTTGTAGGTGAAAATTTGGTAACAAAACTTTTTGATTCCAGGAGGTAAGGGAGAGAACCACTCCATGGAGGGACCAACCAAGCTTCGAGGGAAAAGCCACATAGGATAAGAATTATCATAGGCTACCTCCATGCAATCTGTGAAACTCTCTGATATGGTCCTCTGGATTTCCCTTACCATACTATTTATTGAATTTTTGTATCTCAAATCTTGGTAGGAATGGAACCATAGAAATTTTTCTATCAGATGGATAGGGGAAAAATTTTCCCTACGTGTGTGATCTTTTCACCTTTCCAGATTGGATATCTTGTATCTGTTGTGAGAGAAATTTGACCTATCTAGAGAGGTCATTTTGTGGATCCAGTGGTGGGATGTGCATGTTTTGGGATGGTATATTTTGTTGGGTAAAGGATGGGGTGGCTTGTGTGTTTGTGTTCAAGGAATTTTGCTATGTGTTCATGAAAGGTTGTTGTAAGTTTTGTTGTGTGAGAAATGCTTGTTGGTATGCCTATTGTTGTTTTACCAACAAAACTTGTTGTTGGGCTTTCTATTGTTGTTGTTGTCATTGAGCCAATAACACTCATTGTTGGGCCTATTGTTGTATGGTTTGTTGTTGTTGGGCTATCAATGCTTGTTGTTGTGTGTGTCATTCCAAGGATTTTTGATAGGCTTGTTGTTGTAACAAGGATTGTGCTTGTGCTTGTGCTTGAGCTTGAGGTTGGGCTTGCGCTTGTTGTGTGGCTTGGTGTTGTTGTACCACAACTTGTGCTTACATTTGTGCTTGTGCTTGTGCCTTGTCTTGGGCTTGAGCTTGAGCTTGTGCTTGAGCTTGTTGTGTTTGAAATTGTTGTAAGGCCTTTTGGTAAGCTTGTTGTGTTTCTTGTAATGTGGTTCTATATTGATTTTCTATGTTTGGATTTGGTGGATGAGGTGGAGAATTTTTTGGGATGGTGTGAGATGATGTGATCAGAGATTGTTGGGGTGGTTTTTGAGGTGTTTGTTGAGTGATGACAAAGGGTTGTGTGGTAGATGGTATGAATGATGTGCTTGGTCCTTGGAAGATGATGTTTTTGGATGTTTGAGGTGTTGTAGATGATGTGATGATTGGTTGACATATTTGGATTGGTTCCACTTGGTGTTGTGATATTAGTTGCATGCTTGAAGGATTTTGTATGATAGACATTTTTATTTGATTTGTTCTTGGGAGATTGATTTGATTTGATTGTTTTTGGGTTGATGTGTTGGATAAAGGGAGTTTCCCTATACCTTGGATTGGTGTGGATTTTGATGTCAAAAGAGGGAATGGTAGGAAGATTTGATGTGTATTCCCTTGTGATATGGAAGCATTCAAAGTACCCACTTGTCCAGATAAATCTACTTCTCCTTGTGACATAATGGGGAGAGAGCCTTGTATATCAAGAGGGTATGTAAGTGTTGTGAAAAAGGTGGAGGGATAGTTCATATCATGGAAAATGAGTGACACATATGGATTTTTTGGGTCTTGTGGGATGGTGTTAGGCATACCCAAGATTGCATTAGCCTCTAGATTTTGGTTGTTGACAAGTGGATTCCCTTGAATGGATTGGAGTAATGAGCTTCCCTTGGTGATCATGGGTTGACTTGGGGCATGTGATGATGATGGTTTTATTATGGGCTAGATGATGATTGGGAATGAAGATGTGAATGATATTTGTGGCATGTTCCCAAAAGATTGTTCAACAATAATGCTCACATCAAAATTGGAAGGTGTTTTAACCCCTTCCTTTGCTAATTCCAACATGTATTGTGTTGGATTGAGCCTCATGACTGTGTTGACAATCTTGTGTGTTTCAATATTTTGGAATAGTTCAATTATTTCATCTTGGTTCATCCCTTGGAAGTTTTTGGTGACATCCTCTACTTGGCAACCTCCCTCTTGATGACTTTGTGGTAGTTGAGGGGGGTTAAGTGGATGGTTGATAGATTCCCTAGGGTTGAATTCCAATGTAGTTTGACTTAAATCACTTGAGTTTGATGTTTCTTTTTTTTGCTCCATGATCTTCTTGTGTTGTGACCTTGTTTGGATCATAAAATTAGGATCAACTTGTAGGAATGTAGGAGGTAAACCTCTAACTCCTTTGGTTGATCTAAACTTTAGGTACAAAAAATAATCTCGGATGTTTAAGGATCAAATGATGATGGTGAGATAAATGAAGGATGAATGATATGGATGTTTTAACTTTTGAGAACTTTGGAGGAATACTACACTTGAGGATTTTGGAGTTTGATTTGGATTTGGTTTGATTTGGATAATGCACTTGTAGATCCCAAGATGTTAGATGTTATCTTGTGGTCAAACTTGTCCAAAGGGGTTGATAAATTAACTAAATGTGTGAGAAAGTATTCATCCCCACACACTTAGCCAAACAAAGTGATTTTGATTTTGATTAAAGGATTTACAAAAATTCTAGCATAAATGATTTTTCCAAAGTTCTCAAAGTTGTTTGTAAGATGGGATTTGATGGATGATGTGATAAATGAAAGTGTTGGTTTGATCCTAGATGAACCTAGAAAGACATTTTTATAAGACCAAGGTGTTGAAGAACATGTTATTCCCTACAAAGTGTTTAAATCCAAAAGACCAATGTTTGACTTAAATGAGGGGCTAAAATTGAGCATACATATCCATATTATTGAGTGGAATAAGTCTATAAAACCTTGTTACCTTCGTGCTTATCTTAGTGTACATTTCTTTAGGTTACGATTCCAAATGTATCTTTTGATGGATTTTTGAGTATGACACCTAAACTTAAAGTTCTTGCATAAGGAATTTTGCTTTTGAATCTTCACTTTTTGAGAAATCATGAGAAAAAACACATATGTGGGGTTCAATTGTCTTTTATCTTGATTAAATGGATTCTTTTTACCACATCAACACATCTTGCTTAAATTCCAAACTAAATATTTATGTCTTAACTCTATTTCATTCCATAAGGTCCAATATGTGAAAATCAAAGAGTCAAGGCCATAGTTTACCTAAGTTGACTTTAGAGAGAAAAAATTGAGATATGGGCCCAAATATTTAGAAGCCTCTAAGGATAAAATCCCTAGGGAAAAGAAGTAATAATTGGACTCTTCAAGGATATTTTCTCTTTCCAAAGGGTTTAAAATTTTGATGATTTTGTTGAATGTTTGTTTTCAATGTTTGAGATCCAAGCAATGTGTTTGACTGACTCACAAATTGTACAATCCTAGGCTACAAAGATATTACTTGTTGAGTCTCCACTTAGATTTCTTCAAAAACAAAGAAAAAGTGAACAGTTAGAGATTTGGAAACATTAGCTCCCCTCCATAACACACACTTCTTAGGACCACCAAATCTCAAAATCCTGAAGATCTGAAGATCCTAAGGATTTTTTTGTTTTTACTTTGAATAGTGAAAATGTGGCATGGCTTCAGAATGACCATTCCTACACCAACAAGCAAAAAGGATTTTGGTCACTAAACAAGTTGGTTCTTAGTTTAGATACTCAAGGATATGTCACCTTACAAGTGTCTAGAAAGCCACTAAAGGATTTAATCAATCCTACTAAGGGCTCTTATAATTGTTACAATAATACCCCATTCTGAATGACACTATATGGCTAAGGCCTACATACCATGAGGACTTAAAAATTTAGTCTTATCCATTTATATACCGACTCGAGAAAAGATCCAATTAGAGTCACCTTTGAGTTCTCCTTTAGGATGTGTCTCTTAGGTAGTCCCCTCTAAAAGTGAATAAAAGCAAGAGATCATACTTGTAGTTTGACCACCCAATTCGCATAAAGCGTACGGAGGGAGCACACATAAATTATTTTCCTCACACTAGCATGTAGGTTCAATTTTATATCCAAATTGAAATGTGTGGGTGATTTTAGACAACCAATGTCAATGGAATGCTTTTGATTCTCAAGATCATCGAGTGGTGCGAGAGAAGTGCATATGCATTCAAGTGACAAGGATTGCAAAAAAACAAGCAAAGAAAGCAGATATTCCTTTTAATCCCCCAAGTAAAGTGAGTTTGTTTTAAGCACCAAAAGATAAGTGTGAATTTATCTTGTTCACTTTTAGCCCAAAAGTAAAGACTAGTAAGTTCCTAATGTTCAATTTTACTCCAACTTTTACAAAGCTTGATTTGATTGTTAATTTTAAGCTGAAAGTAATTCTAGTTGGTCCTAAAACAAAAAATAAAAAAATAGAATTGGAAAGCCTAAGCTATTACAATAAGCATTAAAAAATGATTTTAGGTCTCCAAGTTAATTTTCCTCCTTTTCCTACAAAGGTGATGCTACGCAACAAAGGCGACGCTCTGCAACTGACAAATGTAGTCCTAAAAATAAATGTGGTACTCTAGTGAAATGCAAAGGTGACACTCTATAGAAGACAAAGAGAAAAAATGGGAGGCAATATCAGATGAAACACTTTGTTAGAAAGTAGAATGTAAGCAAAAAGTTGAGCAGACAGAAGTGGTGCTATAACAAAGGCGACACAACAACCATGTGCAAAGGTGAAGTGTCATGGTAAAAGTAGCATTGGAGACAAAGGCAATGCTCTACACACAAGCAAACATGATGTTGTATGCAAAGGCAACATTGTATCGGAAAAAAGCGGTGTCGCTCTCTTGTAGTTGTACAAAAAATGGTTTTTTCAAGAAAACTTATCAAAATAAAATGGGTTATTCCTCTTTCTAACACCAAAATGTGAACACCAAATCTGAAATAAGCTAACACAAGACCAAAAAACAATAGTTAATCATGTTAGAAACATAAATCAAGCATTCCCTACAAAATTATTAGCTAAATCAAGAAGAAAACATGAAAATGTTAGCATAACAAACCAAAGACAACATGAAATCAACTTGAAACAAGCTAAACCTTCATCCCATAGGGGGATTGGTGCTTCTTTGATGTGGAAATAAGCCCTCTACCAATCCATTTGATAATCTTTAATGATGTTGATGATCCAAAATGTGAGATTTGATACAAAATGATAACATAAACTAGCTAAAATGATGAAAATGGTGAAATGCAATGAGTAGAAATGCCTATAGTAAGAATGCTTCAAGTTATGGATCCATATTGTCTAGAGGAAGCCTCTACTTATAGGACTCAAGGGTTGATGAATGAGAGAAATTGGTGAATGTTGGATAAAAGGAGAGCCAATGAGAATTTGACACTTGTCACAATTCTATTAGATGAAAGTGGAGCACATTTCGGGGAATGTGTTGAGTAAAGGAGGATGTAAGAGGAATAAATCAAAATGGTTGAGGATTTGAAAGGTTCTAAGGAGAAGTAAAGGAATGTGGTTGAAGATTTGAAAGGATGTAAGAGGAGTTAATGAAGATGTAAGAGGTGTTAATGAATGTGTAAGAGGTTATTTAAATCCTTTGGAAGGAAATTGAATGAGGAGGTGGTTGGAATGAATATTCCTTGGAATATGCCATTGTGAGGATAAATAGAAGAATTAGATAATTAAAAGAAATTATTTTCATGTGCAACCTAGTTAGTTGACCATGGGTTGATTTAATTTAACTCGTGAAGAGTTAAAAGCTGGAGGATTTGTTAATGATGATTAGAAAGTGATTTAGGATTAATTAATTCAGAATTAATTAATTTGAATGGGTTAGGGGGTTATGTCATTTGATTTAAATAGTTTGATTTATTTAATCAAATGTGAGGACTTAGGGGGATTTAATTAAATGATTTGAATTAAAATTAAATATGATGAACATTAGTCAAAAGAAAGGTGAATTAATCTAATAAATTTAATTATTTGATTAATACTAGAAATTGTTGATTTTAACTAAATAATGTTGATTATTTAATTAGTTGGCTAGTCTGAAGTGATTTAGGAAGAAATGATGTTAATTTATCAAAATTAGATGCATAATATCAACCAAGACTTTTTTTATTGTCTATAGTTCCATACTAATATTTTTTTCTTTTCATGTTCTTTCTGATTGCATGTTTGTTGTGTGATCTCTTGTATTCTACTACTTTACATGTCTTTATATGTTTGCGATCTTACTTTGGATGACCCTTGTCACTTTGTTGGTGCAAGGATATAAAGGAAGCAAATTTGTCACGATATTCTTATATTTGTATTTGCATTCTTCTATCTATCATAAACCTTTATCTTTTCTTTTTTCTTGTGTTTTCCTTTAGGGGATGACACAAGGTGTTGAAAAAATTAGGTCTCTTCCATGTTCACCCAAAAAAAATTCTTTATTTTCTCTATGTGTCATTCTTCATTTTTTCTTTTTATTCCATGAGTAATTTTAGAAATGATGATGATTTTGAGATCCGATTATATCATTGTAGCAAAGACATACACTGAACTTAGGGGGAAAACTCCTTTCCATGATGTAGCTCTATTTTGGAAACATATGTTTTCATAGAAATTTCTAAATAAATCTCTCATGCATTAGCATTTATTGTGTTCTACTTTAAATTAATTACTTACAACATGGTTTTTAGCAATTTCTTTAAAGTGAGGGCTTGTGTGTCCCTGCTCATTATTTCATTCAAAGTGTGGTCTTCTTAATTCATGTGAAGTGTCTTCTTGGTGGTGACATTGGGTTTCATGTCCTTCAAGAGTGTGACCTTTCTTGGCATATGAAATTCCTCTTAATGGTAATGCTATGTCTTGCATTCCCTAAGTTGTGAATCTTTTATCCTCGACTAGTCCTCTCTTGGTGACATTAAGCACAATCTTCCATGAAGTGAAGTTACCTTTCATGAACTAAGAAAAACCCCTTTGACTATCCTATCCTATTGTATTTGAAAAAATTTCATGGCCACCAAGCATAACACAACTTGCTTGCTAGTGGAGCTTTTTTTTGTTTTTTATGAGTGTCTAGCATAATGTAGCTTACTAGCCTTATGGAGCTATTTATGAGGTGCCTTATCAAAGTTATTAGAAGGTATAAATTTTTGTATGGTTGATGTATGGGAGCTTGTATACTTAGCATGACTTTCCCATAAACCACCTTTTTGGGGCTCACCTATTGAACAATGAGTTTCACTAGCACTCATGAGAATGTATTTTTTGCATACTGGATAGCAAGTTTTCACTTGTGAATGTTTCTAATGGACAATAGCACAATTGCAACTAGTCCATTTTTATTTTCTTTATTTTTGCATTGATTTTGACATAACATGGTTGTGTATCTTGTGTTGCTACTACAAGCATGTGTCCCTTTGTGGTAATGGTTGTTTTCCATGGGATCTTGATCCTAGGATCTTGTGTACAACCTCCTTGATCTTTTCCATCCTATCTCATCAACATTTATGCACTTGGACCTCTCTTGAGATATATTAAATTCTACTTAGTCTGAGTATGAGCACAAATTCATACTCTCAAGGTGCTAAAGTGGGAGCTAAATGTATTGTCAAAAAATGTACTCCTTTACATTTTCACACTACGTTTGTATCCCCTTAATTAATTGGACTTAATTCATCCTCTAATTGACCCAATGATACATTTAAAAGCATAATTAATTTCATTTTTCAAAAGGGTAACCTAAATTAAAAATTTGAAAATGTCAAATTACACATCTTGTCCAAAATTTGTGTCTTAGGTTTAGGGCCTAGGACCCATTTTCCCAACGGTGAATGGGTTGTCCTTAAGTTTAGGACCCCATTTTTAATATGTTTTTGGCAGTATTTTAATGATTCAAATTCAAATTGCAATTTTCACCCTTTGATGTTTAATTGTCGAGAAATTAAGGAATTATTTATATATACAAGATCTCTTTATCAATTCAAACCTAGAAGCAATCTAAGATTTCAAGAGATCAATCCTAAGAGTAAATATTATTGCCAAGAGAATTCAAGAGTAGATTTTTCTATCAATTATTGCAAAAATCGGTGTCAAAATCATCATGTCAAACTTATTTGCATTCATGCAGTTTTTTGGAGCTAACATTGTGATGTAGGTTTCAAGTTTTCAAGCATCAAATCATGTCAAATCAAGCATACAATCAAGCCATTTCATGCAAGATCCAATCTTTGGAGTGATGTGTTAGACTTCAATCCTCCAAGGGAAGCCATTAGAGGGTTTGGTGAGTTACAAAAAGATAGTGTTGATTCATCATTCCTTCCATTTATGATTTCATTTCTTTATCAAGGTTTAATTAACAAACTGGGGTTTGACCAAGGCAAACCCTTATACACCAAAAAAAGACATTTTTCTCCTCTTTGTGTGTTTATAGATTTATAGTTCGAGTAAAATTGGATCATAAGTGCAAAGTTGTTAAGACATGAAAAGTCATCTACAATTTTTTTTTTAAGCCTTCCAACAATAGAACCTGGAAAAATCAAAGCCTTAGATAGAAAGTCAAAGGACTCCAAAAAAAAAAATCAAAAAAAATTACATGGACACATTCACCATAATAGGGCACAACTGTACAACAATTTTGGAATTGGGTACAACCATCTTAACATTCTCAGATCTACTAGTTAATTATTGTTTATGATAGTATTATCATAATACTTTGCATTTTAAGTGGTATATCTTAGCTATCTAACCATTAACACACTTTTATTCATCTCCAAAAATTTCCTTTCAGCCATATAGGGGGTTTCTAGATTTGGCTAATATGTCCAGCTATAATTTTCTCATGATATAAGATTTTTTCGGTTGTTAAATATCATCCTGCAACCCTCAAATCTGCCTGAACATTATATTTTTTTCTATTATAATGTTTTAAATTCACATTTCAACTCTTGCATTGCATAATTGAGTTCATTTAGTATTTTTAGTTTATCTCCCCAAAGAGCATTTCAATCATATTTTGCACTTTTCTCTCATAAGGAAGGAGAGATCACATAGTGTCCTAAAACATGGATTTGACTCACCTTAAAGGTTGTAGGTCAATTCTAGTGTCTTGTGATTATGTGGACACCCCTTTTTGTGCCTTTTTGGCATAGGTCCCTCATTTCTACATCTTTCTATTTCACCCTTTTTCCACCATTTCATTTTGGTGACCCCTTTTTCTTATGTTTCAAAAAATACACTCTTAAATAGCTTACATAGGATTTTTAATCCCTAATAAACTAAAATAAGAGTCTCCACACTTGCACCAAATTTAGGAAAATGAAATTGGCAATTATAGCTCTCAAAAGATGGTTTACTCGAGCAATATTTCACTATTATCATGGAGGGTCTTAACCATACACATTGCATGATTAAAAGAGGTCCTAGTCATGTACAGTACTCTCCAAATATTGATCAATGACAATAAAAATGATTAAATAATCATCTTTCAAAATATGGAATAAGTAGAGATCATTTTCCTGTAGAGGATGTGAGAAAATAGATATTTTCATTAATCAAAATATTTGCAATATTATAATGAAACATGTGAAGATTTTCAGCATGTTCTCGTAGAATTTTATTTTTTTACAGTCCTCCAAAAACTTCTTATAAGAGATCCCCAAAACTTAAATAGAACTACGAACTCAAAACAATTCTACACTCAACAAACTAGACACTAGTCTTTGGCAATTCTTCTTTTTAAGCCCTCCAACTTACGTAATGGACTTTAAGAGACTTCCTCTTGTTTCATCCTATAATAGAAAACGAAGAGTTAACCTTGCTCCAATATTCCACTTGTCCTTTTCTAGCTTAGATACAAGAAAATGACACTAGAATAGGAAAATTCTATATTGGGACGCATATTTCCCTCATGTTGTCCATGGAAACTAGCCAAAGCCCATGTATCTTCCAATAATGTTGTTTTTCACCAATTGGTCAATCATTGGTAAGATGTCTTAGTTGCAAAACTTGAACATGGAACATAAAATCTTAAAGAACCTCCATGATGCCATTGGTAAGTTGTTTTGGGTACAGATATAACATTGTTTTTTATATTATAAAGTTCAAAAATAAATGAAGTGTAATCTTGTGGTATTGTCAAGATTTTGCTAGAGTTTTAGCATTACACTAGTGCCATGCCCTTTTGAAAGGTTTTAGTTGATCTCATGATTAAAGTATAATATGAAGCAAATGGGTTACTTGTGACATGCTCCTTTTCTTCTCATGATATATGTTGAGTTTATCTTTCCTAGACACAATCCTTGACGTATTTTTTTATGTTGGTTGTTTTCCAACTGTTATTTTGAGGTAAATTAGTGGGCTGAGTTGTAGAGTAATCTACACCAATTTGTTTTGGATTCTAGCAAAAGTATTTTTGGGTTTTATTTGTCACTTCGTCCCCTTTTCATTGTATATTATGTTTTTAAAATTGGAAAAGGGATGGAGAGTTATATGCTTTTAATTCTTCTTTATTTCTTTGAGAATTGACATGTTATAGGAATCTAGTGAGTTTATTTGTATACAAAATTGCTCCTAATTGCTTGGGTTATTTGAAAAAGTATTTTTGGGTTATATCCTTTATTCTTCCACCTTTTTGAAATATTTTAAATTTTTAAATTTGGATAAATATTGTGAGACTTATGAGTTTGTAAATGTTGCACCTTTTTGTGGCATTCAACAAGCTAAAAGTTAGGTGATTATATGATCACAATTTTATCAAATTACTTCTAAGAGTTGAACCCAATTGGGGTGCATTTCTATTTAAAAACCAAAGTATAGGGAAATTTAAGTTAAAATAGGTAAATTACAAAGCCTTTGATTTTGTTACATTGGCAAGGCCATCATGGATGACCACTGGAGACATAGGTTTGACCCTTAGGTCTTTTCCTTCCGTATCTACATTGGAATTATTACAAATTAGTCTATCTTGATGTTGTGATTCCATTTCTACTTTTGAAATCCAACCATGATTTTCAAAAAAAATAAATTATTTAACTAGATATTATAATTTATTGATTAAATTTTGTTATTTTTTTCATGAGGTATGTGTATTAGTAGCAAACTTTCGTAAGTTAATTAGGTGTATGTGGTCGAAATTTGGAACTTTTTTCATGTCCTTTGTCCTTAGCCAATTTTTTGGTAGAATGTTTTGGGCATTACAATTTCAACCCTCTTTTCATTAATTTCTACTATTTACTCATATTTTTATGAATTCTCATTTCCATTTCATTTCTTCGTTGTCCATTCTTTAATATTTATTTAGTCATTTTCTCTAATGTTAGTCAAATTAGTGTTGGATTAGGTTGAATAGTCTAATTTTACACTAATTCACTACATAAATTTAAAAATAATATAATTCTCATTAATCTTCCCTCACAAGAGGTGCAATAGTGAAACTAAATCCACAAAACAAGTATTAAATATTATAATATTAAATATAAGGAACTAGACATAAGGCCCACAAGGAAAGCATGGCACATAGAAATAAATTTAAGCAAAAAATTATAACATAGAAATAATATTAAATCTCTATGAATAAGAATATTGAGGGAAATTAACATATAAAAAAATCAAAACATAAGGGCATTGTATTGGAACCATAAGCAAGATTTCTTAAATTGATTATCAATACTAAGGGGACTGAAAGACTATAGAGAACCATTAAAAGGACAATTTAAGATTGAGAATCAAGACTACACTCCTCCACATGGACCAAATAACATTTCATCATAACCCCCTTGTAAGATGGAGACATCACACTTCACTCATAGAGAAAAATGTCTCTTTTTTCTATCTACAACTTATCTAAAAAAATTAGACCAAGGCTATAGATCTTAGCTTAATTTTGATCAGAACCTTGGATCACACCAATAGTTAGTGCCTTTAACCTCGAACCTATGCACTTTAATTATATTCATGCAATGAATTTCATATAGAGCTCTAATAACTTAGCTTTAACTCTTCCCAACTATGTGATGACTAGATATCAAGACTTGTTAGAATATATTATTACATTATTTCATTTAGGTAGTTCTTGTGTAGTCAATTATTACAACTGCATACCGTATTTCTCCTCTCTTTATATTTTTCACTATTCATCAATGAAATTATCAAACATTAACCCTCATTTGGTATCAAAGCATGTAAATTATCTGGGTGTGTGATAGTTTTGTGATGGACAGTGGTATCCATAGTTGACGTTATCAGAGTGGTGATGAGAAAGGTGGATGAATTTGTGTCGGTTAAGATTTTCTATTTTGAGAACAATAATATCAACAATCGTTTCTCTAGATGTGGACAGTATTACAAGCGGTTGTAGATTTCAACATATTTGTGTGAGATATAGAAGAGAAAAATCACATGGCCAACATTGGGTCTTATGTGGTAGATGGGTGTCTATTGTTGGGTAAATGGAAATGTAAAACCCAAAAAACTAATAATAATTTCAGCACAAGTTAGATGCAAAGAAATAAAAAAGATAATTAAATAGAATCATAGAATAATAGAGAAGACACATATTTACATGGTAAAACCTTGACAATATGCCAAGGAAACATCCATGGGGAAAAGTATCAGTATTCTTATTTCTCAAAGAAATTGATTACAACTTTCACACAGTTGTTGCTCTTCAATTACAATTCATTACAATATATCATTTATCCTTCAAGGAAATAAAATATAAATAATATCTTCAACCTATATTGCACATAGAAAAATCCAACTTTGTTTTTTATTTCTTTGTTTTGTTTTATTTTTAAATATTTATCTTCTCCAAAAAAATAAAAACATAACTTGCAAGAAGTTACAAACAGATAAAACTTCGTCAATCATACCTGAACTTGTCTCAACTGGATTTGCTTCCTTTTAGGAGTCATCATTGTCTTCTTCTCTTCCAACAATCTTTCTTGAGATGCCTTGATTTATTGCAGTACCAACATTTTCCCTTACCCTTTTTTCCTTTTGACTTAGATGTAGATGTACCTCTCGAATCTTCCCCTTTTTTTGTGGATCAACCTCTAACCACTATTTACACTACTAAGAAAAATGGTGTTGTTGAACACATGAATAGGTCTCTTCTAGAGAGAGCAAGGATCATGCTCAATAATGTTAAGTTGCAGCAAGAGTTGTGGGTAGAAGTAGTCTCTACAACTTGTTATTTGGTAAATTGATCACCATCAATTGCAATAAATTGTAAGATTCCTAATGAGGTATGGACAGGTTATTCTTGTGATTATTCAAATTTGAATGTTTTTGTTGTGATGCATATGCTCTTATTTCAAAAGATTTGTGTTCTAAATTAGATCTCAAATATAAGAAATATATCTTTATTGGTTATGGTGACATAAGTAAGGGATATATATTGTGGGATCCTATTACCCACAAAGTCATTATTAACAGAGATATAGTATTTGATGAATCTTCTCTCATAAAATTAGATATTGTAGAAGTTGATTTGAAATGGGAACAAGCTCCTCAACATCAACAAATTCAATTGGAAACTCATCCATCTACAAAAAATAGGGAGAAAGAAGAAGCTTTTGAAGAAGAAGATAAGGATGTCGAAAATCTAAAAGAAAATGTGGAAATTCCACAACTAGATATAAGAAGATCTATACAGGTTAGAAATCCACATAAAAGGTATGATGATTATGTTTCATCTATTGCTTTTATTTCTAATGATGGGGAAACTAGTTGTTATCAAGAAGCAATGCATGGTGTTGAAAATGCTAAATGGAAAATAGCAATGAAGGAAGAAATGGATACCTTGTGATGAGCCCAAAATGTGCTCATAGTTTAGATATTATGATGGACTTTTAATGCCTTTACTTTTGTTATTCGTGGTTGTTTAAAACTCTTTTGAAACCTTTTTATGGGGATATCCTATAGCTTATTGTGTTGTCTTGACTGCATTTATTACCCCGTTGACTCCCGAAATGATTGGTATATCGCATACAGTTTTTGAATGATGAAATAGATTTAAATGTGTGATTAATGAACGGATATTGTGTATGTGCCATACGCCTTTTCTTTCGCATATGTTACCTTTTGTATCGCAGGTTGTTGAAGAATGATCGAGTCAAGCGCAGTCGATCTCGGCCTTGCAGTAAAGTCCATTTCCTGCACAACTTCAAGGAAGCTTCGACGAAGGCTCTCTGACCGAAACCGTTGGGAAATATTTTTAATAACAGTCAATCTAGAAAGAGTGGAGCACTAGATTCTCTCCGAATCGAGTTGAACAAATAAATTCATTTATGAAGTTTGTTCCTTGATTATGGGATACACTTTATTTCCACGTCTTTCTTTGATAGGGTTAGTTAGTTAGTTGCTCTCTTGATTTTAAATAAAGTACTCCTCATGCGTGAGTGAGATGAGAGATGATAGTTAGAGTAAGATAGAAGCATAGTGATAGAGAGATATAGCAGATATCATGTAAGAGTCAGTATGATAATGAAAAGCAGAGTCTGTTTGACAAGAGATAGAATTTGTTGTTAGTTTATATCAACAAAGCAATGTATACCATTCTATTTTCATGAATAAAGTTTGATGAAGTTCTAAGTTCAGCACCTGCGTAATCAGTAGATGCTTGCTAAGGGGGGCCACTTAGTAAGTATCTATAGCTAGTTAGTTAGTTGTTCTTTTCTGTTGATCTTCAGTTAGCTTTCATCTTTGAAGTTTTCATACAAACTCAGTCTTGTATTGCTCCTGCAGCATAGGGAATCCATCCCTATGCCTGTTTCTGTAGCATAAGGCCAGTTCATAATTTGTGTTTCAGTCGCAGCTGTTATGGTTTCTTTTTTAATCAAATCATAGTTGAGTTAAAGAACTTTGCATTACCTTCCTGTAGCATAGATAGAATTCCTTTTCAGTATTTATTTCTCTAAGTTTTGACTTACACGAACTCTTAGTGCATATATTTTGCCGCGCCATTTAAAGTATACGTCCCCTGGTTTGATAAGTAAATGAACATCCATAGGGAGATATTAGTCACCTGTTGGAATTTCCAATTCCCAGGAAAGGTTTTACCATGATTATCATATCCTTTTGTGGGCGCGACCATTTTTCACGCCATTGCCAGGGATGGCGTTCAGCTAGGAATTTGTCAGAAGTCATTTTTAGCATTAGTTTAGTTTGTTAGTCAGAAAAATTTTCAAAATATTTCAAGCCACCATTCATCGTATTGCATGCATAGAAGAAGAAGAGACGCACTAGGAAGGTTCCTCCCTAAAAATTTGTTTGTTGAACTACCATTTGACCCAGCTGACAACGAACCTAAGAAAAACCCATTCACTTTGTTATTCTAGCAAGCAAACATGGCAAATAACCCACCTAATAATCCACCTCCTGCTTTTGAGTTTCCCATTGTTTCCCAACAAGATACTGACAATCTCAAGAATATACCTTCTTCACTACTTCCAAAATTCTATGGCCTAGTCATAGAGGACCCTGAAACTTTTTTGTTTGAGTTTGATGTCCTCTGTCGCAGTTATAACTACAACACAGATGCTCATAAATTGAAGTTATTTCCTTCCACCTTGAAGGAGGGAGCTCTCAGATGGTTCATGAGTTTGGGAAGAGGTGTTGTAGATAGTTGGGTAGCCATGCAGACAAAATTCCTTGAGAAGTATAAGGAATATTGTAAAAGTGTCAGTAAAGGAGATGACATATTCCGAATTCAGCAGAAAGAGGATGAAAGTCTAGAAGATTATATTTCAAGGTTCTTGTTTTCACTAAAGAGGAACTCAAACCATACTCTCAACGAGGACTCTCAGAAACTACTCTTTCTAAGGGGAACCAGTGATGCCTATATAGACGCTCTAGACCTGATGGGAGGAGGTGATATAGCCCAACTGTCTTGGGATGATATAAATAAAATATGTCTTAACTACTCTCAAGCAATAGTTAAGAAAGGTCGAGGTCATCATGCTATAGTGGGGAAGTCTTCTTCTGGTGGAGTTTCTCGAATGGAGATAACAAATTTGTTGTCTGACTTTAAGCAAGACATCATTAATAATATGGCTACACAACTGGACACTATGCAAGCTCAAAAGAAACATGAGGAAGCTGAGGCAGTTTTGGCTGAGTTCTATCCATACTGCAGACAAAAAAAGCATGACTGCAGATGCAAGATGGTGGCTAATTTGGAAGCTAGGAAACTACCTACTGACTTCAAACCAGTAGAAGGTGATGATGATCAAGTGTTCTTTGCTGCACAAAGGAGACCATGGGCCCAAAGACAAGGTATGCCTCAAGATCCTCTAACTTTTGGTAATCCTTATTCTGGCTATAATAACCAATGGCAACCTGCATATGGGCCACCACCACCCTGGAATCCACCTCAACCAAGTTGGCCTAATTTTTAGACCCCGCAGTGGCAATCTCCTCAAGGAGGTTGGCAGCAGCCACAAGGACAATGGACCCCACCTTCAGGTAATTCGCAGCAAAATTCTCAATGGAGAGGTCCTCAACAATTGCAGAACTAGTCCCCTGGATTCCTACAGCTTCCACAGCTGCAACCACAGGCCCTTATGCCACCTTCTGCAGCAACTACCATGAATCCTAGCCCTCCAAAGCAAATGCCTATGCCTGCCCAGCCCTTGCCAAATCCTAATAATAAGCAACAGCAGCAGCCACAACAGCCTATGTATCTTGCCGAAGCCAACCAATATCAAGCTTATGCCTTAAATGTTAATAACATCCATTTGAGGTCTGGAACCACTTTACCTGCTCTAAAACCCCCTCTAATTACTGAAATACCAGATTCTCCCCTTGAAGAATCTACTGCACCTATTGATCCTACTGAGCATATGCCTATACCTGATACAGTTTCTAAGGAGCTTGCTTTGCAAAGTCAAGACAAACCACCTTTTCCTCAGAGGTTGCAAAGTACTACATTTAAATCCATGGAAGAACCCACTTTTGACATTCTGGATCAGCTCAAAAATGTAAAAATTCAAATTCCCTTATTTCAGGCTATTAAAGATGTTCCCATTTTTGGAAAAGCTATTAAAGAGGTCTGTTTAAAGAAGCCTGAATGAAAGAAAAATGATCCTCAAACAATTCATGTATTAGGGAAATTGGCTGATATAATGTTGGGAAATGTAGTAATTCCAAAGTATATTGACCCTGGAAGTCCTATAGTGCAGATACATATAAATGGACAGATTGTAAAAAATATTTTGATTGACTTAGGTGCTGCCATTAATGTCATGACAAAGCATACTATGGACTCCTTGAACATTTTAAACATTAGGTCTACACCCACAGCTCTCCAGCTCGCAGATAGCTCCACAGTTAACCCTGATGGGATGGTGGAAGATGTAATTGTCACTCTTGAATCTTGGGAGTATCCAGCTGATTTCACAATATTATCAGTTAAGGCAACTTTAAGAGGGTATCAAGTTATCCTTGGTAGACCATGGTTAGCAACTGCTGATGCTTTTATAGGATGTTGTTCTAGAGATATGACCATTTCTGATAGACAGTCCACAAAAAAATTGACTTTGTATCCGCCTGCTAGGCCTCAACCAGATTTGTCCCAACTTGTTTGGCCAGATATGAGGGAAGAAACTGAAGAAGCCAATTCCTTGGCTCAATTAATGATACTTCAAAATGATCCATTCTCACAACTTCAGAGTGAGGATACTTTTCTTTTTCAAATTCTACAGTTCAACTCTGATACGGGTAGTTCATTTGATCCAAGTGGCAGCCATCTACAATGTTTCCTGCAGCACCCAAATTTTGAGAGTTCACTGCCTAAACTTCCAGCAATTTTTCATAACTTGCTTCCACAAGAGGTACAAACATCACCTGTAGATTCTATGAGTAATCTCATTAAGAAGATAGAATTGTCTCCAGGTCACTATTTGAATATCAATAGCAAGCTGTCACAATCTCAACAGGCTGACTTATTAAAAATGCTACAAGATCAACATAAAGCTTTTGCATGGGAATATGGGGACATGCAAGGAATAGATCATCGAGTTTGTACTCACAAGATATATATCAAAGAAGATTGTTTACCAGTTAGACAACCTCAAAGAAGAGTAAATCCAACACTTAGAGAAATAGTGAAAAATGAACTTCAAAAGTTGTTTGATGCTGGTTTTATTTACCCAATCTCTAATAGTCAATGGGTTTCTCCATTAGTTATTGTTCCCAAAAAAGGTGGAAAATGGAGAGTGTGTGTAGATTACAGAGAATTGAACAATGCCACTAAAAAAGATCACTTTCCACTACCTTTTGTAGACCAAGTACTAGACTCACTGTCTGGCAAAAGATATTTTTACTTTTTGGATGGTTACAATGGGTACAATTAAATAAAAATTGCCCCTAAGGATCAAGATAAGACCACTTTTACCTGTCCATGGGGAACATTTGCTTACTCAGTCTTGTCTTTTGGTCTATGCAATGCACTAGCAATATTTCAGAGAGCAGTAATTAGTATCTTTACTGATATATCTCATGACTGTATGGAAATTTATATGGATGATTTCACTACCTATGGAGTCACATTTGAAGAAGCACTAGTGAATTTAGAAAAGGTATTGAAAAGGTGCAGAGAGAAAAATTTGTCTCTAAACAATGAAAAGTGTTTTCTAATGATGGAAGAAGGTATTGTTCTAGGTCATCATATTTCAAAGAATGGAATTCAAGTTGACCCTGCTAAAATTGAAGTTATTATGAATTTACAAACTCCTGCAAAACAAAAAGATGTCAAAAGTTTCTTTGGCCATGCAAGGTATTATAGAAGGTTTATAAAAGATTTCAGTAAAATTGCCAGCCCACTTTATGCCTTGTTAACTAAGGATTCTCAATTTGAGTGGACAGACGCCTGTGAAAAATCCTTCCTACAACTAAAAGACTTGCTTACTCAATCCCCTGTTCTTCAAGGTCCAAAATGGAATTTTCCTTTTCACATACATATTGATGCCTCTGATTTTGGTATAGGAGCAGTTTTAAGTCAAAAATAAAATTCAGCTGAGCATGCCATCTACTTTATCCGCAAGAACCTTCAAGGTCCTGAGCTCAACCATACTTTCACAGAAAAGGAATTGCTTGCAGTAGTGTATGCTTTGAATAAATTTAGGCATTATGTCATAGGTTATCAGATATTTGTCCATACTGACCATGCAGCAATCAGGTATCTAATGAACAAACCTGCCATCTCTGGTAGATTGGCAAGATGGCTTCTGTTATTACAAGAATTTGACATTACAATCATCAAAAAACCAGGAAGAGCTAATGTTGTAGCTGACTTTTTATCAAGACTTCAATCAGCTGCACCTGTTGAACACGAGGTCATTGATGATAGGTTCCCAGATGAACACTTGTTTTTCATTGCTGCACATACACCATGGTATGCAGACATTGCCAATTATCTAGCACCAAACAGAATACCAGCTCATTTTTCTCCAAAAGAAAAGAAATTGTTAATAGAGAAAAGTTTTAACTTTTCATGGATCGCAAATTGTCTATTTTATACTAGACCTGATCAAGTAATGCGAAGATGTGTAAGAGAAGATGAGACTTACGATATCTTGCATGCTTTCCATGATGAACCATGCGGGGGACATTTTGCAGCAAATAGAACATCAATGAAGATTCTTACAATAGGATACTACTGGCCAACATTACATAAGGATGTTGTGGCCTATACAAGGAAATGTGACCGATGCCAGCGTATAGGAAGACCAACCAAGTCAGATGAAATACCACTATATCCACAGGTAATAGTCACCCCTTTTGATAAGTGGGGAATGGATTTTGTGAGACCAATCGATCCACCATCAAATGGCAAGTCATACATTCTAGTTTGCACGGACTATGTAACAAAATGGGTTGAGGTAAAAGCTATGACTCATGTTTGAGATAATAAGGTTGCTGAATTTCTGTATGAACAAATTTTAACTAGATTTGGAGTCCCTAGAGAGCTTGTAACTGATCAAGGAGCTCAGTTCACATCGAATTTGATCACTGCATTAATGAATGACTATAAAATCAAGCATAGGAAGTCCAACCCCTATCACCTTCAAGCCAATGGTCAGGCGAAGGTAACAAACAGGGAAATTGAGGCAATCCTAACAAAGACAGTGCAGATCCATAGAAAAGATTGGAGCAGTAGACTTCCTGAAGCAGTTTGGGCCTACAGAACTACATGGAAGATAACAACTGGGTTTACACCATTTGAGCTACTTTATGGGAAAACAGCCATGTTGCCCATAGAATTTGAGCACAAAACTTTGAGGACAGCTCTTGAACTCAATATGGAAATATCTGAAGCACAGAAGGACCATCTCCTGTAGCTCAATGCTTTGGACGAAATGAGAAAATCAGCCTTGCAACACACAGAAGCAATCCAACAACAACGAAAGAAATGGCATGATCAACACATCAAAACCAGGAAATTTTTTGTTGGTGATTGAGCTCTGTTATATGATTCCAAATATCAAGAAAACCAGGGTAAGCTCACAACACGCTGGCTTGGTCCCTATGAAGTTAAGAATGTGTTCGGCAACGGAGCTGTATAGCTGGTGACAATTGATCCAGTCCGTTTCAAATTGCTAGTTAATGGCCGCTGACTCTGATTGTACCATAAACCAGTATCAAATGAAGAATTCATGCAGTAGTTCGTTCAGGTTCCACCCGCTACTCTTCCTGTAGCTGAAGGCTTTAGCCTTTCTCCTGCAGCTTCACCGTAATTTTGAAAACGCATGCTCATAATAAAGGTTTTCTTTTTAAAAGGAAACCCCTTTTTCTCCATACTCATTTATCGCCCTCGTCTCACTTCTTTATCTTCCATCCATCCATCTCATCCATTCATTTCATCCATTCATCTCGTCCACCCACGTCACCCATCCACTTCATCCATCCACATCACCCTTAATTAAGATATCATTCCCAACTGTCAACTCATGTTGACGTAGTCATCTTTCTTCACACATACGTGCAAAGGTACGCCATATATTTTTTTATCGCATATTTGATTTATTTTATTCTATTCATTTACTGCTATGCATGTACTAGTCATTATTACGCAATCTCCACCTATTTTTTTAGTACATGTGAGGACACATGTCATACTCTCAGTAGGGGCGGGGTAATCCACCTTTTAAAACCCGTCTTTTCACCGCTGCTATAACTGCGCAAATAACCTTTCTTTATTATTCTTCTAGTACTTTCCAAATATGATCGCATGTCCTTTATTGCATGTTTTTCTTGTAAATTATGATTATGACTGCTTGTTCAAAAATTCATTTTTGGAAAAGAAAAAAATGTGATGGCACGACAGAAGAAAAACTAGAGCAGGAAGGGAAAGAGAGAATTTGAATTTTCAGTAAGGAATTGAGTTCAGAGGAAAACTGTGAGCATGGGTGGTCAGCTAGTGCGACAAGAGCCAGTAGCTCATGAATTATTATTGCAAAATCCTCAAACAGTCCACGCATTCAGCCTCTGTGGATGGTTAAACTACTTTTTGAACTTAAATGCTTTTGATCAGGAGGCTGCTGGAGAATTTTTGAGAAGCCTTTCTAAAGGGGAAGCTACTGTATGAGGTCTAACGGTTGTTGCAACTGAAGATAGAATTGCTAAAGTAACCGAGCTTCTAGACATTGGAGAAAATTTTTCTTCAGATGCTGCCACTACAAGGGCTAAGTTTTCAATACCCACTGATGGACCTTTGGAAGTCTCCAAGCAGGGATGCAAGTGGGTATCGTTGCCTCCTCCTTATTTAGAATACGCTACTTACATAATCAGGTATTTAACCTATGAAGGCCATTTCTCCTACCTACATTCTTATCATTTCAAATTATTAAGTCATATGAGGCATGGGTTAGTTGTAAATGTTCTAAATTTCTTGTTAAAATTTCTAGAACAAAGTGCCCACAGAACCCGACAGGGGAAAGATAATTCTGTTGCTCACCACGGCCTTATCAAATTACTGATTGAACTCTCTTTGAGAGATGTCTCACCTCTTTCCTGGCAACAATTTGTTGCCCAAAAGAGCTTGCAAATTCCACAACCCCCTAGGGTACTTACCCTACGGCCTCAGAAAAAGAAGAAAGAAATTGTGTCTACCAGTAGAACAGGGCAAGAGTCATCTACTCCTATAGCACCTGGTTCTGCAGCTCTCACACCTGAATCCTCTGCTAGGATACAAACTAGGTCTACCACTAGGAGAGAGAAGGGAAAAACAAATGTAGGTGAGTCGTCTGGAGCAGAACAAACCCTAGAGTCTGACCCTCGTTCTCAAAAAAGGCAATGTTCTTCTCCTGCAGCACCTTCCCCTGTAGCCGTCTCTCCTATAGCAACACCAGTTCACCATCATCCTCTGGTAGGGAAGAACCCTCTAAGCAAACCAGAAAGAGGAAGGCTACCAGAATACCTCCTGTAGCCGCATCAGTGCCAAGAAGAGTTTCCAAAAGGAAACAATGTAAGACCTCCCCTACTTCACCTCAACCAGAGGTTATTGTTATTTCAGAAGGGTTTGTAGAGTCTGAATTTGATGTTTCTCAGAATGTTTCTGAAAATGCTGCATAGAGTTCATTCGTTCTTGAAGAGGAACAAGTTGAGACAAAAGAAATAGGGCATAATGAACAAGGGTTACCAAATCTTGATGACTTGGCTACCGCTGCTATGCAGTTTTTGGAGGAAGCACAGTCTTCTCCACCACAGCAACCAGAATTCATCTTGCAGCAAGAGCAAGAACAAACTAAACAATTGAATGTGCCTAGTGAAGCTATATTTCACCCTGCAACTTGTAAAGCCATTGTTGTGTATAAGAAGACGTTTTTAATTGAGTTTCTGGAATATGTCAAAGCTAACTGGGAAACAATTACATTGCAAACCCTGACTGACATGCAATAAAGTCTATGGGAGGTAGAAAGGAAGAAATTGAAAAAGGAAATTGAAAGTTAGAAGCAGGAAATTGTTGAGTTGAAAACAAAAATGGATGAAATGTTAAAAGTAACTGGTCAGATTATGGAATGCAAACCACCACCCAGAGTTTATGCTTTGTGCCTTAAGGAACAGTTCTTATGGTTCCAACTAATGAGAATTTCTAGAAATCAAGATCCTATACTTCACACTGCTCAAGAATTTTATGAAGCATATCAGGCAGCCCCTAATTGGTTAAGAAATTCTCTGTGTGAATTTTATTTACATGGCTTCTTAATTCCATCAGAAACAGAATGGAACCCTCTTCTATATATTAGTGATATCCATTTGAGATCATTTATGTCATGGGAAACAAATGAAGCGAATTATGGCAGGCAATGAGAAATATATGAGGAAGCTGAAAGGAATGAGCCTGTTCCATTACGCTCTCAAAGTTCAAACCCCCATGCAATGTTGAAAAACTGGTTTTCTTTGACACATGGCATTAATAATATTACAGCCAGAGAGAAGATATTTGATATCAGGAAATAGGTATATGATGAATTTCAGGCACAACCATATTCGTTTTGGAGACTGGCATACACTAGAAGTGAGAAAAAGTGCGAAAGATTAACTGTTGGGATAAGAAAATCAGAACCACACAGTCCCCTAAATTTCACAGTAGCTCTTAAATGATCAAGCAGATATATACAGTTGGGACTTCAAAAGAGATTTGAACTATGGTTTCCATTGACATTCAGACCTCCTGTGCTAATGTGGCCCCTTTATCCTCAGCAGGCTACAAATCTTAATGATGATTTAGAGGGCTGTAGGTATGAAAGGTGTTAGGATTTTAGAGGATTTTATTACAGGTTTGGAAATCCATTTCAGAGTCATGCAGCAACCACTGATTTCAGAGAAACCACCAGAAAAGTTAATGCTGGAGGACCAGCATTAGGCTAAGTAGGGGGCAGTGATGAACCAAAAATGTGCTCATAGTTTGGATATTATGATGGACTTTTAATGCCTTTACTTTTGTTATTCGTGGTTGTTTAAAACTCTTTTGAAACTTTTTTATGGGAATATCCTGTAGCAAAACACTTTCATGTTCCTGTAGCTTATTGTGTTGTCTTGACTGCATCTATTACCCTGTTGACTCCCTAAATGACTGGTATATCGCATACAGTTTTTTAATGATGGAATAGATTTAAATGTGTGATTAATGAATGGATATTGTGTATGTGCCATACGCCTTTTCTTTCGCATCTATTACCTTTTGTATCGTAGGTTGTTGAAGAATGATCGAGTCAAGCGTAGCCAATCTCGGCCTTGCAGTAAAGTCCATTTCCTGCACGACTTTGAGGAAGCTCCGACGAAGGCTCTCTAACCGAAACCATTGGGAAAGATTTTTAATAACAGTCAATCTGGAAAGAGTGGAGCGTTATATTTTCTCCGAATCGGGTTTAATGGATAAATTCATTTATGAAGTTTGTTCCTTGATTTTGGGATACACTTTATTTCCACGTCTTTCTTTGATAGGGTTAGTTAGTTAGTTGCTCTCTTGATTTTAAATAAAGTACTCCTCATGCGCGAGTGAGAGGAGAGATGATAGTTAGAGTAAGATAGAAGCATAGTGATAGAGACATATAGCAGATATCATGTAAGAGTCAGTATGATAATGAAAAGTAGAGTCTGTTTGACAAGAGACATAATTTGTTGTTAGTTTATATCAACAAAGCAATGTATACCATTCTATTTTCATGAATAAAGTTTGATGAAGTTCTGAGTTCAACACCTGCATAATCAGTAGATGCTTGCTAAGGGGGCCCACTTAGTAAGTATATGTAGCTAGTTAGTTAGTTGTTCTTTTCTGTTGATCTTCAACTAGCTTTCATCTTTGAATTTTTCATACAAACTCAGTCTTGTATTGCTCCTGCAGCATAGGGAATCCATCCCTATGCCTATTCTTGCAGCATAAGGCCAGTTCATAGTTTGTGTTTCAGTCACAACTGTTATGGTTTCTGTTTTAATCAAATCATAGTTGAGTTAAATAACTTTGCATTACCTTCCTATAGCATAGATAGAATTCCTTTTCAATATTTATTTCCGCTAAGTTTTGACTAAAACTAATTCTTAGTGCATATATTTTTCCGCGCCATTTAAAGTATACATCCCCTGGTTTGATAAGTAAATGAACGTCCATAGGGAGATATTAGTCACCTGTTGGAATGTCCAATTCCCAGGAAAGGTTTTACCGTGATTATCATATCCTTTTGTGGGCGTGATCACCTTGGAGAAGAATAAAACATGGGACCTAGTAGAACTTCCAAAGGGTAGGAAAGTTTTTGGTTACAAATGGGTCTTCAAATTGAAGAAGGGTTTTGATGATAAATTTGAAATGTACAAAGCAAGATTGGTATCAAAATGGTATTCATAAAAGGAAGGTATTGATTTTCATGAAATTTTTTCACCAGTTGTTAAGCTAGTTTTTATTTGGGTTGTTTTAGCACTTTTTTTTTACTTGATCTTGAGTAGGATCAATTAGATGTTAAAATATCATTTTTACATGGATATTTGGATTAGGAGATGTGTATGGAAAAACTAGAAGGGTTTGTTCAAGATCACAATATAAAATTTGTTTGCAAACTCAAGAAGTCGTTGTATGGCCTGAAGTAGTCTCCCAAGAAATGGTACAAGAAGTTTGATTCCTTCATGGTGAGCCAAAATTTTACTAGGAGTGAGTATGACCATTGTGTTTACTTCAAAATTTTGAAAAATGGTTTATTCATTATCTTGGTATTATGTGTTGGTGATATGCTTGTAGCAAGCAAAAGCATAGTTGATATCAATGGGTTAAAGGCTTAGATGGATAAGACTTTTGATATGAAGGATCTAGGAGCCGCAAAAAAAAAAATTTGGGCATGGAAATACACAAAGATAGGGAACATGGTAAGCTTTGGTTATCACAGTAGAAGTATGTGGAGAAGATCCTCATAAGATTTAGTATGAAGAAAGTGAAAGCTAGTAAATATCCCTTTAGCTCCCCATTTTAAAATTTCTTCAAGTTTATGTCCTAGTAATAAAGAAGAAAAGGATTATATGTCTCATGTACCATATGCTAATGCAGTAGAAAGTTTAATGTATGTGATGGTATGTATAAGACTAGATATTTTACATGTAGTTGGTGTTGTCAGTAGATACATGGAAAATCCAAGTAAAGAGGATTGGGCAGCAGTGAAATGGGTGCTTCAGTATCTTAGAGGCATAGGTGATTATTATATCACCTTTGATGGTAGTAGTGGTTCAGTTTGTGGTTATGTTGATTCAAATTTTGGAGGTGATTTGGACAAAAGAAGATCTACATTTGGTTATGTCTTTAATCTTGCAAGAGGACCTATTTGTTGGATGTCAAAGCTTTAAGAAACTATTGCTTTATCCACTATTGAGGCAAAGTATATGGTTGTATCACATGATTGCAAAGAGGAAATTCGGTTGAAGGGTCTTTTGGGTGAGTTTGGAAAAGTGTAAGATAGGGTGATTGTATTTTGTGGTAGTCAAAGTGTTATACATCTAACTAAAAATATAGCTTACCACAGTAGGACTAAGCATATTGTGATATATTTTTTAAGATAGGTTATTGATGGAGATGGAGTAGATCTTGAGAAAGTTCATACACTAGGAAATTATGTAGACGTGTTTACAAAACCAATACAATTAGAGAAGTTGAAATGAAGTTTGACTTCTCTTGGCTTGCAGAAAAGGTGATGAATGGGCATGGGCAAGTATCAAGTAAATTGTTTTCAAGGTAGATATTGTTAGATTATAACAACAAAATTAGAAAGCAAGCAGAGTTTATCTTTTGGAAAGATAAAGGAACTAAAAAAAATTCTTATCTTAGAATTTTTTCTGGCGAAGATAAATATTTAAAACAGAATACAAACTCTACTTTCTTTCTAATTTTGTTTTTGTAATATAACATTTGTAAGTTATTTTTATTGCACTTTTTGGGTGAATTTAAGAGTTATGTATCTATTTTCTTATTTTTGGGACTAGCTTTATAGTTCAAAAAAGTGAAGAAAAGAATATTTTAATGTTGTGTAGAGCACATTTGAAGAGTGTTTTCTGACCTAGAATTTATTCACATGGAGGATATTGAAGAACTGTGAATAAATTTAAGGGTTCAAAAAGTTTAAATAAAGATGAATAGATTTTGATAGACATGCCCAAAATGGAAGAGTTCTTATCTCTATGAATATCCTTGAATGAAAGTGGATGGTAATAAATATGTAAGAGATTAATTACTGTGGTGTTAAAAAATGAATGAGATTTTAATTGTTTATATACATGTTTTGTGCAAGATTCTATCATTTTCTTCAGAGGATTTTCCAAACAGATTTAATGTTGATTCATTTATGCCCATTTTGGTGGGGTTTCTTAATTAGGAGAGTAATCTTGATGTCATGCTTTTGGCAGCCATGGCTTTGACATTTCTTTGCGATATTTTCCCTCCCTCTTTCCCTGGTGTTGTGCATCATGGTGCTATTCCTTATTTTTATACACACTTTCCTACCATTGATTCTACAATGGAAGCAATTCCAACATTGATGAGTCTTTTATCAAATCTCGATGCTAAGGTTGTCGAGCATGTATTAGTCTGTTTAGCTCACATTTTAGGAACTATTGCAGTGTAAGATTCTGTCATTTTCTTCAGAGGATTTTCCAAACAGATTTAATGTTGATTCATTTGTGCCCATTTTGGTGGGGTTTCTTAATTAGGAGAGTAATCTTGATGTCATGCTTTTGGTAGCCATGGCTTTGATATTTCTTTGCGATATTTTCACTCCCTCTTTCCCTGGTGTTGTGCATCATGGTGCTATTCCTTATTTTTATACACACTTTCCTACCATTGATTCTACAATGGAATCAATTCCAACATTGATGAGTCTTTTATCAAATCTCGATGCTAAGGTTGTCGAGCATGCATTAGTCTGTTTAGCTCACATTTTAGGAACTATTGCATTATCTCTTGAGAAATTAGAAAATTTGTCTAGTTGTGGTCTGGTTTCACAAGTTGCAAGTTTGATTTATGTTACTAGCTGAGGTAATGGACATGCATCATTTAGTTTTCCAACCTACTCGGCTATCATTGGTATTCTTCCTACCTGTGCAAGGGACACTATTGTATTTACAAGGGAGTTTCATAAAATAGGTATTTTTGGCATCCTAATAAGCATTCTAATTGGTTCTAGCTCTATTCTATAGATTCCTACTCCTCGTTCTGTAAATGGTCCAACAAACTAGTTATGTGAAATTGTCTCCTTAGTGAATGAGTGCCTTTCATCCATACTTCATTATTTTGAAGATACTAAGAATGGATTTTCAAACAATTGTACAATAAAGAAGAAAGATGAAATTGAGCATGTTGTCAATGCAAATCATTGATTAGTTATTGTAGTTTCAAAAAAAGTAATCCTTTTTCACACTTTATTTGAAATAATTGACACAAAATTAACTTAATTATATTTTAGAGTGGTGTTGTAAGGTGTTGTACACATTCACACCTTTCTAGGGTCCTTATTTAATTAAAATATATTTAAATTTTACCTTTTACAAAAGTGTTGTAAAGTGTTGTAAGACATTTTCACACTTTTCTAAGGTCTATTCATTTAATTAAGCCTAATGGACCCCTCTTGTACTTAAATAAAGCCTTATTTATGGTGTTTTAAAGAATTTCAACACTCTTTCACATCTATCTAGGGTGGTATTAATTAATTGTGGTTAATTATACTTAATTTCCCCTTTTAATTCACATTTAAGCCCTCTAAACTACTTTTTTTGAGGGATCAATCCTTACACCCAATAATTAAATAATATAACCTTGAATTTGGCAAGTTCCAGGTCCTAGAAATTGGAGCTAGGACCCATTTTCCACTAAGGGTGAATGGATCCTCCCTTAATAGGACCCCACTTTCTTTGCATATTTCAATTGGGTTTTTGATCTTCTTTTCACTCCCTGGAGTAAGGTCCTGGAAAGTGTGTCAAGACCCATTTTCCCTAGGTGATGAATGGGTCCTCCCTTAGAAAGGACCCTCTTTTTTAATTTCATTCTAGTGGGATTTTAATTAATTTCATTTCCAGATTTGAGGTTGGCTTGAAATTTTTGAATTTTAGGGTTAATTCTCTAATTTAGTATAAATTCAAGGTTATTTTACATAATTTCACCTAAGGGAGAAAACTAGAGCAAGATTACAACCAAGCAAGAGACAAAGAGGTTTCATGAGACAAATAATTCAAGAAAAAGTGAAGTTTAGAGCAGCCTTTCAAGATCTTCAAGCTCATTTTGTGATCAAGATCAAACATTAGTGAAGGTTGATGATAGATGTCTATTCAAAATTATGAAGGATTCTAGGTGTTGGGAGATGCACAAGTCATACAACCAAGCCTAAAGACTTATTTTCTAAGTGATTCCAACTTCTATAATCATCCTATTTGCATCCTACAAGAGGTATTTTCATTTTTTTGATTCATTAGAGGGATTAGACATCTTCTTTACTGAGTCATCTACATTATTCATATTGCATTGAAGGGTTTTATCCCAGCACAATTGGGTAGAATTTCCTTTACATTCTTTTGGATCTTAGTCTTAGACAAACTTAAGATTGAGATTGCAAACACAATTACATGATTTAGATCTTTATTCATCATCAAATTTTTAATTACCAACAAGGGGTTTGACTAAGGAAAACCCTATCCATCAACAAGATACCAAATTTGTTTTGTAGGTTATAGGAAAATTCGGATTCGGAAGTAAGAATTTGAAGGTGCAAAGGAGAAGAGTAGACCTAGAAGCTACAACCTAGATTTAGAGATTTTCAAAAATTCCTATTAGGACCCATTCACCTTTAGGGGCGAATGAGTCCTTGTTAAGGGTTGAAAGGTAGTAGATTATAGACATTTCAAGCTTTTATTTCAAGTTCAGAGCTCCCGAAATAGACCTACCAGGACCAGTTCACCTTTGGTGGTGAATGAGTCCCTGTCAGCATCTTAAAAAAGGTTGACTTCACTAGGTGCACAGTATCCTTTCCTTCTTGTTCCTCCAAAAAAGTTGTAGTTTCTTTCTATTTTATGTTTAATTCATGTGTTTCATATGTTAGATCTAGGATTAGGGTTTGTTCATTAGCCTAATTCTTTCTCCCCAAATTGAGATCAAGCTCACCACCCCATCCTTGCATAAAGGAAAGATTGCAAGATCCCTCAATCTTGATTCTTTTCACCTCTTGGGTTGATAGTTGTTTCAAGATTCGTAGGTCTTATTTTTTGAATGAAACCCCCAATTTAGAAAAAGGTGAATTGGGGACATTCTTCTCATCCCTCTTTTTCTATGTTTCATTTTGGTGAACCCGACCTCTTCTTAAGCATCTTAGTTTATGATTTGGAGTGTAACTAAATCATAGACCCCTATCTTGCATTAGGTTTGTATTACATTTTAGGGTTTCTTTGTTTTGCATTAGTGAACATTGCATGTAGGATAAATTGCATGTTTGCATTGCTTATTGTTCCATAGAAAAATGGCTCACTGACATTTTCATGGTCATTTAGGTCCTTCTTTCTTAGTATTTGATCTATTTTTCTTGATTTAATGATGTAATATGGCCTAAATATTCACATTAAATGCTAAATATTCAAATGATTAAAGTCTTGTGATAGTTTTGTGAAGTGTTGTAAAACATTTCTACACTTTTCTAGAATCCATTTATTATATTCATCTAAAAATCACCTTTTCATTCATCATCAAGTTCTATTTTGAAGGGTTGTAAAGTCTTGTAACAAAGATTCACACTTTTCTAGGCATATTTCCCTTATTTACACCTTTCTTATGTCTTTTATGACCCCTTTATAAATTATAGGACACATTTAAGTGTATTTTTGAATGTAAATCTGACAAATAATATTAAATGCAAATTAAATCTCGAGACCCTTTCACAAGCCTAGGGTGGGACCCATTCGCCATGGGTGGTGAATGAGTCCCCTTTGACTCCAAATTCAAAATATTTCAAATTTTCTTTTAGGTTTTTATTCAAAATTACCTTATGTTGGCCTGTGATGTATTATCGAGTTACTAAGGCACAAGTGTGTATAAATAAGTGATTTTCACTCATTATTCACTCCCCCAACTCATCTCAAATCATTCAAGCATCTTTTCATCATTGCATTCAAGCATTTTACATCCTTTCATCAAGAATTTATCAAATACTTTGGAGCTTCCATTGCTTTATCTTTAGATTTCTCCAACAAGGGTTTGGTAAGTAATACCATTTGCATGTTATTTGTTTATCATTCTCTTTCATTCCGTTATTTTATCAAGGGTTTGATTACCAAAGTGGGATTTGACCAAGTTAAATCCCTATAACCTAACCCTTAAGCATTCTCCCCCTCCTCCATGTGTGTTTGCAGACTTGTGTATGCAGATTTATCAAGAAAAAAGGTGATAGAAAGGTGGTCAATAAGTCAACATCAACCTATTTCAAGCTTGGAGAAGACCTACATGTTTTCTGCATATTTGACTTTGGCACCCCGATAGGAACAAAATTGCAAATCTAGGCCCAAAGTCCTGACTCCTGAATCTATAGAATTCTGGGAGAGGACTAATTCACCATCTATGGTGGATGAGTCCCACCTTAGGCCTGAAAAGTTGATTTTTCCAGATCATAGTTCTTGACACTCAAAAACCAGATTCCATCTATTTTTACCATGAGTGGGACTAATTTCCCATCAATGGTGAATGAGTCCCACTGTTGATTTTCAATGATCTCTATCAGCATTCAGAATATTCCAGATTCTCCCAGGTGCACTTTATTCATCTTTTTTTCAGTCTTTTACCTTTTTTTTTTGCATTTTATTCATTCTTAGTTCATTCTTGCATTCATCATTGTGTTTTCAAACATTGCATATTTCATTCATAATTAGTCTCTTGCATTACTTAGTTTCATTTACAATATTTCATTTATTCTTGTACATCCCTATTTAAGTGAGCCCTTCAATTTTGGTATTGGTGTAGTGTGGCCTAGAGGATTCTATCTCTCTCCTTTTAGGTGGAAGATCCTAAAAGTGTAAGAGAAGGACATAGAACCTTCCTCTCCCATTTCATCATTACCCCAAAATTGATGTTTCACTTATATTGATTGAAAATATGAAAAAAGTGTTTAAATTTCATTTAGTTTTCAATTTTGTTCACATTGATATCATCATTCAAGAATTTAGATTCAAATTGCATCATAGATTTTCCAATTTTAGTCATCATTCAATCATAGAAAAACTTGCATTTAGAGACCCCTTACCTGGAAAATTTGTATGACATTCACTATTACAGATTAGACAAAGCTTATACACAAAGCCAACTTAGAGAAACTGAAATCAAACTCAAAAAACCCTAAAACTAGGATCCATTCACCTTTAGTGGTGAATGATTCCTTGGATACCCTAATTAGTGGGATTTTTGGCATGTTGTAGTGTTTCAAGTGCCTTTCTTATCTCTATAAGTACCTACACAAAGACCCATTCACCTTTAGTGGCGAACAAGTCCCTGTACAACTTTTGATGACAAAATTTCTAAGTTGTTTTTGGTCTCTAATAAACATTTGTGCCTCTATTCATAAATTTGAAAAGTATTAGTCTGGAACAAATTATTCTTGCATGCAATTTATTTTTTATTTAGATAGATTTAGCAATATTGGGAAAAAATAATTTCTTGCATATTTTAGTTATAGATAGCATTAGAATTCTACATTTTCAGCATTTTTGCATCATTAGACATGTTCAATTACATTTTGCATTCATTAGAAAATAAAATCAAAACAACAAAAACATCAAATAAGACCTATGGAGAAACTAAAATGACAACAAGCTTTCTTTTAAGGGTTGACTTTCCCTACAAGCCTTTTAGTAACGATGACTTTGACATGTTAGATGAAGCCCTTGAGGATTTAATCTCAACAGCTTCATCCACTAAGGCTTGTCATGACAAACTAAAATACAAAGACATTAATACCTGTGAACGCTTCAGCCTAGACCTACTCAAACATGAACAAACAATCAAACATTAGTCAATAAACAAGTCTAAACAAGCATTCCACATGAAATTCATTCAAACACAAGAATAAGAAAACAAAGTAAAATATCAAATGAAAGCTAATGAAATCTCATTCAAAATGCTCAAACCAGCATCCCATGGGGGAATTGGTTCTTCTTTGACATGGAAAGAAACCCTTTCCCAATTCCTTGATAAGCTTTATGATAGATGTGTGATTCTTGATGCAAAATTCCAATAATGGGTATGTGCAGGATCATCATGGAAAAAACAGGCCCTTAAGTGGTGAAAAATTTAGAAAAATTAGTTAGGCAACTTGACGTAAAAATTTGAATAAGTTATCTATATTATTTCAAAAATATGTAAGAATAGAATCTGTAGCAAATTGAATTTAGTTTCTAAACTACTAGGTTTTTAAAAAAAAAAATCTATTTGGTGAAAATTTGAAATTTCAATGCAGTAGTACTTAAATTTAAAGGGAAAAACAAGAAGTAGGTGTCTGTTTGACCATCCTAACCACAATAAAATGATAATTTTTTTTATAAGATTTTAGATATAAGTAGAGGACTCATGTCCCGATGTGATGCATATTTATTTTTAATTTGTTTCCAAGTAAATAATTAATTACAAATTTTTTATTAGAACTTTTAAAAAATATAAAAACTCATATATTTGACTACCTTAACGTGGTCAAAAATTCATGAAGTTCAAAAAAAAAAAATCCTATAGTATGCAAAGCATAGAATGTGACGCATGTTTCAGATTCAAAAAATGTGATACCGTTTGAAAGTTATAGATGTTTTTTAATCAGCCTATCAATTAGGAATCAGGACTTTAGTCATAATTCAAATAGAAAATGAATAATAATTATTTAGTAAATTCAAAGTAAAGCATAATTTATATTGGTGGAAAGCTGAGAATCTCCTTTAAAAACCCTTTTCGTTTCATCAATTTTGGGTTAAAAAAATTCATCAGCCACATACCCATCATATCGCCACTTTTTGGCCCATCATGATCCTGCACATACCCTAACCTAGATATGGATGATGAATTCTATGCTAACATAGATGAAAGTGTGGATGAATTTGCATAAACTTGTGGATAATAACATTTCTTGAAGTTGTGCCCCCTAAATCAATAGAGAAGGCCTCTATTTATAATGGAGAAGGATTGAGGATTGGAGGAATGTAGGATTAAAAAAATGACCAATGGCATTGTGCCACTTCTCAACATGCTAATGAAGGAGAGTGGAGAACATTTTGAACAATGTGCATGTTAAATGCATGTAGGTGGAATTTGAATTTGAAGAAGTTACTTGTGTAAGGAGGGATGTAAGTGTTTTTAATGCCAAGGAGGCTCAAGGAGAGGACATGTAAGAGCTTTTAATGCCAAGCTAGAGGACAAAAGTCCTTTGGGAGGGAGAATTCAAATAAGTGGATTATTCCAAGAATATGCCATATTTGAATGAAAATAGGAGGAATTAATAAATCAAATAAATTGATTTACATGTGCAACTTGCAAAAGCTAGAGGAATATAGGATTATTGTTAGGAGATAATTAGGATTAATTAACTTAGATGAAATTAGTTTGATTGTGACATTTGATTTAGATATTTTGAGTTTATTTAAATCAAATGAGAGGATATTGAGATATTAGTAATTTATCCAATTAAATGGAGAACTTCAAGATTTAATTAAATAAAGATTTATTTAATTAAAGGAAGAGCATTTAGGACTTAATTAAATAAAGTTGATTTATTTAATTAAAAGAGGAATATTAGGATTCAATTAAATAAAGTTGATTTGTTTAATTAAAAGAGGAACATTATGATTCAATTAAATAGAGTTGATTTATTTAATTTAAGAAGGAAAATAAGGAGATTTTGAATTTAATTAAATAAAGATTATTCAATCAAATGGTTAGTGTGGACGTGATTAGGGAAGAATTGGTGTTAGTTAATTAGGATCAAGTGCATGATATCAATCAGGATATTTTGAGTGTCTACATTTTTCCCCTCTTTGAAGCAATGTACTTGCTACGTTGGTTCAAAGAATAACCTTGCTAAGATCAAAAAATAAAAATAAATCTATTTTTTTTCATATTCCCTAGCGGAAAGAAGTATACTGGTACATTGCCCCCTTGAGAGATTGAGAGAAAAGTTCAATTTGAGGGTCGATCTCGAAACAAAGAGGTTCAAGATGGATGCATGGATGGTTATGTAGTGAGATGTTTAGACTAACAAATCTATATTATGATGATGATGAAAATGAGATGATCTAAGATGCTGAGAACAACAAATCTATATTATCCTAAACATCTTAAATGATGATGCAATGCATGTGAGATGGATGATGTGATGTGCTATGATTATGAGATGTATGTGTGTTAATGGTTTGTGGATTTATGATGGAAATGATATTATGTTAGCATGAAAAGAGGATAGAAGAATGAGAGAGATCAACCCTTGATTTTGAGAAGATGCAGAAATCCAACAAGTCTATAAATCGTGGAGACTTTATAAGATATAATGATGAATGATGATGATGATGTATTGCTTATCGAGGATTGGGGACGTAAAGAGCATAACTTTCCTTATGTTTGATAAAACACATAGATATGATGCATCAAGGTATGCACAAGGAGGATGGTGTGGTATCTAGTGTGATGGACTTTGACTCGAAAAATAGATAGGAGTATTCTTGTTCACACCTGACATATGGAAACTTTGCTAGGATGAACTTTAGAAGTTTCAAACATCTTAGACCAAAACATGGAAAGGCATAACCTATCAATGCATTAGTCAACAAGCTGCCCAAAACACCTTTTATACATACCTAACAAAGCAAGTATTCACCAAGTTATATTACAAGAACGTCCAACAAGCACAACAAAAGAAAGATAATGATCAATGCCCCATTCCTTTCTCTCTAGATCATTTTGATTAGACATCATCGAGAGGTCATTAGAATGAGCGCAATAAGATAAATCGAAAGAAAAGATCAAGGAAACAAACAAGTCAATGTTCTTCATACCTCTAGCCAAAGGGATGTGTTTTGTTTAGGATAAGTATCCAAAGTGATTGCCAAAGATAATGCCCATTGTAGGAAGGACATTCATCCTAAGACATGTTTGTGGATGGTGGCAAGTTGACAGGTTGTTTGAAAGGTTGTTTATATAAGGTTGATTGGCATGTTTGTGAATGATCAAGAGTTTGATTTTGCATTTAAAATTTTTTTGTTTTGATTTTGATTTTATGTTTGAAGTTTTCTTTTGTTGATTGTTGTGGTTGTTTCTATTTGTATTTCCAAAGGATGAAGGTGATGGTTGCTTTATTATGGATGATTGATTATTGTGGATGAAAGCAAAATAGGATAGATAGATTTTTTCAAATATTTGGATGTTTTTGATGTTTTTGAAATGTTTTGAGGTTGTTTTTGGGTTTTTTTGAGATTTTACAAATGTTTTGATTTTCCAATTTTCCAATGTTTTTGGGTTTTATGAGATTTTATGAATGTTTTTGGATTTTTTGTCTCGGGGGTTGATCAAAGATTATCCTTTCCTATGTTTAAGCTTAAAGACAACATAGTTTAGATACCATCTTTTTGACACTTTTATGAGTGTTTTTGGATTTTGATATGATTTGAATGTTTTTGGATTTTTGCATATTTTGACAATTTGGATATGGATATATGTGTGATGATATTAGTGATCTATTTTGGGATTATTTTGAAAACCAAGCTAAGGTTGATTGATCGAATTGATTATGATAACATTGTTGAGGATACACAACAATGCAAGGATAGTGTTTAAGCAACACGAGGATTGGGAAGGATATCCCGATATGATGATGGATTGATTGGATTTCATTGATTAGGATTGATGATGATAACATTGTTGAGGATGCATAACAATGCAAGGATAGTGTTAAGCAACCCGAGGACTAGGAAGGATATCCCGAGATGATAACGGATTGATTGGATTTGATTGATCAAAATTTTGAAGCTTGGTTTTGGAACAAAATTGTCTAAATGATTTGATGTGACATTTGAAGTGCAAATTAAATGTGACTGATAGTGGTTCTTTGGATTGATGTTCGATCAAAGATGAAGCTTGATAAGGAACATCTACTCGTCAAAATGTGTCATGGGCTAGTGATTTGTATTTTGGATCAAAAATGCTTTGACCAATTTGATTTTACGTTTTGCCATTGTTTGGATCACCACATAAGTTGGAAGATATAAATCAAGATTTATTCTTGAAGCAAGATGTAAATATCTGCCCCTAGTGTCTAGCAATGTATGGAATGCCATGGATGGATGCTTGGATAGATGTATGGATGGAGGGATATGGATTATCTTGCACTAAGATAAGTTGTTTGAATAAATAATGCTCATTTGGATAGTGCTTCATGGCTCAGATAATGTTGCATAGGATAGGATCAATGAAAATGAATCATGTCAAGATGTTTACAATAAGCAAGTGTCAAGTGTAAACCAAAATTTCATCAAGATCAAGATAATTTAGAAGATGGATGTAGATGGATGAAAATGGATTAGATAGATGGTTCATGGATGAATGGATTTATTATGGATAAGATAGATGGAATGTTGGATTTATTATGGATGGGATGAGATGCTTCCACCTGAACTAGCACACATAGATGCTCAATTATACACATGACACCTATTTTCCAAGTTTTCATTATTGGTACCTATCCAAAGTGCCACCATAGTGGTTTTCACTAGAGGAAAATTTTTTATTTTTACTATTTTTATGATTTTTCTTTTTTTACTTTTCTGAAAGATTTTAAGCTCATGTTGAACCACCTAGCGGTGTTGATGTAGATGCTTCTGTCATAATCTTCCATCAATATCCTACTTGAAGAAGGTGCTTTGCCAAGATACATGCACTTGAATGCAACTTTTGAGATTCTTGATCTACTTTGTTGATACTAGAGTTAATTCTATCTTTATGCGCACATCACAATATAATGCCTTTTGAATTTAATGTCACTAACTCATTTGACTGCAAAATCCAACAAAAATTTCCAATGAAAGATGGATAATTAGATGTATTTTTGGGTACTAGTGACAGTTAATGTGTAATTCTTATTTTTTTTTAATTTTATCCCTAACGTTCGTCAAAATTTTGATGAACATGATTTTTCGTCAAAATTTTGACAAAGAGTTTTCTTTGAAATTTCGACGAACATGTGAAGTCAAAATTGAGGCTGACATAAATAAAAGTAGCTCAACTATTTATTGCGATAGCATTTTGTTATACTTATGAATTTTCTATACTTACAACAATTTGTGGAGAACTAAGGATGATTTTCTTGGGAAAAATCAGAAAAAATTCAAGAAGATATCGCCAAGTTGAGGGTTGTCATTGTCTTTTCCAAAATTCCTTTGTGAAGTTAGATTTGTACTTCTAGGTTTTAAAATCACATTTTAAAGCAACATCTCATTAGATTTCATTTTTAGACTTATGCATTTTCAGAGTTGCATTTTTAGATTTTGTTGTGCAAGTTCAATATTCTGATTTTGGGAGTCTAACGGTTGGAAATCATAGTAAAATCATAATTTAATAAGTTTTGGAATTAGCATTTTAAAGTGTTTTTTGGGGTCATTAACTTCAAATTGTCTTTTCTTTTGCAGGGGTGGTTGCATGCCAAATTTTTTTGGTGTAAAATATTGGAATTATTAGATTTTGTTACCTGTTTATGAGTAAAAACTATTAGAGTGTAAATTTGATATTTTTTAAAGATCTAAATATTCAAGCTTGGTAAAAAAAAATCATGTTAGATAATATTAGTCCAGAACAAAATGAAGAGACACTTGATAGATTATGGGCTAGATTAAAAAGAAAGGGTGATGGGAAATGTTATTGTCCTTGCAATAATTGCAAGGGCTTAAAGACGACACAACTTTTAATCACAACAAGTAAGAAACATTGTACGCAGCATGGTCACGTTGAAGGGAGGCATGATTATCGTCCATTGGTAAGTTGTTCATTATATGTGTTTATATTGATTGAATTTGTAAATTTTTATATCATTTTAACATTTTATATATATATATATATAAAAAATCACTTGATCATAATCATGCTTTATTTGTGTCTATCATTATTATAAAGGTGGGGTGCCCTAGGGCACATGATATGGATTATCACAGCCTAGAGAATGTGGTTTTGCAAGTGGAGTACCATGGAGCTGTGAATATCGAAGATGAAGGTAATGATCCTATGGAAGAAAATGATCATGCACCAGAAAACACAGTTGAAGATGATGGTACAAATACATTGATCCATGACACATTTAGTGGCAGAGTTGATCATGATGATTGAGATGACTTTGATGATGTTCATGATTTACCTATACTTGAGAAGGCATATAAGCCCCTTTATGAAGGCTCCCAAACAACTCTTCTCTCTGCTATATTGTTGTTGTTGAACTTGAAGGTTATGAATGGTTTATCAAACATAGCAATCTCACGGATGTTAAGGTATGTCATATATGTCATCTTTTTTCATCTATTTTAATTGTTGTTAGTTCATCACTAGTAAATAAATGATGAAATATGTACCATTAATATTCTTTTTATTAACAAATTATTTTTTGTTGTAGATTGATTGGTGAATTTTTGTTACCACCATCAAATATTTTACCTCGCTCATACCAATATTTATCTAGCATTATGAAAGATATTGGAATGGAGTATCAAGCAATAGATTCATGTCCCAATGATCATATTATATATCATAAACAACATGAATTTGCAATAGAATTCCCAGAATGTCATATTAGTAGATATCGAACAGATCAACTAACAAAAAAGGTGTCTCGCAAGGTTCTTCGTTATATTCTCATTATTCCACATATGCAATGATTATTTAGGTGTGAAAGCTTACGCAATTTATGGATTACCATGCACAAAATAGAAGTGGAGATGACATTCTTCAAAATGTCTGTGCATGGTTCTACATTTAGGGACATGGAGGAAAAATGGCCACACTTTAAAGAAGTACCTCGTAATCTCAGGCTTTTATTGGCAGTAGACGGTGTCAATCCATTTGGAGAGCTGAGATCTATTTACTCGGTATGGTTTGTTTTTCTTATCAACAATAACATTCCTCCATGGATGTCAATAAAGAGGGAGCACATAATGTTGTCGATGATTGTTCCAAGTTTTTTTTTACATCAATTTTCTTTAATGTAGTAGCATCTCATTTGTCTTATTTGTTGCATAATGACATATTTTTTCATTCAATAGTCACATGTACATTAATTTATATATATTGCAGTAAAATGGTTATAATAAGTATGTAATGTTTATGTTCATTCAACTGGGTATGTACCAAGTTAAAGATATGAATGTATATATCGAGCCTCTTATCGATGAGTTACTAAAGTTATGGAATGGCGTCACTATGTATGGTGTCTCTAGACCAATAGGACAAAGACAATTTCAATTCCATGCAATGTTTGTATGGAAAATTCATGATGCCCCAGGGCTAACACATTTTTATGGTATGTTATAACGTTCGAATACACTTTAATGATATTTAATTTTATGAAGTAGATATCATGCATGTTTTAAAATAATCTATTCATTATATATAATTATAAAATTGACATATTTAATCCAATTATATATGATCTTGCAGGTCTTCAAACAAAGGAAAATTTGCATGTCCAATTTGTGGTCCAAAGATGAAATCTCGTCATTCAACAAGTTTAGGAAAGTAGGTGTTTGATGAGTATAGGCACTTCCTCCACAAAAATCATAAGTATCAAACTACTGAAAAACATATTTTCAATGGGAAAGAAGAGACTACATCAAAACCATGAAGAATGACACCTATGGAAGTTGGAATATAATAGAATTAATCGTCAAGGTTATACATCAGATCAAATTGTTTATCTATCATATATGATATGTTTGAAATTTATATTTTTATATTATGTTGTGTTTACTCATGTTGTAATTGAAAATGATTGTCATTGTTAATTTGTTTAACTTATATGCTTCATGAAGGTCATCAAGACATTAATGGTCGGCTTCCATAGGGACTGAAAAGTTATCCCAGACAATTTAGTAGGTTTCCCTACTATGAGCAACTAAAAATTATGCATTTGTTTGATACAATGCATATCGTAAAGAATATACCGTAATCTATGGAAAATATTGAAGGGAAGATACATGCAAAGAAAATTGTCAAAATTTGTAGTGACATTTAGGAAGCCAATCATGCAATAAAAAATTTCATTCAATTAAATAGCGATGGAGACCAAATTAATATAAGTTCCCTTCCTTGGTTATTAATGGAGCAGCAAAGCAATGCTATAAAAGAAGTCATACAAAAAATTTGATTTCCCACAAGATTTGTTGCGAACATAAATAATATAATAACAAAGAAAGGTGAATTTGGGTTAGGGATGAAAATGTATGATTGGCATACCTTCATTAAGGTAATTATTTTGGTATATTATATACACTTGTATACTACATGTACTTTTCAATTTATTATTTTTACTACTTTTGGAAAAATAATGAAAAGATCATTTTATGATTGTTGCAATATGTTCTACCTCTCTCTCCTAGACAACTTCAACAACAATGTCAAGAAAGTTATATATGATCTTGGAAAATACATGAGGTAAGTATTGATATTTATTCAATTCATTGTATAGATCTTATAATTGTCATTTGTTCTACTTGTTATGTAATATATTGTATATGTTTGTTAAATAGCATTAATATATTTGCACCGTGAATCACTTGTAGATGGTTGTCATCTAAAGAAATCTATAAAGAAGATATAAATTATTGGAAGAGAAAAATTCCTCATCTAATGTGTGAAATGAAAAAGTGTCTACCTTTGACATTTTTCAATGCACAAGAACACTACCTCATACACCAAGTTGAGGAGACTGAATTATGTGGACCTGTACACACAAGGTCAATGTGGATGGTTGAGAGGCACTTGAAATTTTTGAAGGCTCTGGTTAGACAAAGAGCACATCTTGAGGGTTCTATGTTGGAGAGATATATGGTATACCAAACCATGGTGTACATTAGTGAATATCTTCCTAAGTTTGCAACAAAGATCCATGTAGATCGCATTTGGGATCCCAAATCCATTAACAAATTCGAAGGGGAGTATCTGATGGGGAAAGGTAGATTGAGGAAAGTGAGGTAATTATAAGATGGCCATGGAGATTAATTGGAGTACATTTTACATATGGTTTTTATGTATATCATACTTATTTAATTATTAATCTTCAATATACATCAATTATAAATTAAGGCCGTATACCATGGTAATTAACTAATTATACTTCATTCATGAATTTCAATTTTTTTTATACAGATGGTCAAGAGTGGGATGCACTAGTTACATTTGTACGTCACAAACAATCTTGATTGGATGACGGTATGGATTGAACGATGTCAACAATCTAGTTGCACATTAACATGGGAAGGTGTGGCTTCATTGGTTAAAGACACTCATCGTAATGGAGATTCCAATGTTACACAAAGGGAAATTGATTTACCATATGGTTTAAGAGATAAACAAGTACATATAAATATATTAATCACCCATATTATTTAATTATTTTCAATTATATTGATGTATATATATGTTGAGATTGTTTTCTTTGCATACATTTGGCCAAGAATAAATATGTTTATCAACTAATGATATTGCAATATTTTTTACATGTTTGAAATATTGTAGGGGAAACACCACAAGGCTATGTGGTGCAATGGTCATAAATTTTGAATCAAAAAGTTGGGTGACACGAAGAAAATTTGTGATTCTGGTATAACTGCAGTCTTTCAAGTGACTAATGTTTCATCTAGAAGCGACATACATCCAAAAGTCTCAGAAAATTGATCCTATGGGATTTTGGATGATATACTCAAGTGTGACTTTAAGTCCTTCAAATTAGTTTTGTTCGTTGTCCTATGGTACAGGCTATGATTGAATGAAAATGATCTTGAGAGAACTATTATTGAACATGATAATGGATTTACCGTGGTTAATACAAGGCCGATTGAGCGAGCTGGAAATGAGCCCTATGTTCTTCCAAGCCAATGTGAGTAGGTATTTTACTCAGAGGTTCCAAGTAAACCGAGTTGGTCATTTGTTGTTAGACATGATCCAAGAGGAAAGCTGATAAATTATAATGTGGTGGAAGAAGAAGATACCGAAGAACTAGAAGCTAATATAGATGATGATTAGGATCAACAGTTAGTTGATGATGTGCCTGACGAAGATGTCGAAGAGGGGGAACTAGATCATGATGATGTAGGAGTTAATGTTGATGAAGAAGATATCCATGTGGATGAGGACATTATCAAAACTGATATCAATGATGATGATGATGATATGACCAATCCTTACAATGTTGAATCTGGATTGGATGATATAGACAAAGAATTGGATGAAGAAGAAGATCAATGACATTGAAATGTATGAGTTATGCGATTATATTATCTATTTGATATTAATTTCTTGATAGAATTATATTTGACTTATGTGGTTACATAATTAATTCATGATGTTTTTAATTTTTATGCCATTAAATAACTAATTTAATGATGTACTTTTTAATGTTTGAAAGGTCAAAAAATTAAAACATTTCAATAGTGATGTTAACAACCTTGAAATTAGTGTGTTTTATGTTTCATGTGATCATAAAAGATTAAAAAGTAATTTGTAGAGGTGGTTGTTCAGTGGTTGAGGTGTAAATTTCTTTAAAATGCATAAAGTGATCATTGTAATGGTTGTTGATGGTTGAAAATTTAAAATACAAGCTCTTGACATTCAAAAATCTGTGTTTTTCTTCAAAATTTCTGTATTTTTCCTATTTTGTAGTACTATACAGTCACATACAGCCATATTTTGATGTGAAATCAATTCCATGTCATGAAGATATGTGTTAGCTTTGATTTGAATCTGATTTGAGGGCTTAAGGCATTGATTTGAGTTAGAAAGCTTCATTTCTTTGCGTACAGCCCGGTTACCCTGCTTTTGCGGGTTTTGTAGTCCAAATATGATATAAAGGGGCTCTTACACTTTTTGTGATTATTGTAGCTTGTGTAAGAGGCCCCATGGATACTGTTTTAATTGTAGGATGCATGAATAGGGCGTAGGATGAGAAATAAATAAGGTATAGTTGTTATCCTCAAGAGTTTTGTGAAGAAAAGCATGTGAAATGAGAGGTTCAAGCCTAGGTTTCAACAAAATATGTATGGGAGATCTAATTTTATGAATTTATCCATGTGCAAACCTAATGGGTTGTGTTTGAACACCTGAATATAAATGATATACATACACACACACACAATATATATATATATATATATATATATATATATATGTGTATGTATGTATATATGTATGTATATGTATTTGAAAATGTAAATGTAAATGCAATTACCGGATGCTCTCCTAGAACAATAAATGCAACATATCAATCATTAAATAAATCTATATCTATGTATATAAATGTGTATTTCTAAATGCAAGTGTAAATGCAAAGAGCATATGGTTTTGTAGTGTTATAGATACAACATATCCATAAATTAATGTAATTGAAATTTTAAAGTCTTCAACACATATAATATGAAATCGACCAAACTATTACACTACATGAGAAATAAATAAAAATAGTAAATGCATATGTATGTGTATTTGTAAATGTAAGTGTAAAATAAATAAGAATAATGAAAATTATAAAAGAATACTAGGGGAGACCAGTGCCTTATTGGGTATATGGAGTCTAATGAATATCTGTAAATGTGGATTTCAATAATGGCAATAATTCAAACTGTTAGGCACAAAATTTTTTTACAACTTGTGTAAAATTGCAAGTGAATAATTGACAAACTCTTCTTGAGACAGAATGAAAATTCTAGTTATGTGATTCTTTTTATTAATCCAACTAACACTTCCCAATTGTTGTGATTGATTAAAATATTTTAATCCCTACTTGAGAGAACCGAATAACTAGATCACACATATATAGCAAATGTACAATGATAAACTGAGTATAAACTTGTTATATCAATTTAAACAATAGAGAAGCATCAAAATGGAGACAATCAAATAACTACATAAATTTAACAAATATCTATTACCAAAATATTAATCTGCAACTTAGATATCTTCATTTACTCCGTCAAAATACATGCATCTGAGTCTTTGTATATGAACTCATTTTGCTAGAAAGCTATCTAATGAATATCTCCTAATGCCTATATCTATTGCATTACTATGGAACAAATATAAATAAATCAAAACTTGGAGGGGACACGTCCCTTCACAAGTGTTTTAGTTTACTTAACTAATTAAAAAAAGAGATTAGGCTCTATTTAGCCATAGATGAACATTTGATAAATGATCTAGATAATCTTATCATTCATGAGTATCGGCATCTCATAATGCATTCCTAGCCGATACTTCCACCTTTATCATCCTTTCGTTCTACTCATAGCTCTCGTCCAATGTTGAATACTTCCCTGTAGCATTTTCCAGAATTCCCTGCAGCATAAATTCACATTCTTTGATCCACTTGACTTTCTCTTTCAACTTTTCTCCATCTTCAAATAGTGTAGGCAGTCCCATATTCGTAACATCAACCGGCCCCTTTGCATCTTCTTGCAGTTCCTCATAATAGTCCTTGTGTTTCTTTATAATTTGGTTACCCATACCAAGGGCCACACTATCAGGAACATCTCTTTCATTTAATTCTCAGAACTTTTCTTGAATACTTCCATCAATTCTCTTGTGTTCCTGCCCTGTAACATGATTCTTTGAATATGCTCCCCATAGCTTATTCAACCAAATCATTAAGTTGGCCTCCCTTTTTCTGATTATTGCAGCGAGTGTATCATAGTTACCTTATGAATATGCAATTGAATCCTCCCAATGATCTTTTACCTGTGAACTTTCACCATGTGTTATTAATTTAGGAGGTCTCATTGTGACTCCTAGCATGTCCTTCAAATGATCATTTTCTCTCATGATCCTTTCATTATTCATTTTGTACATTTCCTTTTCTTTGATCAACATTTGTATTTGGGCTTTATTCAATTTTGCCACATTAATCCCAATGTCTGCAGTTGCCACAGGGTCTACCTCTCCAACCTTCAGAGTCATGACATGTCAAAATCCTTTCTTAGTATCAATCACCACTGACTTTCTATGAGGTGGATACAAGGCCCATATCATAAGTGATCCTTTATCTGAGTTATATTTGGATCCAACATATATTTATGCCACTCCTCTGGACTAAGCTTGTGTGTGGCACTATTATCCTTTAAGAAGCTATCAAAGACCAATGTAGAATTCAAATCCAACCCTAGAAAGATCATAACTCCAACATCCTCTAACATTTCCCTTCCTTTCTTGGGGGTCATATTAGCCATTTCTCTATCCACAGTTAATTTCAAATTATTTAGTAGTTGCTCCTCATTGCTTGGTGTAATATTACAATCTGTCTCCCTTATCTCCTTGCCCTTTTGCTTATATAAGAAAGATCTGAATTCTGAAGAATTCACAAATTCATTGTCTACTACAAATGACCTATATGCCATTTTTCTGGTGTTTGTATCTTGGCTCTCTTCAACACTTGGTTCTCTAGGAGGGCATTTGTAATCTTGAGTTTTTTATCTAGAAATCCTACTGGGTAGGTCTCGTGGCATATCTTCTCCAGATTCCTCATCTCCAAAAAAAGGGAACCTTGTATTCGGAAACCGTTGGTTTATTCCTCCACCACTCTCTTTGCTTCCTCTACCTCCAAATTTCTAATCATGTCATCAAACTAATAAGGCACATGATCATATCCTCCAAAGTTTATCCTTTGTTTGGTAGAATTGATATATCCCTCTGGATCAAAACCTTTTCTTGGTGGACCCTTATTCATATTATACTACATTAATTTGTCAAGGATCAAATCATGTCCTTCCTTTGCAAGCACTATAAAATCACCAAAGCATAGAGTACTAGGCATAAATGTTTGTTTCCTGAATGAACCAAAATTCATGAAAATAGAAAAATCCATTTGTCTTACAATTTCCAAATATGCAATCCTATCTAGGACTATTTTAGGCAAAATGAATGGAGAATCCTCAAAACCAAACACCCTTACCATAGTAGAATCTTCCAAGCAATACCAGTCTCTCCAACTATGATCAATTGGTCCATTAAAGTCCTTAGGTCTAAGGAAGCATTGTATTTCATCAAAAAATGAGTGTGCACAAGGATGACTATATAATTCATATATTAGATTTACAAAATATTCTTCAAAATACAGGAAAATGGAATTAGAAAACCTACTGTCTCAAATGGCAGTCCACAATTGAATGGGTAACAATTTTCCCTTTTTATCAAACTGTGAAACCTTCAACTTTTTTGGCCAAATCCCTAACTCTTGTCTGAATTACAATACTAGATGCATTAAAAGAGAATAATGAATAAGGTGAAAAATAGGGGATTTATTCTTGATTGCCATCAATTCTAAGTCAAGTCCCTTGGAGACAAATGAAGCATAGTCAAAAAACCTAAAATTATGACATTGAATGTCAGTTGTAATTACCATGGGAACAATGGAAATATACTCAGGAACTTCCATACCCAACACTTGTCCTACCGAGAAATAGGTATATCTCATATAGGGCTCAAATAAGTCCACATGGAATGGAGGCCCATCGCCATCGTCAAGTGGGACAGTTTTACCATCTTGTTTAATTCTATGTAAGGGAAACCTCCAAACCTTGTAAGTGATGTCCATTCTCCAAAACTCCTTTTCCAACTCTTCATTCACAATTTTCTCATTACACCATCCTTCCAACTTAAAAACCTCACTTATTGAAGCCTCTGATATGTATATGAACGGTTTCCTAGATGGTCTGCAAATGGCCTTAAGTTTTGAGTCATAGTGGTTGGCCAATAATTTTACCATCTCTATATTGACAAACACCTTAGGGAAAACCATCTTTCCCAAATTTAGATGCCACAAATTACAAACTGGCTCAAAACGATCTCTTCAGTGAAAGTGGAATCTAAACAATTCATAGCCTCTTATTAGGGTCCAAATATTTCCTATGTGCATGCACTTGTCATCCAATTTATCCACTTACACCCTCAATTGCATGGAGTTCCTACCTCTAGACCTAGAGCCAGGAAATTGGTCAATTATATCATGATTCAGCTTTCGTTCAACACCCTCTGGCTCAATTCCAGACTCAACTTTTTGCTTCTTACTCTTGGGGTGACTGCTCTCACTTTGTTTTCTACCTTTCAACTTCCCCGAGCTAGTGGCTTCCATATTACTTGCTTAAAATTGCAGAAATGAAAAAGTTAAAATGTAGAGGACTTACTAGTTTTGATTGAGGCCTTTCAACTGAAACAATTATTTGGCCCTTTGTTTGTCTCCTCCTTTCCTTCGCTACCAATTCACAATAATGTTCATTTTGCAATGATTTCCTTTCAATTTATGAAATTACCTGTGCTCCATGGCACCATTAATGTTTTAACTCTAGGCACAAATGTAACAAATTTTTGAATTCCTTACTATCACATCAAATGAACTAGTTGGAAAGACACCTTCAAACTTTGGGTGATCTATACATTAGGCCCCAACCAACGTTCACTAAATACTCTGCTAATCAGGGTAACACTCTACACATCTAACCGATGTTAACATTTTTCCCATATACATCACCAAGAGTCACCCCGACAATAATTTTGGTTCATTTCTTTCTTCATTAGCCTGACTTTAAGTATCGCTAACACATTTAGTGGTTCCTCTGATGTTATAAGTCTCACCGATAACTTTTCTTTTTGGTCTTGAATATGTCACCAGAACTCCTACCAATATCCTCCTATCAGTGTAACTTACCGGGTCAGGTGAACATTCAGGATTTACACCAATGGCACATGTCTCGCCGATATATTCCCAATGATCCTATCAGTGAAAGCAATGATGGTCTCGCTAATGAAACTTCATCAGTGAGACTTAAAAATTCAAGCCAGCATATATTTTTCATGCCAAGATGACTTGTCTTGCTGATAGATTCTCTTCATTGATAAGACCTGTTACCTAATTTTCACCCACAGGCTCAATCAGGCAGGATAATCATGTGATAGATCTTTGAGAGGCCAAGTGAAACATTTGCAAAAAGGGAAAAAATCCTACATCTAGTGCTAGGCCACAGGGAACTTAGCTGGAGAACCTACCCTAGGAAATTTCGGCATGAAAATCCTCTAAGGAGAAAGTCGCCAAGATTGTCATGATGTCTCTCTGACCAACAAGGGGCCTCATTGAATGGAGGCATCATCGCCAACATGTCTTACCGATGGGGTGTGGTCTCACTCAAAGGAGGCAGCATCGGCAAAGCAAGCGAGCTTCGTTGTAGGGTCTCGTCGAAGTCAAAAGGTCTCCCTAACTCTAAGGCTTTCGGTGCAGGAGATTGAGTTTGCTAGGATGTCTCGACGAAGGAAAGATGTCTCACCGAGATGAGGTAATATCGGCATAAGTCTTGTCGATCCATCAGAGTCTCAATGAATAAAACGACATCGGAAAAGCAAGTTTTCATCGCCACAAGGTCTCAGCAATTAAGAGGTGTCTCGCTGATAGAATGGGGATCCCACCAAAAGAAATGGAGCTCGGCAAAGAATATTGCCTTCGACATAATGTCTTGCCGAAGGATGAAGGTCACACCAAAGAAAACAAAGGGGCTTAGCTGGGGGGTCGTATTTGGCATAACGTCTCACCATCAGGATGAGGTCTGGCTGACAAGAGGGTGTCTTGATGATAGAAAGTAGATTCGCCATAAGGTCTTGGCGAACGAAGCTTGTCTCCCCGAAATGTTTCATGCTTGCCCAAAGATAAAGGGATCGGGGTGAGGTCTCACCGACCTAAGGATGTCTCCCCGACAGAAAAAGGAGCTTGCCGAAGGATTTGGTCTTCGGCGTAAGGTCTCAACAATGCGGGGGGTCTTACCAATAAAGGGAGCATTTGGTATAACTTTCTGAGTCAGAGAAAGGTCTCCCTGACCCGATGATGTCTTGCCAACTAGTGAACAACTCGGTGAAAGAGAAGACCTCGGTGTGAGGTCTGGGCAAAGAAGGAATGTCTTGCCAACATGAAGGAGCTTGCCGAAGAGTAAGCGAGAATCGGTATGACTAGGGAGCCTTGCTATGAGGTCTTCCTGACTTGCCACAGTCTTGCCGAATGAAATGTAGAGCTTGGTAGAATGAAGTGTGTTCGGGGTGACCTCAATCAACTCCTGCCGAAGAAAGGTGAGCTTGAGGTAAATGAAATGAGCTCCCATGAGGTCCTACCAACTCAGGAGTCTTGCCGATAGAAAAAGGAGCTCGCCAAAATATTTAGGGGCTTGGAAAAACTTCTCATCGACCCGATAGGGTCTCACCGAAAGAAAGTAAGCCCAAGGAGAATAAGTGATATCGCCACAAGGTTTAACTGACTAGTAGAAGGTCTCCCTGACATGAATGACATCGGTGTAGCTCCCGACTGTCAAAGTGATGTCTTACCGACATGATGTAGTCTTAGTGATGGAAGGCGATATCAGCATGACTAATGAAGCCGCTATGACCTCTTGCCGATGAAGGTTTCTCTTGCCAAAGAAAAATGAAATGAGCTCTCATTGGAGCAAGGAGGCCTTGCTGAGAGTCTTGCCGACCCGATAGGGTCTCAACAAAGAATGTGGAGCTCAGTGGAGTGGAGTGCGTTTGGGGTGACATCAATATACCTTTGCCGATAGAGGATGAGAAGAGTTCGCCATGTTGTCTGGCTGAATGTGATTGTTTTGGCGACCACAGAGGAGATATTGGTATGATTTTTAGGCTTGATAAGAACTCTCATCAACAGTTCCATGTTATGACGATGGTTCTAGGAGGATTTAATCGCATTGGTGAGACACTTCCAGTGTCTCGCCGAGATGCGATTCTACAGGAGGAGTTTTTGACTGCCCGAAGAATCTGTGTGGAGTATACCTGACCAATCAAAGTGATCTAAAAATGAGCCATGGCAGTTTGACCAGGATGAAGAACATCAACAGAATGAAAAGCAACGTGTATCTATTTTGAGCTCAGGAGCATTCAAAGCGCTCAGCTGAAGAGGTTCAAGGTGGACACAAGGACTAGAAATGAATGCGGTAGCTGCGAAAGATCTAAGGGCTTCTCTGGGGAATGTCTCTTCACCGACATGGACAACAAGGACATGCAGGGTGCTACATTTATTTCAAGAAAAAGATCTAAGGAGAGATCTATCCCGAGGACTAATATTTTGTAAGCCCTAAGGGGCCAAGATTTTTTCTATATATAAGGATTTTTTTCCTTTTTTGTAAATAGTTCGGATTATACACTCTGAAGAGTTAGTGATTTTTATCAATCCTTTCTCGACTAAATGTATGTTTTGTAACTCAACTAGAATCTGGAATACAACACAGATTTTACCTTAGAAGATAGTGTTCATGTCTGTACTACTCTCATTTTTGTATTTCTCTTTTGATTATGCAAGTCTTTAATTATGTTTTATAAGTATACATTCATACCTTAAAGCTGTGAAATTTATCTTTCCTTCCTAAGATGTGTATGTAGATCGAGCCTATTAAGATTGATGCATAAGTCTAAAAGAAGTTGTGTTGAGTATGTGAAACGGTTGAAGTTAAGTTTCTCAATGTATGTTCATCTTGTTTTCATTTCATAATTCCTCATCAATTCAGTGTATCACCTTAGAATTTAGTCTTCATTTTAATGCATTCTCCTTCTCCCTTTCCCTTCAAAGAATCAGTAGTTTAGGTGATAACACAAAGGAAGCCGGCCTTCTCTGGAGGTTGACCATTTTCTACAAGAAACCCACATCTTTAGAGGTCTTCCAATGTTACACTGAGGTGTTGAACATCAGTTTCAACAAGGGTGCAATTTCAGGAGATAACAAGAACATAAGCCAATCTTCCCTATATGTCTTCTTTAGTAATCCTATCTTTGAACACGAGCATAGGTGATCTTTGAATTTACCCACTGTCACATCAAATGTTCTATTGGAAAGACAATTCAAAATTTGGACAAACATTTTATTCAGGCTTGACTAACGTTCATTAAACATTCTTTTGGTCAGGGAGACATTATGCCAATATCACATAATCTATCCATCTGATTCATATAAATGTTGCCAAGAATCACCCTGATGACTATCGTGATTTGTTTGTGTCTTTATTGACAAGACATGGTGTATCGCTAAGACATTCAATAATTTTTCCAATGTTATAAGTCTCCCTGATGATTATTCCTTTGATCTCAAGTATGTCACCAAGAATCCTACTGATACAACACCTTGTGCTTTGATCGGTGAGACAAGAGAGGTTTCTTGCTGATGGAACTTCATCGGTGAGACCTATATGCATAGTATGACCTTTTCATTTCACCCCGATGGAATTTTTGTTGCCAATGAATCTCTTTATCGATGAGAATATGGACCGTGTCATCCTGATGTGTATCTTCTTATGTAATCCGATCGGTGTGACATTTATGTTCTTTCGCTGATATGCTGAAAATGAGAATATAATGATTTATGAATCGGAGAGACCTACACAAATTCTTGCCGATATAGGTTATTTGAGGTTTTTCATGATATCAAATGGTTAAGAATGATGTGATCATATGTGACTATGATGGATTATACTCAAGATAAGGTTTTCTTTAGGGAATCAATGAGTGCAAAATCTTTATAAAACTTTCAAAATTTTATAGTTCCAATAGAGGCATAAAATTTGCTGCCCCAAGGTTTCATGGGCATATGACAAGTTTAAATGCTAGTTGCTTTGTAAAATAGGCCTAATCAACCTAATCAACACAACCTAGAAAGGGTGATTTTGGTGATTTGGTCCAAAGGACTTGTACTTTCCCTTGAATTATGTTTAATAACTCCAAAATGGGTGTCTAAAACCATCAATATTTTCTCTAGTGTTTTGGGAAAGTTTTGAGTTATTGGGAAAAAACTAGGTTTGCATTGTTGCAAGGATTCAAGGAGTCAAAGTGTGAAATATGACTTTTGTTGTTTGTTAGGCTTTGAGAGTTGTTTGCATTGTTTAAATTGGTCATTATAAACTTGTTGGAAGCCTCTTAAAGGTAGGTTGATAGGTTGGTTGAGTTGAGCTTCCAAGGTCTACATCAGGTAGTTGCTATTGCTAAGGTGGATCACTCCTTTCTGAGAAGGCCATACACTTATGATTGGGTCAAATGTTCTTTTCTTTAGAAAATTCCTATTGCCTTTTTGATAGGTTATGATTTTATTATATGGGTTATGAAGCACTTATTTCAAACAAATATCTTTATGAAAGAATTATATTGGCGTGAAATTAAATATGATTTGTATTCCAATGTAAAAACTACAAAGAATGGAAACAATTCTTTCAACACATAAACTATTATGTGGTAGTCAATTAAAATGAAAAATATTACTCTATATTAGTTAGGATACACAACTAATAAAATGATCTAAATAGTCTAATAATTTCACCATTAGCATATAGCAATTTCTATAGAGTTGTAGATCTCTTCCATTTCAAAAACACAAAACAATATTAAGTAGATAATCAAACATCTTTCATTTCTATAGTGACTTATTTATCCTAGAGAAACTTTGTATATAGTATACAAATAAAACCAACAAACCGACAACTACCCCTATTTTCAAGGATTTTAGTTTTCTCCCCTTCCCGATCTCGCTAATATTGTCTAATTATTTTAAAGAGAAAAAGGGTCATAACACAACTTTATTCAACCCACTAAATAGCTTGGTTAATGAAACTTGACAAAAGCAACAAAACAATTGCTACATTTGGCATTTCATGTTGAATGAAGAGTGGTGACAATAATCTACTTATAATTTAATAAAACACTATTTTTATAAGAAGGGTTGACATTAGAAAGATAAGTGTTACTTATAGTTTAATAAAATACTATTATATTTTTACCAACATATACTATTGTATTCTTGCATGGCTTCTTATTTAATATATGGGAAGAGAAAGGAAGAGAGGTGGAGATAGAGAGTCAATGGATAGGGGGATAGGGAGGGAGAGATGGTGAGAAATAGAGAGGGGGAGATAGAGAGGGGTAGGGAGAGAAAGGGATATAGATAGGTGGAGGAGGAGAGATAGAGAATAGGGGGAGAGAGGGAGAGATAGGTTGAAGAGGAAGAGAGAAGAGAGGGAGATAGATAGGTACAAAAGGGAGAGAAAGAAAAGGGGGAGAGGGAGAGCGGTATGTAGAAAGGGAGAGATAGAAGAAGATAGGGGAGAGAGGGAGAGATAGCTCAATATATATAGAGGAAGAGGGAGAGACATAGAAGGAGCGTGATATAGAGAGATAGAGGGGGATGGTGAAAGAGATAGAGAGATCGTGATAGAGGTAGAGAAAGATATGGATAGAGAGAGATAGAGAGAGGAGTGAGAGGGAAATAAAAAGAGAAATAGAGATAGAGATATAAAGTAGGAGAGATGGAGGGATAGATGGAGTGAATGAGAGAGAAAGGGGGGAGAGGGAGAGATAGCTCAACAGATAGAGGGGGAAGATGGAGTGACATAGATAGTGGGAGATAGAGAGAGATAGAGAGCAACAAGGAGAGATATATCAATCACCCTCCCTATATCTCTATCTATTCATTCTTATCTCTTTATCTCTCTACCTCTCTCTATCTCTTTGTCTCCCTTTCTATTTGTATGTTTCTCATTATCTCCCTCTCTCTCTATATTTTCTTCCCTATATTTATCTTTGTCTCCTTAAGTGTGCAATGGGTACATTGAAGAGGTCTTAAAGGAGAATTATCATATCTTTAATCAAATGGCATGCTACCTTGAGCATAACTCCCCAAGGACACATGCCATCCTTGGATTGTTGACATGAAACAACCAATCAAAATTTAGTTTCTCTCTCTCATATTAATATTATATTAATATATATTACTATTATATTAATTATATTTTGTATTATATAAAAATATACTTATTATTAATTATTAATTATAATAATTTTATATGTATTTAATAATTTTGTTAAAGAATATAATATATAATTATAATAAGTTGAATAATTATATTATTTATTATGTAAAATATAGCTAATATATACTTAACTATATTGTAGAATATTAAAACCTAGCTAAATGGTGCCATAATTTTCAATTTAATTAACATACTCTAAAACCTAATGAAACTAGGTTGTAGCTCGTCAAATTGGAGAAGTGAAAGGTCAATACCAGCACCGAGGAAGAGTTTGGAGGAGTGAAAACAAGGTCAATACCAGTGCTGAGAAAGAGTTTGGAGTTAAAACAAGGTCAATACCAACGCTGACGAAGAGTTTAGAAGAGTGAAAACAAGGTCAATACCAGCGCCGAGGAAGAGTTTGGAGGAGTGAAATAAAGGTCAATACCAACACCAAGGACAAGGTTGAGGGCACTCAGGGAAAATCAACTACCAAGGGACACTGAGCACTATAAGTTTGGCACCCCCATTCTCATAAAATGGTATAAGATAAGACAAAAAAAATAAAATAGCTTATTCTTTCACATTTTTATCAACCAACCTTAGGTCTTGGAAAAACTCTCATAATCTACCCACATCTTGGTTGAGGTCTAGGATTTCATCACACATAGCCTTCATCTCATGAGTCTGAAGCAATTGTAGACTTAGCCCAAGTATATGCTAGGCTAAGCTAGATCTAATGAATGGAAATAAAGGCATACAATTCTTCTTTAATACCTCCACCACAAACATATGCAAGGAAGGTTCTCCTCCCTTCTTGGTAGTGATAACCTCCTCCACACAAAACCCTTAAAAATTATGAATAAAGGAATATAATCTTTGAAGAGCTCAAAGTTGATTTTCTCCTACCTGATACAATTAGTCATTTTATCCTTACAAACATTTATAGTGATTACTAGAGGTACATAGACCAATTCTTCATAATAGAAGAATTTGATCGTACTTTTCCAATTATGGCATTATGAGAAAACCTTAGGTTAAATGAATAATTCCTAGCTAAGTTCTTTAAATCATGTCCAATCGTATAAGAGAAGACCACTACTATGTGTACTTGGATACCATGGAGAAAGGCTATTTGGGCTCTTTCATCAATCAAGGTATTGTTAAGTTTTAACACCTAAAAGTGAGAATGAAGAATCTTTCCTAGGATGGTGGCCATCCCATTATAGCTCGTAGAGTTGTTAGAGATATTTTAAGTTATCAAATCCTACCATCATTCATATTCAAAATTTTGTTGTTTCAAATGACTATGAGCACTAACTTTCACTATTTGAAGATGTTGAAACCTTGTTATAGAGAACTAGAACATTGATGCAACCACTCATCCTACCTTAAAACATACCAAAAGTCTCCTAGCAATTAGACATAGGAAGATTTAAGATTACTTTAAAAAAAATTATTGCGAAAGCATAAACTTATGATGACTTAACCAGGCCTAGTACACACTCCCTCCCTGTTAACCACTTAGACATATGGAAATTAAATGTAAATTTGCTGCTATTTTTAGTCATGTAGGTGTCCAATAAACCACTTTGTGGTGTTTCCCTTGAAGTTTATTTACTTGAATGAAGAGAAAAATTCCTTTGATTACAATTAGAGAATACATTTGAGGCCTTCATTGTGTAACTAGTGGACCATAGTCACATTTAACACTTGTTACAAAGTTTGGGAATTGAAATTTTAAGTAGATTTGATTTGTGACGGACACATTTGGACGGTAGTAACAATAACTTGCAATCTATCAAGACATGATTACCTTATAACCTATCAAATTCTAGCGATGAAATGATAGATTAATCACAATGTCACCTTGGGATCACATCACCATGAAATAACTTCATCCAACATCCTTATGAGTGCAGGTACTACCAAATAGGTATTTTTCAATTCTATCTTCATCAAGTGAGGGAAATTCAGGAAGAGAAGAGGAAAGCGAGACATGTAGTAGGTCTACAAGAGGGAGATCAACTATAAGACAAAAGATTAGAAGAAAATTATGTAAACGCATGGATTTTTTTCTTGTTGAAGGGGGGTCATGTTCTTATGATGATGAGAGAATAGGTGACATCAAGGTTCCCTTGAGGTACAAACATCTATGAAAACAATGGGTACCCAAGGAACTTCCTCTAATAAACGCTAATTTTTGTGTCAACGAAAGGATATATTGCATAGCACCATCATCATTACATGGTTTGGGACTATTTTGCATGGACGACATAAAGGTTTGTTATGAAAAAGTTACTAAAATGATGGAGTATGTCAAACCCTATTACAGTTACAGAGATTGGATGTAGCTGGTTCGATATACACAAAGTATGCATAGGTATGCACTATCAGCAAATTATATACAGCTAGAAGATAAGGATCAAAATAAAGGAGTGGCTATGTACATTGACGGAAGGCCAAAAGCATTAGGGAATATTGCAGGGTTTATAAATAGTACATGACCTCGATCAACAAATAAGCAACCCAATTGCATATTCGAGGCAAGTGAGGGAAACTGTGTATTTGTATGTGTGATAAAATCACTAACTACAGGGGAAGAGTTGCTAATCAATTACAGTTTGAATCGCTTAGTTACAAACATAGTTACTATTGGGGTGGTACATACTATGTACCATTTTACCCAAGCTCCAATTAATGACTCCAATATGGGTATGTGTAGGATCATCATGGAAAAAAAGGCCCTTAAGTGGCAAAAACTTCAAAAAAATCAGTGTTAGGAAACTTGACATAAAAATTTGAATAAGTTATCTATATTATTTCAAAAATATGTAAGAATAGAATCTGTAGAAAACTAAATTTAGTTTCTAAACTACTAGGTTTATTTAAAAATAAATAAAATCTATTTGGTGAAAATTTGAAATTTCAATGCAGTAGTACTTAAATTTTAGGGAAAAAATAAGAAGTAGGTGTCTGTCTGACCACCCTAACCATAATAAAATGATAATATTTTTTTATAAGATTTTATATATAAGTAGAGGACTCATGTCTGGATGTGATGCATATTTTTTTGTAATTTTTTTCAAAGTAAATAATTAATTATGAATTTTTTATTACAACTTTTTAAAAATATAAAAACTTGTATGTCTGACCACCTTAACTTGGTCAAAAATTCATGAAATTTAATTTTTCTTTGTTTAATCCTATAGTATGTGAAGCATAGAATGTGACGCATGTTTTAGATTGAAAAAATGTGATATCGTTTGAAAGTTATAGATGTTTTTCAATCAACCTATCGATCAAGACTTTAGTCATAATTCTAATAGAAAATGAATAATAATTATTTATTAAATTCAAATTAAAGCATAATTTATATTGCTGGAAAGCTAAGAATCTCCTCTAAAAACCCTTTTTGTTTCATTAATTTTGGGTAAAGATAAAGTCGTCAGCCACATACCCTACAAATACCCATAATATTGCCACTTTTTGGCCCACCATGATCCTGCACATACCCATATACCATTTTATTCTTATGTTTTTTTTCGTAAGTCTATTGGTTTCATTTCGGTAATCATTTTTTATATTTATTTTTGTCAAAGTGGGACATTGATCGTACGAGGAAGGCTCCGACCTAGAGCATAGATCACGATGTATCTTTAGGCGCTTCTACTTGATAGGTTTACCTCATTGTAATTTTACAAATTAGATATGAGCAAAATGTTTTATTATTATGTTTTTTTCATAATTTTATTGGATTAATTTCAATAATTTTTTTAATATTCTTGTTGTAGTCGACTAATTGGGGAAAGGTACAAGTAGTAGATGAGAGCATCCATATGGAGGTACAATCAATATTATGTGATGATGACATCGCTTATTCAACAAACCCTCTCGATATTATAAGGAAGACCCCAAAAAAATGCAATGAAGAAATCCTTAAGTTGTTATTCATAGTGCGTCAAACAGATGAGATATGAGAGAGGGTTAAAATATTGATTGAGAGAGCACAAAACTTGCAAGTAAGTTGTCATGAGGTCTTCAATTATAACATAAGTTCATTCATGGTTTTATATTTTGTACTCTTTTATGTCATGAATTAAAATGTGTTGTTTTTACAAGATTTTTTATGTCAGGAGCTCATGATGCTCCTGGCCATGATCAGGGTACTTCAAGTGCTGCCCGAGGAGTAGGGGTTGGTACAAGTTTCCATCCTGATCTTCTTTCACATACATCACATCATCTGGCCCCATCATTCGTGCCTTTATTGTCATCTAAAATGTCGGCAATGCATACAATGTAGGAATCTATTAGTGCACCCTCTGACAGTGAACACATGCCAAAACATGTGTCAGGACATGTACCTAGGGATGCAGAGGCCACTAGTACTAGTGATGTTTTAGTAGCATTTCTTGGATCTTCCCGTATTACTAGTACGAGAACATTGTTAGTCACATTTGTGGTGACCAAGGATTTTGTTCCCATAAAGATAGAGAAGGTCCCAAGTACTTTAAAAAAATTTAATTATTATTATATATAATCTAATTGAAATTTACTTATTGATCACTCTTTTTAGACTATTGATCCCATGATCATTTTGCAGGAAATGATGCTTTTAATAAACATCTAAGTGATATTACATTGGAGCTCTTCAGGCCCACCATATGTACACAGTGTAATTCCCAAAATCAAGATTTAAAACATGAGCTCATTAACTGTTTAGTTGTGTTGTTCGATGATAAAACATTCAACTGAACCAAGGTCCTTAAGAAAGTTGGTACCTATCTAAAGTATTTGAGGGACCAATATTGGTCACATTTAGAGAAGAACAAAAAGTATGAGTTTCCCCCCATGATTCTAGAGAGGGAGTGGAAGGACCTGGTGTTGGATGGAAAGGAGAAGGCTGAAAAAAAAAAAAGAAAAACACCATCGGACCAAGGAAGGTATGTGATACTATCAACAATGTAATTATATACTGATTACTCTTTCTTTTTACATAATCTAATGTATTTCAAACTTTTCATAGGCTTCCCAACACATTGAAGGCAACAAATGAAAGACTAGAAAAACATGGGCAACACAAACTTGGCTCTAGTGGTTATATGAAATTAGCCACATGAATTGTAAGAATCAATAAATGAAATATTGCATCCAAATAATAAATTGCAAACAATTTTGGTTTTATCATACCATAGAAGTAAAATTCATGATCTTATGCAAAAATGCAGGGCTCTGAATTCAACAGAGTGCCCACAGAAGAGGACCTGAAGATTTCCTTCTAGCAAGGCTATGGAGTCGTGGTTGAACACTTAAGAGTCTTGACTGGGAAAACACAATCTTCCACTACATCCAACACGCAGGTAAATAAACTCAATAAAGTTTATTTAAAATTGAATACTTGTGCAATCTATTCAATATTAATTTCAACCATAAAGTAATTGCGTTCCTATTTGTTTTAAACATACAAGCAATGATAATACTACACATGACATTGGAATGCAGCCTGGTGAGGGTGCAACATAACCTGTAGATGAAGGTCATGGTGTGCATCTCGGTACTAAATGTATTCATGTGCTATACAAAATGCAGTATGGATTAATACAATTAAACATCTTTAAATGCAATTGGTGTATTAGTTAATGTAACCATTCATGTTTCAACTTTAGAGCATATAGAGGGTGATCAACATGTTGAGCATGATCAGGCTAAAGAAGATCAGGAACATGATGTGGCCCCATCAAGTAAAGAGGGCCACTCTAATGTTCTTTTAAACATATTTAATTGCAATTGGTGTATTAATTAATGTAACCTTTCATGTTTCAACTTTAGAGCATGTAGAGTGTGATCAACGTGTTGAGCATGATCAGGCTAGAGAAGATCAGGAACATGATGTGGCCCCATCGGTAAATAGGACCACTCTAATGTTCTTTAAAACATATTTAATTGCAATTGGTGTATTAATTAATGTAACCTTTCATGTTTCAAACTTTAGAGCATGTAGAGTGTGATCAACGGTTGAGCATGATCGTGCTAGAGAAGATCAGGAACATGATGTGGCCCCATCAGGTAAATAGGACCACTCTAATGTTCTTTTAAACATATTTAATTGCAATTGGTGTATTAATTAATGTAACCTTTCGTGTTTCAACTACAGATCAAGATTTAGAGGGTGTTTAGCATATTGAGCATGAGTCTATAAGAGAAGTTCAAGAACATGTGTGGACCCATCAAGTAAAGAGAACCACTCTAATTTTCTTTTAATTAATGAAATACTTGTAACAATAATAATAAAACATATCAATTTAACATTTCTTTGTTATTGCAACAGACCCCCCCTTGCAGTGGCATCTAGGTCATGAGTACATGACTAGGCATACATTAAGATCACGAGCAGAGGGTAGAACAACTGAAGGGGGGATAGATGATTTAGAAAATGATACTCCACTTCATATTTTTTTAGCTTCAAAAAAGAAACAAGAAAAAAGTGATTGTAATCATATTATGACAACCATATTGTTGATAATATGTAAAAACTGAAAGAATGAATGTGAATATGTTAAGGAATGAATGTTATATGTTAATGAATGAATGTTATATGTTATTAATGGATGAATGAATGCATGTTATATGTTATTAATGGATGAATGAATGATTAATGTTATATGATTGGGTATGGGGAATTGAGAGTGATGTGAGGGGGTGGGAAGCAGCCAAATGAACTTCCACCATCACGTGGTTAGCCCTGTTAAGTAGAGAATATTAAACTATTCTCGAAACAAAGAGAAGCTCAATAAGGTAATGCACTTTTCAATTTAATAAATGCATCATTTGATGCATCAAACCAATATGAAAAGATGAAAGAAAGTGCTAACTTTTCACTATGGTGGGAGAAAAATGATTCTTTATACCCTGAATCCATGCTCTGCATCATAATTTGAAGTTGTTTCCATTCCAATGTTTTGAGTTTAGTTTGTTTGTATGGATTTGTATGAATACCACATTGTGTTGTGTGTGGATTTGATTTTAAAGCTTTGTTTCTTCTATTTTTAGTGGTGACATAACTCTAAAATTTGACTTTTGTGCATAACAGGTTAGTAGAAAAATTGATAGCTCTGAAGGGTTTAGAGGCTCGATTGAGATAGATACACGGATATTTGGATCTTATTGTTGATGGGAGGCTTCCACTTAACCATGAAATTTTGTACCATCTGTAGGAATGCAAAAATTTCTCTACTTACATTCATTCTTGATCATAAATGTTCTAAATGATATTAATGCTTCAAACTTAAGATTTGTTTCATTGTTATAATGATCAAAATGTTATACTTTGCTATACATTCAAGGATTATCTTGCCCCCTACCCTTTGCTCTTTCCCCCCTCCTTTTAATTATTTTGTTTGTCATAAAAGATTAACATTTATGTCTCATTTCCACAAATTTATTTGAAGCTCTAGGAGTGAATAAAAATATGTAAAAGATGATGGATTATGTCTAAAAAAAAACTTTCCATCTTATAGCTAATTAAATCCTTAGTATTTAATGAGTTTAGAGCTCAAATAGTAGCAATAAGGGAGCCTATGAGAAGATTGAAATTTAAAACATCGCTTTGGTATTTTTCCTTAGGCAGTAAAATGATATTTTGAGTAATACAAACCTACACACACATTGATATTTTTCGGCATTGCATTGAGGAAATTGTTTTCTCTTATACCTACCCCCGGCTAGACATGGAGGTATATAATATTGGTTTCTGGGTTTTTTCTGTAAGTAGTTCATTTCACAAAGGAAGACTCAAATCTTCTTAATATCCTATTAGGGGTGAAATCATATGAGTCACTTGCTGAAGGCACCATTTTGTATTCATCCAAAAACTGGTTTGTTCTTTTTTTTTATGTTTCTTGCATGTGTTTTTTTAGGCTTTAGAGATGTAGCTTAGCTCTTTCCTTTGCACTTTTCATCTATTTTGATGATTATAGTAGTTTGTCCTCATATTTTTTTATGTAGATCTATTTGTAACCTGGTTTTCTACCTATCAATTTGAAAACCAGTCACATATTAAGGACTATTTCACTAACTTGTAGTCATCCATTACTTCATATGTTGCAAGTTGTGTCTGTGTGCCAATAAATCCTAATGATTGTAAGAACTTTAATGCTACAAGTGTACCCACTCTTTCTCAAGTAAAAGTCTTACCTTATTTTATAGTACTTTCAATGGTTAATTGAAGGTGCTTCTTTAGATCTAAGATAGTTGAACCCTGGATTAAAATATGGTATTAGATGGGCAGTATAATAATAAAACTGAGGTCCATTGAACACAAATTATGAACATAATTTACTAGACTATGAATAGTGTTACAATTATAATTATTTTTCCTTTACCTACCTCTCCATTAATGAAAAAGATAGCAAATATTGCAAGTTCATTACATGTCTCATGTATGTGTTAGTATTTTAATTTTGTTTAAGTTATTCAAGAGCTTGATTAGGTTAAGAATATGTTCTACAAGCTCTATTCTCTTGACATTGCTCAACATTTTCCCTACACATTTTCTCTTCAATATAGACGTTTCTTAACTCCTTCCCTTGTTAGCCCTTGGTTGTTCTCAAGTCTAATGCTTTTCCTATATATCTTTTAGTCTATATGTATGATCAGTCATCTCTTATGAAGCATGGATAACCTTTCATGGAATTGTTGTTGTCATTATACAATTGCCATTGTGAGAATAAACATTTAATTTGTATGGAAGTAAGTCTTTTTCATATTATTTGACTTGGTATTGTAAACTTGTCTTTGCAGGATTCTCTAGGGGGAATAGTAGAATTGTGATGATAGGTAGAGTTTTAGAACACCATAAATCATTTGGCATTATCAATATATTGCTTATAGAATACTCTATGCAAGTAAAATGGAATGTGCAATGATAATTAGTCTCGAATTCAAATATGAATATAAGTACATTACACAAGAAGATGGTATCTATTCTATGATTTCAAGAACCCCAAAATAAGAAAATTAATAGGTTTCATCTATTTACTTGCTCTTAGACACTTGTTTAATTGGTGAGACCCTCAGAATGTCTTGTTGATAACCAACAGTGTTCAAAACTCCTGAAGAGGTCAGATTGGTGTGATATTGGATTTGTCTTGCCAAGAAAATTCATTGACAAGACATGGACTATTAGAGTGAGTTTTCTATCCTGTGTCGATGATTGATCTCTCACCGATGGGTTGGCTTTGGTGGTCATTGCCAAGAGTCTCCGTGATGGCATGGTTTAGGTCTATTTAAAACTCCTGAAGAGGTCAGATCGGTATGACATTGGATCTGTCTTGCTGATGGAAGTCATCAGCAAGACATGGACTGTCAGAGTGATTTTTCTATCATGTATCAATGATTGATCTCTCACCGATGGGTTGGCTTCGGTGGTCATCACCAAGAGTCTCTATAATGACATGGTGTAGGTCTATTTAAAACTCTTGAAGATGTCAGATCAGTGTGACATTGGATACGTCTTGCTGATGGAAGTCATCGGCAAGACATGGACTATCGGAGTGAGTTTTCTATCATGTGCCAATGATTGATCTCTCACCGATGGGTTGGCTTCGATGGTCCGACGAAGTTGTTATAGTTGCGACAAATTTTTTGTCATAACTACTTCCCCATTTCGTCAAAATTGCACCAAACTTCTGGTGTTGTTTTGATGCTTTGGAAGACGCATGCCAATTGTGTTTTGGTTATATTTCATCGATGGATAAACAAATTTTTCATCGATATTTCAACGAACAACATAGCCATTTTTTGTGCCAACGATCGACAAATCTGGGTCGTTATTTTGAAGTTTAATTTTTGGTCAAGAAATCGACGAAAATTTGGCAACGAAAATTATTTCGGTTTGTCAGTATTCTGACAAAATTTTGTCGAAATACCGATGAACTTTTGTTGGAAATGGAGTCAAATTCAGTAGTGTTACGATGAAGGGTTGCTGCTAATACATGGTCAATGTAAGAATGTCACATCTCGAACTCTAATGTAGGATTGCTTTTGGTTTTGTGTGGATTTGTTATATGATCTGATGTGTGTGGTAGAGTAATAATGAATACTATGGTATTTTGGTGTTTTGGTGTGGTGATATATGAAAGTGTTTACTTAAATTATGAAAGATGAATAGTATCAAATGTGCTCTATTTTGAAAATGAAGCAAAATAGAATAGAAATATTTGAATTAATGTATTATATTGTTTTGATTTATATCTTTATGGGATACTAATTCAATTTATTGTTGTGTGCCTGAGTGCACTTGAGATGCAGGTGGTCAAAGACCAAGGGTGTGATTAAGGAGAGGAGGTTAGCTTCTTAATAGGATAAAGCAGGATTTCCTCTCCTCTCGATCACACACGAGCACTTAGACTCATGTAGAATTGCATTTAGGAATGATAATTTTAGTAAGATTGTTTTGATTATTTGCAAAATAATTGATGATTAGTCAATTAAATAAATAGTGAAATATAAGTGTGACAAAGTAAAAGAATTAATTATAATTATAATTTAATTATAGATTTTATTTTTAAATGGTTGTGCATGATAAAATATGAGTGAGTATGTTATCTTTCTTCTAACTTGTGTTAATACTTGAGATAATAAATTAACTTATAATTAGAAGATATTTATTTAATTATTAGATAAATACTTACATTGTAATTTAAAATTAGTTTTGGGTAAATATTCCTGAAAAGGAGATTTATTAGCAACTAAAATTGAACATTATTTTATATTTTTTATCTGAGCACTGGAAATGGAAAAGATAACTTATATCTTATTTTTATTTTAAAAATATTTTCTTTCATTTTCAAGATTAGGTTTAGAAGCGGAAAAGGGGAAAACCTTATTAAGGGAAAAGAATTCCCGAGAGAGATAATTGTTCTTGATATTCTTCTTGAAAATAATACTCTACAAAAAAAAATGCCTTTCATGGCTTCCAAGTAAAAAAAAAATCTTTCATAAGTTTCAGAAGATTTAAAATTAGTATGAGAAAGGAGTTAATAAAATAATAGGAAAAGGAGAGGAGAAGAAGAAGCTCTTTCGGAAAACAAGTTCCAGAAGAAGCAAAGAGAGAAGATTTGACTGGAGAGAGAAGATTTGACTGGAGAGCAACTATAGTTGGAAGAAAAATATCCAAGTTTCTAATTCTCTTTCGATGAATTTAATTTTCAAGTGTTTGAAAAATAATAGTATTGTTGAAAGATTGAATTTCAAGTGTTTGTTGTGGGAAGTGTTTGAAAAATTGTGAAATTGGTGGAAATTTCCCATTCTTTTGTATACATTTGTAAGAATTTTCACAACTTCTCTGTTACTAGACTGGGGTTTCTTTCCTTAGCAAATCTTTGTCCAAAATCCTATTTTAGATTATGAAATCTTTATACAGAAATTCTAAAATATAAATATATATATACACATACTTCCCTGTATATGTATACAAATATATATATATATATATATATATATCTAAAAAAAATTAGCTACTAGAAACATTGCAATAGATCGAATGCTATTCTTTGAAGTTTGTGTTTTAATGAAACAAGGAAAACTACAAATTGGGCTTAACCCAGCCTCACCCCATGGCGGGAGGGGGCTACATTGTGGAGGGACAATGCCCTACATAGGCCGTGGCCTATGGAGGTGGCATTTCCCCCTCACAGGCAGTGCCTTCCCCATGGGGAGACGCATCGACCCTTTAGTTATAAACAGTGTTTACGCCATACTTGATAGTTTTTTTCTCTAAAGTTTGCATTTGGATTTTTGGTTTTTTGTTGTTTGATAAATGTAGATTATGTATGTATATAAGTATGTAATATATATATATATGTAATAGACACATGTATAAATCTGGGAATAAACATTTATATCTGAAAACTTATACTACGTAAAATATATACATATAAGCATATATATACATATATATATATATATGTGTGTGTGTGTGTGTGTGTGTGTGTGTGTGTGTGTGTGTGTGTGTGAAATGTATGAATATATATATATACATGCAAATGCACCTATATATATACATATATCTCTATATATAGTAGGAAATATATATTTATATACATATATAAATTTGGATATTTTTAATGTCTATTTTAAAAAAAAACTAAGTTGAAACCATACATTTTGTTTTTCCATAGAATTGGTAATGATTAAATAGAAAAGTAAATATATATATTTACGTTAACCGGGTGTATAAACCTAGATATTATTGTCTATTTACTTTCCTCTGGAGAATAAACAAGTTTCCTAATTAGAAATGTGTAATTTTAAATCTGACTAAGAGTAAGTAAAAGTTCTGAGTTAGAATTATATTCATTTCTAAATTTTGACTTAATTTACTTTTGCATATAAAGTTAGATATGTTTGTATTAAAATATGTGGGCAAGCTATGTTTTCCATCTCATACTTATAAGGTTGATTAGTGTAATTTTTCTTCCTGAATTTATATGGATTTATTATTTTGATCAAAATTATTCAAATAGGAGTTAAAACTTGTGAGTTTATACATGCTCTTTTCAAAAGGCTAAATTTAGATTGTTTTGTAAGAATAGAAAGTGAATTGCAAAACCAACTGTATGATGAATTTCACTTAAGTTAGTGTGCTAATGTGAATCTAATTGAGAATTTTTTGTGTACATTGTATTTGATGGAATTCCTTTGAAGTAGAGATGTCTAAAATTTGAATGAAAACTATAAATGGGAAAATATGTTATTTATTACTTTTTTTGAGAAACTTCCGGGATAGGATTTTGAAGGTGGACCCACAGAGATGGTAGTTTTATCTTTTCTAAAATTATCATTTATTTTATTTATGCTTGGCCAAGCACGTGCACCATTGAAATAGATGGAAATAAAAACCTAGAAATAAATATACGTAGGTCTCTTCCACCTCCTGTTTGCAAGAAATATGTTATTCTCATGTTAGGAATGCATATAGGCATCAGGCTTGCATCAAGAGTTCCCTCCTGCTTTGTTGTTTCAAGTTGCTAGGCTCCTCATGCAGGGTCGGGGATTTCTTCGAGTTAGGAAGAAACCTAGGGAAGTCTTGTACTTCTTGGTTGGGTGGAAAAGGTGCCTTAATTACACTCTTGGCCCCAGCTTGCAAGAAGACCAGTGGTGTCATGGCAGTTGAGGTTCAGAGTTTCTTATGATATAGATGCATTCATGTATTATTTTTGAAAGGATTGTATAGCCCACTTGTGAAAGTAACTCTATTTGACATTCATTAATGTAACATTGAAATAGATGTATTGAATGAAAGATTTTGATGTAACATTGAAATAGATGTATTGAATGAAATATTTTGACATAACATTGAAATAGATATACTGATTGAAGGTTATTGATGTAAATTGAATATGAATGAGTTTATAGAAACTCAATGATACACTATTTTCATATACACATGTATAGATGTAAAGAACCTTGAAGTAGATGCTATGTATTTATTTTGGATACATGAAATGAAATTTATTACTAATTTTTCTTTTGAGCTCTTTTGGGAAGCTCACATTCTTTGCATCATTTACTTTTACTTTACTTGAAATGTAATGAGTTTTTGGTAACATATGTGGTTTAATTATCATCATATTTCAAGAGTTACAAAGAATTGGATATCATGCATGTAGGAATGGATAGTGGAGTGTGTTTAGGAATAGAAGATGGATTGGTTGACAGCTTGGAACCTTTGACTCTCCAAACTTGGGAAGATGAGCAATGATGGGTGGATATAGAAGTGTGCATGTAATTAGGACCAATTACTTGATATACTTTGTACGTCGCTTGGGAAGCCTGCTTTTGCATTTGTGGACATCTTTGATGGATACATTTCCCTTTTTTATTTTTCCCCATACTTTCTTTGACTAATGGAGTTTGGTAGGGATAATCTTTCTTTGTATTCTTTGGTATCCATGTGTATTTGATTTTTCCATTATGCTTCTCTAGTTCTTTTCCTTTAATGATGTTCTTCTTGCTTTTATTCTCATCCTTCTTTTGATGTTGGTCCCAATTTTTGGATGGGGTGATGGTTGGATGAAGATTTGTGACATGGTTTGTTGTAGTATTGGCATTGGTTTCACCAAAAGGACTCTTTGTGCTCCCTATGTTGATGCTTGCACTAGATAAAATTGCCCCCAGTATTATAGAGGTATCACTGATATGTTTAGACCCCTTAATTGTCAAATAACCAAGACCTTGATGCTTAGGATTTTCAATAATCTACACTGGTTCTAGGATACCCCATTCATGTAGGCCTAATCCTCTGCCTTGATAATTCATCTATTGAAACATTTTATTTGCAATAGGATATGATTTACCTTGGAAACAAGGTGTTAATCCTTCTCTACTCTATTGTGGATCTTCAAGGGTGATAGGTTCTTCATTGTTAAGATATCTTTCCCTAGAAAAGGTAAGTGATCCAAGTTTATAAGTGATAGGATCCTCCATAAGTGGGATAACTTCATGATTCATATCCTTGGCTTGATCTTGTGAAATAACATATTTTAATGCTTCTTCAAGAGGTATCAATGATTCACTTTCTATGTAAAAGTCTTCCTCATGATTCATTTTTGATATGCCTTCATAGGATGTTTCTAATTCACAACTTCTATAGAAACCTTCTTCACAACCCATTTCTAATATGTCTCTACATTTTCTATATCTTGATTATGTGTACAAATGTTAAGAGTAGGAGACTTTTGTTCCTTGGTAATCATATAAAGAGTACAAGACTCTTGTTTTGAATGAAGATCATCTACAGGTCCATTAGGAGTAAGCATATCATGGGTAGACAGAGGAATATGTGCTATATGGATATGATCATCATTTGTGACATCTTGTATATATTGGAGAGTGTCCATTAGATCATTGTAGTATCTTGGAGATATAAATTCCTAATCTTGATTAATTTTTGAATGACTTTTGACATGCTTTGGATCAATTTATTGTCATGGGTCAATTTCAAAGGATGGATTGCTTATAAAGGGTTCTTGAATATCTTCATTAGGCATAGGAAGTGTCTCAATATCCTCTTGATCTTTGAGTGAATTTGGACCAAGTGTTGAGTTGAGGATTTCTTCAATAATTGTAACCATGAGGTCAAAGGATGTCAATATGTCTTGGAAAGGACCATTGCTATACTTTGGTGAAAGATGTTGAACATGCTTTGGAATAAATTCTTGAGATATGTCCTCTAACTCATTAGGTGATGTAGAGACATTTTCAACATGATCATTGGTCGATGGATCATGGATTATGTCAATAGGATCAAATAATTCTAGCACTCCTTGAAAAAGGTCATTGTTGAATATTGTTGAGGAGTTTTGATCATGACTAAAGAGTGACTCTTGATGTAGATTGTTGGATGAGGTAGAAACATCTTCAATGTGCTCATTGATGGAGAAATCTTGACCATTGTTTTCAACAATTGTAGCAGAGAGATTGTCAATATTTTCAACCATAGGATCAAGTGATGTTAATATTTCTTGAATTGGATCATTGTTGGGTATTGTTGGTGGATTTTTATCATGATCGAAAAGTGACCCTTCATATATTTTGATTTGATCATTGGATGAGGTAGAAATATCTTCAGTGTGCTCATTGATGGATAGATCTTGATCATTGTTTTCAATGATTGTGGTGGAGAGATTTTCAATGTTTTCAACCATAGGATCAAATGGTGTTAAAATTTCTTGAATTGGATCATTGTTGGGTATTGTTGGTGTATTTTGATCATGATTGGAAAGTGACTCTTTATATATGTTGATTTTATTGTTGGATGAGGTGGAAACATCTTCAAGGTTCTCATTGATGGATAGTTGTGATTGATCTTGGAGATGTGATGGTTGATCTTTGAGATGGAGTGATTGGGTTTGTTGTTGATGTTGTTGATCTTGATATATCCAACCTCTTGAAATTGGAGATATTGTTCTTGATGTGGTTGTCGACACAACTCAATGCTTTGATGACATGGTTTCATCAATGGAAGAGTGTATTGATTTTGGGGTGGAGATGTCTCTTGGCGCAACGAGTCAATTATTTTGGCAAGTGTAGCAATTTGATCTTGCAAAATTTGACCTTGATTTTGATCTTCACACCCTTGATGTAATTGATTTGGTTCTTTTTCAAGAAAATTTGGAGTGTATACTTGTGGTTTTTATATGGGATCATGGACAAAATGATTTTGGATAATGTCCTCATTTGGGATGATGTTTAGATCTGGAATTATAGGTTGAAATTGAAAATTGATATGGTTTAGAATCACATTGCCTTGATTTAGGCAACTTTGATTTTTCTTGGTGTTACCTTGACTCAAGGATCAATACATTGAGTCATTAACATATTGTTTGGACTTTGAACAACATTCTATGATTCACAAACATATCTATCCCAAACTTTACCAAGTGTGGATTTGAAATGTTCATGTTTGGTAAACTTGTACTTGGTATATTCACTTTTTGTATGTATGGATTTGGTGGGATAATTTTTTTTTTTTAAAGACTCATGCATTGATTGTTTGGTTGATAGATTTGTAGGTTTGGAATTGGGTATGTGTAGGATCATCATGGAGAAAAAGGCCCTTAAGTGGGGAAAAATTTAGAAAAGTCAAAGTTAGGCAACTTGACATAAAAATTTGAATAAGTTATCTATATTATTTCAAAAATATGTAAGAATACAATCTATAACAAATTGAATGTAGTTTCTAAACTACTAGGTTTTTTTTTCTTAAATCTATTTGGTGAAAATTTAAAATTTCAATGCAGTAGTACTTAAATTTCAGGGAAAAAATAAGAAGTAGGTGTCTGTCTGACCACTCTAACCACAATAAAATTATAATATTTTTTTAAAATAATTTAAATATAAGTAGAGGACTCATGTACCAATGTGATGCATATTTTTTTGTAATTTTTTCCAAGTAAATAATTAATTATGAATTTTTTTATTACAACTTTTAATAAATATAAAACTTGTATGTCTGACCACCTTAACTTGGTCAAAACTTCATGAAATTATTTTTTTCTTTTAAAATACTATAGTATGTGAAGCATAGAATGTGATGCAAGTTTCAGATTCAAAAAATGTGATACCGTTTGAAAGCTATAGATGTTTTTCAATCAACCTATCAATCAAAACTTTAGTCGTAATTCAAATAGAAAATGAATAATAATAATTTATTAAATTCAAAGTAAAGCATAATTTATATTGGTGAAAAGCTGAGAATCTCCTTTAAAATCCCTTTTCATTTCATCAATTTTGGGTAAAAAAAAGGTCATGATCCACATACCATACACATACCCATCATATTGCCACTTTTTGGCCCATCATGATCTTGCACATACCCACTTTGATTTAAATCTACCATAGGGAAAGGTGTTCCAAAATTTAGATTGGGCATACTCACATTTATTGTACCATTGAGGTTTGTAGGACATAATGATCCCATGTATGGATTGTATAAGTTTGACTTTTGATAATCAATCGGCATTGTAAGGCTTTGATAGTTCAGTTGATTTAGATTACTCATGATGTATGAATCAAGTTTATATTCCATGTTATTTTTGTGTTTTTACCTTGTTGAAAAAGTGGACCTCTAAGGTGTTCGTGACCAATGATGAGATGAAGTGTAATAACCCCATGTTTCTGATACTATTTGCTATTATTGTTTGTTTTTATATGTTAGTGTGATACTGAATTGTGTTGGTGATTGATTCATCGTTTTGGTGTGTGCGGATGCATAGTTTAGTTGATTGCTACAATTGATATTATTATTATGATTTATGATACTCTGTATGTAGGGTTTGGATTATTTTATTAGGTAATGCTTTCTCTCTAATGTTTTATATGTCGATGTGATAATCCTATGGTGATCATGTTATTTGAATTCAGTATTATTTTATAATGTAATGGTTAAATAATTAGTAATGATGCAGTAGTTAATGTTATCTTATGATCAATTTGGTTAGAAATGTTAGTTCATCATTGATATTGTAATTGTTAGAATAGATTAGGTGAGAGGACAGTGTAGCATCACTCGTTCACGAGTGCCCTGCTACACTGCAATTCCTTCTCACGGTAGGATGTTGATTATATATATATACATGTGCTACTTGACGTTTATTTGGATGCAGTATTGTAGGATTAAGTCTCGATTCCACCTGCTTCGGCAGGACATGGCGAGCAATAAATTAACCCAACGCAAAAAAAAAAAAAAGTTGAAAAAGGGAGTAGGTTTGGAAGTGTCCCCATCCCAAGTTCGTCATCCTGTTGTACGTTGTTGTGTCATGACTAAAGTTTTTTTGTTCTTATTGATTGTGTAGTTTGATTGTTGAGGTATTCATTTTATTTATGGTTCATGTTTATTTAATTAACCTTTTTTATAAGATAATTGATTAAAGTTGTCTAGTTGTTTTGATTTAATTGTGAGTTAGAAGAATGTTAAATTTAAATATATAGTAAATTAAAAAGTGATTTAATTTATTAAAAGAGTAAATAATTATTTTAAATTAATATTGTTGATAATAATTAAATTAAATGAATATGATAAGGATAATTAAATATTATCTTTTTATTAATATTAAATTAGAAAATCATGTGGAGATAATATCTTGATTAAATAAATTATTTTAATTAAAATTGTAAGATAAGTGTGCTTTTAAAAGCTGGAAAAAGGACCAATAAGAGGGAGACTTTTTGAGAAAAGAAAGCAGAAGAGCTTTATTGATCTTTATTTTGATTTATTATTTTTATGAGGAGATTATTCACACACAGAAGTTTTTGCTCTGAGGTTTTGGAATCTGGAAAAGAAAGAAATAAATAAATAAAAAAGAGAGATAGTTTTTGGTTTGGTTTTTCTGGGAAAAATTATTGTGGCTTTGGAAAGAAAAGATATTTTAGAAGATTATTGAAGGCAGAAGACCGAGAAAAGAGTTACAGGCAAAGATTCGGGAAGAGGCTACATAAGGGATTCTTCTTCGAACGAAGGACTCTAGGTTTCATTCTTTAAATTTACTGTTATTTTATTGTTGTGTAAATAAAATCTAGTTGTTGAGTTTGAGAAATCCATTCCTCTACTTTCTTTTGAAAATGAATCTGTGAATAGAAAACTTGATTGTGTTAAACCCTCGAACCCTCTGTAGGAAATTATAGTTGAACCTTCAAAAATATCTTCAATGAAACTTAGTGGGAAAATAACCATTTGAAAAGAAAATCATTTTGGTTGTGAGATGCACTTAGATACCAAATCTTTATTGGATTTATTGGAAAATTTATTATTATATTGAATTTATGGGAGAAACTGTTATTATGTTATTGCTCTGGAACTCTGGTTAAATATATATACATTTAAACAAAAATAGACAAACATATATATATTAGTATTCTATTTGAGTTATTTAAATATATATATTTAATTCTGGTGTATCTATATAATTTCCAGTTTATGTGAAAAGAATAGAAATAAGACTTTGTGTATGAAGACATTGAATTAAATATTTATATTTATACATATTGTTCCCTTCTTTGATATATATATATATACAGATTAAAGTTTAGGGCTTCGTGTTTTGTTTCTGGTTGTATATGAAATAAACTATATATATATTCATATAATAATAAAGTTATTCATAATTCAAATTTTAGATTTATGTATTGAATAATTTTTAGATTTTAAAAATACTTTTATGGTTAATCTATTTCGTATTCCGTCCAAGTGAAATACTGTTAAAAGTTATATTTTATAAAAATAAAAAAAATAAAAAAATGAAATAAACTAAATTAAATTTTTTAAAAAATTATTTAAAGTTTATTTGGGTGGGGGTCTGAGGCCGTACCACCCACGCCCCACCGGGTTGGCTACGGCCACCACAGACTGTGGTACACGCGTACCACAACCCGGGGGCGGCCACCACAGTGGTAAACCACCGCCTATGGGACTGCGGCCACCACAAGGTGGCACGCGTACCACCGCCTGGGGGCTGCGGCCACCACAGGGGGGGTACGGGTATTAAAATTGTATTTTTATTTTTAATTTTTATTTTATTTTTATTTTATGTTGATTACATTTCAATTTAAATTTTAATACATGTTATATATATATTATAATTATAATTATATATATATGATTATAATTATAATTATGTATAATTATATATTAAAATTTTTGCAATATGATTTAAATGGAGGATTTGAATGGATGTGGTTATAATTTATTTTATATTGTTTGTTAATTATGATTATATAATTTAAAAAGTAAGATTTTAATATATGTGGGTTTAATTTACTTTATAATTCCTTTTTATTCATGTTTGGTTACGAATAAATATATATATATATATTATGGATATGTATGTTGGGATTATAAGTTTAATATGATAATTTTCACCAAGTTATAATACTATAGTTGAATTGGGAAAATTATAAATAAACGATGAGTTTTGTTTTGAATCGAATATTATCGAGTTGTTGATTTATTGTTTGATGGAATTATTGAGTTTTATGGTATTGTTTATGTAATTGTTTTCTCTCAAGATTATTCTTTTAATTTATTTGTGGTTTCTTTAATTTGGGTTTAGGTCATGTAGAAAACCCTAGAGTCAATGTATCATGTTATAGGATTCTAAGTTGTGTTTAGGACTTCCAGAGGTAGGGTTTTCTAATATGAATTGTGATCTCGTACTTGATGTTTGGTCTATGATTCGACTCTGGTTATGATTTAGTTTACTCTTGGATTGTACTGTTTGTGGTTATGTTTCATATGTTATGGTAGGATGGTTATGCCTCACGGAGGATCCATGTGTTGGTTCAATTATATCTTGTTGATGTAGTCCTTTTCGTGTTGGTTATTTTGGGATTGAGTGTTTAGAGAGAGTGGCTCTAGTGGGGGCCGACGCACAAAGGGGCTGTCAGGGTAACCCACCTAGAGTTGTATTAATCAGTGATAATTTAAGTAATAAACCACGGGTGGGGATTAAACATTAACAAGATAATTGTGAAGCCTCGTCCGCTTATTAGTGCTATCACAGACTAAAGGGGACTGAGAAGGCCGTGGTTGGCAAGGTCATTGCCTTGTCTTCACGAAAGGTTAATGACTCCGCATGAGTAATCCTATGGAGCGGCACCTTGAGATAGGCTGTCAGGAGAACCATAGATGGAGGCGGCACCTTAACTTGGTTGTCTGGAGAATCCATGTAGAGATGGAGGCGACACCTTGTGTTAGGTTGTCAGGATAATTTGTGTGAAACCATGTGATGAAACTCTCATCTAACATTCTATTTGTGTTGATTTATTGAAGTCCTCTGGAAGTGATTTGTTGTTTTGTCATTGATTAGTTTTGGAAGTTATCTTTGATATTATGTCTTGAGTTTCATTGATGTTGTGATTGTGACTTGTTGATATGTTCTGAAGTGGTTTGTTGTTGTGCCTTTTGGGTTTATCGTTGCTTAGTTTTCTTTGTGGTCTTTGATGTTAAGTTGTCTGTCTGGAGTTAGTTTGTGTTACCGTTAGACGTGCTTGGTTGGGGATCCGTCCTTGTCTACTCCCAGCACGGGGGTGGTTGGGTGGAATGTGCTTCGCACCCTGTTGGGTTCCCTTTTCTGTTGCAGATGTATCTTTTCTTGCAGGGTTTTTGGAGGACGTTGTTGATCCAGTATTCTTTGTACCAGATGTATGTATGCCTCAGATGTAATGTATTTATTGATGTATCATCTCCCATGTGTGTTGGGATGACCTTGTTGTAAATTGTATATGTGGTTATTGAGATGTATGTTCAGACAATTGTATTTTACTATCATTTGGATGTAATGTATATTTAGGCCATGTATTTATTCAGGAATGATCATTTGTAAATAGTTGTGTTAAGTTGTGTTATATATGTGGTAATATAAATGCTCATATTCTTATAGTATCCTTCGTTGTCATATGTGCATGTATGGTATTAATATGGTTATTGTATAATAGATATTTTAAATGATGAAATGGGAATGAATAGATTTACGTAATTGATTAATTATTGTTATCTTTTTATCGTTGTTATGGGTTAGAATATGAATGTCACCTCGTGTACCCCAATGGAACTAGTCGTGTAACTTAATACATTGTTATTGGAATACTTAAGTAAGTTAGTATGTTCTTTTAAAAAAAAAATTGTTCCGTTGTTATTAGTTCCTTTGGGGTTCGCATGGCAGGGCGTTACATGAAGGATGAAAGAGGTGAATTATATGGGTGTTGAACTCTTAGAAACTTTGGATCAATTCTAGACTCTAGGATTATGGATTGGATTGGTTTGATTTGATTTGGATAATGAACTTGTAGGTACCAAGATGTTGGATGTGACATTAGGATGAACTTGTTCAAGAGAAGCTAATTTAACTAGAGGTATGAGAAAGGATGCATTCTCACACTCCTAACTAAACAAGGTGATTTTGATTTTGATGATTAACCCAAGTCTAGAATGATGTTTCCAAAGATCTAAAGTTGTTTGTGGGATGGAGATGATAAGTGTTTGGGATGGATGAAGTGTTTGATTTGATCCTAAATGAACCTAAGGATAACCTTGTTCACAATACCAAGATAGTGAAGAACACACTCTACCCTATGAGTAGTTCAAACCAAGAGACCAATGTTTGCATGAAAAACCATATGACAAAAAGATACCAAGTACACATGTGGGGTTCAATTTGAGTTAATCTTGATTAATGACTTGCTTTTACCACATCCACACTTCTTGTTTAGCTTATCAAGCTGAATTTCTATGTCTCAACTTCTTTTCATCCCACAAGGTCCATTATGTGGAAATTAAGAGAATCAAGGCAATAGTTCCCTAATGTTGCTTTTAGAGAGATAAAATTGAGATATAGGACCAAATATTTAGAAGCTTCTAAGGATAGAATCCCTAGGGAAAAGCAGTAATACTTGGACTTTTCAAAAGTATTTGCTCCTTCTAAAGGGATTGAAATTCTGATGATTTTGTTGAATGTTGGTTTTCCAAATTTTTAGACCCAAGCAAAGTGTTTTGATTCAAAATGATGCACAACCCTAGGATAAAAGTGCCAATATTTGTTCAATTCCTAGTGCTTGGATAAACTAGCTGCACTTATTCAGAGTGCGTGATTAGAAGCTTGACCACACTGGCTCCCCTCCATGACACACACTTCTTGGGTCGGCCAAGCTTTAGTTCTCATGAATCTCCCATGACAAAATTTTCATCTCTACTAAGAACTGCAAAAATGTGGGACGGCTTCAGAGGTCCGACCTCTTGCACCAACAAATAGAAATGGATTTCAACTTCTACATAGTTTGGATTTTAGTTAATGCATCCATTCAGGTTGGCTATACATACAACAAGATGAGCTCCATTAAGGAGGACTCCCATCCCATAGGGGTTATGCTCTACAGGGTTTCATGCACCATGTGGGTACTAAGGGAATCACTTGTCGGCATAACCATTTGTGAGCTTGATCTTTCCTCAAGCATCCATTTTATATACTAGTCGGAAGTGGCTTAGCTTTAGCCTATTATCAGTTTGGGTCATTCCCTTGGGGTGAGTACTTTTTCCCACCAAGGCAGACCCTCTAAAGATGAACAAAAGCGAGTAAGTACATCTATTAGACAACCTAATATCACTAAAATGCTTTTGATTCTCAAGATCGTCGTGAAGTGCGAAATAATTGCATACACATTTCAATGGTATTAAATTGTAAAAAGGATTACAAAACAAGAAAGACACATGTTCTTTTTAGACCTCAAAATCAATAATGGGTTTTTTTATAGCACCAAAATGAAGTGTTTGAAGTTGCTTCAATTTTTAAGACCCAAATTCAAATCTAGTGAGTTTCTAGTTGTTCTTTTTAACCCTTTGTGAAAAAGAAAGATTTTATATGTTCTTTTTAAAACCTAAACAAAATGTAGTTAAATCCTAAAGCTGAAGATAACAATATCCAAATATGGGATTATAAATGCTCCCAAAGTATTAAAGAACACTTTTTTACAATTATGAAAAAGAAAGTGCCATAGGAAGCTCTTCTTGTTTTCTTCTTTTCCTAGAAAATGGATATCAAATGCTTTTTATTTCACTTCAATGCTCCATGATCCTCTTAAAACATGGAATTCATGCTCAAAATGTTAGATGAGAGATCAAGAAATAAGAAGATATGAGGGTTATATGAAAGATTAAGCATAAAAACTCTAAAATTTAGACCATGTTACAATGTGTTTTGACTTTAGGTGTAAAATTGAAATTTTAACTCTACAAACATTGAGAAACACTTACACCATTTCATAGCTTATGAATTCTACCCCATTTCAAAAAATAAAGTTTCAAAAAATACCTTTGTATGACCAAGATATGGCCATTTTAAGATTGACTATAAAAGCAAAAACATTATGCACTAAAACATAGAGCATATGTGCTAAAACAAAGAGCATATGCGCTAAAACATCATGTATATGCACTAAAATAGGAGGTAAATGTGCTAGTATTGGATGTGGATGCACTATAAAAGGGATTTGATGCACCAAAAGTCAACACCAACACACTAAAATAGATAGTGGATGCACTGCATCAAAATTCATGAATAGACTTGTTGACGAAACTTGCAAGAAAAAATATTTAAAATGGGGCTAGGCCCCATGGTGGGCACCAAAAATGTGAAAAATTTAGCCTAGATGTGCTCAAACATGAACAAAAAAGAAAGCATTAGTCAATAAAAAAGTCTAAACAAGCATTCCGCATGAAATTCATTCAAACATAAGCACAAGAAAACAAAGTAAAATATCAAATGAAAGCTAATGAAATATCATTCAAAATGCTCAAACCAGCATCCCATGGGGGAATTTGTGCTTCTTTGATGTAGAAAGAAGACCTTTCCCAATTCCTTGATAACATTGATGATAGATGTGTGATTCTTGATGCAAAATTCCAATAACCTAGATATGGATGATGAATTCTATGCTAACTTGGATGAAAGTCTAGATGAACTTGCATAAACTTTTGGATAATAACCTTGCTTGAAGTTGTGTCCCCTAAATCAATAGAAAAGGCCTTTATTTGTAATGGAGGAGGATGGAGGATTGAAGAATAGGAGGAATGTGGGATTAAAAAAGGACCAATGGCATTGTGCCACTTGTCAACATGCTAATGAAGGAGAGTGGAGCATATTTTGAACAATGTGCATGTTAAATGCATGTAGGAAAATTTTGAATTTGAACAAGTAACTTGTGTAAGGAGGGATGTAAGTGCTTTTAATGCCAAGGTGGCTCGAGTAGAAGACATGTAAGATATTTTAATCCCAAGTTGGAGGACAAAAGTCCTTTGGGAGGGAGAATTCAAATAAGTGTAATATTCCAAGAATATGCCATATTTGAATGAAAATAGGAGGAATTAATAAATCAAATAAATTGATTTACATGTGCAACTTGCAAAAGCTAGAGGAATGGAGGATTAGTGTTAGGATTTAATTAGGATTAATTAACTTAAATGAAATTAGTTTGATTGTGACATTTGAGTTTATTTAAATCAAATGAGAGGATATTGAGATATTAGTAATTTAATTAAATAAATTGATTTATATAATTAAATGAAGAACATCAAGATTTAATTAAATAAAGTTGATTTATTTAATTAAAGGAAGAACATTTAGGACTTAATTAAATAAAGTTGATTTATTTAATTAAAAGAGGAACATTAGGATTCAATTAAATAAAGTTGATTTATTTAATTAAAAAAGGAACATTAGGATTCAATTAAATAAAGTTGATTTATTTAATTTAAGGAGGAAAATGAGGAAATTTTGAATTTAATTAAATAATTATTATTCAATTAAATGGTTAACTTGTGGACATGATTAGGGAAGAATCGGTGTTAGTTAATCAAGATTGAGTGCATGATATCGATCAGGGTATTTTGAGCATCTATAATACCATCACACCATAACTCATAATTTACCCCCCCTCACGAAAACCACAGGTTCAAAACAAGCCTGTGCTCATCCTTGAACCACCAAAAGATAAGACTTCATCTAACGATGGTAATGCTTCACAACAAAAGAATTATAATACCATTGCACATACCTACAATACAAGAAACAACAGGAAACAACAACAACCTTTTGTTTCATTACCATTGCCTAATCCTATTTTTCCTAGTGCTCCTTGTTTTCCAACAAACAATGGAAAGGAATATAACCATGTTGAACACCTTAAGAACACTCCTACTAAGACTTTTGTATGGGAGTTACTTCAAGTATCACCTAGTTATAATGGCATACTCCAAGAGGCCTTGCAACAAGTTATGGTTTCGTCTAACAATAATTCAAATGATGTAGCATCACTAATCCAATAGATGAATAAAATTTATTTGGACATAATATTTCACCAGAGTGAGTTACCTCCCTTCAAAATTCAGAAGAAGTATGAAGCTTTCAACATAATAGTCCACATTGGTCAAATTGCAATAAAATGAACTCTTTTTGACAATGGTTTGGCCTTGAATGTGTGTAGTATGAGCCTTGTGAAAATAATTAGGATGAGTAAAAGAAATATTAAACCCTATTCTTTATCTATTCGAGGATTTGACAACATAAGAAAACAACCACCTGGAGTTATCACATTACCTATCAGAATTGGGGAAGTAACATTACAAACTCCATTCCACATTATGCCTGATGATCTTTCTTATAATCTCCTTTTAGGGAGACCATGGATTCATGAAATGAATGGTGTGCCTTCCACTCTACATCGGATCATGAAGTATGTCTATAACAACAAATTTTACACACTAAAAGTTGATCTCAAACCTAAAAAATTTTTGATGGCCAAAAGAGACAAATGAAATCCGTTGGAAGCATTGGAATCCTATACACCGCAAATAGTATCAAAAGAAGAAAAAGAACAAGAAACAAAAATTTATGAACTTACTATGTTATTGGAAGATGATTGGGGATCCTTGGATTTCACACTGAAATTGATGGGAGAATTCAAGATAACAACAAAATAAAATGAAAATCAAAAGCAACCAATGTTAATGTCAACATAAAATTCACAAGACATCTAACAACCATCTACCTCATCTACTTCAGATGAATACACAAGCTACATGATGAATTTTGATGAGATAGATTATCAACAACCACCAAAACCAAAAGAAATGGAAAGACTTTATGGGAGAGGTTATGAGCTCATTAAACAACTTGGGTATAATGGAAAAGGATGTGTTAAGAAAGAGCAAGGAATCCATATCCCTATCGAGCCTAACACACAAGAAACAAAAAGTGGTTTGGTATATTTCCCTTCTAAGATAACACAAGAATCAAAGCAACCTTCACTCAACATCAATACTATCACATGTAACTCTAGCAAGCCAACCCTCAGCTTGAAGCATCCTAAATCACTCGACATGAATTATGATGTATCTTTGAAATACTTTAAGGATGATAAAGCTTTAAAAGAAATGCTAGGATTTTATGATAAATCATTCACCCCTCCCACAAGGAAATAGGTCACATGTGCATTAGTTAGTACTCAACAAGTTGATGAAGACAATGGAAACAATAAAAACATCAAAGACATAGAGGAATATGATCCTGAGAAATCAAAACCAAAAGCATTTCCTTTGGGAGATACAATTAACATACCAATGGATATCAACAATGAGGAGAAAATAATTCAAGTAGGGAAATGTCTTGATGAAGATGAACAAGAAGATCATGCAACCTTACATCATGACTTTCTTGAACTATTTGGTTGGACTTACTTAGACATGCCTAGAATTGATGCTAAGATTGTAACACATAACATAGTCCTCAGAGAAGATGTTAAACCAGTGCAACAAAAAATACAAAAAAATGGATCCTAAGATAGCCCCATTGGTCAAAACTAAAATTGAAAAAATTCTTGATGTCAGATTCATCTTACATATTGATTATTCTATGTGGATCTTGAATATTGTCACAGTTGCAAAACCTGAAATCATTTTAGGATGTGTATGAATTTTAGAGACTTAAATAAAGCATCCTTAAAGGATGATTTCCCCCTTTCTAATATTGATATGATAGTGGACTTGACTGCAGGACATGCTTTGTTGTCATTCATGGATGGATTTCCTAGATATAATCAAATCTTTATCAACCCTCAAGACCAATACAAGACAAAATTCACCACAATTTTCAGGGAACTTTTTGTTGGGTAGTCATTCCTTTTGGATCGAAAAATGTAAGTGCAACATATCAACAAGCAATGACATTGATATTTCATGACTACATACAAAAAAATTTGGAAGATTATGTCGATGGCATTCTAGCCAAATCCTTAACTCGACAAGACCATGTAAATATTCTTCATAAAATATCTGATTGAATGTGAAAGTATAACATGAGATTGAACCCGAAGAAGTGTGTCTTTGGTGTAGATAGTGGAAATTTTTTAGGTTTTATCATATCTCAAAGAGGCATTGAGGTGCACACAAAGAAAATTGATGTAATAGTTAGCATGCCACCTCCTAGAAACATATCACAATTGCATACGTTACAAGGAAGGATTTAGGCTATCCACCATTTTGTAGATTCCTTAGCTGATCAAACATTACCATTCACACAACTCTTTAAGAAAGATGTTCAGTTTGACTAGAATGAGGATTGTAAACAGGCGCTTGAGAGTTTGAAATATTATCTTGTTACTTCACCTATTTTACAACCTACTATGCAACACAAGCCATTTATCCTCTATACAATAGCATCATCCCATGCTCTAGCAACATTATTGGCTCAACAAGATGATAATGGTAGGGAACATCATGTTTATTGCATTAGCCAAACTTTGATTGACTATGAAAATCGATACACAACCATAGAAAACAAATATTTGGATCTTGTGTTTTCTACTAGTAAATTGAGACATTATTTATTGAATGCTGAAATCCATGTTATGACAAGTTTGATCCTTTAAAACATATCTTTACCAAAAAAAATTTGTTAGGGTGCTTAGCTAACTGGGTTATGATGTTAACTGAGTTTGACCTTAAGTTTTTTTCACAAAAATCAATTAAAAGACAAGCCTTAGCCGACTAATTAGCTAATGCTCCTCCTATAGCATTTCCCAACATAGAATCATTCCCAAATGAAAATGTGTTTACTATATAAAAAGAAAAGAAACATGGGAATTATACTTCGATAGTTCTAAGTGTAGAATAGGCTCAAGGGCAGGAGTAATCTTAATTCCTCCTTCAGATAAGCTTATTCCATTACGTTTTCATCTAAGATTCCTATGTGCCAATAACACTACAAAATACAAAGCTTTAATAGCTAGCATACATGTCGTGTTAGCATTAAAATTCAAACACATTTCTATATTTTGGGATTCACTCTTAATCATTAAATAAATAAATGGTGTGTATCAAGAAAAGCATGATAAAAATTTCTGATAAAGAGATATTACAATGGTATTATTAAACAAGTTTGAATCATACACGATAGAAAACATCCCACAAAATGATAATAGGCATGCAGTTACAATGGCAAGCACTGCTTCTCTTGTATCTCCCAACGATCCTCTCATTGAATTCATATTTAAAGTCCAAATGATACCAAAACCATTGATAGATGATGAGAAAAAAGAAGTGTTATGAATTGACACTGATAGTTTTAGTGAATGATTACACCTATATTCAAATGCTTGAAAGATGGTACCTTTCCTGAACCTACAATGAAGAACACTTGAACCCATATACAAAAGCTTGTATCGAAATATATAATCTTAGCTGACATTATCTATAGAAGATCATTTAATGGCCTTTTACTCTGATGCCTTAAGATATCCGAAATCCCCATAGCACTTGAACAAGGGCATGCAGGTGCTTGTGGGGGTCAATATAGAGGAAAATCCCTAGTTCAAAAATTAATTCACATAGGCTATTATTGGAGATACATGAAACAAGATTGTTTTGAGTGCGTGAAGAAGTGTCATAAATTTAAGGAACATAACAATTTGATTCATACCCCTACCTCTAAACTTTGCACTCACATTCCTATTTGGCCATTCTTGGTTTGGGGCTTGGACCTTATTGGGAAAATATCACCGCCTTCTTCTATCAGACATACCTTTATCATTAATATCATTGATTACTTCAAAAAATGGGTATAAGTTGTCCCTCTTCATTCCACAACTGTTGATGCGATATGTTGTTTCATATTTGAACATATTATTGCTCGCTTCGGTCTACCTTCTGCATTAATTTCAGATAAAATAAATCCATTAAAAAATAATGATGTGAAGAAATTCTTGGAAACATTCAATATTCAACATCATTTTTCAACACCATACTATTTGCAATCAAATGGACAAGTAGAAGCAACTAATAAGACTACTAAACAAACTCTAAGAAAGATAGTAAGCAAAAAAAACAAAGATTGGCATAAGTAATTAACCTACGCGTTATGGGCTTATCGTACGAGCGTTAGACCATCCACTAGAAATACTCTCTATAACCTGGTCTATGGTGTTGAAGCAATAATGCCTTTAGAGCTAGAAATTCCTTCCTTAAGAATTTATCTTAAAGAGATCATTGATGAAAATACCTACAAATAACAACATTTACACCAGCTTGAAATGCTCGATGAACAACATATTAATGCTCTCAAACACTTACAATCTTACTTTAAAATAATGCAATGTGGTTACAATGATAATGTCATTCCCCGTGAATATAATCAAGGCAATCTAGTGTTATACAAAAATTAGTGAAATGTCAATGCTCTCTTGAATGAAAAAGGAAAATTGAGCCCTAACTGGTTAGGCCCCACTTACATTATTAAAGAAATTTATGGATCTAGAGCTTATACATTAACTGAAATGGATGGTACATCTCTAAAAGACCCTATAAATGTTGCACATTTGCATCAGTATTACATCTAGAAATTCTTGTTTTGAATGGTATGTAATAGTAATGTTGTTAGGTGAAGTAGATAGCTTCTATTTTATCTCACATTAATTTCTTCTTTGATACATAATAACAAGTGTGTATCTTAGATTCTAGGGTAATTAATCAAATATTTTGTTTAATTACTTTAGTCACCATACTATTCAAAACTTAGAGCGTTATGTTAATTTAGGGTACGTGTAGGATCATGATGGGCCAAAAAGTGGCAATATGATGGGTATGTGTAGGGTATGTGGCTGACGAATTTGTTTTTAAAGGAGATTCTCATCTTTCCACCAATATAAATTATGCTTTACTTTGAATTTAATAAATAATTATTATTCATTTTCTATTTGAATTACGAATAAAGTCCTAATTGATAGGGTGATTGAAACACATCTATAGCTTTCAAACGGTATCACATTTTTTGAATTGGAAACATGTGTCACATTCTATGCTTTTCATACTATAGGATTAAAAACAAAAAAAATGAATTTCATGAAGTTTTGACCAAGTTAAGGTGGCCAGACATGTGAGTTTTTATATTTTTTTAAAGTTGTAATAAAAAATTCATAATTAATTATTTACTTGGAAAAAAACTACAAAAAATATGCATCACATCAGGACATGAGTCCTCTACTTATATCTAAAATATTATAAAAAAATATTATCATTTTATTGTGGTTAGGGTGGTTAGACAAACACTTCTTATTTTTTCCCTGAAATTTAAGTACTACTACACTGAAATTTCAAATTTTCACCAAATAGAACTTTTTTTTAAAATAAACCTAGTAGTTTAGAAACTACATTCAATTTACTACATATTTTATTCTCGCATATTTTTTAAATAATATAGATAACTTATTCAAATTTTTACATCAAGTTGCCTAACTCTGATTTTTCTGAAATTTTCACCACTTAAGGGCCTATTTTTTCCATGGTGATCCTGCACATACCCTTTAAATCCTTACATGAACTTAATACCATTAATTCATAAGTCTATTTAAGTTAACATAGCATCTCTTAATCAAAATGTAGTATCTAACATAAACTACGAATGGTTTAATTAGATCACATAAAACATTAAATAATGAAGACATTTATTAAATATTCTTGCAAAGGATATTTGATAAATCACATTGATATTTAATTCAACACAACATCATAAAAAAAAGTGCTCATATATATATATAGTCATCAAAGCGGTACATATGCATCAATAAGTACAATGCTAGTAGGGCCTACGATTGCCTGAACCCTCGAGAGCCAGTGATCTCTGTGGCCATCATAAGACAATAGTGTGAGATCATGATTTGACTGAATCTCTCTATAGACCCTCTAGTACCCTTGATGCCCTAGCCTCCCACACAAGAGCTTCCATGTGCTCTCAATATATACGGTCCCTATCTTCCTATATCCTCACAATATCCTTCCACAGCCTCGAGAGCTCTACTCATATGTCACTCTCCACCTTGCTGGAAGCAGTACCTCGAGAAGCCAAAACCACTATAAGTTGTCCATGGAGCTCATCAGCATGACTAGTGGAGCTCTCAAAGGACATACCCAATCTCGCCATAGACTCAGAAAGATCTACATTTCAATCCACCAAGGGTGGGGGCATATACTTCTCAAGGACATCATCCTCAGGACATAGCAGAGGCACTAGTACTATGGTCGCTTGCTGATAAAGATCGTACCACTCTCATATAGATCTAGCAAAATGGAAATCACAAAGAACATTAGTAAACATCGTAATCATATATAAAGCAAGTGAATAAAAGATATATATATATATATGAAAAAAATAACATAAATCATCCAAATATCACCTGGATCACTGGTTTTCCAGTCAAGGTATGCTCATATGATGGTTGTCCCTCCTTGTCTTGGTGATGTGGGTGGTCTGCTACCACTAGCTTCCCTGTGCTCATGTGTATGGAACTTTGACATGACAACAGCATGTGGCCTGGCCAATCTGATAAGGGGTATCTTTGCACTATTAGAAATACTTGGATCCTCCTCTATCTTGGAAATGTCCTCATTCATGGGTTGGGTATCATCATCATCCTCATCAACCTCCTCCTTCTCCTCATAGTCCTCCCCCTTTGCCTCCTCATCTAAGTCTGCAAATATATCGAGTGTGGTAGCATCATCATCTATGGTTGCATCTACTTGATCATCATCTCTATCCTCTCCACGACCTAAGAGGTTTGAAAAAACCCAAAAGGTGATGTAAAGGGAGCATGGGCATTGGCCTAGTTGTAGTTCACCACTCCTCCTAGGCCTAAGTGGTACTTGTGTCATTGGCCTTAGAGTCTAGGGGAAGATCAGGGTCCTTATCATCTGAATCATTGAAGTATACTTCATCCCTTAAGAGATGAAGGTCATCTTTGGGACCGGTGGCACTACATGTTAATTATCATAATGATGGCCTAAAATGTGGAGCTACCTAGGTATGTCTGAATTGTCTCACCACCTAATCATAATAAAATGGTTTGACCACATAGTCATGTCCCCCTTGTAGAAACTGATCCATCTATATTCTATGCATCTCATGTTGGTGATCCACCCACTGCAGTATCCACTAATAGGGTCTCCAACAGATATCATCCTCATCTAGTAGGTAAAAGGTAATCCTCTAGTGTAATAAATCTCCCTCCTGCCAAGGTCATCTAAGTAGGTAGCTAAAAACCCTCGGCTCACTTGTGGTCACTATAAAATGAAATATACTAGGCCTAGTACATGTAATGTGCTCAAAGCACCATATCTATGGCAAAGTACAATGCACAGTCCTCTAAAGCTCTCAGAATGAAAAGTTATTAAGATCATAATATAAATGTGTGGGCATGGTGAAACCCCATGCATAAACAATCTACTAGTCCTCCATCCCTCTCATAGTATGCACTAAGTCACCATCTAAGTGTGCCCCTCAACCATCCAGAACCAATGTAAGTGCTACATTATTGAGCATAATCTATTGCACCAATGGTGACCATGCGTTTAGGATCCATTTAAGCTCCACACATAGTTCGATGCTCAAGCACCAGATAGGCCAATGTAGACAATACAAAGGATCATCTCTCTTTTGTGAAAATGATCTATCAGTAGCCAACCGCACATGCTTGCCATGAATAGGAATGTGTAAAATGCGATGAATGTCCTCTAAAGTGAAGGTCATCTCCCTCGTGGGAAGATGAAAGGTACAAGTACTTGCATCCCATCTCTCTACTAAGGCCAGTAGCATACCATCATGGTACCTCATAGGTGGCATGAAGTACACCCAAAATAGACCAACCTCCTGTAATAATTGAATGTACTCCTTCGGAAGCCAAGTCACTGACTCTCAAAGGAAGTGGAACTACCTCCCACCAAGATGTTGTCTGGATTGAGGGAGTGCCTAAGAGACAAAAATTACACAAAATAAGTCCTAAAACAAAAAATCATCATCACTAGAGTTGTTCTAAGACACTTTTCAAACAAAATGGACACCTATACCATTTCTAGATGGAGGCTTGGGACACTATAGCTATTCTGGGACACTTTAACTTTGGCGCCAAAGAGGGACACTTTGCGCCAAAGAGGGACACTTTGCGCCAAAGAGGGACACTTTGCGCCAAAGTGCGACACTTTGTGCCAAAGTGCAACACTTTACGCCAAAGTGCGACACTTTGTGCCAAAGTGCAACACTTTGGGCCAAAGTGCGACAATTTGCACCAAAGTGGGATGCTTTGCAACAATATATTCTAAGGTCATAAAATTACTCAAATTACATGAAAAAGTACAGTAAAAGTACAAAAACAAAGGAAACACAAAACATAATTCACTCACCATATGCTAGAGGATTCCCTACGTTGCATCATCGCGAACTAGGTCCAATCTTGGAGGCTTGTATGCTCTGCAACTTGACATATTCACTCACTTTACACTAAGGTAAATTTGCAACAAGGCAAATGTCAAATGAATAGTGAAAAGAGTCATTTTCAATAGTATGTAGTAAAACCCTAGTAAATAAAGCTTATTCATTTAAAAGGGAAAGTTCATTAAAATCAACATATTGGGAGCTAGAGGACTCCATTTTTTATGTTGTTTGTTGTGTTAGATTCATAATTTTTTTCCTATTCTCATCAACAATCTATCATTGTGTGATATGGTACTTGGAAATACCCTATGATATGACTTGGGTAATTCGATGTGGTTTCATGCTCACCTTGATTCCACCTCCATAAAGCAAGAAAAATTAGGGGGGCATACATCTACCCTCAAATTCAATTCTTTGTAGAAGTTCGATAAGAGGATTTTTCAAATGACTAATGAATATGTGTTGTAGGATGTGGTTCCTAACATTCTGGTTTTGCAGGTAGCTACAATGGGGCTTCATTCTCCCTAATGAATCCATATGAATATAATTTTTCATAATAGTTATTTCCTTTAGCTTGCATATTCATGTAGTATCATATAGAAACTAAAGTGGGGGCTAAATGTAGTGTCAAAAAAGTAATCCTTTTTCACACTTTATTTGAAATAATTGACCATAATGGTGCAGGGGCCTAGGAGCTCCATTTTTGGCTATTTTTTGTACTTTTGTAATTTTGGGTTGATAATGGGATTTAGTGGTTCATAAGGTCATCTATGACTATTTTATATTGTATTCAATTCATTTTTGTAGTGGGTTTGGTTGTTGGTGGGAAAAGTTGTAAATTTGCTAAAATTGTAAAAGTTTCTAAAAATGTTGCATGGCAACTTTAGCAAGTTGTCAAAAAATTGGATTTCAGATACATTCAAGGGCAGGAACATGGGAATCAATTGAAAAAGGATGGAATATGCATGTATAAGGTAGAAAAGGTCAAACAAAATATTGTTGAAGTGATTTTGGTAATTTTGTTGAATCTAAGCAAACATCTACAGTGATTTTTCAGCATTGTAGCAACTTTTGTCCTCTTGTACAAATTGTACAACTTTTGTATGGGCCTAAAATCACTTGGATGATGTATTTTTGTGAATATAATGTATTTTTTTTTGGTTTCATTGAATTTTATTAAGTTTGAAGGAAGATATGGTATTTTTACTAAAATTGGTCTAATGTTTTTTCCTAAATTCCAACGTTATATTAATTTCTTGCTATTTAGTACAGCCTGTATAGACTAAATGAAGGTCTGAAATCAATTGGATAGTGTGGACATGTGAATCTAGTTTATTTTGGTTTTTGTGGCATCATATTTCTTTGCATATTTTGAAAGTTATAGATTTTTTTTTTCTGAAAACGGGTTAAAACCCTAGCTAGGGCAGTTAGTGAGCAATAAAATGCCATATCTTTTGTTTCCACCATAGAAAAATGGTAATTTTTTTTGCAAAATTATGTTTTAACATGGTGAACATCCATGCAAGTGTTTGAATTCTAGGTTGCACGTGTTCATGAGGAAGATATCTTAACCAGTTCACTTCAAGTTTGCATAAAAATAGTGAAAAGCCCTCTTCATGGTGTTCTTTGTTCAATGCATTGCTTTGAATCATAAAGGGTAGGTTGATAAAAAAAAATTGGTGTCTTGTAAGCTTGTGAAGTTGTGTGTTGCAAGTTTTCCAAACCATTTCTCATTAGATTGGATGTAAGGGTTTGTTATGTGCATGAATCAATAGTGAGGTAGCAAAATCAAGGAAGCATGTGTGGTTACAAGGTTTAGAATCTCATTGATAGCCATTGTATATGGTAGAGGAATGTAGGGAGAGTTCATGTAGATCTTAAAAAATTGGCTTGAACATTGTAATGGGATTGACATTGGGTTTGTTGTGATTGTCCCAATAGGCGGGGTAGGTAGTTTGAATACAAGAGTTAAAACCTTAAGTTATTGCATTGCATATCACCATATGAAAGTTGCTTATAGTCTTGTAATCCTTTGGACAAGTCTACCATGATTTTTACACTATCTCTAGATTGTGTTGAATCAAGGTCTCCAAGTAGGTTCATCGCTAGGTTTGCTAAAATTGCATTTAGGAGACACTATGAAGAACATGCAGGAATGATTTGCCTTTTGCGATTGTTTTCATGATGATTGCCCTTCCTTTGCATCACATAATTAACTTAGTTATTCTTTGGATTGGTGTTTAAGGTGTTTTACACATTCACGCCTCTTTAGGGTCCTTATTTAATTAAAATATATTTAAATTTTACCTTTTACAAAAGTGTTGTCAAACATTTTCACACTTTTCTAAGGTCTATTCATTTAATTAAGCCTAATTGACCCCTCTTGTACTTAAATCAATCCTTATTTATGGTTTTGTAAAGTGTTTAAACATGCTTTCACATATATCTAGGTTGGTATTATATAATTGTAGTTAATTATACTTAATTTCCCCTTTTAATTAAAATTTAAGCCCTCTAAATTGTGGCATTGTTGTTCTTGCCACCAAGGTTCAAACCCCATTGGGGTGGTATTGTTGAATGGTTGTATTCTGGTTCATAGCTCTGATCAAAAGCATTTTCCCCTTGAATAAAAAAAAAATCCCTCTAAATTACATTTTTCAAGGGATCAATCCCGACACCCAGTAATTAAATAATATAACCTTGAATTTGGCAAGTACTAGGTCTTGGAAATTGGAGCCAGGACCCATTTTCCACTAATGGAAAATCATGGTTCCTCCCTTAATAGGTCCCCACTTTCTTTTCATATTTCAACTAGGTTTTTGATCATCTTTTTACTCCCCAGAGCAAGGTCATGGAAACTGTGCTAAGACCCATTCGCCCTAGGTGGCAAATGGGTCCTACGTTAACAAGGACCCTATTTTGAATTTCATTCTATGGGATTTTAGTTAATTTCATTTCTAAATCCGTGGTTGGCTTGAAATATTTGAATTTTAGGGTTAATTCTCTAATTTAGTATAAATACAAGGTTATTTTACATAATTTCACCTAAGAGAGAAAACTAGAGCAAGATTACAAGCAAGAAAGAGATAAAGAGATTTCATGAGACAAAGCATTCAAGCATAAGCAAAGTTTGGAGAAGCCTTTCAAAATCTTCAAACTCATTTTTTGATCAAGATCAAACATTAGTGAAGGTTGATGATAGATGCCTATGGGGAATCATGAAGAATTCTAGGTGTTGGGAGATGAACAAGTCATACAACCAAGCCTAAGGACTTGTTTCCTAAGTGATTCCATCTTCTGTAATAATCCTATTTACAACCTACAAGAGGTATTTTCAGATTTCTGATTCATTAAAGGGATTAGACATCTTCTTTAGTGATTCATCTACATTGTTCATATTGCATTCAAGGGTTTTATCCTAACACAATTGGGTAGAATTTCCTTTACATTCTCTTGGATCTTATTCTTAGACACACTTAAGATTGAGATTGCACATAAAATTACGTGTTTCAGATCTTTATTCATCATCAATGGTTTAATTACCAACAAAGGGTTTGACTAAGGCAAACCCCTATCCACCAACAAGATACCAACTTTGTTTTGCAAGTTATAGGCATATCCGTATTTAGAAATAGGAATTTCAAGGTGCAAAGAAGAAGAGAAAACCTGGAAGTTACAACATAGATTTAGAGAATTCTAAAAAAGTCTTGGCAAGACCCATTCACCTTTAGGGGCGAATGAATCCCTGTTAAGGGCTGAAAGGTAGCAAATTACAAATATTTCAAACATTATTTTCTAGTTCAGAGCTCCCCGACTAGGCCTACCAGGAGCCATTCACCTTTGGTGGTGAATGAGTCCCTATCAACATCTTAGAAAAGGTTGATTTCACCAGATGCATAACATCCTTTCCTTCTTGTTCCTCTAGAGAAGTTGTAGTTTCTTTCTATTTTGTGTTTGATTCATGTGTTTCATGTATTAGATCTACGATTAGGGTTTGTTCATTAGCCTAATTCTTCCTCCCTTAATCTAGATCTAGCTCACCACCCTGTCTTTGCATAAAGAAAAGATTACAAGATCCCTCAATCTTGACTCAATTCACCTCTTGGGTTTATATTTGTTTCAAGATTCTTAGATCTCATCAATACCTTAATGAACATTTAAATCCTACACAATAAGAAAATAAAACCTTCACTTAAAATTTTTAGAATTGAACATTAATTAAAAGCTAAGCCTAAACAATTTTTGAGTCTATGGGACTCTTTGGAGGTATTTTTTAACTGCATCCACAATCAAGAGTAATAAATTAACTTAGTCTAAGAAATTCTTCATGTTTGATTAATTCATACCCTAAATATTTGTATTATTTGAGTATAATGTTATGTGTTGTTTTCAAATGTTGAAACAAGTAAACATAAAAAAACATTATGGTATATTTTTTGGAAAAGCATAGTAGGGTATTATAAGATGGGTAGGCCAAAATCATATAGCCCTTTCCCCCATATATTATTAAATATCTAAATGTACACAAAATATATTTTCAATATGTATCAAGGACCTTCCACTAATCATGGCATAAGTATCCAATATTAAGATAAAATATCATGGTCTAAACAAGAGACACATCCAAATGAAACACATTCTATGTGAACATAAATTTTAAAGGAAATCAAAACTCCATAATCATAGTGCAACATCATAAAATCATTATGATGAATAGAAACCAAGTAGCATCAATAGTTTCAATGCAAGTATCCATAAATTTAATAAATTATGCTAACAAAAATGAAATATAAATGAATTTAACAAGAAACAACCAAATGTCAATAAATCACATTGATAGGAAATGACTAAATTATTCTAGATGATACCAATGATACTAAATGTAGTGATAGAAAAGGTATCCCTTTTCCTCACTCAATTTAGGAATAATTTAAAAAATGAGCTAAGTGATGCCTTAATTTGGTGTTGTAATATGTTTCACATATATTCACATCAAGTTTTGGGCCCTTTTCATTAAAATTTGGCTTCTTTATGCCTTAATTGGTCCTATTTTGCATCCACAAGCCTTATTTAATGCATATTTTTTAGGATAATCTCAACCCTTAACAAATGAAAAATCATAATTCAATGATTTTGGTTATGTGTTCTAGATTTGGGGATTTGGGACTCATATGCCACCTTGGGCGTATGGGTCCCATGTAGTTCTTGGAACCTAATTTCAAATTGTACATTGAACAAGACACTTCTTGGAGTTTGTGTCATGTGTTTAAGACACTCAGACTCATACACCTAACCTAGTGTATGAGTCTCGCTTTAACCAGGACCTATTTTAAATCAAATTCTTTGAGAGATTTTATTATCCTATATCTGATGTCAGCTTGTAGTGTTGTAATTTCAAGAAATTTGGGATAAACAAGTATAAATACAAGGTCGTTTCACCTGGTTTCACCTAGAAGTTTCATGCAGGAATTCCTATAGCAAAGATTATTATCAAGAGTGATTACAATAGCATTCAAGAGAAAATAATCAAGTATTTGGAGTAGCATTCAAGATTCAAGCATCATGTCAAAGTTTTCATGCATCATGTGTGTTTGTGAGCTAACATTTGTGATGTAGGTTTACATGATTCAAGCAAAAATTCAAAGAAATTATCTCATATCAAGATCAACAGTCAAGATCTACACCCATTGGAACCATTTAACGTAAATTTGCAACCTTCATTTCAAGGGTTTGGTGAGTTGTAACATTGCATTTGTTTGTCCATCATTCCTTCATTCTATTTCATTTAATTTCAAGTTTTAATTACCAAAAGGAGGCTTGAACAAGGAAAAACCCTATTCCCTAACACAACAACATTTTTCTCTCTTGATATGTGATTGCAAATTTAGGTGAATTGGAGCTTGAAGATCTTTTGAAGACAAGGTTGCAAAAGGTTTCAAAGTTGTCACAATTTTTTTTTTGATTTGGAGAGCATTGTTTGTCCTAGATCTAGTTTGCATTAACTTTGAATTAGATTTGCACTAGTTGATTTGCATTTAGAGCTTATAAATTTTGCATTATTGAAAAGTGCATATAGGTTGCATTTTTGCATCTTGCATCATCAAATTTCACTGGAAATCTATAACTGCAAATAGTCAAGTCAACATACAACCCAAAAACATTAAAAACAACTCAAAATTTGTTGAATCGGGTGTAAAACCCTAATCTGGGACTCATTTGCCCATCTAGGTGATTTAGTACCTATATCGGTCTTTTTCCCATATTTTTGGGTATTTTTTGTTTGTTTTTCACTATCTAAAATTGTCAAAAACCCTAAGTGAGACTCATACACCCATTTGGGCAAATGATTCCTTACAGGCCTACAAAAACCAACTTTTCTAAGATTTCTAGTTATTTTAAGTACTTCCTAGGCTTGCTGGTAACCTATAGTATCAGTCTGGAAAGTTTCAGGAACTTCTATTTTATGCATCTAGGTCAAAATCACCCATTTAATGTAGTAGTTTTTTAAAGCATTTCAAAAATTCATCATTAGATATATTGGAAAATTGTTTACATCTTGAAACACTACATTTTAGGCACTCTCACAATGTTAGTATATTTTTTTTCCAAGTTTTCAAAGACACAAGGCATTAGCAAGCATGTTGATCATGAGAATATCCTAATGAAAGAGATTGAGATTTTTGACATATTTTGTGCTACCACATTTCCCATCATCCCCTCATCCCCTAATATCTCTCCTATTTGTGAGAAGGTTCTAGTGAAATAGGATGTAAGCATAGAAAATCATGATAATCATAGTTGTGCTTCTCCTTATGCCTCTCTTATTCACGACAAAGGTATCTTGGTGAAGGAAGTTACAATCATTAATAATCATGAAATCCTTGTTTGTCCCTTTCCTCCTCTTCCTTGGGAAGATATTGTCATTGACACTTCTTGTGAGAATGTTTTAGTGAAAGAGGATACAATCATAAACAATCATGAAAATCACATTTGTGAGGAGGATATGATTGAGAGCTATGGCAATCCTACCTCTCCTACTTGCAAAGACATTATGGGTGATCCCACAATACTAGTTTACAATTTTGGCCAAACTGGACATTGAACTAATTTTTTAAACTAAATCTTCACTTTTGGGCACCAATAGTTGCTAAACCATGAGGAATTTGAAGATGATGCAAACTAGTGATTTGTGAATTTTTTTTGTAGATTCTAAATATTTTTTCTTTAAAAAAACAAAAAATTGGAATCAAATTGCATTTATTTTTCCATCTCCTTCGAAAACTAGTTTTTAATAGTAAACACCATTTTTAAAGAGTGATGTGTACTTGCTAACACATAAGTTTTTTCTATGAAGTGTAAAATTTGATTTTTTTCTAATTAGATTTCTAACTATGATATCTAGTGCATGCAATTGGTTTCATAGTGTTTTATTGAATTTTTTTTCCTGATTAAGTTTTGAAGTCAAACTAGTTACAATTCAAACATAGGTTTACTTGCTAACACATAACTTTTTTTGTATATATATCAAAATTAAATATTTTTTTTGTTGGATCAAGGACATCAATATCTAGTGCATAGATATTTTTCATTTTTTTTTATAATATGCTATTTTTCCTCATGTGAAGAACAAAGAGCTTGATTTTTCAGTGAAAAACCTACATTCACAAAAAATAAAAAATAAATATAATAATCAATTTAAATATATTTAAAATTATAATTTTTGGAAATCTTATAATAAAGACTACATAATTAAAAAAAAAAATTAAACGAATTCATTTTATCCCCCAAAAGGTAAATCAAAAGTGGTTTTTTATCAACATTTTGATAGGTATAAAGGAGACTCCATTATAGGTATGGTTTAAAACTAGTGGGGTTATATCCAAGGGGTTTGATATAAGGTGGCTTGATCAGACCCTCTTCAATTGGAATCCTTTAAATGAAACTTTTCAAGGCTTAAATCATTATATTTTCCAAAAATATGTGATTTCAACAAAAATCAAGATGTCACAAAAAGTGTAAACCACTATTGTGGGATCACCCTTATAGGAAATAGGGATGTAATTGTAGATAACCATGGTAATCAAACTTTTTCTCCTAATATCCCTCCTATATTCAAATAAGATAGTTTGGTGTTAGAAGATACACTTATTGAGAGTCGTGAAAATCTCATTCCTCCCTTTCCTAATGCTCCTACCGTTTGGAGAGATCTATTTGAACGAACTGATAAAATCATTGGTAAGCATGAAAATCATATTTTTCCTTCTCTTAATGCATCCTAGGTATTTTTGATGAAGCTACTTAAAAAATCTAACCATGGAATGCAATGAACCCTTTGTTTTATCCTCTCCTAAAATCTCTCCTACTAGGATAGATATTATAGAACAAGAAAATGAGACCTTAGACAAAAGAGATGAAATCATGGGAAATCATAACAATCAAATTTTTCCTTCCCCTAATATCTATACTATTTCTAAAGAAGATATCTTGATGTTAGAAAATCCAATTGATGAGAGTCATGAGAATCTTATTTCCCCTAGGGAAAATCTTATTAAACAAGAGAATGTCATCATTGATAAGCTAGAAAATCCAACCATTGATAACTCTCTTACTTGTGATAAAGTCATTTTAGAAGAACCAACCTTTTAATGTCATGAGCATGTAGTTTGTAGATCTCCTCAAAACTCTCCTACTAGGGAGGATATCATGCTGCAAGAAAATGAGAACATTGGCACGTGTCTTTCAAAAAATAGTGATATGACTTCCTTAGATGAAGATGATGAAGTGACATTATACTCCCCTTCACTAAGAGAACATGAAAATAAGGATAAGTCTTTTGAGGTGATACACATTAAAAATCCGAGCTTGAAGTACTCTCTTGAGCCTAAACTTATCCTTTACAAACCCTCAAACCAACCACAAACTCAAAACAAACCTGTCCTCATCCTCGAACCACCTAAGAATAATATGTTACAGTAGTCGAGTTACAATAATTTTTCTCATACATATAACACTAGAAATAATCCATAACCAAAAAAAATAACTCCAACATCCCTCCCATTACCTCAACCTATCTTGCCTAGTTCCCCTCGTTTGCCTTTACATAATGGAAAGGAGTATGATCTTGTTAAAAACTTAAGAACAATCCTACTAAGATATCATTATGGGACCTTATTCAAGCTTCCCCTCATTATCATAACATGATTCAAGGTCCCTTACAACAAGTTCCTAACCCCCTAATGTGCAATAAAATGATGTGGCATCCCAAATTCAAGCTATAACTCCAACCAACATAGACATTACTTTCCATCAAGATGAATTACATTCGCTAGAAATGCAAAAACAATATAAAGCTTTCATGATAATAGCTATTTTCAATAGCACAAGGATCAAATGAACCCTTGTTGACAATGGCTCATCCCTTAATGTGTGTAGTGTAACCCTTTTGGATAAGATTGGCATAGATAAATCAAGAATTGAACCCAATTCCTTATCAATTCAAGGATTTGACAATGTAGGAAAACAACTGCTTGGAGTGATCACATTACCTATAACAGTTGACAAAGTTACACTATAAACTCATATCTATGTTATGCCTCATGATCTTTCATACAACTTCCTTTTAGGAATACCATGGATTCATGAGATGAATGTGGCGCCTTCAACTCTTCATCATAAAATGAAGTATATCTACAATAACAAAGTACATACAATCAAAGAAAATCTTGAGCCTTATAGTGTTTTACAATTTAAAAAAGATAAGGAAAAATCCTTTAAAAACATTGATACCAACTATACAAGTGGAACTTGTGCAAGAGAAAGAAAAGGAGAAGCATATTGAAGAAGTCACAAAGTTATTGGAAGATGATTGGGGTTTCGTGGATTTCACGGCTAGATTTGATGGGAAATTGAAGATCATAACAAAAAAGCATGAAAAAGGAAAAATGGTAATGTCAACACAAAATTAAAAAGCATCCACCTCAACCACTTTAGAAGAAGAAAAAAATTACACAACAAACTTTGATGAAGTTGACTACAAACAACCACTAAATTAGAAAGAAATTAAAAAGCTTTATGGAAGAGGTTATGATTTTATGAAACAACTTGGGTATAGTGGAAAAAGATGTGGTGCTAGAGAACAAGGTATTTGTGTCCCCATAGAGCCTAACACGAAATAAACGACTAATGGTCTTGGTTATTTCCCTTCGAAAGAAATGAAAGAAACAAAAAAGAAATCAATCAATGTCAACACTCTTTTAAAGGATTCTTCTAAGCCAACTTTAACATTAGTGCATCTTGAATAGAAACTAGTGGTCTTGGTTATTGTCCTTCAAAAAATGAAAGAAACAAAGAAGTCTTCGCTTAACATTAATGTCATCACACCAAGCACTTCTAGGGCATGTCTTTCGTTAGATTTTGCACCTTCCTTTAAGGAAGAGTATGAAATCTCGCAATCTAAAGAGCCTTGTGTAAGTATGAAATCTTGTACTAAGGAAGAGATATCTTTGTCATAAAATAAAGGGACATCCTCTACTATTGATCAAGCGAGTATCTTTTCAAGACTCCTCCAAGATCACTTGATATCTCTCCCTCCAAGAACACGAAAGAAATTTTACTACAAGAGTTCATTTTGTGCATATCATAGAGTTCATGGTCATTCTACTAATGAATGTAATAAAATTCAACATCTTAAGGATTGTGGTGATCTTCCTTATATTAAAGCACCTAGTTCCTCTAATTGATACTGATTTGCATGTTTCTCATCAATCATCTTGACTCACCCTTGTCTTGCACTAAGTGGGGGAAAGCGGGTTAGGTAGCCTTGTCCTCATATGGCACTTTTCGTTGTCTCTTTTGGCTAGTTGACCACCTTCCATGTATATATAGAAGCAATCTTGGGATGCAAATGACATGCCTTAAGTTGGCTTGTATTTTATGTACTTTTCTTTCTATGCTTAGCATTGCATTTTGGGGGAAACCCTTTATTCATGATGTAGTTCCATAAAGCTTTCTAAATAAGCTCTCATATCTTCTTCATTGGCTACTTTAAAATAGTTTTCTCACATAAATGGTTTTAGCAATCCCTTTAAATTGGGGGCATACATTGACATTATCTTTAAAAATTTTGCATGTTTCATTGTGTGATTTTATTTCTTCTTGTGATGCATCCTTTTCTTGGTGGTGTCATTGCATTTGATTTCCTCTAAGAGCATGATATTTCTTTGATTTATCCTCTCTTGGAGACATTAGGCACGATATTCCCTAAGAAGAGACCTTACATGAACTAAGAAAAGTCCCTTTGAACAAATATTTACTTGCATGCTATTCATAAGCTCAAAGTTTCATTTTGTGGCACCTTATTAAAGTTATCAAAAGGTATGGCTTTGGTATGGTTAGTACATATGGGAACCAAACTTAGGCATGAATTTTCCATAGCCACTTGCTTGTGTGTGTGAACACATACCGACTGCATGTGTATGGTCTCTAGGGGCTCAACTAGTGGACAACTTAAGGTTCCACTAGCCCTTATGAGCATGCATTTTGTTTGCATAGTGGACATCGTGTTCCACTTGTAATTTTTTTTGGACAAATAGCTTACATCTGATCCACTTCACGTTGACAAATGGTTGAGGCTTTATCCACCCTCTTTTTCTTTTTCTTTATTTATTTATTTGACAATGTATGTGGTTGCGCCCACAAAAGGATATGAAAATCATAGTAAAACCTTTCCTGGGAATTGGACATTCCAACAGGTGACTTATATCTTTCTATGGACGTTCATTTACTTGTCAAACCAGGGGACGTATACTTTAAATGGCACAGCAAAATATATGCACTAAGAACTAGTTTTGGTCAAATCTTAATAGAAATAAATACTGGAAAAGAATTCTATCCATGCTACAGGAAGGTAATGCAAAGCTCTTTAACTCAACAATGCTTTGATTAAAACAAAAACCGTAACAACTACGACTGAAGCACAAACCATGAACTGGCCTTATGCTGCAGGAACAGGCATAGGGATGGATTCTCTATGCTGCAGGAGCAATATAAGACTGAGTTTGTATAAAAACTTCAAAGATGAGAGCTAACTAAAGATCAACAGGAAAGAACAACTAACTAACTAGCTACAGATACTTACTAAGTGGGCCCCCTTAGCAAGCATCTACTGATTATGTCAATGCTAAACTCAGAACTTCATTGAACTTTATTCATAAAATTAGAATGATATACATTGTTTTGTTGATATGGAGACTAACAACAAACTCTATCTTTAGTCAAATAGATTCTGTCTTTCATTATCATATTGATTCTTACATGATATCTGCTACTCTATTTCTATCTTACTCTAACTATCATCTATCTCTTTTTCTTCCTCTCCCCTCTCGCTCGCGCAGGAGGAGAACTTTATTTAAAAACAGGAGAGCAACTAACTAACTAACCCTATCAAAGAAAGACGTGGAAGTAAAGTATATCCCCGAATCAAGGAACAAACTTCATAATGAATTTATGCATTCAACCCGATCCGGAGAGAATCTAGTGCTCCACTCTTTCCAGATTGACTGTCATTAAAATTCTTTCACATGGTTTTGGTCAAAGAGTCTTCACGAGAGCTTCCTCGAAGTCGTGCAGGAAATGGACTTTACTGCAAGGCCGAGATTGGCTGCGCTTGACTCGATCATTCTTCAACAACCTGTGAAACAAAAGGTAACAGACGCGAAAGAAAAGGCTCATGGCATATACATGATATCTATTCATTAATCACACATTTTAAATCTACTTCATCATTCAAAAACTGTATGTAATATACCAGTCATTTTCGGGAGTCAACAGGGCAATAAATGCAATCAAGTCAACACAATAAGCTATAGGAATATAAAAGTATCTTGCTACAGGATATCCCAACAAAAGGTTTCAACAAAGTTTAAACAGCCATGAAATAACAAAAATAAAGTCATTTAAAAGTTTATCATAACATCAAATTATGAGCATACTTTAAGCTCATCACTGCCCCCTACTTAGCCTAATGCTGGTCCTCCAGCATTAACTTTCCTGGTGGTTTCTCTCAAGTTAGTGGTGGCTGCATGACTATGGAATGGATGTCCAAACTTGTAATAGAATCCTCTGAAATCTTGGCACCTTTCATATCTTCGGTCTTCTAATTCATTGTTAAGATTTGTAGCCTTGTGAGGATAGAGGGGCCACATTAGCACAGGGGGTCTGAATGTTAGCGGTAGCCACAATTCAAATCTTGTTTGAAGTCCCAATTGAATATATCTGATGGTTCATTTGAGAGCTGCTGTGAAATTTAGGGGACCATGTGGTTCTAACTTTCTTAACCCAACAGTTAATCTCTCCCATCTTTTCTCACTTCTGGTATATGCTAGTTTCTAGAACGAATATTGTTGTTCCTAGAATTCATCATATACTTGTTTTCTGATATCAAATATTTTCTCTTTGGCTGAAACATTATTAATACCATATGTCAGAGCAAACCAATCTTTCAACATTGCATGGGGGTTTGAGCTTTGAGAGTGTAATGGAACAGGCTCTATTTCCTCAGCTTCCTCATATGTTTCCCACTGCCTGCCATAATTCGCCTCATTTTCTGCCCATGACATAAATGCTCTCAAATGAATATCACCAATGTATAGAAGAGGATTCCATTCTATTTCAAATGGTATTAAAAATCCATGCAAATAGAATTCACACAGAGAATTCCTTAACCAGTTAGGGGCTGCCTGGTATGCTTCATAAAACTCTTTGGCAGTGTGAATTATAGGGTTTTGGTTTCTGGAAATTCTCATCAATTGAAACCATAAAACTGTTCTTTAAGGCACAAAGCATAAACTCTGGGTGGCGGTCTACATTCCATAATCTGACCAGTTACTTTTAACATTTCATCCATTTTTGCTTTCAACTCAACAATTTCCTGTTTCTGACTTTCAATTTTCTTTTTCAATTTCTTCTTTTCTATTTCCCATAAACTTTGTTGCATGTCAGTTTGGGCTATGTATCAAAAATTCAGAGTTTGTAATGTAACTATTTCCCAATTATCTTTAACATATTCCAGAAACTCAATTAAAAAAGTCCTCCTATACACAACAATGGCTTTACAGTTTACAAGGTGAAATACAATTTCACCAGGCACATTTAGTTGTTCAGTCTGTTCTTGCTCTTGCTGCAAGATAAATTCTTCTTGTTGTTGTGGTGGAGAAGTCTGTGCTTCCTCCGAAAATTGCATACCAGCAGTAGCCAAATCATCAAGATTTGGTAACCCTTGCTCATTGTGCCCTGTTTCTTTTGTGGGTGCTATCATAATAGTGGTTTACAATTCCTGAGAGGAATGGATTTTAACTGAAATCACATATTTTTAGAAAATATAATGATTTAAGCCTTAAAAAGTTCCATTTTAAGGATTCCAATTAAAGAGGGTTTGATCAAATCACCTTAGATCAAACCCCCTTGGATAGAACCTCGCTAGTTTTAAACCATACCTATAAATGCGTCTCTTTTACACATATCAAAATGCTGATAAAAAATAACTTTTGATTTAGCTTTTGGGGGATCAAATGAATTCATTTAAAATTTATTTCAAATGATTATGGTATTCCTCAGAACAAGCTATCCAATGAATATAATTTTAATATGTTTTGGTTTTGTTATGTATTTGTTTTTAAGTTTTATTAAACATAGGTTTTTCATCGAAAATGAATTTCTTTGTTCTTCACATGTGGAAAAATAGAAGATTATCAAAAAAAAAATTGAAAAATATGAGTGCACCAGATATTGAAGTCCTTGATCCAACAAATAAAATAAAATAAAATTTTGACATATACAAAAGTTACGATTATACCACACACCGGTCTAAATTATAATTCATTTGAATTTGAAACTTGATTAAGGAAAAAATATTCAATAAAAAACTATCTAACCAAGTGGAAGCACTAGATATTAGAGTTACAAATCTAAATTTGAAAGAATTAGAATTTTATCCTTCACGGAAAAAAAGTTATGCTTATACGGTGTGCCACTTTTAAAAATGTTGTTTTCTGAAAAAATAAATTTTTGTGGGAGATGGAAAAAGAAGTGCAATTTGATTTCAAAAATTTTGAAAAAAATATTTTTAGAATATATAGAAAAAATTTGATGAGACTCTAGTTTGCACCATCTTCAAATTCCTCACAGTTTAGCCGCTATAGGTGCCCAAATGTGAAGAATTATTTAAAAAATAATAATTTCAGTGTCCAGTTTGGCCAAAAATTGTAAACCACTATTATGGGATCACCTTTGTCTCAACTTGTTCCTCTTCAGGGATGAATGAAATCTGAGCAACATTCCTAGACTCATTCTGAGAAACATTAAATTCAGATTCAATAGACCCTTCTAAAATTACAATCACCTCAGGTTGTGGTGAAGCAGTGGAGGTCTTAGATTATTTCCTTGTGGAAACCCTTATTGGCACAGATGCGGCTACAGAAGGTGTTCTAGTAGCTTTTATTTTTCTTGTTTGTTCAGAGGGCTCTGCCCTACCAGAGGATGACAGTGAACTGGTAATAGCAATAGGTGTTGCTGTAGGAGAAACGGCTGCAGGGGAAGGTGATGCAGGAGAGGAGCATTGTCTTTTCTGAGAACGAGGGTCAGATTCAGGGGACCCTTCTACCTTTGTTTTACCCTTCTCTCTCCTAGTGGCAGACCTAGTTTGTACCTTAGCAGAAGATTCAGGTGCAAAAACTGCAGGACGGGATGCTACAGGAGTAGATGACCCTTGCCCTGTTCCACTAGTAGATGCAATTTCTTTCTTCTTTCTCTAAGGCCGTGGGGTAAGTACCCTAGGGGGTTGTGGTATTTGAAAACTCTTTCTGGCAACAAACTATTGCCAGGAGAGAGGTGAGACGTCTCTCAAAGAGCGCTCAATCAGTAATTTAATAAGGCCATGATGAGTGACAAAATTGTCTTTCCCCTGTTGAGTTCCATGGGCACTTTGTTCTAAAAATTTTAACAAGAAATTTGAAACATTTATGACTAACCCATGCCTCATATGGCTTAATAATTTAAAATGATGAGAATGCAAGTAGGAAAAGTGGCCTTCACAGGTTAAATACCTCATTATATAAGTGGCATACTCTGAATATGGAGGAGGCAACAACACACGCTTGCATCCCTGCTTGGAGACTTGCAGAGGTCCATCAGTGGGCATTGAAAACTCAACCCTTGCAGCTGCAGCGTCTGAAGAAAAGTTTTCTCTAACGGCTAGAAGCCCAGTTACCTCAGCAATTCTGTCTTCAGTTGCAACAACTGTTAGACCCCATACAGTAGCTTCCCCTTCAGAAAGTGTTCTCAAAAATTCTCCAGCAGCCTCCTCATCAAAATCATTTAAGCTCAAGAAATAATTTAACCATCCACAGAGGCTGAATGCATGGACTGTTTGTGGATTTTGCAGTAACAATTCATGAGTTACATGCTCATGTCGCACCAACTGACCACCCATGTTTGCAGTTTTTCTTAGCTGAACTCAATTCCTTGTTGAAGATTCAAATTCTCTGCTTCCCCTTCTACTCAGGTTTTTCTTCTGTCATGCCGTCACATTTCTTTCTTTTTTCCAAAAATAAACTTTTTAAACAAGCAGTCTTAATTGTAGTTTACAAGAAAAACATGCAATAAAGAAGGACATGCGATCATATTTGGAAAGTACTAGAAAAGTATTAAAGAAAGATTATTTGAGCAGTTATGGCATCGGCAAAAAGACAGGTTTTAAAAGATGGATTACCCCGCCCCCTACTTAAAGTATGACATGTGTCCTCACATGTACTAAAGAACAGGTAGAGATTTGGGTAATAATGACCGGTACATGCATAGCAGTAAATGAATAGAATGAAATAAATCAAATATCTGATAAGAAAAGATATGGTGTACCGTCGATAATTGCACGTACGTGTAAAGAAAGATGACGGCGTCTGCATGAATTGACAAGTGGGAAAGATATCTTAATTAATGTTGATGTGGACGGATGAAGTGGATGGGTGACGTGAGCGGATGAAGTGGATGGATGGGATGGATGGGATGGATGGATGGAAGATAAAGAATTGAGATGGGGGTGATAAATAAAAATGGAGAAAAAGGGGTTTCCTTTAAAAAGAAAACCTTTATTATGGGCATGTTTTTTGAAAATTATGGCAACGCTGCAGGAGAAAGGCTAAAGCCTTCGGCTGCAGGAAGAGTAGCAGGAGGAACTTGAATGAACTGCTGCATGAATTCTTCCTTTGACACTAGTTTATGGTACAACCGGAGTCGGTGGCCATTGACTAGCAATTTGAAACGGACTGGATCAATTGTCACCAGCTATATAGCTTCATTGTCGAACACATTTACAACTTCATAGGGGCTAAGCCAGCGTGTTGTGAGCTTACCCTAGTTTTCTTGATATCTAGAATCATATAACAGGGCCCAATCTCCACCAGAAAATTTCCTGGTTTTGATGTGCTAATCATGCCATTTCTTTATTTACTGTTGGATTGCTTCTGTATGCTACAGGGTGGCTTTTCTCATTTCGTCCAAAGCATTTAGCTACAGGAGACGGTCCTTCTGTGCTACAGATATTTCCGTATTGAGTTCAAGAGCTGTCCTCAAAATTTTATGTTCAAATTCAATGGGCAGCATGGCTGTTTTCCCATAAAGTAATTCAAAAGGTGTAAACCTAGTTGTTGTTTTCCATGTAGTTCTGTATACCCAAACTGCTTCAGGAAGTCTATTGCTCTAGTCTTTCTTATGGATCTGCACTGTCTTTGTGAGGATCACCTCAATTTCTCTACTTGTTACCTCCGCCTGACCATTGGCTTGAGGATGATAGGGGCTGGACTTTCTATGTTTGATTTTATAGTCATTCATTAATGCAGTTATCATATTCGATGTGAATTGAGCTCCGTGATCAGTTACAAGCTCTCCGGGGACTCCAAATCTAGTGAAAATTTATTCATACAGAAATTCAGCAACTTTGTTTTCCCGAGCATGAGTCATAGCTTTTACCTCGACCCATTTTGTGACATAGTCCGTGCAAACTAGAATGTATGACTTACCATTTGATGGTGGATCAATTGGTCTCACAAAATCCATTCCCCATTTATCAAAAGGGGTGACTATTATCTGCGGATATAGTGGCATTTCATCGGACTTAGTTGGTCTTCCCATACGCTGGCATCTGTCACATTTTCTTGTATAGGCCACAACATCCTTGTGTAATGTTGGCCAGTAGTACCCTGTTGTAAGAATCTTCATTGATGTTCTTTTTGTTGCAAAATGTCCTCCACATGGTTCATCATGGCAAGCATGCAAGATAGCATAAGTCTCATCTTCTCTTACACATCTTCGCATTACTTGATCAGGTCCAGTATAAAACAAACTATTTGCAATCCAGGAAAAGTTAAAACTTTTCTCAATTAACAACCTCTTTTCTTTTGGGGAAAAGTGAGCCGGTATTCTGTTTGCTGCTAGATAATTGGCAATGTCTGCATACCATGGAGTATGTGCAGCAATGGAGAACAAGTGTTCACCTGGGAACCTATCATCAATGACCTCATGTTCAATGGGTGCAACTGATTAAAGTCTTGATAAAAAGTCAGCTACAACATTAGCTCTTCCTGGTTTGCCAATGATTGTGATATCAAATTCTTGTAACAACAGGAGCCATCGTGCCAACCTACCAGAGATGGTAGGTTTGTTCATTAGGTACTTGATCGCTGCATGGTCAGTATGAACGAATATCTAATAACCTGTGACATAATTCCTAAATTTATTCAAAGCATACACTACTGCAAGCAACTCCTTTTCTGTGATAGTATAGTTGAGCTCAGGACCTTGAAGGTTCTTGCTGATGAAATAAATAGCATGTTCAATTGAATTTTTTTTTTGACTCAGAACTGCTCCTATGCCAAAATCAGAGGCATCAACATGTATGTGAAAAGACAAATTCCATTTTGGTCCTTGAATAACAGGGGCTTTAGTAAGCAAGTCCTTTAGTTGTAGAAATGATTTTTCACAGGCCTTTGTCCACTCAAATTGGGAATCCTTTGTTAACAAGGCATAAAGTGAACTGACAATTTTACTGAAGTCTTTTATAAACCTTTTGTAATACCCTGCATGACCAAGAAAACTTCTAACATCTTTTTGTTTTGCAGGAGTTTGTAAATTCTGAATAACTTCAATTTTAGCATGGTCAACCTGAATTTCATTCTTTGAAACATGAAGACCTAGAACAATACCTTCTTCCATCATTAGAAAACACTTCTCACTATTTAGAGACAAATTTGGCTCTCTACACCTTTTCAATACCTTTTCTAAATTAACCAGTGCTTCTTCAAATGTGACTCCATAGGTAGTGAAATCATCCATATAAATCTCCATACATTCATGAGATATATCAGCAAATATACTAATTACTACTCTCTGAAATGTTGCTGGTGCATTGCCTAGCCCAAAAGACAAGAATGAATAAACAAATGTTCCCCATGGACAGGTAAAAGTGGTCTTATCTTGATCTTCAGGGGCTATTTTTATTTGATTGTACCTGCTATAATCGTCCAAAAAGGAAAAATATCTTTTGCCAGACAGTGAGTCTAGTACTTGGTCTACAAAAGGTAATGGAAAGTAATCCCTTTTAGTGGCACTGTTCAACTCTCTATAATCTACACACACTCTCCATTTTCCACCTTTTTTGGGAATAATAACTAATGGAGAAACCCATTGTCTGTCAGAAATTAGATAAATAAAACTAGCATCAAGCAACTTTTGAAGCTCACCTTTAACTATTTCTCTAAGTGCTGGATTTACTCTTCTTTGAGGTTGTCTAACTGGTGAACAATCTTCTTTGATATATATTCTATGAGTACAAACTCAAGGATCTATTCCTTGCATGTCCCCATATTCCCATGCAAAAGCTTTATGTTGTTCTTGTAGCATTTTTAATAAGTCAGCCTCTTGAGACTACGACAACTTGCTATTGACATTCAAACAATGATCTGGAGACAATTCTATCTGCTTAGTGAGAGTACTCATAGAATCTACAAGTAATGTTTGTACTTCTTGTGGAAGCAAATTATGAAAAATTGCTAGAAGTTTAGACGATGAATTCTTAGAATTTGGTTGCTACAGGAAACATTGTAGATGGCTGCCACTTGGATCAGATGAACTACCCGTATCAGGGTTAAATTGTAGAATTTGAAAAATCAAAGCATCTTCACTTTGAAATTGTGAGAATGGATCATTTTTTAGCATCATTAATTGTGCCAAAGAATTGGCTTCTTCAGTTTCTTCCCCCACATCTGGCCAAACAGGTTGGGACAAATCTGGTTGAGGTCTAGCAGGCGGATACAAGGCCAATTTCTTTGTGGACTGGCCATCAGAAATGGTCATATCTCCATAACGACATCCTATAAAAGCATCAGCAGTTGCTAACCATGGTCTACCAAGGATAACTGGATATCCTCCTAAAGTTGCCTTAACTGATAATATTGTGAAATCAGCAGGATACTCCCAAGATTCAAGAGTGACAGTTACATCTTCTACTATCCCATCAGGTTTAACTATGGAGCTGTCTGCAAGCTGCAGAACTGTAGGTGTAGACCTAATGTTTGAAATATTCAAGGAGTCCATAACATGCTTTGTCATGACATTAATGGCATCACCTAAGTCAATCAAAATATTTTTTACAACTTGGCCATTTATATGTATCTACACTACAGGACTTTCAGGATCAATATACTTTGGAATGACTACATTTCTCAACATTATATCAGCCAATTTCCCTAAGACATGAATTGTTTGGGGATCCTTTTTCTTCCGTCCAGGCTTCTTCAAACAGGCTTCTTTAATAGCTTTTCCAAAAATGGGAACATCTTTAATAGCCTGAAATAAAGGGATTTGAATTTGTACATTCTTGAGCTGATCCAAAATGTCAAAAGTAGGTTCTTCCATGGATTTAGATTCATTGCTCTGCAACCTCTGAGGAAAAGGTGGTTTGTCTTGTCTCTGCAAAACAGGTTCTGTAGAAACTGTATTGGGTATAGGCATATGCTCAGTAGGATCAGCAGGTTCAGTAGATTCTTCAAGGGGAGAATCTGGTATTTCAGTAATAAGGGGTGGTTTGGGAGCAGGTAAAGTAGTTCTAGACCTTAGATGGATGTCATTAACGTTTAAGGCATAAGCTTGATATTGGTTGGCTTCAGCAAGATACACAGTTTGTTGTGGCTGCTGCAGTTGCTTATTATTGGGATTGGGCAACGACTGGGCAGGCATAGGCATTTGCTTCGGAGGGCCAAAATTTGTGGCAGTTGCTGCAGGAGGTGGCATGAGGGCCTGTGGTTGTGACTGTGGAAGCTGCAGGAATCCAAAGGACTTGTTTTTCCATTGTTGAGGACCTCTCCATTGAGGATTTTGTTGCCAATTTCCTAAAGGTGGGGTCCATTGCCCTTGTGGCAGCTGCCAACCTCTTTGAGGAGATTGCCATTGTGGTATTTGATAATTAGGCCAACTTGGTTGAGGTGGATTCCAGGGTGGTGGTAGTCCATATGCATGTTGCCATTGGTTATTATAGCCAAAATAAGGATTACCAAAAATTACAGGATCTTAAGGCATACCTTGTCTTTGGGCCCATGGTCTCCTTTGCACAACAAAGAACACTTGATCATCATCACCTTCTACTAGTTTGAAGTCAGTAGGTAGTTGTCTAGCTTCCAAATTAGCCACCATCTTGCATCTGCAATCACACTTCTTCTGTCTGCAGTATGGAAAAAACTCGGCCAAAACTACCTCAGCTTCTGCATGTTTCTTCCGAGCTTGCATAGTGTCCAATTGTGTAGCCATATTATTAATGATGTCCTACTTGAAATCTGACAGCAAATTTGTTATCTCCATCCGAGAAACTCCACCAGAAGAAGACTTCCCCACTGTAGCATGATGTCCTCGACCTTTTTTAACTATTGCTTGAGAATAGTTAAGACATATTTTCTTTATATCATCCCAAGACAGTTGGGCTATATCACCTCCTCCCATCAGGTCCAGGGCGTCTATATAGGCATCACCGATTCCCCTTAGAAAGAGTAGTTTCTGTGAGTCCTCGTTGAGAGTATGGTTTGAGTTCCTCTTTAGTGAAAACAAAAATCTGGAAATGTAATCTTCTAGATTTTCATCCTCCTTCTACTGAATTTAGAATATGTCATCACCTTTGCTAGCACTCTTACAATATTCCTTATAATTTTCAAGGAATTTCGTCTGCATGGCTGCCCAACTATCTACAACGCCTCTTCCCAGACTCATGAACCATCTGAGAGCTCCTTCCTTCAAGGTGGAAAGAAATAACTTCATTTTATGAGCGTCTGTGTTGTAGTCATAACTGCGGCAGAGAACATCAAATTCAAACAGAAAGGTTTCTGGGTCCTTTGTGACCAAGCCATAGAATTTTGGAAGCAGTGAAGAAGGTATATTCTTAAGATTGTCAGTATCTCGCTGGGGAACAATAGGGAACTCAAAAGCAAGAGGTGGATTATTAGGTGGATTATTTGCCATGTTGGGTTGCTGGAATAATGAAGCGAATGGGTTTTCCTCAGGTTCGTTATCAGCTGGGTCAAATGGTAGTTCAATAAATAAATTTTCAGGGGGGAACCTTCCCAGTGCGTCTCTTCTTCTTCTATGCATGCAATATGGTGAGTGGTGGCTTGAAAGATTTTGAAAATTTTTGACTAACAAACTAAACTAATGTGAAAGATGACCTCTGACAAATTCCTAGCTGGACACCATCCCCGGCAACGACGCCAAAAATGGTCGCGCCCACAAAAGGATATGAAAATCACAGTAAAACCTTTCCTGGGAATTGAACATTCCAACATGTGACTTATATCTTTCTATGGACGTTCATTTACTTTTCAAACCAGGGGACGTATACTTTAAATGGCGTGGCAAAATATATGCACTAAGAACTAGTTTTGGTCAAATCTTAACAGAAATAAATACTGGAAAGGAATTCTATCCACGCTATAGGAAGGTAATGCAAAGTTCTTTAACTCAACAATGCTTTGATTAAAATAGAAACTGTAACAACTACGACTGAAGCACAAACCATGAACTGGTCTTATGCTGCAGGAACAGGCACAGGGATGGATTCTCTATGCTGCAGGAGCAATATAAGACTGAGTTTGTATAAAAACTTCAAAGATGAGAGCTAACTACAGATCAACAGGAAAGAACAACTAAATAACTAGCTACAGATACTTACTAAGTGGGCCCCCTTAGCAAGCATCTACTGATTTCGCCGATGCTAAACTCATAACTTCATTGAACTTTATTCATAAAAATAGAATGATATACATTGTTTTGTTGATATGGAGACTAACAACAAACTCTATCTCTAGTCAAACAAATTCTGTCTTTCATTATCATATTTGTTCTTACATGATATCTGCTACTCTGTTTCTATCTTACTCTAACTATCATCTATCTATTTTTCTTCCTCTCCCCTCTCGCTCGCGCAGGAGGAGAACTTTATTTAAAAACAGGAGAGCAACTAACTAACTAACCCTATCAAAGAAAGACATGGAAGTAAAGTATATCCCCGAATCAAGGAACAAACTTCATAATGAATTTATGCGTTCAACCCAATCCAGAGAGAATCTAGTGCTCCACTCTTTCCAGATTGACTGTCATTAAAATTCTTTCCCATGGTTTTGGTCAAAGAGTCTTCGTCGGAGCTTCCTCGAAGTCGTGTAGGAAATGGACTTTACTGCAAGGCCGAGATCGGCTGTGCTTGACTCGATCATTCTTCAACAACCTACGAAACAAAAGGTAACAGATGCGAAAGAAAAGGCGCATGGCATATACATGATATCTATTCATTAATCACACATTTTAAATCTACTTCATCATTCAAAAACTGTATGTGATATACCAGTCATTTTCAGGAGTCAACAAGGCAATAAATGCAATCAAGTCAACACAATAAGCTACAGGAATATAAAAGTATTTTGCTACAGGATATCCCAACAAAAGGTTTCAACAAAGTTTAAACAGCCATGAAATAACAAAAATAAAGTCATTTAAAAGTTTATCATAACATCAAATTATGAGCATATTTTAAGCTCATCAGTATGCTTGTACCTTATTGTTGCTTCATACATCATTCACATGTGTTCTTTTGTTCCTATGTTGGTTTGACGTAGGATCTTGGATCCTACGGATTGACCACCCCCTTGATCCTTGTCATTCTATACCATCTACATTGGTACACTTGGAACCCTCTTGAACATCTACTTTAGTGCGAGTTTGAAGCAAGTTCCTCCTCTCACTAAAGTGGGGGCTAAATGTAGTGACAAAAAGTGTATTCATTTTCCTCACTTAATTTGGGAATAATTGACAAAACGAGCTAAGTGATGCCTTAATTTGGTGTTGTAATATGTTCTACCTATTCAAATTAAGTTTTGGGCCCTTTTAATTAAAATTTGGCTTCTTTATGCCTTAATTGGTCCTATTTTGCATCCATGAGACTTATTCAATGCATTTTTCTGAGGATAATCCTAACACTTAACAAATGAAAAATCATAATTAAATGCTTTTGGTTATGTGTTCTAGATCTAGGGATTTGGGACTCATACGCCACCTTGGGCATATGGGTCTCACCTAGGTATTGGGACGTAATTTTAAATTGCACATTGAACAAGACACTTCTTGGAGTTTGTGTCTCATGTTTAAAACACTGGGACTCATACACCCAACCTAGCATAGGAGCCTCACTTTAACTAGACCTATTTTAAATCAAATTCTTGGCAAGCTTTTATTATCCTAGATTTAATGTCGTCTTGTAGTGTTGTAATTTCAATAAATTTGGCATAAACAAGTATAAATACAAGGTCATTTCACCTAGTTTCACTTAGAATTTTTATGCAAGCATTCATATCGCAAAAATTATGATCAAGAGTGATTACAAGAGCATTCTAGAGAAAATCATCAATTATTTGGAGTAGAATTCAAGATTCAAGCATCATGTCAAAGTCTTCATGCATCATGTGTGTTTGTGAGATAACATTTGTGATATAGGTTTTCATGATTCAAGCAAGCATTAGTTGAAATGACAATAGTGGTTTACAATTCCAGTGAGGAAGGAAAACTCACAAAAAATAACCCCATGCCAAAAAAATGTGATTTTGGGGGTTCGTACAAACCTATTGGTTCGAGTGAACCCATTCCCTAGTTTCCAGCCCAAAAACCAAATAAAAATGTATTATGTGAGGTGGTTTGCTCGAACCCCTATGGGTTCATGTGAACCCCCCTAACCCTCATTCTCCCCCTCAGACACAAGAAAAACCTAATTTTTTATCACTTCAAAGCTCAGTTTGAACATGAAAATGGTGGATACTTCCAAAACCATCTGGAATATGGTTGTCCTCAGAACGATCTATCTAACGAATATAATTTTGATATGTTTTGGTTTTATTATGTATTTGTTTTTTTAGTTTTATTAAATATAGGTTTTCACTGAAAATGAAGGTCTCTATTCTACACATGTGGATAAATAGCAGATTATAAAAAAAAAATGAAAAATATGAGTGCACCATATATTGAATTTCTTGATCCAACAAAAAGAATTGAATTTCGATATATACAAAAAAATGTTACGCGTTATACAGTCGCGCTATGTTTGAATTGTAATTGGTTTGAATTTGGAACTTGATTAAAGAAAAATATTCAATAAAAAACTATCTAACCAAGTGGAAGCATTAGATATCGAAGTTACAAATCTAAATTCAAAAGAATTAGAATTTTATCCTTTATGAAAAAAAACTTATGTGTTATACAGTGTGCGTAACCTTTTCAAAATGTTTTTTTTCTGAAAAAACCAGTTTTCATGGGAGATGGAAAAAAAAGTGCAATCTGATTCCAAAAATTTTGAAAAAAATATTTTTAGAATCTACAGACAAAATGTGACAAGACTCTAGTTTGCATCATCTTCAAATTCCTCACGGTTTAGCCGCTATAGGTGCCTAAATGTGAAGATTTAGTTAAAAATAATAATTTCAGTGTCTAGTTTGGCCAAAAATTGTAAACCACTATTGTGGGATCACTCCATTCAAAGACATTATCTCATATCAAGATCAAAATTCAAGATCCACATCCATTGGAGCCATTTCACATAAGTTTGCAACCTTCATTTCAAGGGTTTCGTGAGTTGTAACATTACATTTTTTTGTTCATCATTCCTTCATGCTATTTCATTTCATTTCAAGATTTAATTACCAAAATAGGGTTCAACCAAGGAAAACCTCTATTCCCTAACACAACAACATTTTTCTCTCTTGATGTGTGATTGCAAATTTATGTGAATTGGAGCTTGAAGATCTTTTGAAGGCAACGTTGCAAAAGTTGTCAAAGTTGTTATAAGAAGTTGTCAAGGCTCATAGAAATTTAGATATGGAACAAGATATCCAACTTTTTAACATGAAATCAATGATAAAGTGCTTATTTAATCCGTCTTTAGAGGCTCACAAAGTTTTAGTTCAAAATATTACTCCTAGGACACTTTTCACTTTTTCAGGACAGTTTGCAAATGTCTGGGTGTTTGAGTCCTAGTATACCCTTTTTGCTAGACTATTATAGATCCTGAACAATCATCAAGAGATTTTAGATCCTTCCCAAAAACTCTATGCTAGGACTAAATCACCCATCTTGGCGTATGAGTCCCAATGCACTCTAAAACAACACTTTTCAAGGTTTTTAGACCTTGTTTTGACCTCTCCATTCTTTCAAGTACTTTTTTGTTTCATATTTTTTAATTTGATTTAATTCTTTCAAGTTTCTAGGGTTTTGTGCATTAGAGTTTTCATTTATCCTTTAAAGCTTCATCTAATGGTGAACCCCCATTTAATCACACCCAAGGAAACCACTAGTCCTTCCCTCAATTCAGTCACTTGGTTGAGGGATCTTAGTTTCATAATGATTAAAGTGTGGAATAGGTACCAATTTTTTTCATCTCCTAAAAGATGGACATGCCCTATTTCTATTTAATCACTAAACAAATGAATTCAAAAGTTATTGATAAGAACAATAAAATAATAATAAATAACATTGACATGCAACCACCATATTGAGAATGATCACCTAGCAGAGATATACTAATTAATGAGTTTCAACCAACAAAACTAAAGAGTTACAACTATGAATTAGACTTAGAACAATAATACCAAAATAACTATCTGCACACTCATCATTCCTCTTTTCTTATTGTTAATGTTGGTGTGATAATATCCTCCCCGTAATGCTCACCCTCACTAGAAAGAAAACCTTAAACAAAATAAATGATCAAACATATACTAGTCAACATGGTGCATATAAAAAATTAAAGCAACATATGCAACCTATAAACATTAGAGAATGAATATCAAATGTTTCTATCAACTTTCAAATGTCAATCAAATATTTATCATATCTAACTATCATAAAATTTTAGATAGGTGCAATAATTACAATTCATTAAATTAATCTAGAATACAACTCAATATCATAATGCATCCAATATGAATAGTTATCCATCACTTATCGAAATTATTACAACCCAAATTAATTATATTTTTTAGTGGTCTAAAATGGAGTATTACATCAAATTATCAAATTTTGGTTTCAAGTTGATCTGAAATTAGTGCTTAGAATTTTCTAATTACACCTTGAATCAGATTTAAAACAAGATATTTTATTGACGTGTTTGCATGTGAATTAGTAAAACCAATGAACATATAAAACACATGAAAATCATAGAAGCTAATAAAACCATATGATAAGAGAGAGAATTGATAGCGAAGTTCACCAGACTCTGGCTATGTCTTTGGATCCATTTGGACACAAATTGTTTTATTCCTTCTTATGCAAGATGATGGGACCTTCTCACAATTTTTTACATAAAGAACTATCTTCTCCTTATACAAGGATTCAATAAGGCATTTCACACTAATGACCTTACTCCAAACATCAAAAGGATGAATTCCTTATAATGCAAGCTTTACATAGCTCTATCAAAACTCCTACAAAGCTTCGAGACTTGAACTAAGCCTACAATTCTTCTCCCAATTCTTCCTACAAAAAACCATTCCTTCAAAGGTGAAGCTCTCCCCCTTTTTATACAAATAAGTTTGCTATATGGGGTAAAATAGTAAAATCCCCATAATCTGCAAAATCTCCCATTTACATCCAAAATATTTCAAAATATCCCCTTTTACAATATAAATATCTCACATATCCCTTATTCCCAAAAAATAATCTTTACAAACCCATAAATAAACCCTTTAAATTTGACAGTTATCACAATTTAATATTTTTGGGCTTTTGTTTGTTTAAAAAGCTTATCGGGTTTATAAAATTTTGGAATGATTTTGTTTTTATTTGGGATTTTAAACAAACCCACCTAACCACCATCACTTATCTAGAAATATGTGTGCGTGTGGTAGTTCCAAGGCATTTGTGGGTAAGGTGGGGGTTAGCAACCCCCACAAATCTGAGATCATAACCTTTAAATAATAAAAGTTCCCTTCACATTTAAAATATAAAGTTTCCAGCACAGTGGTAAAGAAGGAAGATTAGGAGAAGATAGATTGGGAGTTCAAATCCCCAACCTCCAATTTTTTCAAACAACTAAACCACCTATGACCAAAGGGTGCCACATGGAACCCAACCATGGGCCATGTGGCACCTTCCAATTTGCTCTAAAACTACCATGTGTCAATCTCAGATTGGCTCACTGTGACTGCCTGCCATGTCACCTACCATATCAACTTGCCATGTCATCCTACCATGTGTCATGCCACGTCAACATCCATGATGACTGTACTTTTGTTGACGTCGTCAAGTCAACCCATATTTCTCACCAACTTTGATCATCAGTATCTTGAGTAAACGAACTCCGATTGACATGATTCAAAAAGTGTCAGAATCATCTTGATGAGCCCTTCAATTTGAGACCACTTTCACTTGATTGTGAAATGGTCAAATTTGTCATCCTGTGCCAACCTATGCCCTAGTTTGACCGCAACTTTGACCAACCATAACTTGAGCATACAAACTTTGTTTCAGCCTATTCAAGTTGATTTGGGCTTGTATCAATGAGCACTTCAATTAGGCATTGGTTTCTGAGGCATTGGGAACTTTTGAATTTTTAGTGGAAAATCCACTTGGATCAATCCTCCCCACTAAGGGGCTTTTGGTCCTCCAAAAGCTAACTTGTAGAACTCTTCACTACCCTACCTCAGATCATCTTTGTTGTCCCCTTCAAAGTTTCACTATAGTACAACTATTGACTTCACCTTCGACAACTTAGTTCTAATCTTGGTTTTGGGTCCTAGTTCCACCATGCTTCCAAACATTCTTAGCCATATTTTCCCTCCATGGGTCTTACATTTTGGCTACACCTTGATACTGTCACATCTTCCCTCTAGGGTTATTACACTTCAACAACACCAAGAAGCATACATTGCTACATCTACCTACAAGGGTCTTACACTTCTGCAATGCAATGTCAACATGAGTTTGCCTATTGCCACATCTGCCTCTAGGGGTCTTACATTGCGACAAGACTAGGACTTCCAAACTCATTAAGATGTAGTCCAAAATGGAACTTTACATACCAAAAGTAAGAAGAATACCGAGCATGATTAACATGTCTCTTAGCGCTTCTCATGGTGGTGGTTCTCATTTTGCATCAACACTAGGAAGATTATGGCATGACTTTGATGCTTCTCCTCACTTACAAACTTCTCGAGCAATGGTAAATTATGCCTCGGCCTGATACATTATTTCACATTTGTTCTTCATAATGGTTGATTAAAGGCTTCATCATTCAAGTCTGTCTCTATTTGTTGTAGCAACAACGCCATAGAAAAAGGCGTTCAAGGGCTTTGGTCATCATTTGACTAAGTCTTTAAAGCTAAGAACATACAGGAAAATTTTGGTCATTCTCTACAACTTTGAGTCCCAACGTGGAGTCATCATCTAGATCTATCCACCTTTTATTGAATTTCATCAAGTGCTTTTCTTTCCTAAATAGGAACAAAGGACATCTTCTCGCCTCGAGAATTGTCATCAACTAGACACTCTTCAGTTTCAAAATCTGCAATTTTGCATAAGAAGTCTTCAAGCATTTTCTTTTTGATTACAAGAGATAGGCTACAATAGCCTTATAAATTCTCAATCTAAGGAAAATACAACTTCATGCAAACATGCATAATGATTTTATTACAAAAACCATGTCTATTTGTATCACCTAGCTCATAATCATAATGTGATATTATTGTTGAGCAAATAAACATAAAACAAGTTTGATACAACTACTTAGATGACAGGTTTTCCCAACTCTTATAGAGCTAATAAAAAGAACTTCCCTTTGCCAGCTACTCCTTCTCTGGTTGAGCTTCCTGTGCCTCAAGGATAGTAGCCTCAGGTTCTACTTCCACCTCTACAACCTCCTATTGGTTGGGTCTCTCGATGGACCTTAGTGAGCAACAAAGCTCTACATGAAATTTCTAGCATTTCTAGATCCAATGCCAACTTATCCTATAGTGAGTGCAGTAGTTTCGGGCGTTGTCCTTCCTCTTGGATTCCCTCTTTGGAGAGGAATTGTATTCACTTCCACTATTGTAGTATGAAGTGTTTACATGAGATTTTTTCCTTTTAGAGGCTTTGGAGGATTCTCCAGTCTCTCCATATCTTAGTCCTTGATAACAAGGTCTCCTCTTAACCTATATAGGACTCTTTATAGTGAATTTTGTTGCAGATGATGCTTCAAAGCTATCATTTGGAGTGAGCGGGGAGTATGCGGAAGTATCCTCCGTATGTGGATAAAATGCACATATGCCAACATTCTCATATATGAGAGGACTTCTCCTACTACTCCTCCATGACCTTTTGCAACCCCTCTTGTAGCCTGTACTTCTCATTGTTTTCTTCTTCAAGCAACCCTTTGAGCTCATCATTATTTGACTAAATGTGTTGGTTGGCTTCTTCAAGCTCTTGAAGCCTTTCAGAGCTTTCTCAATGGTCCCGGTAGAGTTCTTCAATCATTATTTTCATTGAAATAATGTCATCCACCATGGATGTAGTCAACATCATCCTTGAAGATTCTCCTTTCTTTGATGCCATCTTTGTTTTAATATGTTCACATGTCAAGCTTGCACACAAATTCAAAAAGCTAGCAAACTAATTAAACTGGAAAACTTACTAACTTTCACTTTTGCAAAACTTGTCAAACTAGCTATGCTACCAAACTTGATCTAAAATTAGTGCTTAAAATCTTCTAATTACACCTTGAATTAGATTTAAAACAAGATCTTTTATTGATGTGTTTGCATGTGAATTAGTAAAACCAATAAACACATAGAACACATTAAAATCATAGAAGCTAATAAAACCATATGACAAGAGAGAGAATTGATAATGGAGTTCACTAGACTCTTGCTACGTCTCCGGATTCGTTTGAACATGAATCATTTTATTCCTTCTTATGCAAGATGTTGGGACCTTCTCACAAGTGTTTACATAAAGAACTACCTTCTCCTTAAACAAGGATTCAAGAAGGCATTTCACACTAATGACCTTACTCTAGACATCAGAAGGATGAACTCCTTACAATGCAAGCTTTACATAGCTCTCTCAAAACACCTACAAAGCTTCAAGACTTGAACTAAGCCTACAATTCTTCTCCCAAGTCTTCCTATAAAAAACCCATGTCTTCAAAGGCCAAGCTCTCCCCCTTTTTATACAAATAAGTTTGTTATATGAGGGTAAAACAATAAAATCCCCATAATCTAAAAAAATCTCCCACTTACATCCAAAATATTTCAAAATATCCCCTTTTACAATATAAAAATCTCACATATCCCTTATCCCCCAAAAATAATCTTTACAAACCCATAAATAAACCCTTTAAATATGACACTTATCACAATTTAATATTTTTGGGCTCTTGTTTGTTTAAAAAGCTTATCGGGTTTATAAAATTTCATAATGATTTTGTTTTTATTTGAAATTTTAAACAAACCCACCTCACCACCATCGCTTATCCTGAAATCCATGTGTGTGTGGTAGTTCCAAGGCATTTGTGGGTAAGGTGGGGGTTGGCAGCCCCCACAAATATGAGATCATAACCTTTAAATAATTGGCGCAGTGGTAAAGAAGGAAGATTAGGAGGAGATAGGTTGGGAGTTCAAATACCCAACCTCCATTTTTTTCAAATAGACAAACCACCTATGACCAAAGGGTGCCACGTGGCACCTAGCCATTGGGCCATGTGGCACCTTCCAATTTGCTCTGAAACTACCATGTGTCAATCTCAGATTGGCTCGCTATGACTGCCTGCCATGTCACCTATCGTATCAACATGCCACATCATCCTACCATGTGTCATGCCACACCAACATCCATGATGATTGTACTTTTGTTGACGTCATCAAGTTAACCCATATTTCTCACCAACTTTGACCATTTGTATCTTGAGCAAACAGACTCTAATTGATGTGATTGGAAAAGCATCAGAATCATCTCGATGAGCCCTTCAATTTGAGACCACTTTCACTTGATTGTGAAATGGTCAAATTTTTCACCTTGTGTCAGCCTATGCCCTGGTTTGACCACAACTTTGACCAACTATAACTTGAGCATACAAACTCTATTTGAGCCTATTCAAGTTGCTTTGGGCTTGTATCAGTACTTCAATCTAGCACTCATTTTTGAGGCATTGGGAACATTTGATTTTTTAGTGGAAAATCCACCTTAATCACAAGTATACAAGCTCATCACTCCTAAACCATTTGATTATCTAGTATCCACTAATCATCCATCACTCATAACTCATGATTAATTGCTACTATCATTGTGCCTCTTTAGAATCATTCTTTCCTTTATTGTGACATCACATTACCTTATGTACTTTGATTGCACAACCTTAAGTTTTCAAACCCTATTTCTTGCAATGGGCCTTTTCATCAACCTTTTGTAATCTTGTTTCAAGTTTGATGTACCAAGTTTTAAATCCAAGTCACCATCATTTAGGATAGTGTCTAATACGTTTATTGCATGATATTTTTCACTTTTATCAACAACTATTGTATTAAATCTTCGGGCTTGTCACAATGAGGAGACCTTCATTTAATAAGTTCCTAAAGGTGTTTATCAATACCTCCAATTTTTTATTGCAATTCCAAACATCAAGGTGAATCTTTATACATAGGTTTAAAGGGGTTACATATCTCATGTTTATTTATGTGGTCAAGGTTCATTTACATGTGCTATGTTTAGATTTGTGGTCTTTAGGCACAAAAGTCACTAGAGTACTCATATACATTTTGGATTTTCAAATCTTAGTAATCTTAATTATTTCATCTTAGATTTAGTTCTAAAAACTTGGTATGTCATATGTTATCAAAGAAAAATACAAAGTAGTGTCTAGTGACAACAATTGGTTTTAGACATGGGTTATAGGCATGAAGATGAATGGGTTCTAGATGATGAAATCAATTAAATGCAAATCCACACATAGGGCTCAATCAATAATTATGAATTTGAGTTCTATAGTTGTAAAAGTGAAACAAAATAGGAAAAAACACAATTTTTTTAGTCCCAAGAACTTCATTTAACAAGCTCAAATTTTTTAACATATTGATATATTATTTAACATATATTTAAATCAACATCAACATCAAACTTAAGAACAAATACCATTATTTTGTATATTTGAATTATGTATATTTATTTTAGTATTATAAACAAACTTTAAGCTTTTTCTTAAATTAAAATGTTTAAAATAATAAAATCAATTTACTTAATTTACTTAAAATATTTATATTAAATATGTTATATTCCTTATATAAAATATTGATGTTTAAACATTGCAAATAAATTCAAAACAAATAGACATCTGATTAGGTTACGAAGCAATGCATTTACGTTAAATATATAGATTTTGGGTTTTTACACCCTCTGAGATTTTAAAAACCTGTTACTTCAAATCCAAATAAATACACTGTTACAATTTTCAACATTACACTGAACTCAGGATACTTACTCGTACACTATTATAGACTATCTCTTTCAAGCCAATTACAGGAACTGGAGAAACTGCCAGTGAACGTGAGCGAGAGTTCATCTGGAACTTTATTTATATACTCTTCCTGAAATGTGAGAGCTTCTTTGATCTCCACTACAACCTCACTAATGGTGGGTCTACCGGACGGATCGCTTGCAATGCATCTCAACGCTAGATTGGTTAAATGAATGATAGATTTCATATCGTACCGAGTACCCAACCTTTTGTCAACTATTTCTTGAACGTTGACGTCATCTTCATCTACTCCCCCATATAATTTTGCAACCTGATCAATCAAGCATAGAGTGACTGTTTTAATTTTTTGCCCTGAAAGGATTTTTCTTGTTTGGAAAACTAATTGGATTTCTTACCCATTCAGTCAAGAGTACTTTCTCGGCAGAAAATTTTAAGTCTATGGGTTTCCTGCCACATACAAGCTCCAACAAAACCACTCCAAAACTATACACATCACTCTTATCTGTCAACATGTGAGTTTTAAAATACCCGGCATTGAAAAAGAGACAGATTAAATATTCGAATAAAAAGGACCGAGAATTAGAAAACCATCAAGCTTGTAGGAATTACTTTGGATCTAAATATCCAGGAGTTCCTTTTATAGCTGTATTGATTTGAGAAGTTTATCCATTGCCAGTCACTCTTGAAATGCCAAAGTCAGACAGTTTGCCATTCAAGTCACTATCTAGAAGAATGTTGGAGGTCTTAACATCCCTGTGAATAATTTTTGGAGTGCAACCTACGTGCAGATATTCCAACCCTGACAAAAAAATTATATGAGAAAAAAAAAAACATTAATTCAAATTAGGAATTCGCATGTAGCATTTTGAACAAATGACTTAAATCAACAATGAGGTGACAATGAAGTCATAAATTTCTTAGCAAAATAACCTTGTGCGGCATCCAAGGCTATTTTAACCCTGTTTCTCCAATCTAGTTGGGGATATTTTGGTGCCTCCGGATCTGCAAACAGAAAGTACTACATGTTTTTGTCATATTTCATGTCTATAGTCTTTTGTTAGAATGAAAGAAATATTTGGAATTGATAGTTACCATAGAGGTTATCACTGAGGGACCCTCCAGACATATACTCGTAGACAAGCATGAGGTCTCTGGATTCATTACAATAACCAAGAAAGGACACCAGCTTCTTATGATTGATTTTTGACAGAAGATCAACCTGTTCATAATGTTGAAAGCGCTAAGATTTCTAAAATAAATAGAAAGGGAAATGAGTGCTTTAGAAATCTAAGCATTACCTCATTTAAGAACTGTTCAATTCCGTGTTTGGAGAAAACAGAGAGTACTTTTACAGCTATTTGCTTCCCTTCCTGCATTTTGCCCAAGAAAACACTTCCAAACGACCCCACTCCAATTTTATGGATAAAATTATCTGTCGCCTTCGTCATTTCCTCGAGAGTGAAGGCACGAGATTTTGATGACTTTGCTACATTAACCATTACGTAATCTGCATTTTGTTTGTTTGTAAGAGATGAGAACGGTGGAGTCTAATATTTAATTTCATTCTTACATTGAACTTTATTCGCGATTATGAGGTATTGTAAATGTGAAAACGTACCAAGAGGGCTCGGCTGAGCACATGAAGCTTTCAATTTCATTCGATACATGATAATACCTAATAAAATGAGAGTTACAATTACGCCTCCTGTTACTCCAAGCGCGACCACTACGGTTGAGGGGGGGTGATCACGACACTCATTCTCTGTCCGGCAAAGGTGTATGTTGCCACTGAAATTGCGCCAAAAAAGATCAAATTTTGCTAAAAGATATGTTAAGATAAAAACAAGAAAATGGAAATTGAAATAAATATGAAATTACTCGAACGTGAAATCTATTTTTTTGTCTTGTTGTCTTTTAAGAAGCTGTGGTGGAATGACACCCTTGAAACTATTGTTCGCTATATTTCTGCCAAAATCCCAAAACAAAGAAGGGTGAGATAGACGTACACATTATTCAACTTTAATATTTGTAAGTGATTACCTAATTAGACACTAACAAATTACAGACACTAACAAATATGCGATAGACGCACAAATCTTTGAGTGTAGGGAGTTGAGATAACCAGTCTGGAAGTGTATCATTTAGATCATTGTTTTGGAGATGCCTGCGCATTTATCAAACTTAGTAGTTGTAACTTGAAGAAGATAGACGTGATATATTTAAAATATTTGTAATTAATTAAATTCTTTTTATGTACTTACAGTATTTCTAACATTTTCAAATTAGACAAATTGGGCAATCCTCCATTGAAAGAATTGCTGTCCAGTATTCTTAAAAAAAAACATATTTAAATATAAATATATTAGAGAAATATATAATAAGTAGCATTTCAAGATTCAAGTTATTGAAAAATCTTACAACGGTTTTTGACTAGTCAATTTCTTTTTTAGCATAATCATAATTATTTAAATAAGTAATCAAAATATTCTCAATAAATATAAAATTATTCTATTTTAATTGTTTATTGTTGAGAACAAAATCATATCATTAAAATTATTGATATAAATTTTGCTGTCATAATTCTAAAATGAACATATGACTTTAATGAATGATTATAGGGTTTGTACCACATCAATAAGACACATAGAAACTTCAATAATGAAGGTGAGGGAAAGAGAGACATACAACTCTTTAAGGCTTGAGAGCTTAGATATCCATTATGGAAGTTTTCCAATTAAATTATTGTGTTGGAGATTCCTGGACTTTCATCCAAATTAGTAATTGCAAATTCATTTTAACCTCTAAACATATTATGTTATTCAATATACTATACTTGTACACAAAAGCCTTTATTTATAGAGGCAATTATAAGAAATAAATTTTGATGATAAAATTATGTAGATCAAATTCATAACATATATTCACTTTGAGTATTAAAGTACATTATAGTGTCTTTAATTATATGCATTACTCATACATGAGCTAGGTCCATCTCTAGCACAACCTTTATGTACATGATAAGATCATGTTTTCTATGCACTATAATGTACATTTTATAAATCTCATCGACGAAATATTTGTGAATATAAAGAGCCATAATTTAAAGCTCTATTAGTTGAAAGTTTGATGTACTTACAATGTTTGTAACTTGGAGAGATTAACCAAATTGGGCAATGTTCCATTGAAATTGTTGTTGTTGAGTGACCTAATAAAAATGTATATACATGTATAAGTATATTAATATCACACAAGATATTTTATTTTTGAAAATATACATGATGAGTATGTTCACAAGGTTCACATTATAAGAGATCTCACAACTAAAGTTCAATATTTATAACAAATATAATAGTAGAAAGAAATCTAGAAAAGTTGTAGAAAATTTAATTCTAGTTGAACTACATTAATATATTGATCTTTAACCAACCAATTTTTATTTTATGTATATTTTTTATATTTTTTACTAATTATAACTTTCCCAACAAAATTAATGGGATATTTTAATTTTTTAAATTTTAAAAAGAGAATATGTTGATATATATATATTTTCTTTTACAATTCTATTTTTATTAGAATTTTACAAAGATATTTGTAAGAAATTGAATATATCATAATCCAAAAATGAGGGAGTCTATCAAGGCCCTTTTCCATGTCCAATAAAACTAAAGTACATATAATCTAGAAGGGAAAATAATTGAATTTCTAGAAAGTCAAAAGAAACTAACCCACCGAAGAACTAATGCCAAAAAATACACATAAAGAGTTCACAAAAGTATTCCAAGGTGCTATAATATTTTTATAAAAAAATTCAAAGGGGATTGGTAAGAGTTCAATAGTGTAATAAGAATAGTCTTCTAGCCATACAGGAGAGGAGAGACTCCATAGTCCACGAGGAAGCCTCTCCAATTATTTTTAAAGTTTAGAATTTTTTTCTCTACATTTTTTAATGTATTCCACAATAAGCCTTAGTCTTATTGAATTTTATTTGTGACATGGGAAAGATATTTTAAGATGCCAAATTATCTAATCATTTAAAAGAGCATCAAATTCTATGTTCTTAATAAATAGATAGATTTTTTATGTGTCATAATCTCAAAATTCTTACAAAAATCTTCTCTATCAATCATCTATTGCTTGATCAAATTTGCTTCCACCTTGTTAGCCAAATGAATTTTTTAAGATAAATATTGTTGAAAATTTTCAAATGGACTTTCATTTGAGGATAAAATTGTTGTTGCACGTAAAAGATCTTCAAATCATATTCACATTATTAATGGTTTTCTTGCCTATGAGTCACAAAATATTTCATTGTCTCACTTATGTTAAAAATTGGGACATACTCTAATATGCACTTGTTTGAACATGAGGTTCAATAAATGGGCACAAAAAGTGTCTTTCCTCATTGACATTCATAAATTCTTTGTTGCTATGTAAAAATTCCTAAAAGTGATGTCATATTAATTTAAAATCCTTTTTGGCACTTGCAAACACCATTGTGCAATGTTAATGAAGCCAAGAAAAACATAAGATTTATTCGACTAAAACAATATGTTGACAAGACAAAATGGCCAAAAGATAGCTAGGGGACATGGTGTAAGGTAGCTAAGATAAACTTGGGGTCATTAAAACACTACTATGACATAAAAATTATATGGTATAAGCAAGTTGGTCACAAAGCACATACATATAATATAATTGCAGCCATAAACATTTGTAAGAGAATCTTGATTAAAATGACCCATGCACACAAGTACATTCCAAATCATATAAAACTCTAATAAGGTTATTTCCCATTATTTTTAAACATAATCAGTAGAAATTGCACAAAATTGACAACCATCTACAAATCTTATCTTTCAAATGAATTTATTATTACTTGAAAATAAAATGAGTAGTCATTTAAACTAATTAAAAAGACAAAATTAATTGAAAAAAGCAAAAAATAAATAAACCTCAATTCCCAATAAATTATAAACTCTTAAACTATATTACCAACACTACTACATATAGGGTTTAGACATTAATTTAAGACAAAATATTAATTTTGTCTTAAATACATATATTTAATTTAAATTATATTTTTAATTTTTTAATTGTCTTAATTAAGACAATAAAAAAAAATACTTTTTCTAAATCCAAGTTAAACATGCCTTTTCCCTCCCTCATTTTCTTTTGGTTATTTTCGAGGTCATTTTTGGAACAGGGCCAGGTGAAACCGGGTGAAAGCGAGGTTTTAGAAAGGTGAAGGTTGCACAACCAAAAACACAGGTGCATGAATTACCTAGAATCTGAGCACTTCTGCTTTTTTCCTTTGAGTATTTATTTATGTATTTCGATTTGGGAAGATTTGGTTACCACGCGAGTGTGTAAACTTGAATGTTTTAGCACCCACAATTCCCATAATTTAAAGGTTACAGACAACAGTTTACTAATTGCACTTGTTAAGCATATTTGACAGTCCTCGACAGAAGTTAAATCCATCCAACATTGAAGAAGACTGTATATTGTATAGGATGTAGAGGTATTTGTTGATCCAGAAGAATATCGAATTGGGGATTGTAAGGGCTTCATCTGACAGATTTCTAAAAAGCTCCTTAACTGACTCCCTTAACACATCAGGCTTATCCGTACCTTCCCTGTATTGTAAATAATGCTTGTACCGTTGGTATCTAGTTTTCCGATGAAGGAATAATTCTACTAGCGCATGGAGCACTTGTCCAACAAATCTCTACAGCCTGTGGCATTACCACAAAATTCAAGAACTCCGTCAGTTATTTTATGTGAACAGGTGGTGCATTTCTCCGGCGTTGCGCCTCGAATACATTGGAGGAGACCATAAACTGTGTCTGGACTTTGGCCGAAGAAATAGGTAGCGAAATCATTTGATGATGACGCAAGAACTTTAAGAACTATTTTCAAATTACTCTGGAATCCTGCACTTGTAGACTAGCCACACAATGTGGATGCAAAATGTAAGGATTGAAACCTAGAGTCACATAGATACATTTAGGCGTATTTCAAATTAGGGTTAATTTTGATCTATACAGTATATTCTGCCTATGAGGTGCCTTCTATATTAGATCTATGAATTATGTCATGCATTTTTAGCATTTGTGAGATCCTTCTTCTCTTGTCAGTGTTAGAAGATTTTTAAATTAATCAGTAATATCAAGGCAGGTTGTTTGTTTGGACCTGTAGTTGCATCCTACAGTTTGGGTTAATTTAATTGATTGGACAAAGAAAAGCTTTTTTATTAGTGTTAATTTAATTAATTATAATTTATTTAAGTGCATGATAGGCTTCCTGCATTGCTCATGCAAATAGGTCAGGCCTCGAGCAGTCCCTATGGAAACATTGTACCATTGTTCCCATGTTAAAAATATATTATTGTTTTCTTCTGAATCCCAAGCTAGTAAACAGGACATGGAACACCATGCAATATACACAGTACCATGGAATATATACACACCCGCCCGCATGGCAACCTGCAATAAACACACCTATATAGACTGCCTGTCATACAGATACACAATATAGGTATATATTGTTGGCTATTCATTCAGAGCTCTGACAAATACTGGACTATAATTTATAAGTGAAGTGCCTAAGTTAGTAAATACCAAACTGGTGTAGGGACAGTGTAGATCCATTCAGGGACTGCAGGACAGATTTGAATGTTTGCTGGATTAGTGAGCCCTACTTTGCATTCCCTAACAGCAATGTCAAACTCTTCTATCAGGCATTTCCCATTCTTGTTTCATGGAGATTGTGGAAACCGAAAAATATTAAAATACAAGTTCCAACAGGAGTGTTATAACTCATTATCACTAAAAATCCTCTCTGGCAAACACAAGGAAATAGTCTCACTACAGATCCACCCTCCTATTTCTAGCATAGCTCAAATTCTCAAAAAACTTAAAAGGTTTTAGGGTAAGGTCCGATGGAGGAGGCTTTCTAAAAAAATTTAGTGGGCGTTGCTAAAATTTTTTAGGAATTAGTTCATTTTGAAAAATTGGAAATGGTTGTATGAGTATCTTTTGGCAACACAGTTGGAATAGTTACCAGCGTCTTCAAAGCACCAAGTATGTAAAGTCCACACACCCTTTCAATCCCAGGGATACTAGCATCTTCAAAGCACCAAGTATGTAAAGCTCCACACACTCTTTCAATCCCAGGGATTTATGGATTATTGCCATTTAAGCTCTTTGAATCAGTTGGCTTGGCTTGAAGACAAATTAAACCCATTGGAAATAAAGAGAAAATACAAACAATTCTTCCCTTGCAATCTTGTTCAGAAAAATGTTCCATCCAAACCAGCCAAATTAATTAATTTTGCGGCACGTATTCAGGAGAACGCACTATCAGCTGGCTTTGCTTATCAAATTCTAGGTTCATTCTCTTGACAATGCCTTATAAGAGGAAGCAGTTTTAGGCATCACGAGTTTGGCCTAAAATCAAAGGATTTTTATGGCAGCTTCGGCACAACTCCCTTATCACAACAGAAAATCTCCAAAAGCAGGGTTTGGTTAGGCCAGGAATATGTAATCTTTATTGCACAGCTCACATACAGCATTACAATGGTGTTTGTACACGTAATTAGGCAACCACAGAACAAATGTAAGTGTAAAAGCTTTAGGAGTCAAAGTTACGTTGCTTGCTTTGGAGGGAAACTTTTGATGAAAAGTTTCAGGTTCTCTTTGACTAGTTCAACCCTTAGAGTTTCTTGTTATGTTTGTTTTGCTTTTGCAGTTTTTGCAGCCTACAATGATGGTTCAGGCATTTATGGGAGCATCCAAGAATGTTTTTGGAAATAGTCACAAAAGTGTTGAGAGTCATTATTATCCCTCAACTCAGAACCATGCACGTGGAAGACAGGAGAATGCCATCTGGAATTTCAAGCAGAGTGGTGAAGTGTTAGAAGCCAGGAAGGATTAAGAATAAGAGATATTAAATGAGTTTTCAGAGGAAATAGAGAGCAACCCAAACCGTACTTTTTCCTTGCTGAAAGCTAGAGGTATGACCTGGTGATTGTTGTTTCAGATATGTTGCATCAGTAAGGTCATGAATGTTCCATAATAAGAACAATACATATATGTATTAGTGTAGCTTTTGTTTGCATCTGGAATATTTGGAAATTTGGGTGATTCTGTGAGACGCTCGAGAATAATTCCACATCAATAGTGACAGAACATAGTCAATCTGCGTTACTGATGTTTCCATCTCCAATGGTGCAGGTACCTTATCTAAACATTATTGGTACTCAAGCAGATCACAGTCATCTAATGCTGCAATAGAGGGGAAGTTCTGTATGCAACATAAGACCATTTTCTATTGTCACTGAACAAAGTGAAAGCTAGCAAAAAAGAAAAGGAGATTTAAGCATAAAAAATATTTAATACAAGCAGCATAAGATGTTCAGGGCAGAAACTATCCAGGGTACAAAACTATAGATGGTTGCACAAATTTGTCCAATTGGCAAGGTGATTTCTTCCTAAGCTAATGCACATTACTCTCCAGCTTCTACCCCAAAGGTGGCATCCAACTCCCATCTTCAACTGCTTTAATTATATAGAAAAGTTTACCAAGTACAAGTAGACATCGTTATCTTGGACCAGATAGCTCTGTGGTGGACACTGTGGGAATGCTGCCATATTCCCTCGCATATCCAAGCAATGAATCAGCCTCACTTCTCTCTGTAGGCTCATACCCATATCCTTCCAAGAATTCAGGATCCCTCTGCACCAGCCATAAAAGTGCATCAAGGACATCCCACTCCCCTTCCAACATCTTCAATGCAAAACTCATCCATGGCCTCTTGTCGGGATTGTCTTGGATACACCAGAATGCCACCTTAGTCATCCTTATAACAGCTTCCCTATCAACATTGGTTGTCATCCAAGGAACGTATATAGAGAACCTTTCATAAAGAAAAAACTGGATGCATTTCATTTTTGTCTATGATGTTAAGAAAATTTTCTCATCCTATATGATAGATTGGGCGAGTAGTCAATAAAGTTAAATGATGTGTAGGGAAATTTATGCAGATAACTTTGTTATCTTGTATGAATTTTAGCATATATAAATATATCTACATAGATATTATCATATTTGTATTAAGTTAAACATGTACACAAATGCCCATACAGATGGATTGGACAATTAATGGTATGAAAATTCGTTGTCCAAGCCATCATACCAGAACAGAACTGGTATACAAGTCCCAGAACTAGTAACCATACAGGAAATTAGTTACAATGTCAAAAAAGTACTAAATTAACCATGGCACTTGGTATCTTCGTGACAAAGTTGACTACGGTCCCTTAGAATCCTCCACACAAAAAAGATGCAACATCGTGCAACAATTGACTGCCCACCTAACATCATGACACTTGTATAGCTGAAATGCAATGGATGCTAGAATTACAATAATGATAATTAACAATTAGAGTCAAAGCAATTGCACTCTATCCCCATTTTGCTATGTTACCAAGTTCAGCTCTTTTCCTCTATGAATTTGTTGACTCCAGTTTGGGTCTGGATATGGGGCTAGGACAGCCTTGGGTTCACTCAGGGTTTATTGGCTTGAGGACCACTGAGGGTTTACTGGCTTGAGGACCATAGGCATTACACAGAAGGAGCAGCAAAATAATCAGAAGAAGAGCAGTAAATACCATAAAAAGAGCAGCAATAAATACAATCATAATTGCAGAATTTAAGTGCCATCATAACACATAAAAGAGCAGCAAATAATGGCACTAAAAAGTGCAGCAATCATAGACAAAATGAGCAGCAATAATGATGATGAATAAGCAGTAATGCCAACTTTTCATGAACAGCAATATCAATTTCAATGTGCAGCAATATACTGTCAAAAGGAGCAGCAATAGTACCATAAAAGTGCAGCAAAAGATCAGAAAAGTATGTCCCCAAAATACGTACCCTTGTATAAGTTGCATAGGTTATTCTTCAATGGTGACTTGGCTACAACTATGTTGTAGAATGACTTTTTTGATAGCTGTCACATTGTTTTTGTATATGATTTTCTATATTATTGCTAACTGGTTTGTGTTGATCAGCTGTTTTTCTGATTGTAAATAAGTTTTAGAAGCCCATTACAACTTATTTTCCCTTTAATAAAAAACATCACCACTTCGTCATATCTCTCAAACAGTTATATTTTTGTTGTCCCAAACATAATCTCAAATCATTGTACCTCTTTGCTCAAAGGTTCAAGCTTTTTTTCCAGGTTTCCTCTTATTCGTTTATAAATTTCATTTATTATATATCTCTATTCAGATTTCTAGCTTTTATTCTACATGTATCTTTTTGTTTTGCAGACTACAACATCCCTGTTGTGCAATGTTTTGTGTCTATATGACTCCTAAACATGGCCATAATTGAACAGATTCTCACATTGAAGGGTATTATATGGTGATAATCAACATACTATCTCATAATTCTCAGCCAACTATAAAATAGAATACATTTTTATCAGATTAAAATTCTACAGCAAAGTTTCAATTACTATGAATTCTAACACTTATAGAGAAGAAAATTTCCTAGTAGACACTCTTGCTAACTAGGCAATAGGAAAAAACATCAATTATTGGGAAGTTGGGAACTAATCAAACATAATTTAGCAAGATTGATGATCAATTAAATAAGTCCTTTGATAGGAAAATTTTGATTTATCTTCAATTGGTGTTCAAAGTTGTGTATTCTCAATGTTGAGTGTTCAATACTATGTATGGTAAATGACTCTGACTAGATTCATCTAAAATTAATGGGTAGTTTTCCCTTCTGAGTTTGGTGATAAATGGACCTCTCATAACCTCTGACTTGTTAGAGATTTGAATTGCATTAATTCCTTCATGGAAATCGTACACTTGACAATCAAGATGGGAAAATATTCTAAGTGGATGGCTAGTATACTGTCAGATCTCTGAGCTGGGATTGGTACGTGTTACCCCTCTCACATCTGCTAGCATTTCACTCTCAATAGATCTTCAATATCTAACATATGCTTTTAAATTTTGTAGGTTTAGTTTCAATACTTTATAGGCTTGTCAACTACAGTGTAATTTGCTACTTTCTTTGCTAGGAGGACATTCATTCTACTCCCTTCCTAATTTTCAGTTGTGTTAGTGATTCATACATATCTTTTTGAGATCTTCAGCCTTACCATCATTTCTTTGCATGCCATTATGAACTTGTTAATTCACTATTCCTTTCTGCTGCTCTATTTTTTTGTCTATGTTTTCCAAGCATGGTAAATCTATCTATTTGCTTCGAGGCCCCAAAATGGGCTCCTACAAAAGCTGGAGCATTTGACACAACTAAAAAGGGTTGTAATTTTGATTGTGAATTGACTGAAGGTGCTAATCAAGTTAGTTAGTTAAAACAAAGATGTTGTTGGACCCTCTTTGTTATCTTTCATTCTTGGAAGTGGGCTCATGTTTCCTATCAAATGTGATGGATATAGTTCAATGTCATTGTTTGTTGAGACTTATTTGTAGGAAATACATTCATTAACACTTGTCAATGATGCTCTGCTCCAACAAGCTCTTGATGAATATGTTCCATAAGATGGTCAAGCTCTGATTGGAGGTATTTTTTAAAGTTCTTCAAATTTAATTCTAAGATCAAATGCATATTCAATGCCATGTTTACCAATTTGAAAGATGACTACCCTCTAGCTTTCAAGAGTCTCATCTTCACACATGGTGGTCAGATTGATCATCAACTCCTTCTTAAGTTCAAAATGATGTTAAAATTCCCATCCAACTACCTCTAGGCTATTTCCTGCTATCCTACGATTGCTTTTACTGTGCACATTTTCTTGGACTCTAGTAGGCATTTTTGTTACAAGTTCTCATCCATTTTAATAACCATTTTTCTTAGATTCATTGCAAGGCCATTCATTGAGTGATCCCAATGACTTCTTGTATTCCTTTTTATTAGTTCAACTATGAGAGGAAGGATAAAGTTTCAATTTTATGCTATGGTATTGGCAATGCAACCATTGCTCCAAAAGAAGAGAGTTTGTTTTACTTCCTATTGCTCTACTCTCTTAGAATTCGAGGCTGGCAAAGAGAATGGTTTTCTAATATGTATGATTTTTCAGAGCCCCTATATAATACAACTTTGCAAAGCTTGAAAAACATAAGCAAGTGAAGATCTCAATCTCAGCTTCACCATTAGAAAGAGGGAAATTCCTTCCAGAATTGGATCTGCCTTATGTCTCCTACACAACCATGTATACGAATGAGGTGGTGGCCAAACCAAGTAACCCTCTTCTCTATTCCCTTAATGTAAGACCTGAGTTAGTTTGTGATGATGCAAACCTTATTTGTGATGCCCAACTTTGTACCAGCCCTACCTCACTTAGATATGGTGCATTCCAACACTGTAAGGTTGCATTTGGGAAACACTCTATGCATGCCTCTAGTAACCATGCTGATAGAATGTGGACTTCCCATCTACCCAAATTCCTTGTTCCCATTGTGCGCCCATGCCCAAAAATAATTATTGCATACTCTAAGTTTGACCTTGCCTCCTACACCGTTAAAGGGAAGGATACCCAGTTCAAATGCACCATTTTAGGGGAGATGATAAGAAGGATGCTTGGTATTCCCTTGGGCTCCTTCAAATGTGATGCCAATACCCTAGCTAATGCCTAGGATAGCATGCATGAAATTAGCTTTTGCAAATAGCCTTTGCTTGTAGCACACATTTATAGTTCTCCTCGAATTCCCACTATCACTCAACTATTTCAACAGTGACATTTAGAATGTTTAATGGTGGCCTATTTGTTGGGCATTGAGGGCAATAAGTTCGTATTTCTAGAGTAGCTAGTAGTTGCATACGTGCTAAATAGAATCACTGTGAAGAATATCCTATGCTATATTTCTCACGACACTTGGAGGAGAAAATAGCCACTCAGCTGCAAAATATAGAAGTTACATAGGAGCTTAAGATATCCTTCCCTCCTCATACATATGCTCTTGCACCAATGCTATTAGCTATACCCTGGCATATATGCCAAAATCCGCCATGGGCCATTAGGATATGATCCATGTACTTATATTTGAATTGGACTGAATATGCCCTTAATCTATGGAGGTTTCTTCATGTAAGTAATTGCTCCTCAAATAGTTTGGTTATTCAATGTTAGTTTTCATTCACAAATAATAGGTCCTTTTTTCTGCGATTCAAATTATTTTTGGAGGAGACTAATTGGCAATGTATATGAATGAATGGCTGCAAAGGTTGAATTCAAACTTGAAATGTAAGCTAGAGACAAGGAATGTCTTGGATGTGATTGTTTGTTGCATATTTTTAATCCTAGCATTTAGTTTATAACTTTATTTTGATTTTGGCAGGTAGTTTGCAGCTAGAAGTGCAGATTCTCTTGCGAGCCTATGGAATCTTTCTGAGATGTTGTGTGTGCTGACCTTTACTAAGCTAGAGTATGTTATGTATTAATATAATAAATGATTTCAAAAGCATGCTAAAAGATATAATGCAAGTTGCTATAGTTGAAGATGTTTTGTTTTCTAAACTTGTTGTTTTAGAAGATTTTGATATTATAATATAGTCAAAAAACTAAAATGAAGTTATTAACACATTAATCATCATCAATTGTTTGTTAGGGTTACCTTTCTTAGGAATTTGCAGGTCAACGGAAACACTCTTTGTGGATTCCAATGCTCTCTGTTAAAGATTGTATTTTTCCTCTGATGATAATTTATGCTCAATTGCATAAATCTTTCTCATCTATGTGAACGATGGATGTCTCTTTTGGAATTTGATTGTCAATTATTCTTAAGCTGCTCTCTTAAGTAGTATTTTTTGTTTTTAACCAACTTGCAAGAAAACTTTGTCAATATTGACGATGAACAAATCATTCTCATTTCTAGTTTCAATAATTTAATTGAAATTCCATGGTTTCACATCACATGCATGGACATAATTATTGTTCAAGAAATTTAATGTGAGGCTTTTTCCAAGTGGCCAGTGAGGACAATTAGCTTCAATCATGATGGGCAATACATAGCTTCAGCCAGTGAAGATCTTTTAATTGATATAGTATGTTGTATTCTCTTCTTTAATTGTAAAATGGTATTTGATGCATGTTTTGTTAACATCTGACCATTTCAATGTTGAATTGCTTTGAAAACTAACCAGCAAGAATTTTATACTTTTTGCTATAGGTTGACGTTCAGACTGGATGGACAGTGCATCAAATACCCTATCGAGCAGCCATGAATAGTGTTGATTGGAATCCCAAGCACAAAGCATGTGAGTGAACTGATGATAAAAGCTCCAAAAGACAGCCCAAACATTGATGGTATTCATCTGCAGGGGGTTACCAATGCTAAAGTTTATAATTGTGACATTGGAACAAGTAATTTGTCTAAGTTTATATTTTCTTTGAATGTGGATTGCCATACTATTAACTTTATTTTGAGGTAAGTGGGAAAAATATTTGATTTAAATAAATAGTATAGATATCTAGAATACATTTATCTAAAGGTTCTCAAGAAATATCATAATTAATTTATTTTATCTGTGTGAGCATCATTTAGATGGCTCTAGGAAAATTCACCACCAACAATTCACCATCAGCAATGCATCGTCGTGACATATTCATTGTGTATACAATTCACCAACAACAATTCATCACCATCGTATATTCACCATGTATACATTTTTCAATATTTAAGTGGCCAAGAGCACCCAAAAAAAAAAGTGCAGAGATTTTGTTGAACACATAAAAAAAGCATACACGGTGAATATACCATGGCCATGAATTGCTGGTGGTGAATTGTATATGTAATGAATTGTTGGGGGTGAATTGCTGGTGGTAAATTGTTGGCAGTGAATTTGCCTGATACCCATCTAGATACAATGAGTGTTTAAGTGAACAATCTATAGTTTAAGGATTTTCCTTAAACTACTCCCCTCCAAAAGAGGACATTGTTATTCAAAGTAATGCACCTAGTGACATCTACATACTAGTATCAGGGAAAGTGGTAAGTAGATTGTTTATAACTCTATATTTGTTAGATCCTTGTGGTTCTCTTTATTGTCATCTTTATCTACTTTACAAGTTAGCATGTGTAATTAGACAATCCAAAAACTCTACTCAAACTGATTTATGTTTGTTCGGTTTTGTAGGATGAGATTGCTTCTAGGAATGGAAATGAAGAGGTAACATTAATCAGCTCTTGTTTCATATTTCCTAATTATTTCATTATATTGTGGTGTGACTGTGAATACACAAGCAATTCAGTTATGAGAATGGTGAATCTAAATAAGAACCTTCAAATTTGTCACATTTGTTTTCATTTTTGTTCTATCACCAACTAGCTTATGATTGGGATAATCAGTGATCCCATAACACAGATTATTAGAACCTCAACAATTTTGAACGTTAGTCTAGCACCACAAATGGCTGTATTTTCTTCTATGGGTCCCAACATTATCACTCCAAACATCATCAAGGTGAGTTACTGTGATCATCACTTCCAGATCATGAGATTCATTCTAAATTGTAGTCTAATTTGTCTATTCTCGTGACAATCGATCATTCCATTCCATTGTAATGTTAGAAAATTGGTGTCTCAGTTTTACTTTATATTAAGAAGATAGTGAGAGCTGGTTTAACAGAGTTAATTGTTGTTCTTCCAATTCTTTTGGAATGTCTGAGTCTTGTGTATCTCTTTAATCATTTTCATGTTTTTTTCATACATTTTACTTCTCAATGTGGCTATAATTATGAACAATTGCAATTAAAAGTAGGCTTTGAGGTTTGAACTTTAAACTACTTGCTCTACAGGATGATAATTGGTACAATTCCATTAGAGGTGCTCATTTAAATAACTACTTGCTTTGAGGATTTTGGTTACTCATCTAGATGGTTTTTTGTTATCTTATGGGGTCCTCCCTCTCCTCTTATATTACTGTCCTTGCATGGGGGTTTGTTGTTTTTAGAGTAGATGATGTTTATGTTTGCATTTTGTCTAGGGCCTCTTTTTTGGCCTTAGTCCTTTGCTACTGTACTTGTTGTATGTTCTAGTCTTGTTGATCCATTTTTGGTCATTTGTGGACATTAATTTTCTTTTCTTTCTCTTTCTTTTTGTAGAGATGTTAACACAAAGAAGTCAAGAAATGAGAAAAGTAGCTAAGCAATACAAAATTTGTTAAGGATACCTTCTTTTTCTCTTGCATGAAACTAAAGATGAGAATCTTCTCTTGCATTGTTAACAATGGGTATGCACTAAAGAACTTAATGCATAAGATGGTCGTCAAATTAGCTAGCTTTCCTGATGAAGGCATTAAAATAGATCCATCAACGGACCTCCTTCAAAGAATCAATTCTATGGTCAATGCTTGACTTACTTGTTATCATGTTGCACAGGGATGAACTCTAGAAAAGACAAATTTGAGATGATAAAATTTGTATTTGGGGTTGACTGTGGAAATTTTGCAAGTTGTGGATGTAAGTCCACTGGCCAACTGTAATGAGTTTCTCTTCTATGACATGCCAAATAGCTTATGACTATGGGTCTATCATGCTATGTGATGAATAATTCTATGTATTCTTTTATTTTTTGTATCTTAGAGGTATCTACACTTATGCTTATGCACCTGCAAGTAGAAATGTTGCAGCACATTGTCACACTTGTCATGAAACAGGTTATTGGTATTTTCTTGTGGATTTGTAAACATGTTGTAAGTTGGAATTAGACTTCTTTTATAAATTTAAGGTATGATTTATAAATATTACATTTTGATATTAGTAAATATTACATTTTGGTATTATTTCAGTAAACATCTTTTTTATAGTTAAATTGTGGTTTATTTTCTCATAACTTTTATCTTAAAAATCACAGGTATGACTTCTATCATAAATCTTGAGCTTGAATTATTGGATTTGGATTTGTGAGCAACAAGGTCGATTAATCAAAGGTAACAAAATGTATGGATGGTGAAGGTTCAACTGACGCCTTATCTTCCTTAGAATGATGTTGGGATGTCCAAATTTTGAAGTGGTGAGGAGACTTATTTATTTGCATTTTCTTGAGCTTTCTTTCCTTGACTGCAAATAAAAATGTAATATGTAACTTTTGTCCATAATAGACCAAGCTCCTAGACTCTAATATAACATTGGAGTTTTGACTCATCATCGTGTAGCTTATATGTGAGAAACTGGTGTTATTTTACTTCTAATTGAAGGTTCTTGATTGTCAAATTCATTAATTGAGAAAACTATTGTTCATTTCCATCAAAAACATGTTGCTATGTATAATCTCTCATATTAGGCTGAATGGATTGTAGAGGGAAGAATTATATTTCATATTTTCCTTTTGTCTATAGTCCAGTGTCTTCATCTCCTTTGTGTTATTTTGTCATGATATTAGTCTAAATTTCTCTCTTGCTGTGTGGTAATTTCTCTTCAGGTTATATAAGAATGGGAGAAGGTTGGGTGTCATTTATTATTGTTGGATAGGAAGTGGTCTTGATTTACTAATTAATGTTGTGCAAAGGTTGTTAGGTGCTTAGGTTTGGCTATTAATCTCTTCTTGGAGATAAGAAGATTGTCGATGGTTGCAAAACACTACAAGGTAATTCAATGTTTGAATTGGGTGTGGGATGACCTAATCTTTTGAGGTTGTCAAAGTTTGACTTTGAACTAGTGTAAGGATTCTTATTCTCATGATAATATGTTTTAATATGTTGTTAAGACTACAAATTTCTTGGTTGGATGTAATGTACAAGGCATTCATTGTAGAAGTTGTATGGTTATTTTGTGAATATCTTTATGATGATCAGGTTATGAGTAAATTTACCTGTTTGTTTTAGATAGGGATTTTTATTGAAATTCAAAATATTGTTTTCTACAGGAATTCGGTGAAATATATGAAGCTGAAGAAAATTTGGAACTGGATTTGGAATAGTTTGAGTGAGTTGCAGAGCTCTATCGAGGTGAAGAAGTTACTAGTACAGTTAACCAGTGCCAACTTAAAGTTACACAGTTTGCAGCCCAGCTTGAGCAGTAAGTTAATATGAAAGAAAATATTTGTAAAAGTTTTTTGGGATCACATATTTTCACTTTTGGGCTATCAAATGACCACAGTGTAGTGGCTACATATAATTGGATAATTTTTGGGGGTTTGATTTGCAGATTTATTATTTTCAGTTCATGTGTAGAGACTTGTGGATTTGTGGTTCTTTAAACGAATAATGCAAATGGATTTACTTGTTAAATCTAATATTGTTTGTCCTGCAGGAAAATTTTGCTTTCACCCTATTGATTATCTTAAAGGAAGAATTCAACTCTCTCCAAAATTGTATCAAAATATCGAAAGGTTGTGCTATGCTCAAAGACGATTTGGAAATCCTATCATTCATCAATAACAAAGTACATGATTTAGTGGATTGTTACAATGAAAGGTTATCAGCCTTTGAGAGGACCAGACACAGGCACACAAGAAAAAGAAAGTTCCCACTCTGAAGCAAAATTGTCCAGTCCAGAACAATTGAGTCAACTCTTTGTCAAGCTACCTTGCCATGCCCGAAAGAGTTATGCTAGTAGTTGAGTATATTCCACTGGCTTTTAGGAAAATATTAACATTTTCTCTTTCCTAGAAATGAATCGTTTTCTCACGCCATGTTATGATGTACATGTTGCTCATGATTGTATGAACAGTTTTATAAACTATAAATAAAAAAATACTTATTGGCATTAACTTTATGAATTGGATTATGATGCATTATTTTCTTTGTTTTTTTATGAACATTATGCTTTGCGTATTCAACAACTGTTCATTGCTCCTAGCTTCAAAATCATTGATAATTTATGTCATAATTTTCCATCGCATTTGGAAAAATAAAAATAAAAACTCCAACCAATAGAAGGACGATGAGAATTTGAAAACATTGAATGTTGAAAACCACACTAAAAAAATATTTAAAATAAATTGTTTATTTTTTTAATACATTTTTACATATTGTCTCTAGAATCCCAACTATTGTCTCTAAAGAGACAAAAGTGAAATTGTCTCTAAAGAGACAAAAATACTTCTATTTCATATTGTCTTTATAGAGACAATTTTTAAGACAATACTTTAAGACACTCGCTTAAAGACAATACTTGAGACAATACACAATTTTTTTTTTTTGTCTCAAGTTAAGACAATTTATTCAAAAATTGTCTTAAACCCCATGTAATAGTAATAAAATAGAAATATTTGTACAAAATATTTTGTTTAGTTAATTTAAATATGAATTTTTTTTATAAAATATAATAAATTATATATTTAAAATATATTTATTTATAATTTCTTTAAAAATAAAAATATCAAATGAGCTATTTCTGAATTAAACTGTGTCAATTTTTGAATCAATAGATCATATTCCATCATCAAGATGAGAAACCAAACACCAAAATTAAAACAAAAAATGAACACCTAATTTTCTTATAATTTCAATAAATAAATGAACACCTAATTCTTTTCCCCAAATCCTGAAAGCAAAATGAAGCGGTAGGAAGAATAACCAAATTAAAAAATTGACCATCGATCGTATTTGGTAACATACTTTACTACGATGCAACGAGTGAAATGCCGGAGCAGTAATTTCTTGATTTCCTACTCTAGTAAAATCGACCCACCCACCTACTTGATTTCCTATTTATGCTAAAATTAAAAACTTCAGATGCTTACATTGAAACGAGTTTGGTTAACTTTCCAAAACTTGGAGAGATGGGTCCTCGCAGCTGCTTTCCCGACAAGTTTCTGTATGAATACACCCTATTAGACAAATACCTAAACCCAAATTCATAATTCCTTGTAATTGTCAGATATAAATGCAAAAGTACAAAATATTGGAAACTAAACTTACATTTCGGAAATCCTTATAATGTTGGAAACGGTTTTACAGGTGATTCCTTCCCACGGTAAACCAAAGCAAGATCCGAAGTCCAGTTGTTTAGCAATAATGCTGCCCCCACCTCTCTAAGGGCATTAACTGCAGCTTCACCAGTTGGAAATTCTTAGAAGAGGTATAGCTCAATATTTCAAGTTCTATATCTAAATTTATAAAAGGAATAAAAAGAACGAAATTGGACTCTGACCGTCATCCCGAGAAGTTGGGGGCTTGGTGGAAACAAGAGTGTACGTCTCAACAGCATTGATTATAGCACCCTGATTAGGGATATTGGATTGTAGACTCACGGTTGCACCTCTCGATCCATTATATTCGAAGGCTACCTCTGTGGCAGAAAATGCATTCTTCAGAACAACTGCTGAGTTTCGGATGGCGTTATTAATTCCAACTGAGAGGGATCTGCTTTCCGATGAATTAAGCTCTGCAAAATACAATAGCACTACGGCTTTTCCAGTCGTGGAACTTCCGAGGCTGAGATATATGCCGTCAGAGTCGCTTGTGTTGCTGAGGGCGCCCGTCTGCATTACATTAACTGGGGGAAAATTTTTGGTGTTGCTTACTGAAATTGACTTGGAAACATTCACCGAATTAGTTCCCGAAGGACACCAAGGAGTCCACCGGCGGTCGAATGGGTCTTAAGGATAGCTAAGCAATTGATCATAAAAGCGTCAAATTAAAAAATAATTATGGAGGCGTAAAGAATTTCAAGACGAACATGAACGCGTTTAGTGCGACAAAGTTTACCTGGTTACATTGTCGGAACCTCCCATATCATCTCTTTCTATCAAACTCAACATGGTTCCCGGTTTAACCGCATCATACATGCCTGGCTTATGACGTCTCAACTGGATAGAGGAGATAAATGGATCATCACATTCCGAGGTTCGGATCAGGCAAATATGCACCACTTTATCGGCACTCAACAAAATGTACTCATCGCTGAATGAATAGCCATAGTCAAATAGCACTTTTTCCATGTATAGCATATCTTGGGTCTCGACAGAGTAATTGAAGCCTCGAGATCCAGTGGAATCATTAGCCTGAAGAAACCATACTCTCAAAAGGTGGGGCACATTCGGAGTGAGGGGCAATTCATAGCAAGACTTATTAAGAGGCTTGGGAAACACTCGGAGGCCACCGCCGTCCATATCGACTGCTTTCTCGCCGAGGTTGTGTATGTAATAGTCATCAGTAACCCATGTAATATTGGTCTCACGATTAGTACTATTTTTTTTTCCACCACAATCAATACTCAAAAATCCCTCTGTCATTGCAAGCGCATATAAATCATTAAATTCCAAAACAAAGAAACCGAAGTGATAACAATTGAAAGAAATATTGGAGGAATAGAGTACCTGGTTGAGCATTAGCAAATAGTGTGCACCACAAGAGGAAGAGGAAGAGATTCACGACGCCAACGTATTTGCTGCAACCAATAACTTCAATTGTTTGCTTATTTTCCAAGCAGTGCTTACAATACTCTGCCATTTTTAAAACCCAATAAAATATATGCCACTCAAATTCCACATTCGTTTTACATAAATTATAGATTTTTGAAAATCTATCTCACATGTTACACCTAAAAAAAAATATTTGATTAAATATAGATTATACTAGTTAAACAATTAATAGTAATTATACACTGTATAGGGGTAAAAAATAGTATATAATTTATTTTACTTTCATTAGTTAAAAGTTACCTTTGACTGTTATATTGCTTCTATATTATTGATTAACAGCGACTTGATAAAGATGTTTACCAATATTTTTTTTTGTTAATGGTAGAATCTTTTCAATAAATATAAAATGAATCAAATTTATATTCCTAATATGCCTTTGCACTATTTAAATAGACATATTTATAATGACAAATGTTTTTTCCTTTGCCTACAACAATGTGAATTTAGTTTAATTTATCTTTTGTATTATATTTCTTATTTTTTAAGAAAATATTTTTAATTACAAATATTTTGAAAATAAAATGAAATATCTTATAAATAAAAAATTTATAATATTATAGAACAAAAAATTGTAATATTATATAAAAAAAAAATACAAGATGAAATTATTATTAAACAAAAAATTGTAAGTTTGAAACTAAAAAAATATATTTTAATATGAAATAAACAAATATATTTTACAAAACCATAACTTAACCTAAATAAAATAAAAATTCATAAAAAATATTTGCATATTATTTATTTAGAAATGTCATCAATCTTCTATAACCACAAGTTAGTCTTTGCATAGGAAAGATTCTACAAATTTCCATGTCTTGACATGGACATGAATTGAATGTTTTTTTTTGGGGGGTTTTAGAAAAGACAAATAATATATTATTTATTTAGAAATGTCATTAATCATCTATAGCCACAAGTTAGTCTTTCCAAAGGAAAGATTCTACAAGTTTCCTTGTCTTGACATGTGAATTAATTTTTTTTGGGGGTTTTAGAAAGACAATTTGCAATCCAAACAATTTAAGACCATTCTTCATTTTGATTTTTGAAATTTTCATAGTTCTATTTTCATATATGGAGGGTCCACAACTTTTGAGTTTTTGTTTGATAGCCATAAGAATTGTATATAGCTTTTGTGTGTCACCTACTTTATGTAGTATTGTATGGTGGAAAGAACATTTGTCTAAATTCATTTGGATCTGTTTGTTTTCAATGATAATTTAGTGGTATCTTTCTTATAAAAGTTGATAAATAATGTGTTTTTTTAAATTTTGGGGGTTTTTCTGATTTTAATTTTTAATTTTTTTATTATTTTACAAGAATGAATTTGTAAATGTAATTTTAAGTCTAGTTTTACAAAATAACATTATGATAAAATAAGTGTACAAAATAATGAGAATCTTAATATTGAAAAAAAAATATTGATTATGATAAACATTTAATTCTATTTTAAATATAACATTAAAGATGTCATTTTGAAATAAAAGTAAAAGATCAATATCTATACTAATAGATGAACTATTTGAAAATTTAAATTACTTTAATTAGGAGCTTGATGGTCATCATTGAATTGTTCAACTTCTAGAAGTTTGACCAAAAGAGAACAAAAATTTGCTTAGATTTTTTCAAATGATATTTATCAATATTACCCATTACATAAAGATGAAATCATTATTCATAACCATGATTCTAATCCAAGCAGCAAAGAATAGTCAATTTATTAATTTAACACATTGATGAATCAATTATTAACATTATGCGAAAAAAAAAGAAGAAGAAGAAGAGTTCTCAATTAAATTTAATTAAATTAGATGTGAGTGTGCCGATCTACTCATCTGTTAATCTAGTAAGCTCTCTGATTAATTGGTCAGGAGGAAGAAAGAAAAATATAAAGCTTTCCAAGCCTCTGTGTTGTCAGTAAGCTCTCAAAAATGTTACGAAAAAGATGCAGTCATGTCCAGTGGTCACAAGTCCTTTTTGTTGCCGGCCAATTGAATATCAAAGTCTACGCATGTCACTTCACTTGCAGAACGCATCATATCGATTTTAACTTTTTGTCAATTTTTATTTCCAGGAGACTCTTGACTTAGAGAAAAAGAAAGTTATGCATGCGAATGATCCCTCACCTACATTGCTGAAATGAGGCACCAGTACCACTGAAAAGACAGTTTGTGCAAACTTTCCTCTCATTTTCCATGACTTATTCACGATTCTGTTTAAGTCAAGAGTATTCTGTTTTCTTGTGGAACACGATTTACTCTCATACTTTGGAAATGTATCGCAAAACAAAAATTGGCAAAAGCCAAAATGAATCTAAAAATTAAATATCGATGCCTCATCAGCCAATAAACATTCCTCGTGGGACCCACCCTACAAGTTTCCTTCTCGTGATACGCGGTCAATTGATAACATCCATTTCGCTCACACGCAGTAAAATTGGTTCCGTGGTTTATCAGATAACCATGCCACGCGGGTCGCTTGCCAACGTATTGTCGCAACCGTGTCTAGTGATGGGGGTAATTTGATGTGATTTCATATTTTTCATCTTCTCAAAAACATACTTGATTTCTAGTGGCTAAAATGTCTGTCAATTAAATTCAAGAAAACATGTTTATAATATCGATATATAGCTAATGGTATTAATGCTTATATGCAGAAATTTAATGTTAATATATTTGTGTTATGAAAGTTGATGGTATTAATGTTTATATTTGAATTTAATTGACAGAGTTATGAAAATAAGTTAGAAGAAATTATAATCTATAAATTTTAAATTTATAATGTGCATTGTTTGATCTAGTTTAAATTCTGTTTATTAGTAGTTAATCATGATGAAAGATTGAACAATTTTAGTTTCTATCTGCATACACTACAAGAATGTACTAGTTCACACCTCATGCCACAAATGAAATATATTATAAAAGAAATAGGAAATGTTTCTTTTCTATTATAAAGAAATAGAAATGTTTTTATTGCATCTACTATTGGCATATATTCCACTCAAATTCCACATTCATTTTACATAAAATATATTCCACTCAAATTCCACATTCATTTTACATAAATTATAGATTTTTTCAAAATATATCACTTCTTACACTTTAAATTTTTTTTTATCAAAATATGGATTATACTAATCAAAAAATTAATAGTAATTTTACATATTATTTGTGTCAAAAAATGTTATATAATTTATTTTACTTTTCTTAGTTAAAATTTATCTTTGATTCTTATATTGTTTCTATATTATTGATTAATAGTGATTTGACAAAGATGTTTATCAATATTTTTTATTAATGATAGAACTTCAATTAATATAAAATGAATCAAATTTATATTCCTAATATGCTTTGCACTATTTAAATAAACACATCCATAATGACAAGTGTTTCTTTCCTTCACTTACAATATATGGATAAAAGTTAACAAGTTGATGGCTAAATTTTCCAATTCATTGAATGTGAATTTACTTCAATTTATCTTTCATATTATATTTCTTATTATTTTTTAAAAATATTTTTGTGTTTTGAAGTTTTCAAAGTCCTATTTTCATGTCGAGGGTCCACAACTTTCAAGCTTTTTTTTGATAGCCATAACAATTGTATATAGCTTTTGTGTGTCTACCCACTTTATGTAGTATTGTGATGGTGGAAAGAACATCTACTCCGAATTCATTTTGATCATTTGTTTTCAATATGATAATTTAGTGGTATATTCTTATAAAAGTTGATAAATAATGTGTTTTTTAAATTTTGGGGGTTTTAATGATTTTTTATTTTTTATTTTTTTTATTAAATATAAGAATGAATTTGTAAATATAATTTTAAGTCTAGTTTTTACAAATAACATTATGATAAAAATAAGTGTACAAAATAATGAGAATCTTAATATTGAAAAATATTGATTATGATAAACATTTAATTCTATTTTAAATATAACATTAAAGATGCCATTTCAAAATAAAAGTAAAGGATTGATATCTATACTAATAGATGAGCTATTTGAAATTTTAAATTACTTTAATTAAGAGCTTGACGGTCATCATTGAATTGTCCAACTTCTAGAAATTTGACTAAAAGAGAACAAAAATTTGCTTAGATTTTTCAAATGATAATTTATCAATATTACAACCATGATTCTAATCCAAGCAACAAAGAATAGTCAATTTATTAATTTTCAACACATTGATGAATCAATTATTAACATTATGTAAAAAAGGTTCTAGATTAAATTTAATTAAATTAAATGTGAGTGCGCCGATCTACTCACCTATTAATCTAGTAAGCTTTCTGATTAATTGGTCAGGAGGAAAACAGAAAAATATAAAGCTTTCCAAGCCTCTCAGTTCCGTAAGCTCTTAGAAATAAGAAGATGCAAAGCCGTGTCGAATGGTCAAAAGTCCTTTTTGTTGCTGGCCACTACATAACAAAGTCTACGCATGTCACTTCACTTGCAGAATTTGATTTTGTTTATTTCCAAGAGACAGAAAATTGTATACATTCCCTCACCTTCCTCTGCTGACACGGGACACTACCTACCGAAAAGACAGTCCCGCGCAAACTTTCCTCTCATTTTCCACAACTTATTTGACGAAAACAAAATTCCATTTTTCTTGTGAAACACGCTTTACTCTCAACAGTCTCTTGGTAGGTCATAGACGAAAACAAAATTGGCAAAAGCTAAAATGAATGTAGACAATTAAATATCGATGCCTTAAACGCCAACAGTCATGCTGGCGGGACCCAATTCTACAAGTTTCCTTCTGCATACGTGTCAATTGATAACATCCATTTCGTCCACACGAATAAATTGTCTGTAATTTGTCGCGTGTACATGCCACGAGGCCGTTTGCCACTGTGTTGCTGCAGCTGTGTCTAGTGATGGGGGTAATTTGATGTGATTTCATATTTTTCATCTTCTCAAAAACATACTTGATTTCTAGTGGCTAAAATGTCTTCCAATTAAATTCAAGAAAACATGTCTATAATATCCAAATATATAGCTAATGGTATTAATGCTTATATGCAAAAATTTAATGTTAATATATTTGTGTTATGAAAGTTGATGGTATTAATGTTTATATTTGAATTTAATTGACAGAGTTGTGAAAATAAGTTAGAAGAAATTATAATCTATAAATTTTAAATGTATAATGTGCAGTTTTTGATCTAGTTTAAATTTTGTTTAGTATTAGTTAATCATGATGAAAGATTGAACATTTTTAGTTTGCTATCTCCATACACTACAAGAATGTACTAGTTCACACCTCATGCCACAATGAAATATATTATAAAAGAAATAGGAAATGTTTTTATTGCATCTACTATTGGCATATATTCTACATTAAGTGGGAATTGCATGGTCTCTATTCTTTCAACCTATTGAAGAGGCAAAGAGACTGAAATTAAAAAAAAAACATCAATAAAAACATTTCTTATTTATGTTTCTTTTATAATAAAAAAAAACATTTCCTATTTCACATAGTTATTTATTTTCCCCCTAGAAAGACAAAACCTCCAAGAAAAAAAATCACATTTGTTATTTTAATAACACATAACTAGCTCCTTCTCAACTAGGTTTATGTTTTGAAGCCTCGTCAAATTTCAATTTACCTCCTATCTTGATATCTACCATCTCAATCTTTCCAAGTACACTTGCTTTTCTTTATTAACACTTGAACAAGAAGCTCATTGACATTTATTTAGTTGGGTATAGTTTTTTTATAAATGGAAATAATCAAATCAATTTATTTTTATATAGTGGATAACAACTATGAGATAGCATGCATTTAAACCAAAATTTATATTTCAACTAAGTTGATATGAATTGGAAAGAGTTTTTAGGGAAAATAGTCAAGCCAAAAATTTATCTTTTAAGTGTTAGTCAAACATTAGAATATTTGATAACCAATACAAAATCTAAACCATGATTATTTAAAAAATTAGCTAAATTGTCAAAACTTTAATTTTGGTTCTCTCTTTCCTTTGTGATTGGTTTGTGTCCATATGTTAAAATACCTACTATCTCTTGCACTTTTAGGAGGTTCAATGGATGAATTTATAGAAAATTTAAGGGGGTACCTACTACATGGTGTTGATGTTTTTTTTAATTTAACCTATTCATCAAAAAGGCAGAAACATGTAGCTTCAAGATTTGGTCTTTTTCAAATCAACTAGTGAGAAAATAAATTTGATTTTTTGATCTTCAATCATCTAAGATAACAATTTTTATTTTCCTTATTTGTGGATAGAAGCACCTAGCCACTCTAAATAATTTTCAAAAAGTACAACACCCTCTTCAAACATCTTCTTTATGCACATCTTTTTAATTATTGCAACATAGTCAACTCATTTAATCATTTACTTTGATTTCTTATTTTATAAACATACACCCATTACAAGTGTAAACATGTGAGTTGAGAAGTAATGGAAGAGGATAAAATGCCCATATAAAGAGCCAAGGACAACAAGAATAATCAACTTTGTCACATACATTTTCATGTTGAGAATCACACAAACACAAAACTTTGAGCGTAAAAACTTGTAAAAATGAAAAGCACCATAATGGTCACCTCCATCTCTTTTGGTAGCACTCACAATTTCATTCATACAATTCCAATGACATTCTTGGGCCTAAAAAATTCTCGAATTTAGAATTTACAAGTATTAATGGCCAATAGAAATAAAATGGAGTGCAAAGGGATGATCAAAGGTCTAAAGTTGTATCTAGAAAACTATGCATAACCTTTATTTTTATTATGTGGCTCTAGTGGAGGTTAATGAGGACACACATGTATAGTCATCAAGATAATTTGTCTAAATATTACATTCATATGGATGACTTGAAGCTAAAATTTAAGGAAGAACAACTATAATTTGCGTTAAGCTATTGCAACCTAGTGACAACAATCTAAATTTGGTCAAAAAAACTAAAGGACTTGTTAAGTATAAACTATAATCAGTTTTCTAATGTAATTCCATGAATAATTAGAGGAATTAGGCACACAAACCAACAAATGGATGTACAAAAAATGACTTATGAATCCACAAATTTCTTCTAGGATCTATTGCATATAGTGGCACAAGATAGGGGACAAATATATTATTTAGTTGGAATTAGGGGCAAAGTTGTCATTATTTATAACAAATGTACAAATATTTTCAAGGAAAATACAAAAGAATAGTATAATAATTGCTACCAATGAGATATAATTCTTGATGAAAGTCTCTTGGCCTCTTCAATAGTGTAATACATTGAATAAGGAAGAAGAATGAATCTTTCCATATTTATGTTGACTACATGGAAGAGAAAATCATTTTGCCTCTTCAATAGTATGGACAAGGAAGAAGGATGGATGTTTCCATATTTGCATTGATTACATCAAATTCAAAGTCCCTTTGCCTCTTCAATAGTGTGGACAAGGAAGAAGGATGGCTCTTTCGATATTTGAATTAGTTATATGGATCAAAAGTCCTTTGGACTAAATGGAAATAAAAGTATTTTTGACTACATGAAAGTAAAAGTCACTTTGCCTCTTCAATAATTTTGAACAAGGAATAAGGATGGGTCTTTCCATATTTACATGGACTACATGAAAGTACAAGTCTATTTACCTCTTCAATAGATTGAACAAGAAATAAGTATGGGTCTTTCCATATTTACATTGACTACATGGAAGTAAAAGTCTCTTTGCCTCTTCAATAGGTTGAACAAGGAATAAGTATGGGTCTTTCCATATTTATATTGACTACATGGAAGTAAAAGTCTCTTTGCCTCTTCAATAGTTTTGAACAAGGAATAAGGATGGGTATTTCCATATTTACATTGAATACATGAAAGTAAAAGTCTATTTACCTCTTCAATAGGTTGAAGAGGGAATAAGTATGGGTCTTTCCATATTTACATTGACTACATGAAAGTAAAAGTCTCTTTGCCTCTTCAATAGATTGAACGAGGAAAAAGTATGGGTTTTTTCATATTTATATTGACCAATTTCTTATTTACATTGTGAGAAAGGAAGGAAAATTTACATGCAAGTGTCCATCACCTTAATTGCTGAAAATACAACGTCTCGTGAACTTTCTTCTCATCTTCCATAACCTAATTCTCTTAGGGCAACAATCTATTCCATTTTTTTTTTGGAGAAATACGATTTCCTTTGTAAGTCAACAGGACTTCTCTTAGTACTTAATTGACAAAAACAAAATTCACAAAAGCTAAAATGAATGTAAATTAAATATCGATGCCCTAACGTCAACAGTCATGGTGGTGGGACCCAACTCCACAAGTTTCCTTCTGCATACGTGTCAATTGATAGCATCCATTTCGTCCACACGAGTAAATTGTCTGTGGTTTATCTCATGTCCATGCCACATGGTCATTTGCCACTGTGTTCCTACAGTTGTGTCTAGTGATTGGGGTAATTTGATTTGATTTCATATTTTTCATCTTCTCAAAAACATAATTGATTTCTAGTGGCTAAAATGTCTGTCAATTAAATTCAAGAAAACATGTCTACTATATCCATATATAGTTAGTGGTATTAATGTTTATATGCAGAAATTTAATGTTAATATATTTGTGTTATGAAAGTCGATGGTATTAATGTTTATATTTGAATTTAATTGATAGAGTTATGAAAATAAGTTAGAAGAAATTATAATCTATAAATTTTAAATGTATAATGTGCAATTTTTGATCTACTTTAAATTTTGTTTAGTAGTAGTTAATCATGATGAAAGATTGAACAATTTTAGTTTGTTATATGCATACACTACAAGAATGTACTAGTTCACACCTCATGCCACAATGAAATATATTATATAAAAAAATTTAATATAATTTTCTCCAAAAATAAGAAAGAAAGTCTTTCCATGAAGAGGTCAACTAAATTTATGGACATAGTCATTAATTGTCCATATTGATCCAAACGCTTCCAAACATATTTGAATAATAATGATCAAGAGCATATTGATCCATGAAAATTTAAATACATTTTCCCAAAACACTTGCAAAAACGGTGACAAATACATTTTCCTATAAGAATTCACTTAAAATTAACAAAATACTCTTCTTTTTTTTAAAAGAGTTTTCAAAATATATATTGCATTTGCTAGCCAAATATCAAAAAAGAACACTCGATAGTACTCCAAGATAAATCTTTAAAAGAAATTAATCAATCAACATGTATATATCTATAATTTCAAAATAACATAAAATAAATGACTATAAATACACAAAATATTTAATATTTATTCTCTCAAGACTTTTATATAGTGCACATTCTTTCTACTAATAATGAAATAATGCTAAAGGAAAATAAGTCCCCTAGTGAATCTCTAAAATATCAAATATAAATACATATTTTGTCATCTTAGAATAATATTATTTTAATAGTGCATTGTGCACTCTAAACCTATATGCAATGTTTTGTGCAACATTTAAAAGCTCATTTTACTTCAAAGT